>CM074723.1:51018259-51681940 GCA_037306005.1 Rhinophrynus dorsalis | reverse complement strand
AGTGTTGCTTCGAGTCGGACGATTCGAATCTCGTGCTGTCAGCTTTACAACTGACAACAGGCACAGGGAAACTTTAAAAGCTTCTACCACTCAAACCAAAAAGGCTTTAGAGATAGGACTTGTACCGATGTATTTCTTTTTGCATTATCTACAATAATAGTTTTTATACTTTCAAGACTTTACTATCCCTTTAACTGGTTGTGATATCTATATTTAAATTCGAAGTGACAGTTAGTGACAGTTAAACTGATGACATTGGCAGTTTAACACAGACTGACAGTTTTTACCACTTTAAGGGATAGTAATGTCTTAAAAGTATAATAATTACTATTGTAGATAATGCAAAAAGAAATGCATTAGCGCAAGTCCTATCTCAAAAGCCTTTATGGTTTGAGTGGTAGAACGTTTTAAAGTTTTGTTCTCCATTCCCTTTTCCAGACGTCTGCATCTAGCTGAAAGCAGTAGATCCCGGATAGGGGAAACCAGACACACTATATAGACTGTTCCGAGATGGTGCTTCTTTTTAGATTTCGGTATAAAGTCTCCGCTGAAGTGTCACTTTGAGTCGGAAAATTTGAATCTCGCGCTGTCAGCTTTACAACAGACAGCAGGCATAGGGATACTTTAAAAGCTTCTACCACTCAAAACAAAAAGGCTTTAGAGATAGGACTTGTACCGATGTATTTCTTTTTGCATTATCTACAATAATAGATTTTATACTTTCAAGACTTTACTATCCCTTTAACTGGTTGTGATATCTACATTTAAATTCGAAGTGACAGTGACAGTTAAACTGATGACATTGGCAGTTTAACACAGACTGACAGTTTTTACCACTTTAAGGGATAGTAATGTCTTAAAAGTATAAGAACTATTATTGTAGATAATGCAAAAAGAAATGCATTGGTGCAAGTCCTATTTCGAAAGCCTTTATGGTTTGAGTGGTAGAACGTTTTAAAGTTTTGTTCTCCATTCCCTTTTCCAGACGTCTGCATCTAGCTGACAGCAGTAGATCCCGGATAGGGCAAACCAGACACACTATATAGACTGTTCCGAGATTGTGTTTCTTTTTAGATTTCGGTATAAAGTCTCCGCTGAAGTGTCACTTTGAGTCGGAAAATTCGAATCTCGCGCTGTCAGCTTTACAACAGACAGCAGGCATAGGGATACTTTAAAAGCTTCTACCACTCAAAACAAAAAGGCTTTAGAGATAGGACTTGTACCGATGTATTTCTTTTTGCATTATCTACAATAATAGTTTTTATACTTTCAAGACTTTACTATCCCTTTAACTGGTTGTGATATCTACATTTAAATTCGAAGTGACAGTTAGTGACAGTTAAACTGATGACATTGGCAGTTTAACACAGACTGATAGTTTTTACCACTTTAAGGGATAGTAATGTCTTAAAAGTATAAGAACTATTATTGTAGATAATGCAAAAAGAAATACATTGGTGCAAGTCCTATCTCGAAAGCCTTTATGGTTTGAATGGTAGAACGTTTTAAAGTTTTGTTCTGCATTCCCTTTTCCAGACGTCTGCATCTAGCTGACAGCAGTAGATCCCGGATAGGGCAAAACAGACACACTATATAGACTGTTCCGAGATGTTGTTTCTTCTTAGATTTCGGTATAAAGTCTCCGCTGAAGTGTCGGTTCGAGTCGGACGATTGTAATCTCGTGCTGTCAGCTTTACAACTGACAGTAGGCATAGGGAAACTTTAAAAGCTTCTACAACTCAAACCATTAAGGCTTTAGAGATAGGACTTGCACAGATGTATTTCTTTTTCAATTATCTACAATAATAGTTTTTATACTTTCAAGACTTTACTATCCCTCTAACTGGTTGTGATATCTACATTTAAATTCAAAGTGACAGTTAGTGCCAGTTAAACTGATGACATTGGCAGTTTAACACAGAGTGACAGTTTTTATCACTTGACGGGATAGTAATGTCTTAAAAGTATAAGAACTATTATTGTAGATAATGCAAAAAGAAATGCATTGGTGCAAGTCCTATCTCGAAAGCCTTTATGGTTTGAGTGGTAGAACGTTTTAAAGTTTTGTTCTCCATTCCCTTTTCCAGACGTCTGCATCTAGCTGACAGCAGTATATCCCGGATAGGGCAAACCAGACACACTATATAGACTGTTCCGAGATGATGTTTCTTCTTAGATTTTGGTATAAAGTCTCCGATGAAGTGTCGCTTCGAGTCGGACGATTCGAATCTCGTGCTGTCAGCTTTACAACAGACAGCAGGCATAGGGAAACTTTAAAAGCTTCTACCACTCAAACCAAAAAGGCTTTAGAGATAGGACTTTGTCACGGTTTATTATGACTCTCAGACACAAGTTTTAGGTAAAAAAAATCAATTTTATTGAAATAATAAATGATAACTTAGGATGGCAATAACATACATAATATATATATACAGAATATAGCACAGACAGAAGGCAGACTCTACCGGTCCTGTCAAAATACCGGACAGGACAGTCTTTAGGCTCTACCGGCCTTGCCAATACCGGGTAAGGCAACCTGCAGATGGAATAGCATAACGGTTTACCGGCCTTACCAAATTACCGGGCAAGGCAGCCTCAATAGATACACAATGTAGGCTCTACCGGCCCTGCCAATACCGGGTAAGGCAACCTCAGATGGAATGTGGCAAAAGGTTCTACCGGCCTTACCAATACCGGGCAGGGCAGCCCAGAGATAATAGCAGCAGTCAGATGGAACTGGCAAATTAGCAGAATCGTTAAGCAGCAAGGCTTTGGAGCAAACCAGCGTCCGCACGCTGGAAACAACACTGAATAGTATAGCCGTTAGGCTTAGCGAGCAAACCAGTGACCGCACACTGGTGTAACAAGCGAGTTTGTATAGCCGCAAGGCTTAGGAGCAAACCAGCGTCCGCACGCTGGGACCAACACAGATTTGTATAGCTGAAAGGCTTTGGAGCAAACCAGTGACCGCACACTGGTGTAACAAGTGAGTTTATATAGCCGCAAGGCTAGGAGCAAACCAGCGTCCGCACGCTGGGACCAACACAGATTTGTATAGCTGAAAGGCTTTGGAGCAAACCAGTGACCGCACACTGGTGTAACAAGTGAGTTTCTATAGCCGCAAGGCTTAGGAGCAAACCAGCGTCCGCACGCTGGGACCAACACAGATTTGTATAGCTGATAGGCTTTGGAGCAAACCAGTGACCGCACACTGGTGTAACAAGCGAGTTTGTATAGCCGCAAGGCTTAGGAGCAAACCAGCGTCCGCACGCTGGGACCAACACAGATTTGTATAGCTGATAGGCTTTGGAGCAAACCAGTGACCGCACACTGGTGTAACAAGCGAGTTTGTATAGCCGCAAGGCTTGGGAGCAAACCAGCGTCCGCACGCTGGGACCAACACGGAATTGTAGCAATGTCACCAACGCGACCAGGCAGAAGGTCGCCAGGATACTGAAGACAGGTGATGAGATGACAGGAACCAGCAACGATCAGTCAGGTCAGAAAACAGCAGAGAAGATCAGCAGGAACTGCAACACCAGAGACTAGGCCGGAACCAGGACTGGAAGTACTTCAGCATGCAGGAAACACTGGAACAGTAGAGATCAGGAACTCAGGAACACATGAGATCAGGAACTCAGGAACACTGGAACAGAGGCCCAGCTATCACTAGCATAGTGATAGCAAGAAGGTCAGAAACAACACGAAAGGGCACTCAAAGGGTGCCCAATCCAGGTTTAAATAGTCAATAAGAGGCGGGCTATCTGCAGACAGCCAATAGAAGCCCCCTACTGGTGACAGACAAGTAACTGCAGCCAATCACGGGCACCGTGATAGTACCCCCCTTTCAAAGACCCCCTCTCCTAGAATAGGGTTTAGGTTTCTGCGGGTAATTGGCATGAAAGGCCCTAGTTAACCTAGGTGCATGAAGGTCCGTACTATCCACCCATGATCGATCCTCAGGACCATACCCTTTCCAATGTACCAGGTACTGTACCCTTCCTCTAAGCCTACGGGAATCAATAATGCTCTGAACCTCGTACTCCTCCTGGCCCTCGACCTCAACAGGTCCTGGCACCACAGGTGTGGTAGTATAGCGATTGCAAACCAGAGGCTTAAGAAGGGACACATGGAACACATTATGGATACGCATGGATGCAGGTAGGTCTAGTGCATAGGAGACAGGGTTAATTTTGCGAATAACTCTGTATGGACCAATAAACCGAGGAGCCAACTTATTAGACGGAACCTGCAGCTTGAGATTTCTGGAGGAAAGCCATACTCTATCCCCAACCTGAAAGGAAACCGCTGGAAGCCTTCTGCGATTAGCATGGCGCTGATGACGCTGAAATGACTGACCAAGTGCCCTCTGAACTTGTGCCCATGTGGAACGGAGTTGCTCGATATGCTCATCCAGAGCTGGAATCTGTTGCGTCTGAAATGAGTCTGGAAGCAAACAGGGCTGGAACCCATAATTAATCAGAAACGGAGAGCTCCCAGATGAAGAATTGACCGCACAGTTCCTGGCGAACTCTGCCCAAGGCAACAAGTCGGACCAATTATCATGATGGTCAGTAACGAAACAACGGAGAAATTGTTCCAAGCCCTGATTAGCTCGTTCAGCGGCTCCATTGGTCTGGGGATGGTAGGCAGAGGAGAAGGACAGCTGTATGCCCATCTGTTGGCAAAATGCCCTCCAAAATCTAGACACAAACTGGCTCCCCCTGTCAGACACCAGTACCCTAGGCACTCCATGCAACCGGAATACTTCTCTGGCGAACACCATTGCCAATTCCTTCGCTGAAGGAAGACCACGGAGGGGCACGAAATGAGCCATTTTAGAAAACCTGTCCACCACCATGAATATAAAGGAGTACCCCTTCGACATAGGCAACTCTCCCATAAAATCAATGGAAACATGAGACCAGGGGCGTTCGCCATTAGGCACCGGTTGAAGCAAGCCCACAGGGAGATGTCTCGGGGTCTTAGCGCGGGCGCAGGTGGCACAGGCATTCGTAAATTCGGCACAATCGTTTCTCATGGAAGGCCACCAAAATAACTGAGAAAGGGACCATAACAATTGGTCTCTACCAATATGTCCCGCAGCCTTAGAGGAATGGTAGGTTTCGAGCAGCCTAGTACGAAATGATTCAGCGACAAAACATTTGCCCACTGGGGTTTCATGGGGAGCGGACCCCTGAGAGGCCAGGATCTCCTCCCCTAGAGGAGAAGTGATACTCGTGCGTATAGTAGCCAGTATTCTATCAGGTTGGATGATAGGAGCTGGTGCTTCCACTCTGTCACTGTCGGCCTCAAATTGTCTTGACAGTGCATCAGCCCTGATATTTTTTGACCCTGGTAAATACGATACAATGAAATTAAATCGAGACAGGAACAGTGCCCACCTGGCCTGACGAGAGGACAATCTCTTGGCCTCCGAGAGATAGGTCAGATTCTTATGATCTGTTAGGATTAAGACAGGATTCTTAGTACCTTCAAGCAAATGACGCCATTCCTTAAGAGCAAGGATAATGGCCAATAATTCTCTGTCACCTATCTCATAGTGGCTTTGAGTGACAGTCAACTTTTTAGAGAAAAACCCACAAGGTCTGAGAGTTCCACCTTTCTCGTGTCGCTGCGAAAGTACTGCCCCGACCCCAATATCTGAGGCATCAACCTCTAACGTAAATGGAAGTAAAGGATTGGGGTGGGATAACACAGGAGCCGCAGCAAATGCCAGCTTCAAATTCTCAAAGGCTTTCTCAGCAGATACCGGCCAACAAGAAGGATTAGCACCCTTGTGCGTAAGATCGGACAGAGGTTTGACAATGGAAGAAAAGTTCTTAATAAACCTCCTATAATAATTAGCGAAACCCAGGAAACGCTGTATGGCTTTAAGACCCTTGGGTTTTGGCCATTGTAGGACAGCTGACAACTTTTCTTTGTCCATGGCAATGCCATCATTGCCAATTATGAACCCCAAGAATGGCACACTGGTTCTATGAAACTCACATTTTTCCATTTTACAAAATAATTTGTTCTCACGGAGTCGTAGCAATACTGCGGATACATCTTTGATGTGCTGTGCCATGTTTTGGGAGTAAATCAGTATATCGTCGAGGTACACCACAACACATGTCTGTAACATATCTCTCAGAACATCATTTATCAGTTCCTGGAAAACTGCGGGTGCATTACACAGCCCAAAAGGCATTACTAGATACTCGTAGTGCCCAGCTCGAGTATTAAAGGCAGTTTTCCACTCATCACCTGCTCGAATGCGAACCAGATTGTAAGCGGCCCGTAGGTCCAACTTGGTAAATATCGAAGCGCCCTTAAGCCTGTCAAAAAGCTCGGTGATGAGTGGTATTGGGTATGCGTTTTTTGCCATTAGTTTATTCAAGCCCCGGTAGTCAATGCATGGTCTTAATTCGCCATTTTTCTTTTTTACAAAAAAGAACCCAGCCCCAGCTGGAGAGGTAGATTTACGTATGATCCCTCTAGCAAGGGCATCAGAAATGTAATCCTCCATAGCCTTATTTTCATCACAAGATAATGGATAAGTGCGTCCTTTCGGAGGTACTGCACCAGGCTGCAATTCAATGCAACAATCATAAGGTCTATGCTGGGGTAGCAAACTAGCCTCTCCTTTGCTAAAAACATCGCCAAACTGTTGGTACACATCCGGCATAGCAGAGGAGGTGCACATGACCTTAATAGGCTGGATGACGCACTTGTCCATACAAAACTGGGACCAAGCAGCAATTTCACACTTTTTCCAATCGAATTGTGGGTTATGTAACTGTAACCACGGAAATCCCAATATCACCGCATGGTGCGGGGAATTAATCAGTTGAAACTGCTGCTCTTCTCTGTGAAGTGCCCCAATAGTCATAGACAATGGCATAGTTTCAAATATAACCTGAGGCGGTTCTAAGGGTCTACCATCAATCGCTTCAATAGTCAAGGGGTTTTCTCTTTCAATGCGTGGAACTCCGTGCAATTCAGCAAAGGTATCATCCATAAAATACCCTGCTGCACCGGAGTCAACCAAGGCCAAAACCTCCACAGAGCGTTGTGCCCAAGACAATACCACCTGTATGGTGGGTTTCATTATGCCCGACACTGGGGACGATTGTACACCACCTAGGGCCTGTCCCCCAAGATACCCTAGGTGTGTGCGTTTCCCGGACGTACCGGACAGGAATTTAGCAAGTGCCCTTTTTTACCGCAGTATAAACATAACCCTTGTTGTTTGCGATATAGTCTCTCTGCCTTGGATAGTCTAGTGAAGCCTATTTCCATAGGTTCACTTGTTTCCCGTACTGGTTCACTAGACTTCAATGCCAAGGGAGGGATGGGTGGGCAAAACATGCTACTAGGCTCATTATTTTTTGACCGTAACTTACGATCTCTGGCAATTGATCTCTCACGTATTCTGGAGTCAATTATCATAACATACTCAATGTAATCATCTAGATCAATAGGTAGATCTTTAGCAGCGATTTCGTCTTTAATGTGGTCATTCAGGCCTTGAGAGAAGGCTGCCAATAATGCCTCGTTATTCCAACCTACCTCTGCTGCCAATGTGCGGAATTCGATGGCATAGTCGCCCACTGTACGCCTGCCCTGTTGTATCTCCATAAGGCGTTTGGCAGCAGAGGTGGTTCTACCAGGAGGCTCAAACACTCTTCGAAAGGAACGCACAAATTCACTAAAGTTCTTAGTACAAGGTTTAGCATTCTCCCACAAGGGGTTAGCCCAAGCCAATGCTCTGCCAGTGAGCAGTGATATCGTGAACCCCACTTTACTACGATCATTGGGAAATGCGTGTGCCGTCAATTCCATAAAGATTTCGAGTTGATTGATGAACCCTCTGCAGAGACTAGGGTCACCATCATATCTTAGCGGCAAGGGTGCAGAAGCCGTTAACCCTTTAACAGTACCCCCTAGGGGTCTGGTATCACTTTCCGGTGTCTGACTTGGCGAGACCACCGGGCTAGAGCTAGATTGGGCAGCAGGTACCGTGCGTTCAAGGATCGTTTGAATTGCAACTGCCAACTGATCCAAACGTTGCTCGAGCACATCCATCCTCCAATGGATATTCTGTGCGTTACCTTCACCCTTGCTGTCTGAGGTCATGGCCCTTTCGTACTGTCACGGTTTATTATGACTCTCAGACACAAGTTTTAGGTAAAAAAAATCAATTTTATTGAAATAATAAATGATAACTTAGGATGGCAATAACATACATAATATATATATACAGAATATAGCACAGACAGAAGGCAGACTCTACCGGTCCTGTCAAAATACCGGACAGGACAGTCTTTAGGCTCTACCGGCCTTGCCAATACCGGGTAAGGCAACCTGCAGATGGAATAGCATAACGGTTTACCGGCCTTACCAAATTACCGGGCAAGGCAGCCTCAATAGATACACAATGTAGGCTCTACCGGCCCTGCCAATACCGGGTAAGGCAACCTCAGATGGAATGTGGCAAAAGGTTCTACCGGCCTTACCAATACCGGGCAGGGCAGCCCAGAGATAATAGCAGCAGTCAGATGGAACTGGCAAATTAGCAGAATCGTTAAGCAGCAAGGCTTTGGAGCAAACCAGCGTCCGCACGCTGGAAACAACACTGAATAGTATAGCCGTTAGGCTTAGCGAGCAAACCAGTGACCGCACACTGGTGTAGCAAGCGAGTTTGTATAGCCGCAAGGCTTAGGAGCAAACCAGCGTCCGCACGCTGGGACCAACACAGATTTGTATAGCTGAAAGGCTTTGGAGCAAACCAGTGACCGCACACTGGTGTAACAAGTGAGTTTATATAGCCGCAAGGCTAGGAGCAAACCAGCGTCCGCACGCTGGGACCAACACAGATTTGTATAGCTGAAAGGCTTTGGAGCAAACCAGTGACCGCACACTGGTGTAACAAGTGAGTTTCTATAGCCGCAAGGCTTAGGAGCAAACCAGCGTCCGCACGCTGGGACCAACACAGATTTGTATAGCTGATAGGCTTTGGAGCAAACCAGTGACCGCACACTGGTGTAACAAGCGAGTTTGTATAGCCGCAAGGCTTAGGAGCAAACCAGCGTCCGCACGCTGGGACCAACACAGATTTGTATAGCTGATAGGCTTTGGAGCAAACCAGTGACCGCACACTGGTGTAACAAGCGAGTTTGTATAGCCGCAAGGCTTGGGAGCAAACCAGCGTCCGCACGCTGGGACCAACACGGAATTGTAGCAATGTCACCAACGCGACCAGGCAGAAGGTCGCCAGGATACTGAAGACAGGTGATGAGATGACAGGAACCAGCAACGATCAGTCAGGTCAGAAAACAGCAGAGAAGATCAGCAGGAACTGCAACACCAGAGACTAGGCCGGAACCAGGACTGGAAGTACTTCAGCATGCAGGAAACACTGGAACAGTAGAGATCAGGAACTCAGGAACACATGAGATCAGGAACTCAGGAACACTGGAACAGAGGCCCAGCTATCACTAGCATAGTGATAGCAAGAAGGTCAGAAACAACACGAAAGGGCACTCAAAGGGTGCCCAATCCAGGTTTAAATAGTCAATAAGAGGCGGGCTATCTGCAGACAGCCAATAGAAGCCCCCTACTGGTGACAGACAAGTAACTGCAGCCAATCACGGGCACCGTGATAGACTTGTACCGATGTATTTCTTTTTGCATTATCTACAATAATAGTTTTTATACTTTCAAGACTTTACTATCCCTTTAACTGGTTGTGATATCTACATTTAAATTCGAAGTGACAGTTAGTGACAGTTAAACTGATGACATTGGCAGTTTAACACAGACTGATAGTTTTTACCACTTTAAGGGATAGTAATGTCTTAAAAGTATAAGAACTATTATTGTAGATAATGCAAAAAGAAATGCATTGGTGCAAGTCCTATCTCGAAAGCCTTTATGGTTTGAGTGGTAGAACGTTTTAAAGTTTTGTTCTCCATTCCCTTTTCCAGACGTCTGCATCTAGCTGACAGCAGTAGATCCCGGATAGGGCAAACCAGACACACTATATAGACTGTTCCGAGATGGTGTTTCTTCTTAGATTTCGGTATAAAGTCTCCGCTGAAGTGTCGGTTCGAGTCGGACGATTCTAATCTCGTGCTGTCAGCTTTACAACTGACAGTAGACATAGGGAAACTTTAAAAGCTTCTACAACTCAAACCATTAAGGCTTTAGAGATAGGACTTGCACAGATGTATTTCTTTTTCAATTATCTACAATAATAGTTTTTATACTTTCAAGACTTTACTATCCCTCTAACTGGTTGTGATATCTACATTTAAATTCAAAGTGACAGTTAGTGCCAGTTAAACTGATGACATTGGCAGTTTAACACAGAGTGACAGTTTTTATCACTTGAAGGGATAGTAATGTCTTAAAAGTATAAGAACTATTATTGTAGATAATGCAAAAAGAAATGCATTGGTGCAAGTCCTATCTCGAAAGCCTTTATGGTTTGAGTGGTAGAACGTTTTAAAGTTTTGTTCTCCATTCCCTTTTCCAGACGTCTGCATCTAGCTGACAGCAGTAGATACCGGATAGGGCAAACCAGACACACTATATAGACTGTTCCGAGATGGTGTTTCTTTTTAGATTTCGGTATAAAGTCTCCGCTGAAGTGTCGCTTCGAGTCGGACGATTCGAATCTCGTGCTGTCAGCTTTACAACAGACAGCAGGCATAGGGAAACTTTAAAAGCTTCTACCACTCAAACCAAAAAGGCTTTAGAGATAGGACTTGTACCGATGTATTTCTTTTTGCATTATCTACAATAATAGTTTTTATACTTTCAAGACTTTACTATCCCTTTAACTGGTTGTGATATCTACATTTAAATTCGAAGTGACAGTTAGTGACAGTTAAACTGATGACATTGGCAGTTTAACACAGACTGATAGTTTTTACCACTTTAAGGGATAGTAATGTCTTAAAAGTATAAGAACTATTATTGTAGATAATGCAAAAAGAAATGCATTGGTGCAAGTCCTATCTCGAAAGCCTTTATGGTTTGAGTGGTAGAACGTTTTAAAGTTTTGTTCTCCATTCCCTTTTCCAGACGTCTGCATCTAGCTGACAGCAGTAGATCCCGGATAGGGCAAACCAGACACACTATATAGACTGTTCCGAGATGGTGTTTCTTTTTAGATTTCGGTATAAAGTCTCTACTGAAGTGTCGCTTCGAGTCGGACGATTCGAATCTCTTGTTGTCAGCTTTACAACTGACAGTAGGCATAGGGAAACTTTAAAAGCTTCTACAACTCAAACCATTAAGGCTTTAGAGAAAGGACTTGCACAGATGTATTTCTTTTTCAATTATCTACAATAATAGTTTTTATACTTTCAAGACTTTACTATCCCTTTAACTGGTTGTGATATCTACATTTAAATTCAAAGTGACAGTTAGTGACAGTTAAACTGATGACATTGGCAGTTTAACACAGACTGACAGTTTTTACCACTTGAAGGGATAGTAATGTCTTAAAAGTTTAAGAACTATTATTGTAGATAATGCAAAAAGAAATGCATTGGTGCAAGTCCTATCTCGAAAGCCTTTATGGTTTGAGTGGTAGAATGTTTTAAAGTTTTGTTCTCCATTCCCTTTTCCAGACGTCTGCATATAGCTGACAGCAGTAGATCCCGGATAGGGCAAACCAGACACACTATATAGACTGTTCCGAGATGGTGTTTCTTCTTAGATTTCGGTATAAAGTCTCCTCTGAAGTGTTGCTTCGAGTCGGACGATTCAAATCTCGTGCTGTCAGCTTTACAACTGACAGCAGGCATAGGGAAACTTTAAAAACTTCTACCACTCAAACCAAAAAGCTTTAGAGATAGGACTTGTACCGATGTATTTCTTTTTGCATTATCTACAATAATAGTTTTTATACTTTCAAGACTTTACTATCCCTTTAACTGGTTGTGATATCTACATTTAAATTCGAAGTGACAGTTAGTGACAGTTAAACTGATGACATTGGCAGTTTAACACAGACTGACAGTTTTTACCACTTTAAGGGATAGTAATGTCTTAAAAGTATAAGAAATATTGTTGTAGATAATGCAAAAAGAAATGCATTGGTGCAAGTCCTATCTCGAAAGCCTTTATGGTTTGAGTGGTAGAACGTTTTAAAGTTTTGTTCTCCATTCCCTTTTCCAGACGTCTGCATCTAGCTGACAGCAGTATATCCCGGATAGGGCAAACCAGACACACTATGTAGACTGTTCCGAGATGGTGTTTCTTCTTAGATTTCGGTATAAAGTCTCCGCTGAAGTGTCGCTTCGAGTCGGACGATTCGAATCTCGTGCTGTCAGCTTTACAACAGACAGCAGGCATAGGGAAACTTTAAAAGCTTCTACCACTCAAACCAAAAAGGATTTAGAGATAGGACTTGCACCGATGTATTTCTTTTTGCATTATCTACAATAATAGTTTTTATACTTTCAAGACTTTACTATCCCTTTAACTGGTTGTGATATCTACATTTAAATTCGAAGTGACAGTTATTGACAGTTAAACTGATGACATTGGCAGTTTAACACAGACTGACAGTTTTTACCACTTTAAGGGATAGTAATGTCTTAAAAGTTTAAGAACTATTATTGTAGATAATGCAAAAAGAAATGCATTGGTGCAAGTCCTATCTCGAAAGCCTTTATGGTTTGAGTGGTAGAACGTTTTAAAGTTTTGTTCTCCATTCCCTTTTCCAGACGTCTGCATATAGCTGACAGCAGTAGATCCCGGATAGGGCAAACCAGACACACTATATAGACTGTTCCGAGATGGTGTTTCTTCTTAGATTTCGGTATAAAGTCTCCGCTGAAGTGTTGCTTCGAGTCGGACGATTCAAATCTCGTGCTGTCAGCTTTACAACTGACAGCAGGCACAGGGAAACTTTAAAAGCTTCTACCACTCAAACCAAAAAGGCTTTAGAGATAGGACTTGTACCGATGTATTTCTTTTTGCATTATCTACAATAATAGTTTTTATACTTTCAAGACTTTACTATCCCTTTAACTGGTTGTGATATCTACATTTAAATTCGAAGTGACAGTTAGTGACAGTTAAACTGATGACATTGGCAGTTTAACACAGACTGACAGTTTTTACCACTTTAAGGGATAGTAATGTCTTAAAAGTATAAGAACTATTGTTGTAGATAATGCAAAAAGAAATGCATTGGTGCAAGTCCTATCTCGAAAGCCTTTATGGTTTGAGTGGTAGAACGTTTTAAAGTTTTGTTCTCCATTCCCTTTTCCAGACGTCTGCATCTAGCTGACAGCAGTATATCCCGGATAGGGCAAACCAGACACACTATGTAGACTGTTCCGAGATGGTGTTTCTTCTTAGATTTCGGTATAAAGTCTCCGCTGAAGTGTCGCTTCGAGTCGGACGATTCGAATCTCGTGCTGTCAGCTTTACAACAGACAGCAGGCATAGGGAAACTTTAAAAGCTTCTACCACTCAAACCAAAAAGGCTTTAGAGATAGGACTTGCACCGTTGTATTTCTTTTTGCATTATCTACAATAATAGTTTTTATACTTTCAAGACTTTACTATCCCTTTAACTGGTTGTGATATCTACATTTAAATTCGAAGTGACAGTTAGTGACAGTTAAACTGATGACATTGGCAGTTTAACACAGACTGACAGTTTTTACCACTTTAAGGGATAGTAATGTCTTAAAAGTTTAAGAACTATTATTGTAGATAATGCAAAAAGAAATGCATTCGTGCAAGTCCTATCTCGAAAGCCTTTATGGTTTGAGTGGTAGAACGTTTTAAAGTTTTGTTCTACATTCCCTTTTCCAGACGTCTGCATCTAGCTGACAGCAGTAGATCCCGGATAGGGCAAACCAGACACACTATATAGACTGTTCCGAGATGGTGTTTCTTCTTAGATTTCGGTATAAAGTCTCTGCTGAAGTGTTGCTTCGAGTCGGACGATTCGAATCTCGTGCTGTCAGCTTTACAACTGACAGCAGGCACAGGGAAACTTTAAAAGCTTCTACCACTCAAACCAAAAACCCTTTAGAGATAGGACTTGTACCGATGTATTTCTTTTTGCATTATCTACAATAATAGTTTTTATACTTTCAAGACTTTACTATCCCTTTAACTGGTTGTGATATCTACATTTAAATTCGAAGTGACAGTTAGTGACAGTTAAACTGATGACATTGGCAGTTTAACACAGACTGACAGTTTTTACCACTTTAAGGGATAGTAATGTCTTAAAAGTATAAGAAATATTGTTGTAGATAATGCAAAAAGAAATGCATTGGTGCAAGTCCTATCTCGAAAGCCTTTATGGTTTGAGTGGTAGAACGTTTTAAAGTTTTGTTCTCCATTCCCTTTTCCAGACGTCTGCATCTAGCTGACAGCAGTATATCCCGGATAGGGCAAACCAGACACACTATGTAGACTGTTCCGAGATGGTGTTTCTTCTTAGATTTCGGTATAAAGTCTCCGCTGAAGTGTCGCTTCGAGTCGGACGATTCGAATCTCGTGCTGTCAGCTTTACAACAGACAGCAGGCATAGGGAAACTTTAAAAGCTTCTACCACTCAAACCAAAAAGGCTTTAGAGATAGGACTTGCACCGATGTATTTCTTTTTGCATTATCTACAATAATAGTTTTTATACTTTCAAGACTTTACTATCCCTTTAACTGGTTGTGATATCTACATTTAAATTCGAAGTGACAGTTAGTGACAGTTAAACTGATGACATTGGCAGTTTAACACAGACTGACAGTTTTTACCACTTTAAGGGATAGTAATGTCTTAAAAGTTTAAGAACTATTATTGTAGATAATGCAAAAAGAAATGCATTGGTGCAAGTCCTATCTCGAAAGCCTTTATGGTTTGAGTGGTAGAACGTTTTAAAGTTTTGTTCTCCATTCCCTTTTCCAGACGTCTGCATATAGCTGACAGCAGTAGATCCCGGATAGGGCAAACCAGACACACTATATAGACTGTTCCGAGATGGTGTTTCTTCTTAGATTTCGGTATAAAGTCTCCGCTGAAGTGTTGCTTCGAGTCGGACGATTCAAATCTCGTGCTGTCAGCTTTACAACTGACAGCAGGCACAGGGAAACTTTAAAAGCTTCTACCACTCAAATCAAAAAGGCTTTAGAGATAGGACTTGTACCGATGTATTTCTTTTTGCATTATCTACAATAATAGTTTTTATACTTTCAAGACTTTACTATCCCTTTAACTGGTTGTGATATCTACATTTAAATTCGAAGTGACAGTTAGTGACAGTTAAACTGATGACATTGGCAGTTTAACACAGACTGACAGTTTTTACCACTTTAAGGGATAGTAATGTCTTAAAAGTATAAGAACTATTATTGTAGATAATGCAAAAAGAAATGCATTGGTGCAAGTCCTATCTCGAAAGCCTTTATGGTTTGAGTGGTAGAACGTTTTAAAGTTTTGTTCTCCATTCCCTTTTCCAGACATCTGCATCTAGCTGACAGCAGTAGATCCCGGATAGGGCAAACCAGACACACTATATAGACTGTTCCGAGATGGTGTTTCTTTTTAGATTTCGGTATAAAGTCTCCGCTGAAGTGTTGCTTCGAGTCGGACGATTCGAATCTCGTGCTGTCAGCTTTACAACTGACAGCAGGCATAGGGAAACTTTAAAAGCTTCTACCACTCAAACCATAAAGGCTTTAGAGATAGGACTTGTACCGATGTATTTCTTTTTGCATTATCTACAATAATATTTTTTATACTTTCAAGACTTTACTATCCCTTTAACTGGTTGTGATATCTACATTTAAATTCGAAGTGACAGTTAGTGACAGTTAAACTGATGACATTGGCAGTTTAACACAGACTGACAGTTTTTACCACTTTAAGGGATAGTAATGTCTTAAAAGTATAAGAACTATTATTGTAGATAATGCAAAAAGAAATGCATTGGTGCAAGTCCTATCTCGAAAGCCTTTATGGTTTGAGTGGTAGAACATTTTAAAGTTTTGTTCTCCATTCCCTTTTCCAGACGTCTGCATCTAGCTGACAGCAGTATATCCCGGATAGGGCAAACCATACACACTATATAGACTGTTCCGAGATGGTGTTTCTTCTTAGATTTCGGTATAAAGTCTCCGCTGAAGTGTCGCTTCGAGTTGGACGATTCGAATCTCGTGCTGTCAGCTTTACAACAGACAGCAGGCATAGGGAAACTTTAAAAGCTTCTACCACTCAAATCAAAAAGGCTTTAGAGATAGGACTTGTACCGATGTATTTCTTTTTGCATTATCTACAATAATAGTTTTTATACTTTCAAGACTTTACTATCCCTTTAACTGGTTGTGATATCTACATTTAAATTCAAAGTGGCAGTTAGTGACAGTTAAACTGATGACATTGGCAGTTTAACACAGACTGACAGTTTTTACCACTTTAAGGGATAGTAATGTCTTAAAAGTATAAGAACTATTATTGTAGATAATGCAAAAAGAAATGCATTGGTGCAAGTCCTATCTCGAAAGCCTTTATGGTTTGAGTGGTAGAACGTTTTAAAGTTTTGTTCTCCATTCCCTTTTCCAGACGTCTGCATCTAGCTGACAGCAGTAGATCCCGGATAGGGCAAACCAGACACACTATGTAGACTGTTCCGAGATGGTGTTTCTTTTTAGATTTCGGTATAAAGTCTACGCTGAAGTGTCACTTTGAGTCGGAAAATTTGAATCTCGCGCTGTCAGCTTTACAACAGACAGCAGGCATAGGGATACTTTAAAAGCTTCTACCACTCAAAACAAAAAGGCTTTAGAGATAGGACTTGTACCGATGTATTTCTTTTTGCATTATCTACAATAATAGTTTTTATACTTTCAAGATTTTACTATCCCTTTAACTGGTTGTGATATCTACATTTAAATTCGAAGTGACAGTTAGTGACAGTTAAACTGATGACATTGGCAGTTTAACACAGACTGACAGTTTTTACAACTTTAAGGGATAGTAATGTCTTAAAAGTATAATAACTATTATTGTAGATAATGCAAAAAGAAATGCATTGGTGCAAGTCCTATCTCGAAAGCCTTTATGGTTTGAGTGGTAGAACATTTTAAAGTTTTGTTCTCCATTCCCTTTTCCAGATGTCTGCATCTAGCTGACAGCAGTATATTCCGGATAGGGCAAACCAGACACACTATATAGACTGTTCCGAGATGGTGTTTCTTCTTAGATTTCGGTATAAAGTCTCCTCTGAAGTGTTGCTTCGAGTCGGACGATTCGAATCTCGTGCTGTCAGCTTTACAACTGACAGCAGGCATAGGGAAACTTTAAAAGCTTCTACCACTCAAACCAAAAAGGCTTTAGAGATAGGACTTGTACCGATGTATTTCTTTTTGCATTATCTACAATAATAGTTTTTATACTTTCAAGACTTTACTATCCCTTTAACTGGTTGTGATATCTATATTTAAATTCGAAGTGACAGTTAGTGACAGTTAAACTGATGACATTGGCAGTTTAACACAGACTGACAGTTTTTACCACTTTAAGGGATAGTAATGACTTAAAAGTATAAGAACTATTATTGTACATAATGCAAAAAGAAATGCATTGGTGCAAGTCCTATCTCGAAAGCCTTTATGGTTTGAGTGGTAGAACGTTTTAAAGTTTTGTTCTCCATTCCCTTTTCCAGACGTCTGCATCTAGCTGACAGCAGTAGATCCCGGATAGGGCAAACCAGACACACTATATAGACTGTTCCGAGATGGTGTTTCTTCTTAGATTTCGGTATAAAGTCTCCGCTGAAGTGTCGCTTCGAGTCGGACGATTCGAATCTCGTGCTGTCAGCTTTACAAATGACAGCAGGAATAGGGAAACTTTAAAAGCTTCTACCACTCAAACCAAAAAGGCTTTAGAGATAGGACTTGTACCGATGTATTTCTTTTTGCATTATCTACAATAATAGTTTTTATACTTTCAAGACTTTACTATCCCTTTAACTGGTTGTGATATCTACATTTAAATTCGAAGTGACAGTTAGTGACAGTTAAACTGATGACATTGGCAGTTTAACACAGACTGACAGTTTTTACCACTTTAAGGGATAGTAATATCTTAAAAGTATAAGAACTATTATTGTAGATAATGCAAAAAGAAATGCATTGCTGCAAGTCCTATCTCGAAAGCCTTTATGGTTTGAGTGGTAGAACGTTTTAAAGTTTTGTTCTCCATTCCCTTTTCCAGACGTCTGCATCTAGCTGACAACAGTAGATCCCGGATAGGGCAAACCAGACACACTATATAGACTGTTCCGAGATGGTGTTTCTTTTTAGATTTCGGTATAAAGTCTCTGCTGAAGTGTCACTTTGAGTCGGAAAATTCGAATCTCGCGCTGTCAGCTTTACAACAGACAGCAGGCATAGGGATACTTTAAAAGCTTCTACCACTCAAAACAAAAATGCTTTAGAGATAGGACTTGTAGGGATGTGTTTCTTTTTGCATTATCTACAATAATAGTTTTTATACTTTCAAGATTTTACAATCCCTTTAACTGGTTGTGATATCTACATTTAAATTCGAAGTGACAGTTAGTGACAGTTAAACTGATGACATTGGCAGTTTAACACAGACTGACAGTTTTTACCACTTTAAGGGATAGTAATGTCTTAAAAGTATAAGAACTATTATTGTAGATAATGCAAAAAGAAATGCATTGGTGCAAGTCCTATCTCGAAAGCCTTTATGGTTTGAGTGGTAGAACGTTTTAAAGTTTTGTTCTCCATTCCCTTTTCCAGACATCTGCATCTAGCTGACAGCAGTAGATCCCGGATAGGGCAAACCAGACACACTATATAGACTGTTCCGAGATGGTGTTTCTTCTTGGATTTCGGTATAAAGTCTCCGCTGAAGTGTTGCTTCGAGTCGGACGATTCGAATCTCGTGCTGTCAGCTTTACAACTGACAGCAGGCATAGCGAAACTTTAAAAGCTTCTACCACTCAAACCATAAAGGCTTTAGAGATAGGACTTGTACCGATGTATTTCTTTTTGCATTATCTACAATAATATTTTTTATACTTTCAAGACTTTACTATCCCTTTAACTGGTTGTGATATCTACATTTAAATTCGAAGTGACAGTTAGTGACAGTTAAACTGATGACATTGGCAGTTTAACACAGACTGACAGTTTTTACCACTTTAAGGGATAGTAATGTCTTAAAAGTATAAGAACTATTATTGTAGATAATGCAAAAAGAAATGCATTGGTGCAAGTCCTATCTCGAAAGCCTTTATGGTTTGAGTGGTAGAACATTTTAAAGTTTTGTTCTCCATTCCCTTTTCCAGACGTCTGCATCTAGCTGACAGCAGTATATCCCGGATAGGGCAAACCATACACACTATATAGACTGTTCCGAGATGGTGTTTCTTCTTAGATTTCGGTATAAAGACTCCGCTGAAGTGTCGCTTCGAGTTAGACGATTCGAATCTCGTGCTGTCAGCTTTACAACAGACAGCAGGCATAGGGAAACTTTAAAAGCTTCTACCACTCAAATCAAAAAGGCTTTAGAGATAGGACTTGTACCGATGTATTTCTTTTTGCATTATCTACAATAATAGTTTTTATACTTTCAAGACTTTACTATCCCTTTAACTGGTTGTGATATCTACATTTAAATTCAAAGTGACAGTTAGTGACAGTTAAACTGATGACATTGGCAGTTTAACACAGACTGACAGTTTTTACCACTTTAAGGGATAGTAATGTCTTAAAAGTATAAGAACTATTATTGTAGATAATGCAAAAAGAAATGCATTGGTGCAAGTCCTATCTCGAAAGCCTTTATGGTTTGAGTGGTAGAACGTTTTAAAGTTTTATTCTCCATTCCCTTTTCCAGACGTCTGCATCTAGCTGACAGCAGTAGATCCCGGATAGGGCAAACCAGACACACTATATAGACTGTTCCGAGATGGTGTTTCTTTTTAGATTTCGGTATAAAGTCTATGCTGAAGTGTCACTTTGAGTCGGAAAATTCGAATCTCGCGCTGTCAGCTTTACAACAGACAGCAGGCATAGGGATACTTTAAAAGCTTCTACCACTCAAAACAAAAAGGCTTTAGAGATAGGACTTGTACCGATGTATTTCTTTTTGCATTATCTACAATAATAGTTTTTATACTTTCAAGATTTTACTATCCCTTTAACTGGTTGTGATATCTGCATTTAAATTCGAAGTGACAGTTAGTGACAGTTAAACTGATGACATTGGCAGTTTAACACAGACTGACAGTTTTTACAACTTTAAGGGATAGTAATGTCTTAAAAGTATAATAACTATTATTGTAGATAATGCAAAAAGAAATGCATTGGTGCAAGTCCTATCTCGAAAGCCTTTATGGTTTGAGTGGTAGAACATTTTAAAGTTTTGTTCTCCATTCCCTTTTCCAGACGTCTGCATCTAGCTGACAGCAGTATATTCCGGATAGGGCAAACCAGACACACTATATAGACTGTTCCGAGATGGTGTTTCTTCTTAGATTTCGGTATAAAGTCTCCTCTGAAGTGTTGCTTCGAGTCGGACGATTCGAATCTCGTGCTGTCAGCTTTACAACTGACAGCAGGCATAGGGAAACTTTAAAAGCTTCTACCACTCAAACCAAAAAGGCTTTAGAGATAGGACTTGTACCGATGTATTTCTTTTTGCATTATCTACAATAATAGTTTTTATACTTTCAAGACTTTACTATCCCTTTAACTGGTTGTGATATCTATATTTAAATTCGAAGTGACAGTTAGTGACAGTTAAACTGATGACATTGGCAGTTTAACACAGACTGACAGTTTTTACCACTTTAAGGGATAGTAATGTCTTAAAAGTATAAGAACTATTATTGTAGATCATGCAAAAAGAAATGCATTGGTGCAAGTCCTATCTCGAAAGCCTTTATGGTTTGATTGGTAGAACGTTTTAAAGTTTTGTTCTCCATTCCCTTTTCCAGACGTCTGCATCTAGCTGACAGCAGTAGATCCCGGATAGGGCAAACCAGACACACTATATAGACTGTTCCGAGATGGTGTTTCTTTTTAGATTTCGGTATAAAGTCTCCGCGGAAATGTCGCATCGAGTCGGACGATTAGAATCTCGTGTTGTCAGCTTTACAACTGATAGCAGGCATAGGTAAACTTTAAAAGCTTCTACAACTCAAACCATTAAGGCTTTAGAGACAGTACTTGCATAGATGTATTTCTTTTTCAATTATCTACAGTAATAGTTTTTATACTTTCAAGACTTTACTATCCCTTTAACTGGTTGTGATATCTTCATTTAAATTCAAAGTAACAGTTAGTGACAGTTAAACTGATGACATTGGCAGTTTAACACAGACTGACAGTTTTTACCACTTTAAGGGATAGTAATGTCTTAAAAGTATAATAACTATTATTGTAGATAATGCAAAAAGAAATGCATTGGTGCAAGTCCTATCTCGAAAGCCTTTATGGTTTGAGTGGTAGAACGTTTTAAAGTTTTGTTCTCCATTCCCTTTTCCAAACGTCTACATCTAGCTGACAGCAGTAGATCCAGGATAGGGCAAACCAGACACACTATATAGACTGTTCCGACATGGTGTTTCTTTTTAGATTTCGGTATAAAGTCTCCACTGAAGTTTGGCTTCGAGTCGGACGATTCGAATCTCGTGCTGTCAGCTTTACAACAGACAGCAGGCATAGGGAAACTTTAAAAGCTTCTACCACTCAAACCAAAAAGGCTTTAGAGATAGGACTTGTACCGATATATTTCTTTTTGCATTATCTACAATAATAGTTTTTATACTTTCAAGACTTTACTATCCCTTTAACTGGTTGTGATATCTACATTTAAATTCGATGTGACAGTTAAACTGATGACATTGGCAGTTTAACACAGAGTGACAGTTTTTATCACTTGAAGGGATAGTAATGTCTTAAAAGTATAAGAACTATTATTGTAGATAATACAAAAAGAAATGTATTGGTGCAAGTCCTATCTCGAAAGCCTTTATGGTTTGAGTGGTAGAACGTTTTAAAGTTTTGTTCTCCATTCCCTTTTCCAGACGTCTGCATCTAGCTGACAGCAGTAGATGCCGGATAGGGAAAAACCAGACACACTATATAGACTGTTCAGAGATGGTGTTTATTTTTAGATTTCGGTATAAAGTCTCCACTGAAGTGTCGCTTCGAGTCGGACGATTCGAATTTCGTGCTGTCAGCTTTTCAACTGACAGCAGGCATAGGGAAACTTTAAAAGCTTCTACAACTCAAACCATTAAGGCTTTAGAGATAGGACTTGCACAGATGTATTTCTTTTTCAATGATCTACAATAATAGTTTTTATACTTTCAAGACTTTACTATTCCTTTAACTGGTTGTGATATCTACATTTAAATTCAAAGTGACAGTTAGTGACACTTAAACTGATGACATTGGCAGTTTAACACAGAGTGACAGTTTTTATCACTTGAAGGGATAGTAATGTCTTAAAAGTATAAGAACTATTATTGTATATAATGCAAAAAGAAATGCATTGGTGCAATTCCTATCTCGAAAGCCTTTATGGTTTGAGTGGTAGAACATTTAAAGTTTTGTTCTCCATTCCCTTTTCCAGACGTCTGCATCTAGCTGACAGCAGTAGATCCCGGATAAGGCAAACCAGACACACTATATAGACTGTTCCGAGATGTTGTTTCTTTTTAGATTTCGGTATAAAGTCTCCGCTGAAGTGTCTCTTCGTGTCAGACGATTCGAATCTCGTGCTGTCAGCTTTACAACTGACAGCAGGCATAGGGAAACTTTAAAAGCTTCTACAACTCAAACCATTAAGGCTTTAGAGATAGGACTTGCACAGATGTATTTCTTTTTCAATTATCTACAATAATAGTTTTTATACTTTCAAGACATTACTATCCCTTTAACTGATTGTGATATCTACATTTAAATTCAAAGTGACAGTTAGTGACAGTTAAACTGATGACATTGGCAGTTTAACACAGAGTGACAGTTTTTATCACTTGAAGGGATAGTAATGTCATAAAAGTATAAGAATTATTATTGTAGATAATGCAAAAAGAAATGCATTGGTGCAATTCCTATCTCGAAAGCTTTTATGGTTTGAGTGGTAGAACGTTTTAAAGTTTTGTTCTCCATTCCCTTTTCCAGACGTCTGCATCTAGCTGACAGCAGTAGATCCCGGATAGGGCAAACCAGACACACTATATAGACTGTTCCGAGATGGTGTTTCTTTTTAGATTTCGGTATAAAGTCTCCGCTGAAGTGTTACTTTGAGTCGGACGATTCGAATCTCGTGCTGTCAACTTTACAACAGACAGCAGGCATAGGGATACTTTAAAAGCTTCTACCACTCAAACCAAAAAGGCTTTAGAGATAAGACTTGTACCGATATATTACTTTTTGCATTATCTACAATAATAGTTTTTATACTTTCAAGATTTTACTATCCCTTTAACTGGTTGTGATATCTACATTTAAATTCGAAGTGACAGTTAGTGACAGTTAAACTGATGACATTGGCAGTTTAACACAGACTGACAGTTTTTACCACTTTAAGGTATAGTAATGTCTTAAAAGTATAAGAACTATTATCGTAGATAATGCAAAAAGAAATGCATTGGTGCAAGTCCTATCTCGAAAGCTTTTATGGTTTGAGTGGTAGAACGTTTTAAAGTTTTGTTCTCCATTCCCTTTTCCAGACGTCTGCATCTAGCTGACAGCAGTAGATCCCGGATAGGGCAAACCAGACACACTATATAGATTGTTCCGATATGGTGTTTCTTTTTAGATTTCGGTATAAAGTCTCTGCTGAAGTTTCGCATCGAGTCGGACGATTCGAATCTCGTGCTGTCAGCTTTACAACTGACAGCAGGCATAGGGAAACTTTAAAAGCTTCTACAACTCAAACCATTAAGCCTTTAGACATAGGACTTGCACAGATGTATTTCTTTTTCAATTATCTACAATAATAGTTTTTATACTTCCAAGACTTTACTATCCCTTTAACTGGTTGTGATATCTACATTTAAATTCGAAGTGACAGTTTGTGACAGTTAAACTGATGACATTGGCAGTTTAACACAGACTGACAGTTTTTACAACTTTAAGGGATAGTAATGTCTTAAAAATATAAGAACTATTATTGTAGATAATACAAAAAGAAATGCATTGGTGCAAGTCCTAACTCGAAAGCCTTTATGGTTTGAGTGGTAGAACGTTTTAAAGTTTTGTTCTCCATTCCCTTTTCCAGACGTCTGCATCTAGCTGACAGCAGTAGATCCCGGATAAGGCAAACCAGACACACTATATAGACTGTTCCGAGATGTTGTTTCTTTTTAGATTTCGGTATAAAGTCTCCGCTGAAGTGTCGCATCGAGTCGGACGATTCGAATCTCGTGCTGTCAGCTTTACAACTGACAGCAGGCATAGGGAAACTTTAAAAGCTTCTACAACTCAAACCATTAAGGCTTTAGAGATAGGACTTGCACAGATGTATTTCTTTTTCAATTATCTACAATAATTGTTTTTATACTTTCAAGACTTTACTATCCCTTTAACTGGTTGTGATACCTACATTTAAATTCGAAGTGACAGTTAGTCACAGTTAAACTGATGACATTGGCAGTTTAACACAGAGTGACAGTTTTTATCACTTGAAGGGATAGTAATGTCATAAAAGTATAAGAACTATTATTGTAGATAATGCAAAAAGAAATGCATTGGTGAAATTCCTATCTCGAAAGCCTTTATGGTTTGAGTGGTAGAACGTTTTAAAGTTTTGTTCTCCATTCCCTTTTCCAGACGTCTGCATGTAGCTGACAGCAGTAGATTCCGGATAGGGCAAACCAGACACACTATATAGACTGTTCCGAGATGGTGTTTCTTTTTAAATTTCGGTATAAAGTCTCCACTGAAGTGTCGCTTCGAGTCGGACGATTCGAATCTCGTGCTGTCAGCTTTACAACTGACAGCAGGCATAGGGAAACTTTAAAAGCTTCTACAACTCAAACCATTAAGGCTTTAGAGATAGCACTTGCACAGATGTATTTCTTTTTCAATTATCTACAATAATAGTTTTTATACATTCAAGACTTTACTATCCCTTTAACTGGTTGTGATATCTACATTTAAATTCAAAGTGATAGTGACAGTTAAACTGATGACATTGGCAGTTTAACACAGACTGACAGTTTTTACCACTTTAAGGTATAATAATGTCTTAAAAGTATAAGAACTAATATTGTAGATAATGCAAAAAGAAATGCATTGGTGCAAGTCCTATCTCGAAAGCCTTTATGGTTTGAGTGGTAGAACGTTTTAAAGTTTTGTTCTCCATTCCCTTTTCCAGACGTTTGCATCTAGCTGACAGCAGTAGATCCCGGATAGGGCAAACCAGACACACTATATAGACTGTTCCGAGATGGTGTTTCTTGTTAGATTTCGGAATAAAGTCTCCACTGAAGTGTCACTTCGAGACGGACTATTCGAGTCTCATGCTGTCAGCTTTACAACAGACAGCAGGCATAGGGAAACTTTAAAAGCTTCTACCACTCAAACCAAAAAGGCTTTAGAGATAGGACTTGTACCAATGTATTTCTTTTTGCATTATCTACAATAATAGTTCTTATACTTTCAAGACTTTACTATCCCTTTAACTGGTTGTGATACCTACATTTAAATTCGAAGTGACAGTTAGTCACAGTTAAACTGATGACATTGGAAGTTTAACACAGAGTGACAGTTTTTATCACTTGAAGGGATAGTAATGTCATAAAAGTATAAGAACTATTATTGTAGATAATGCAAAAAGAAATGCATTGGTGAAATTCCTATCTCGAAAACCTTTATGGTTTGAGTGGTAGAACGTTTTAAAGTTTTGTTCTCCATTCCCTTTTCCAGACGTCTGCATGTAGCTGACAGCAGTAGATCCCGGATAGGGCAAACCAGACACACTATATAGACTGTTCCGAGATGGTGTTTCTTTTTAAATTTTGGTATAAAGTCTCCACTGAAGTGTCGCTTCGAGTCGGACGATTCGAATCTCGTGCTGTCAGCTTTACAACTGACAGCAGGCATAGGAAAACTTTAAAAGCTTCTACAACTCAAACCATTAAGGCTTTAGAGATAGGACTTGCACAGATGTATTTCTTTTTCAATTATCTACAATAATAGTTTTTATACTTTCAAGAATTTACTATACCTTTAACTGGTTGTGATATCTACATTTAAATTCAAAGTGATAGTTAGTGACAGTTAAACTGATGACATTGGCAGTTTAACACAGACTGACAGTTTTTACCACTTTAAGGTATAGTAATGTCTTAAAAGTATAAGAACTATTATTGTAGATAATGCAAAAAGAAATGCATTGGTGCAAGTCCTATCTCGAAAGCCTTTATGGTTTGAGTGGTAGAACGTTTTAAAGTTTTGTTCTCCATTCCCTTTTCCAGACGTCTGCATCTAGCTGACAGCAGTAGATCCCGGATAGGGCAAACCAGACACACTATATTGACTGTTCCGAGATGGTGTTTCTTGTTAGATTTCGGAATAAAGTCTCCACTGAAGTGTCACTTCGAGTCGGACGATTCGAATCTCATGCTGTCAGCTTTACAACAGAAAGCAGGCATAGGGAAACTTTAAAAGCTTCTACCACTCAAACCAAAAAGGCTTTAGAGATAGGACTTGTACCGATGTATTTCTTTTTGCATTATCTACAATAATAGTTTTTATACTTTCAAGACTTTACTATCCCTTTAACTGGTTGTGATACCTACATTTAAATTCGAAGTGACAGTTAGTCACAGTTAAACTGATGACATTGGCAGTTTAACACAGAGTGACAGTTTTTATCACTTTAAGGTATAGTAATGTCTTAAAAGTATAAGAACTATTATTGTAGATAATGCAAAAAGTAATGCATTGGTGCAAGTCCTATCTCGAAAGCCTTTATGGTTTGAGTGGTAGAACGTTTTAAAGTTTTGTTCTCCATTCCCTTTTCCAGACGTCTGCATGTAGCTGACAGCAGTAGATCCCGGATAGGGCAAACCAGACACACTATATAGACTGTTCCGAGATGGTGTTTTTTTTTAGATTTCGGTATAAAGTCTCCACTGAAGTGTCGCTTCGAGTCGGACGATTCGAATCTCGTGCTGTCAGCTTTACAACTGACAGCAGGCATAGGGAAACTTTAAAAGCTTCTACAACTCAAACCATTAAGGCTTTAGAGATAGGACTTGCACAGATGTATTTCTTTTTCAATTATCTACAATAATAGTTTTTATACTTTCAAGACTTTACTATCCCTTTAATTGGTTGTGATATCTACATTTAAATTCAAAGTGATAGTGACAGTTAAACTGATGACATTGGCAGTTTAACACAGACTGACAGTTTTTACCACTTTAAGGGAAAGTAATGTCTTAAAAGTATAAGAACTATTATTGTAGATAATGCAAAAAGAAATGCATTGGTGCAATTCCTATCTCGAAAGCCTTTATGGTTTGAGTGGTAGAACGTTTTAAAGTTTTGTTCTCCATTCCCTTTTCCAGACGTCTGCATCTAGCTGACAGCAGTAGATCCCGGATAGGGCAAACCAGACACACTGTATAGACTGTTCCAAGATGGTGTTTCTTTTTAGATTTCGGCATAAAGTCTCCACTGAAGTGTCGCTTCGAGTCGGACGATTCGAATCTCATGCTGTCAGCTTTACAACTGACAGCAGGCATAGGGAAACTTTAAAAGCTTCTACCACTCAAACCATAAAGGCTTTCGAGATAGGACTTGCACAGATGTATTTCTTTTTCAATTATCTACAATAATAGTTTTTATACTTTCAAGACTTTACTATCCCTTTAACTGGTTGTGATATCTACATTTAAATTCGAAGTGACAGTTAGTGACAGTTAAACTGATGACATTGGCAGTTTAACACAGACTGACAGTTTTTACCACTTTAAGGGATAGTAATGTCTTAAAAGTATAAGAACTATTATTGTAGATAATGCAAAAAGAAATGCATTGGTGCAAGTCCTATCTCGAAAGCCTTTATGGTTTGAGTGGTAGAACGTTTTAAAGTTTTGTTCTCCATTCCCTTTTCCAGACGTCTGCATCTAGCTGACAGCAGTAGATCCCGGATAGGGCAAACCAGACACACTATATAGACTGTTCCGAGATGGTGTTTCTTTTTAGACTTCAGTATAAAGTCTCCACTGAAGTGTCGCTTCGAGTCAGACGATTCGAATCTCATGCTGTCAGCTTTACAACTGACAGCAGACATAGGGTAACTTTAAAAGCTTCTACAACTCAAACCATTAAGGGTTTAGAGATAGGACTTGCACAGATGTATTTCTTTTTCAATTATCTACAATGATAGTTTTTATACTTCCAAGACTTTACTATCCCTTTAACTGGTTGTGATATCTACATTTAAATTCGAAGTGACAGTTAGTGACAGTTAAACTGATGACGTTGGCAGTTTAACACAGACTGACAGTTTTTACAACTTTAAGGGATAGTAATGTCTTAAAAGTATAAGAACTATTATTGTAGATAATACAAAAAGAAATGCATTGGTGCAAGTCCTATCACAAAAGCCTTTATGGTTTGAGTGGTAGAACGTTTTAAAGTTTTGTTCTCCATTCCCTTTTCCAGACGTCTGCATTTAGCTAACAGCAGTAGATCCCGGATAGGGCAAACCAGACACACTATATACACTGTTCCGAGATGGTGTTTCTTCTTAGATTTCGGTATAAAGTCTCCGCTGAAGTGTCACTTCGAGTCGGATGATTCGAATCTTGTGCTGTCAGCTTTACAACAGACAGCAGGCATAGGGAAACTTTAAAAGCTTCTACCACTCAAACCAAAAAGGCTTTAGAGATAGGACTTGTACCGATGTATTTCTTTTTGCATTATCTACAATAATAGTTTTTATACTTTCAAGACTTTACTATCCCTTTAACTGGTTGTGATATCTACATTTAAATTCGAAGTGACAGTTAGTGACAGTTAAACTGATGACATTGGCAGTTTAACACAGACTGACAGTTTTTACCACTTTAATGTATAGTAATGTCTTAAAAGTATAAGAACTATTATTGTAGATAATGCAAAAAGAAATGCATTGGTGCAAGTCCTATCTCGAAAGCCTTTATGGTTTGAGTGGTAGAACGTTTTAAAGTTTTGTTCTCCATTCCCTTTTCCAGATGTCTGCATCTAGCTGACAGCAGTAGATCCCGGATAGGGCAAACCAGACACACTATATAGACTGTTCCGAGATGGTGTTTCTTTTTAGATTTCGGTAAAAAGTCTCCGCTGAAGTGTCGCTTCGAGTCGGACGATTCGAATCTCGTCCGACAGCTTTACTACAGACAGCAGGCATAGGGAAACTTTAAAAGCTTCTATCACTCAAACCAAAAAGGCTTTAGAGATAGGACTTGTACCGATGTATTTCTTTTTGCATTATCTACAATAATAATATTTATACTTTCAAGACTTTACTATCCCTTTAACTGGTTGTGATATCTACATTTAAATTCGAAGTGACAGTTAGTGACAGTTAAACTGATGACATTGGCAGTTTAACACAGAGTGACAGTTTTTATCACTTGAAGGGATAATAATGTCTTAAAAGTATAAGAACTATTATTGTAGATAATGTAAAAAGAAATGCATCGGTGCAAGTCTTATCTCTAAAGCCTCTATGGTTTGAGTGGTAGAACGTTTTAACGTTTTGTTCTCCATTGTCTTTTCCAGACGTCTGCATCTAGCTGACAGCAGGAGATCCCCGAGAGGGCAAACCAGACATACTATATAGACTGTTCCGAGATGGTGTTTCTTTTTAGATTTCGGTATAAAGTGTCCGCTGAAGTGTCGCTGCGAGTTGGACGATTCAAATCTCATGCTGTCAGCTTTACAACTGACAGCTGACATATGGAAACTTTAAAACTTCTACGACTCAAACCATAAAGGCTTTAGAGAGAGGACTTGCACCGATGTATTTCTTTTTGCATTATCTACAATAATAGTTCTTATACTTTTAGGACTTTACTATCCCTTTAACTGGTTGTGATACCTACATTTAAATTTGAAGTGACAGTTAGTGACAGTTAAACTGATGACATTGGCAGTTTAACACAGAGTGACAGTTTTTATCACTTTAAGGGATAGTAATGTCTTAAAAGTGTAAGTACTATTATTGTAGATAATGCAAAAAGAAATGCATTGGTGCAAGTCCTATCTCTAAAGCCTTAATGGTTTGAGTGGTAGAACATTTTAAAGTTTTGTTCTCCATTCCCTTTTCCAGACGTCTGCATCTAGCTGACAGCAGTAGATCCCGGATAGGGCAAAACAGACACACTATATAGACTGTTCCGAGATGGTGTTTCTTTTTAGATTTCGGTATAAAGTCTCCGCTGAAGTGTCGCTTCGAGTCAGACGATTCAAATCTCGTGCTGTCAGCTTTACAACTGACAGCAGGCATAGGGAAACTTTAAAAGCTTCTACAACTCAAACCATTAAGGCTTTAGAGATAGGACTTGCACAGATGTATTTCTTTTTCAATTATATACAATAATAGTTTTTATACTTTCAAGAGTTTACTATCCCTTTAACTGGTTGTGATATCTACATTTAAATTCGAAGTGACAGTTAGTGACAGTTAAACTGATGACATTGGCAGTTTAACACAGAGTGACAGTTTTTATCACTTGAAGGGATAGTAATGTCTTAAAAGTATAAGAACTATTATTGTAGATAATGTAAAAAGAAATGCATCGGTGCAAGTCCTATCTCTAAAGCCTCTATGGTTTGACTGGTAGAATGTTTTAACGTTTTGTTCTCCATTGTCTTTTCCAGACGTCTGCATCTAGCTGACAGCAGGAGATCCCCGAGAGGTCAAACCAGACATACTATATAGACTGTTCCGAGATGGTGTTTCTTTTTAGATTTCGGTATAAAGTGTCCGCTGAAGTGTCGCTGCGAGTTGGACGATTCGAATCTCGTGCTGTCAGCTTTACAACTGACAGCTGACATATGGAAACTTTAAAAGCTTCTACGACTCAAACCATAAAGGCTTTAGAGAGAGGACTTGCACCGATGTATTTCTTTTTGCATTATCTACAATAATAGTTCTTATACTTTTAGGACTTTACTATCCCTTTAACTGGTTGTGATACCTACATTTAAATTCGAAGTGACAGTGACAGTTAAACTGATGACATTGGCAGTTTAACACAGAGTGACAGTTTTTTTCACATTAAGGGATAGTAGAGTCTTAAAAGTATAAGAACTATTATTGTAGAAAATGCAAAAAGAAATGCATCGGTGCAATTCCTATCTCTAAAGCCTTAATGGTTTGAGTGGTAGAACGTTTTAAAGTTTTGTTCTCCATTCCCTTTTCCAGACGTCTGCATCTAGCTGACAGCAGGAGATCCCAGATAGGGCAAACCAAACACACTATATAGACTGTTCCGGGATGGTGTTTCTTTTTAGATTTTGGTATAAAGTCGCTGCTGAAGTGTCACTTCGAATCGGACGAATCGAATCTCGTGCTGTCAGCTTTACGACTGACAGCAGGCATAGGGAAACTTTAAAACGTTCTAAATCTCAAACTACAAAAGGCTTTAGAGAGAGGACTTGCATCGATGTATTTCTTTTTGCATTATCTACATTAATAGTTCTTATAATTTAAGACTTTACTATCCCTTTAACTGGTTGTGTTATCTACATTTAAATTCAAAGTGACAGTTAGTGACAGTTAAACTGATGACATTGGCAGTTTAACACAGAGTGACAGGTTTTATCACTTTAAGGGATAGTAATGTCTTAAAAGTATAAGAACTATTATTGTCAATAATGCAAAAAGAAATGCATCGGTGCAAGTCTTGTCTCTAAAGCCTCTATGGTTTGAGTGGTAGAACGTTTTAAAGTTTTGTTCTCCATTCCCTTTTCCAGACGTCTGCATCTAGCTGACAGCAGCAGGTCCCGGATAGGGCAAACCAGACACACTAAATAGACTGTTCCGAGATGGTGTTTCTTTTTGGGTTTCGGTATAAAGTCGCCGCTGAAGTGTCGCTTCGAGTCTAACGATTCGACTCTCGTGCTGTCAGCTTTACAACTTACAGCAGGCATAGGGAAACTTTAAAATGTTCTACCACTCAAACCACAAAGGCTTTAGAGAGAGGACTTACACCGATGTATTTCTTTTTGCATTATCTACAATAATAGTTCTTATACTTGTATGACTTTACTATCCCTTTAACTGTTTGTGATACCTACATTTAAATTCAAAGTGACAGTTAGTGACAGTTAAACTGATGACATTGGCAGTTTAACACAGAGTGACAGGTTTTATCACTTTAAGGGATAGTAATGTCTTAAAAGTGTAAGTACTATTATTGTAGATAATGCAAACAGAAATGCATCGGTGCAAGTCCTATCTCTAAAGCCTTTATGGTTTGAGTGGTAGAACGTTTTAAAGTTTTGTTCTCCATTCCCTTTTCCAGACGTCTGCATCTAGCTGACAGCAGTAGATCCCGGACAGGGCAAACCAGACACACTATATACACGGTTCTGAGATGGTTTTTCTTTTTAGATTTTGGTATAAAGTCTCTGCTGAAGTGTTGCTGCGAGTCGGACGATTCGAATCTCGAATCTATATAGACTGTTCCGGGATGGTGTTTCTTTTTAGATTTCGGTATAAAGTCGCCGCTGAAGTGTCTCTTCGAGTCGGACGATTCGAAACTCGTGCTGTCAGCTTTACAACTGACAGCAGGCATAGGGAAACTTTAAAATGTTCTACCACTCAAACTACAAAGGCTTTAGAGATAGGATATCACGGTCCCCGTGATTCCCTGTCAATCTGTGACTGTGTTACCTTTGCATTGGAGGAGGCTGATTGGCCCGCCCATGATGTTCCTTTTTATACTGGCTCTTGGGCACTTGTCAGTTGCCCTTTCGTGGTGTTCCTGATCCTGCGCCTCGTTGCTGAGTTCTAGTGTCTCCTGTGTACCGACCCGGCTTGTCTGACTCCTCTTCTGATCCTGCTCCGTGATTGACCCGGTTCTGGCTGAGGACCCTGCTCCATGATTGATCCGGTTCAGGCTGACGACACTGCTCCGTGATTGACCCGGTTCTGGCTGACGACCCTGCTCCGTGATTGACCCTGTTCTGGCTGACGACCCTGCTCCGTGATTGCTCCGGTTCTGGCTGACGACCCTGCTCCGTGATTGCTCCATTCTCCGGCTGATGTTCCTGCTGCGGTATCGATCCAGTTCCGGTGGACGCTCCTGTCCGGTGTGCTGTTCCGGTGTTCCAGTGTTGCTCCGGTCGCTCCAGCGACATTCTGAACTGTTTAGTATCTCGCTGATCCTCTCTCGCTCTTCTAGCTGTAGCCTGTGGTTGCTTTGCCATCCGCTACCTGCTGAGCTGTGCTCTACTGTACGTACCAGATTAACCCGTACAGTGCCTGTAGTCTCCGGTTACGTGCCTCTTATATTGCTTGCCAAGCCTCTGTTTACCCTTTGAGCCGCTACTCTCTGAGCCTTCAATCCAAGCCATACTATTACTTGCAGAGCTCTGTCTGTCCGGTGTTCGGGGTGCACCGGGACCGCGCCGGCTGGCGCTGGTAGTCTGTCCGCTCTTGCAGTAAGGATTCTGTGCGACACCGGAAGGGTGTCCTGGCTCAGGCTCACATACGCTCAGGGTGTACGTTATCTCCTGCACTTCCCAGTACTTCGGCTCGTTGTAGCTTGTGCAGCAACCGTCTATCTTGGCATCCTAAGGGTGTCTTGGCACAATCCATTTGGCACACGCAGGGTTACTACCAATTCAAGTTAAGGGCGGTTCCAGTTCTGGTTACTTCAGCTCTGGCAGTAGCATTCCTCCTAGCCCACGGTGTTGGTATTGGCTCAGCTCAGTGCAATAGGGGTGCTCCCTTTTTCTACCTTGAGAGTGATTCAGTGTAGACACTTTAATCCTTTCTCTACATTCTGAGACTGTTATCCAGAGACTGTTATCATATCCTGGGCGTTGGCCAATCTAAGACTGAGTTACTCCAGTTGCTCCTGTTAACCCTGTGGGGTTATTCCCAGTCTATATTTGTACATATATTTCTATCTTGTATTGCACTTACTTTGTCTGTATTTGCCAATACTGTTTATACCTGTGCTGGCCCTAGGGGCACTGTTCTATTATCCTTATTCAATAAAACTGTGTTTTTACTTCATACCCTGGTCTGAGTGTCAGAAAACCGTAACATCATTGTAGACAATGGCTCACACTATAGTCAGACCAGGCCATAATCTCACAAAAGCCCCAATTAATTCTAGGGTTATGGGTTCATAACCATGGAAACCCTAAGATAACCACATCATGAGGTGACTGAATAATCTGGAACGTCAGGGTCTCGCAATGTAATGCTCCAGTAAGCACAGAGAGTGGGCAAGTCTTGTGAGTGACCTGGGGAGGCACCAAAGGTCACCCATCAATAGCCTCAATTTGCATAGGATTGACCAACTCGACCAAAGGAATATTATGAGATGCGGCAAATTCTTTATCCATAAAATATCCAGCTGCTCCAGAGTCAATCAGAGCGGATGCAGTAAAAGAGACGCAGCAGACGCAGTACTGCAGCAGCAGTACTGGACGGCCTGGTGCTGTGTGTGGGGGTACTGGATGACCTGGTGCTGTGTGGAGGGTACTGGATGGCCTGGCGCTGTGTGTGGGGGTACTAGATGCCCTGGTGCTTTGTAGGGGGTACTGGATGGTCTGGTGCTGTGTGGGGGTTACTGGATGGCCTGGCGCTGTGTGTGGGGGTACTTGATGCCCTGGTACTGTGTGGGGGGGTATTGGATGGCCTGGTGCTGTGGGGGGGGGTATTGGATTGTCTGGTGCTTTGTAGGGGGTACTGGATGGCCTGGTGCTATGTGGGGGGTACTGGATGGCCTGGCGCTGTGTGTGGGGGTACTGGATGCCCTGGTGCTGTGTGTGGGGGTACTGGATGGCCTGGCGCTGTGTGTGGGGGTACTTGATGCCCTGGTACTGTGTGGGGGGGTATTGGATGGCCTGGTGCTGTGGGGGGGGGTATTGGATTGTCTGGTGCTTTGTAGGGGGTATTGGATTGTCTGGTGCTGTGTGGGGGGGTACTGGATGGCCTGGCGCTGTGTGTGGGGGTACTGGATGCCCTGGTGCTGTGTGTGGGGGTACTGGATGCCCTGGTGCTGTGTGTGGGGGTACTGGATGGCCTGGTGCTGTGTGTGTAGGGGTACTGGATGGCCTGGTGCTGTGTGTGTAGGGGTACTGGATGGCCTGGTGCTGTGGGGGGGTACTGGAGGGCCTGGCGCTGTATGTGGGGGTACTGGATGCCCTGGTTCTGTGTGGGGGGGGATGGATGGCCTGGGGCTGTGTGTGTGTGTAGGGGTACTGGATGGCCTGGTGATGTGTGGGGGGAAACTGGATGGACTGGTGATGTGTGTGGGGGTACCGGATGGCCTGGTGATGTGTGTGGGGGGTATTGGATGACACTGGATGGCCTGGTGATGTGGGGGGGTATTGGATGGCCTGGCGCTGTGTGTGGGGGTACTGGATGGCCTGGCGCTGTGTGTGGGGGTACTAGATGCCCTGGTGCTTTGTAGGGGGTACTGGATGGTCTGGTGCTGTGTGGGGGTTACTGGATGGCCTGGCGCTGTGTGTGGGGGTACTTGATGCCCTGGTACTGTGTGGGGGGGTATTGGATGGCCTGGTGCTGTGGGGGGGGGGTATTGGATTGTCTGGTGCTTTGTAGGGGGTACTGGATGGCCTGGTGCTATGTGGGGGGTACTGGATGGCCTGGTGCTATGTGGGGGGTACTGGATGGCCTGGCGCTGTGTGTGGGGGTACTGGATGCCCTGGTGCTGTGTGTGGGGGTACTGGATGCCCTGGTGCTGTGTGTGGGGGTACTGGATGGCCTGGTGCTGTGTGTGTAGGGGTACTGGATGGCCTGGTGCTGTGGGGGGGTACTGGAGGGCCTGGCGCTGTATGTGGGGGTACTGGATGCCCTGGTTCTGTGTGGGGGGGGGGATGGATGGCCTGGGGCTGTGTGTGTGTGTAGGGGTACTGGATGGCCTGGTGATGTGTGGGGGGAAACTGGATGGACTGGTGATGTGTGTGGGGGTACGGGATGGCCTGGTGATGTGTGTGGGGGGTATTGGATGACACTGGATGGCCTGGTGATGTGGGGGGGTATTGGATGACCTGGTGATGTGTTGGGGGGTATTGGATGGCCTGGTGCTGTGTGTGTGGGTACTGGATGGCCTGGTGATGTGTGTGGGGGTACTGGATGGCCTGGTGATGTGTGGGGTATTGGATGGCCTGGTGATGTGGGGGGTACTGGATGGCCTGGTGATGTGTGTGGGGGTACTGGATGGCCTGGTGATGTGGGGGGTACTGGATGGCCTGGTGATGTGTGTGGGGGGTACTGGATGGCCTGGTGATGTGGGGGGTACTGGATGGCCTGGTGATGTGGGGGGTACTGGATGGCCTGGTGATGTGTTGGAGGGTATTGGATGGCCTGGTGCTATGTGTGGGGGTACTGGATGGCCTGGTGATGTGGGGGTATTGGATGGCCTGGTGATGTGTGTGGGGGGGTACTGGATGGCCTGGTTATGTGTGTGGGGGGTACTGGATGGCCTGGTGATGTGTGCAGGGGGTATTGGATGGCCTGGTGATGTGTGCGGGGAGTACTGGATGGCCTGGTGAAGTCTGTGGGGGGTACTGGATAGCAGGGGGCCCAGACCTCTTTTGAATCAGGGGCCCTGGGTTCTGTCAGTCTGCCCCTGCCCCTTAGTATATACATATAAGTAATAAAAGTGGATTTAAATGGGATTAGAGCGACTGAAATGTGCAGCAAGAAATGAGAGGGTTCTCCAGTACCCCAAACCAGAGTGCAGGTTTGTTGTTTGTTTTGTGTTTGTACTTTGGGTTTCGGCCTAAAGAACCCTCTCATTCCTTGCTGCACACTTCAGTCATTCTAATCCCATTTAATTCCACTTATATTACTTATATGTATATACTAAGGTGTTAGTGCTGTGAACTAGTCTCTTTCTTTTGTCTTTTCTAGTATCTCCCTTGCTCTGATTTTAGCCTGTATATCATTAATATTGTACACATATGTTTCATTACACAGTTTCTTCATTTTCTTTATCTAAGGCCTTAAAGGCCTGTTTTGTCTTTGGTACTCCCTTTCTGTTGGTAATTAATTATTCCCCATGTGGCCTGCAGGGGTGGGAACATTTGATATATAAGAAGGATTAGTGAATACACAGTCCTTTCAGAACTGGTACCCACTCACTGCAGGCAAACAGGAGGCAAATCCTTCTTTGCTCCTTTTTAAATTGTTGTTCTCATTTTAATTGCACACACAGTTATGATTCGGTCATCTATGAAGTGTCCATAGAAAGCCAGGCTTGCCCCCGCCCCCCACACATGGGTCTCCTCCCACCTACCCATGTATAGGTTTGCGTAGGAGGGGGCAAACCTGGCTCCCATTTCAATTCCTCTTATCTGTCTATAAAATGTGTTGTCAAACTGAAAATAGTTATGATATAAAATGTGTCTAATACTCTGTATAATGAATTATTTTTGTATATGAGGCATATGGATATCTTTTGTTAGATAATGTGTTATTGCTTCTAAACCTGTGGCCCAAATATAATTCTCTTTCCAAGTTATATTCTCTAACGTTTGTAATACATGTTTGGTATCTTTCACATATGACTTAAGCTCTACCACATACCTTTGGAGTATATAATCCAAATATTGTGATAGGTTGGAAGTATAACTGTTGATTTCTGCAATTATAGGTCTTCCTGGAGGTGTTTTTAAATTTTTGTGAACTTTTGGTACTTGATAGAAGTGAGGAACTTTGGGTTCCTCGCCTCTAAAAACCTTCTCTCTTCCATTGTGATAATTCCTACTTTTTTCTCTTGATCTAGGATCTCCATCAATTCCCGTCTATATATCTCCATAGGATCAGGTTCCAGTTTAATGTAAGTGTTGACATCATTTAAAATTCTTATTGCTTGCTTTATATAGTCAAGTCTGTTCGGTTATTGAGAAATTAGAGGTATATATAGTATTGTGTATAGGTAGTAAAGGATTGGATATAGAAGATCGAAAATTAGTGAATTTTATTAGTCTAACATTCAGCAGCGGTGAATTTAAACAGACGCTGGAGCAATTATAAGATGGATTCCAAAACTATGAATAAATATCAATAATTTTCTCCCTTATGAAGCGATGTTAACCAGCATGAAACACTTTGGAGAGTGGCAAAACTTTGGCAGAGCTAAGAAACAGTATTTATTGAATATTCATAAAAAATTCTGTATAAGGAATGTATGCAAAGGAGACTGATACAGTAAGGCGCGAGTACTATTTGAAAGAATCAACCTGCCCGCTGTAAACAGGAGGAGGAGAACAGAATTTCATTGGGAACAAAGAGAACAACTTATGGAGATCAAGACCCCTACCTCTACCCATTGAGAAAAAGGAGAAAGGACATAAGTACAAAAGCCGCTGTAAGTCCAGAAAGATGGGAGAGGTAATTAAAAGCGTTACAACTACATCTAGAGGGTCTATGATACGTGCCATTACAAGAGAGACACTTTGCATTTAAATAAGGGCAATAACTTTATACATATACTAGCAGTGTAGGACGGCATTGCCGTCTGTTTTTATTTGTACAACTGTATTGTTATATTCATACTGTGAATTGTAGGTTGATACATAGACATAGAGACAGACTCACATTACAATACATATAACTGTATTGATAAGACACACACTACCATATATTCATACATAGACACTCAAAGACTGACACAGTTATACATACAGACATTCATACAGACATTCATACAGACACCCCACACATACACACACACACACACACACACACACACACACACATACATGTATACAGGAACAAAAACAATGGAAGGTGGGAGGAGAGAAAGGGAATGGAAGTATAACAGATTTAACCATTTGAGTGGCAGAGGTGTAGTAAATGTATTGCACAGTCCTCTGTCACTGAAAGTGTTAAGCAGCTGTCCCTCTCTGTAGTGGCCCTGGTGAAGTGTAGTCCAAACAAAGATTTGTAACGGTGTCCTTGTGGTTTTCTGTGTATTCAATATCGCCCTTAGTATTCTTTGTATGAGAGTATAGTATTCCATGCATACAACGGCGATATTGTGAACATGGTTTTACTTATTAGAAACGTCACCTTTTAACTTATTGATCAGTGCGGGCAGGGTTCTCTTCCTACCGTGTGCTAAGGAGTAGGCTTGTCCTTAATTTGAGGGGATATTGTTGGCTTCAAAGAGACAACAGCGGAAAGTGTGGAGCTTCAATCCTCCAAAACGTAAGCTTTTCAGTCAGTATTATGATCACTGCGGGCAGGGTTCCCTTCTTCCTGTCTGTTATGGAGTAACCTTGTCATTGATGTGAGGGGATATTGTAGGCTTGAAATCAGCAAATATACAATTTTTGACTGCAGCTCCAAAGGTGATAAAATATATGTTTTCATCTATATAAATATATATATATATAAGATATATAAATGTAAATTGTGTAGGCTGAGAGACTTGTAACACGTGTCGTGGTATACTGCATTCCTCAGAGAAGGTATAGCACGAAACGCTTTAGAAGTGTGTCATCCTACAAAAGTTATGCTTATATATGAAAAATATATTTTATGAGCTTTGGAGCTGATTTGTAGGCCACAATATCCCCTCGCATCGGAGTTTGAAGAAGAATGCTACTCCTTAACAGATGGGAGGAAGACAACCCTGGCTGCAGTGATCATAATACTGAGTGGATATAAATGTGAAGTGGTCAGGGGCGGCGGAGAATGCCGGTGAGACGGCTTCGCTATATCGGAGGAGTGATCGGAGTATAAGTGAACGAGTGGGTGGATAGAAGAGTACAATGGTCCCTGGACCCTGTACTTTGCGCCGCCCCGCGCATCCTCCTAGGCCTGCTGAGCCGTAGAGCCAGAACAGTTCATACGCCCAATGGCTGTGTAGTCCCCTGTGCTGGTCAGAAGGGTATTGTAGAAGGTAGCAGGGAGGAACATAAGTGAGCCGTTTTCCAGGTAAAGTGCAGACATCATTATATACACAGGTTCAGAAAGACCGTAGACAGTGGGTACTGCAATACCAATACAACTGGCACTTCTCCAAGGAAATCAGAGCGACAGGTTCCAGTAAGTCACACACAGCTAACCTATTAGTAGTTTATGAAAGTTGTTTAGTAACTAATAGTCCTACCTTTCTGAGGCTGGTTTCCACCATCACCAAGGATGGCATATGTGTGTTGTGTGTATGTTTGCTGCTGTGTGAGTGGGGCATGTGTGTGCGTCCGTGGTGTAGAAGCAAGTGGCAGCCATTTTTTTTTTAATCAGTTGGATAGTGGTAGACGGGCTGGATAGTGGGGGAGGGCCAACATGCCCCCATTGAATCACCCAATGGGAGCAGTAACTCCTGTTACTGCCACCCCTGGGTGTATTTGGCAGGCACACAGAAGTCTTCTTTTATATATATAGATAAAAAAATAAAAATATGGTATCATATATTAGTTCAGAAATGTGCACTTATTAAGGAGAGTTTGTTTTTAATAGAGCGTTATTATATTGTTCCATTGGAATTTTATGAGTGTTTTATATTGTAATAAACTACGTATTGGTACACTGTATATCCTTTAGTGGCGCTCTCTTTATTATTGTAATTATATATATATATATATATATATATATATATACACAGTATAAAAATGAGGCTAAATAACCCATATCTTGTATAGGGATCCTATGCACATTGAGATAAGCCCCAGTAACCTTTTTGAGTGGTTACTGACGTCTGAATACTGGATCATGATAGCACTATAATACGCACCCTCTGCTACCATAAATAAAAAAAGAAAAATAAATTTACTGGGGCAGAACTATGATAGCTACTCTGATTGGTTTTCCCACTCCATGTGCCTCCCATAGCTTTGTTTCTGTTGCATCAGGCTGTGATGATGGCACAGACCACTCAAGGTAAGGGAAAAGCACAGGGACTGAAGAGGACAGAAATGGCTGCTCTAATTATTGCTTTACAAAGCAGTAGCAAAAACTATACTTGACTGGGAAGACAGTAATGCCCTAGAAAACTAATAGCACAGTGTGTGTGTGTGTGTGTGGCCAACAAGTTCCTCATGTTAATAATGAGCACACATGAATGTAAAATCATACCACCCAACATTTCAAATGGCCAGAGAGGGACAATTTTTTTTTAGGTCATGTTGCTGGGGGTAAGGCAGGTGGGCGGGGCATTTTCACACATTGTAGGATACTTCATAACATATTGTCATCACTTTGTGTAACTGAATAAATGATTTAGAGCAACAAACATTAATGTGAGTTTTATTGCTGTGAAGCAATGTGATATACTTATAAAAACACCACACAGTCTGATCTCCTAAACACAGGGACACCAGGGAGTGAAAGAGGGACAGAGGGATTTAGGTCTCAAAGCATAACTGTCTCTCCTAAAGGAAAATATATAATGATATACTTGTGAGACTGGAATGGGGATTTTTGTTGTTGTGTCCCTGGCCATTTAAATGGTCTAATCTGTCATTAGATAGCATAGTCACAATTTCCTTCACTTTTTCCCTTCCCTATATATAAACAGTGCTTTAATGGCTATTCCAGGGTCCCTGTGGTATGCAGCCATACCTATCACATGGTGGAGATACACTAAGTGGGAATGTTATCGCTATGTTTGTCTTGAGATATGTGATGAGCACATCATCTTAGAGATAAAGACAAGAATGTGGAATGCATGGGGAGGGGGGGAATTTCTTCATTAGTCTGCAGTGTTATCAAACTGTGATGTGGAAGGGATGCCCTCCCATATACATTGCCAGCAATTTGACAACCCTAAATCCTGAGTGCTTTCATTCTCCTCCCCCACTTGCCCACTAGGGGAGTGGAAAGGATCCACTCTGACTTCAACACCACAAACAGCATCACCCCCTAACCCTTTCAGTGTTGTAGAGGTATGCATTGCATAGCCCTGTGTCAGTAAAATGGTTAAGCTTTTGATCAAAGTCATTTATCACCTGCAATATAATCTGGGCCCAGGTTTGTAAAATCTAGTGAGCAATATCCTTTTATACTTCTGTTTCTTTGGTTTCAATTTGCCCTCTCTTTTACAGTCTTTCTTTGTAGTGGGATTTCTAATCCTCATCTGCCTTCTTTAATTGTTATTGGACGAGATATACCCTTTCCTTGCCAAATATAATTTATCACAACTAAGGGTTAGTAAAATGACAACAGTGGTTCCTTTTGATGTATCTCTCTAACTCACCTATTATCTACCTGGGATCATAAATTTACATTCCAGTCAGCATCCATCTGCCCTCAAACTCTGACCAATGAACTATTACCTAGGGCATCAACCTGGCTGGGGGTCGACTGGCAAGTGACTGCTCACAATCACGCCTCAACACATTATACATGCATCCACTGTGTGGAGAATATACATATGGGAACAACTCAGGGAGTAATTACATTGAGAGGAAGAGAACTTATCCTGCAATTTAATTCTAAGCTATTTAGCTACAGAAATATCTATAGATTGCAGGATCTTTAATCTAATCATTTACATGGGAGATTTGGTTCCTACTTAATTAACCACTGTAGATAAAGTTGTTATTACAATGGCAACAATTCTTCTACAGTTGTCTTCTGCCTCCAGTGATTAACCACTTGTTGTGCCTACCATTCATCTAAGCATCTTTGGTCATATGTGTATGTCGTCAGTTGTTTAGGTGTTGACATTGTATAGTAACCCGTTGAATGATCTTGGTAAGGTAATGTCATCACATGATACAGTAAGGGGGAGAGCATGCTGACCTTTTATTTCTCGCTACCTAACTCTTCCAGTATTTGCATTATTGATCCAAAACATTAACCTGTCAGATCATGAGAGAGGCAGAAGAACATTTGCCCCCTATTGAAGGTCAGTGAACTAGTTTTTTTTTTTCTCTGCCTCACTCATTTAATTTTTTTACATACTAGAGACCTGTCAACATGTTAATTTACTACTGTTGATAACTTGGTCTATTGTAAGTTAATCATCCCCTCACTGTTATAATTATTGTCCAAAGGGGTAGAACAAATATCTACCCATCCTTCCTCTTTTCCTCTTTGATATAACCCCACAAAGGTATAATGCAGTTTGGGAGTTTTCTCCTTTTTCTTTTTAATTTTTTAATGTTATTAATCTAAAAATTGATTTTTATCACACTGTACCCTGATGGGTGCTTAACAACAGAACTAATTATTTGAGTGTCACTCAAAAGTTTTTCAAACATCTGCTCTTAAGCAGAGACAGCAAACTATCCTCTGATTCCATAGAAGGATACAGGGAGATCCCAACATCGACAAACTCAGGTTGTTGATGCGGGGACTGTAAATTCCAACAGCAAATGCTTAGTGCATGTGACAAATATGCAACATTAACGTATAAACATACTCACATGAATACGACGATGGCTGATTAAACTGCATTTCCAAATGCCAATGAGCCAATGTCAATATAGTAAGTGAAAAATTGTATACCTGTCGAAGGCAAAGCAGATTCATGGATTTTTCTGTGGATTGTGGAGGATTGGTGGTGGATTGACAGGGTTCCAACTGGATCACCCAATGTAAGCCACCTGAAACTGTACTCTGTGGAAGAACAACTACACAGAGAAAAAGCAGACTGCTACTTGATATATGTAGAATGATCAGAGCAAGGCCACTCTGGGGCAAAGCAAAGCAACACAGACAACAGTAGGCAGGGCGTCCCCAGTAGGCAAAGTGCTAGGGATTGCTGAGTGTGTTACAGAGCTGGCTTGTGTTGGCCATGCCCTAGGCAGCCTTACTGCTCCCAAGGCCAGATTAAAGTTGCTGACTGCAAGGTCAGTTTAGTGCCAACCTGATGATCCGGCTCACACCCTGGACTGCCTAGGGAATAGCTACTACCTACTGGGGTCAAGGAAAGGTGACATATAATGATACAGATCTTACCTGCAGTACCAGGTGAATGCTGCTGAACAGGAGACACTGGTGAACAGGAATATTCAACCTCAGACACAAGCAGTCGAAGGGTTTGATGTTTGAGAGGTTGAGCTGGGATCCGACTGAAGGTCGAATGGAAGGGTAGGAGCAGGACTGACAGAAGTTCAGATAATTTGAGCTTCAACTGGTGAACAGTGATATCAGATGAGTCGTACTACTTGAACAAATGGCTGATTCATCAGGATTGTCAGATGGTCATACTAGCAGGGTTGGTATCAGGTGGAGAACAAAGTACGTAAGAGGCAAGAAGGAGAGTAGTCGGGGAAGGCTGGGGTCAATAACTGAAAATCAATCCAATGGAGGCACGGTAAAAAGTCAAAGAGCAGGAGAGTAGTCAGGAAGTATGACAAAGGTCGATACATTGGATACACACTGGAGTAGCTATGAAACAGAGAGGGAGGGTGGGAGACAGAGTTATATGCAAAGAGACACAGGAGCCATGGGAGACAAAGAGATGACTACGTAGTATGATGACCACAGGGAGATTGTAAATGGATTAGTGAGTAAATGAGTGGCTGTAGAGTTAATTCTCTCTCACACATTAAGCGATCTCAGTGTTGCTATTGGGTGACTGACTGACAGCCATTCACTGAATTGTACTCACAAGACAGACATTTAGCACATTTAATGGTTCAGTATAGCAGGGACACTGGGAAATAGTTCCAAAAACTGGGGGCTATCCCAAGAAAACAGAGAAAAATGGAAGAATTTTATCTGCTAACAGAATTGCTTCTACATTACTGTCCATAGTTCAATTAAGATTACTAAATGGTAATATATAATATAACTAGTTGAACAGCCCGTTACACAGGCCACAGTCCCACTGGCACCTGGTCGCGGGGCAGTCACGCACAGTAGAGATTGCCCGCGCCACAGCTGATACAGAGCTGGATGTTCCTTCGGCGCCCAGCTCTGTATCAGCCGCGGCGCAGGCAGTCTCTACTGCGTGTGACTGCAGCACGCGCAGCAGTGTCTACTGCGCATGTTGTGGCGTTACACACGTTTTAGCAAATTATTATATAGGATATGCTTTCTCTTTCTCCCTTCTCAGCTTGGCTTGCTGTGGGGGCCCTCATCCTGCAGTAGATTGACAATGGCTGCATTTCTCTCTTTCTCTCTCTCTCTCTCTCTCTATTTAAATATACTGCATAATTGTATATATCATTGGAGTCATATAACAAAATGACTGCATGAAAGAACAAACCTTACATGTCACCTAGGAACCCATTAGGAGAAGTATAACATATGCTAACATAAAACACAAACACAGAAACAATGGACTGTGACAGCTTCAGCTTTTAATGATATGGTCTGCTGCAGAAACAGCTGAACCATAATTATTTAAGAAAAATAATTTTGTCATAAAATATTGTAAAGTTATAAAATATCGTAGCTGCATTGATAGAACAAAGAATACAATATGGTCCTCTGGTTTTGTTGTTGAGTATGTACAAGATGTTTAATTCTATTCATGTAACAAAAATGGAATAGATTTGCTACACTAAAATTTAATGTCACAAAATAATGTATACAGGACACAAAACCCCAAAGATAGAATAGACTTGATGGCATCGTGTGGAAAACAACAACAGAGAAAAGGGACTTGTGAATAGTGATGAGAACTCATTTAGGACCCTAATGATAAACCCCATAGTGTTTCAGTGATGGATTTCTTGAACCAAAGGTAGTAATTTCCAACATATTGAATAGGAGTTACATTATGCAATTCCATGTCTAATGAAACAAAGTTTATATGAATCAGAAAAAAGTAATCAGCTCAATTAAAGAGGATAGTTTGAATCAGGTGTTTAAATAATTGGTTCTTCAGTGTTACATTTTGCAGCCCCCACCCTATATAGAAACGTTATGTGTTTGGTCTTCATCATAGAGGTGCGTGGAAACTTGTCATGTCATGATCAAATAATTCGCTGAGGATTTCAGAAATGCAGTTTTTGATGCGCATCCATCTAGAACATGTTACAAAACAATTTCTAAGGATTTGGAGCTCAACAGAACCACTGTTAGCAGTCTAATGGAGAAAGTTCAAAACCACACTCACTCCACGGTTTTAATGACATATCTCCAAAAATAAACTGGCAACTCATCCAGAAAGTCAAAGAACCACAAAGTCTAATTCAAGGATCTGCAAGTCACTCACACCTTGGCATTCACAACTCTGTTATCAGAAAAACACTGAACAAGAATCCTATATTATATTTTGCTAAGGATGTTTGTCAGAAGCCGTCACACACAGTAGAGACGGCTGCGCATGCTGCAGTCATGCACAGTAGAGACTGCCCGCTCCGTGGCTGATACGGAGTGGGTCGCTCTGAATTCAGACCGGAGTCCTCTCTGCGAACCTTCCTGGGACCCCTTGGTGCGCATAGAGGACCACGGTCTGAATTCAGAGCACCCCACTCTGTATCAGCCACGGCGCACTTGGGCAGTCAGTACTGCGCATGATTGCAGCTCTGCCAGTGTTGGCCCATGTACACGGGCTATAAAACTAGTTATGTTCATTAAATGCTTGCAAGGGAAAATCATTGCTCTCTAAAACAACACTGCTGCCCACCTGAAGTTCTCCAACAAGAACATAGGAGATTCACAAGACTTAAAGAACAATGTTATCTGGACAGCTGAGTCAAAGATGCAACTTGTGGTTTCTATTACGAACATTGGAGACCATGGGCTTGATTCAATAACCTTTGACGGCTAAATAAAACAGCCAGCTAGATTTTTTTCAAGCACGGTAAACAACTCAATTACCTGTGCTGAAAAAATGCCTGCAAAAAAAAAAACCTGTGCCGGCTGCTAAAGTTAGAGGTGTTTCAGCCAATTCAAAATAAAAAAAAGCCACAAGATGCAATTAAATTGCATAACCACACATCTCAGCCAATGGCTGTGAGGGAGTTTGAACAGGGACTGCCCATATCCAAAGGCAGTCTTTGTTCAAACTCCCTCATTGTGGAACGGGTACCGCCCATGTGGTACTAGGGGGTGGGGCATGTGCTGCAACTGACCTTCTCCACCACCACACTAGAATAATTTAGGGGCACAATTTTTATCTGGACATTAGGCATTTTTTACCCCTTAGTGACCGGCCGCACGCACACGCGACTGTCACTTAACGCCCGGCTAAGAATTTTTTTTTTTTAATTATTCCAGAGTCCCCGAAAGGCGTGCAGCCACGCAGGGACTCAGACTTCCGAGACATACATGTACATCCTCTGTCAATAAGTGACAGTTTTTGAGGGACGTACATGTACGTCCATTGACGGGAAGGGGTTAAAGAAATCACCTGCACATCTAAGAATTCTTTAATCTGCTGAGTTTCAGAAAGGTAACGTTGTGTACCCCTCAGTCAATGGGTTAAACTATGAATAGATGTCTGGGTTATGTTCAACAACATTTATTTATGGCTGGGTTTTTTTTACAGGTTTAATGCAAAAAGAGAAGAAAGAAGAAGATAGAAGAAGAATGAAGATAACAGAAAGAAGAAAAGAGAAAAAAATAAGGAAGATAGAAGAAGAACAGTGGATGACATGTAAGCGTTAAATAGATAAGTTAATGATCCGTGCTTGACAGTGTGTCAGGCACCAATTGTTAGCTTTTTCCTTTGATGTTCCTATTATTGCTGCCATTTAGCATTTAGATATTCTTTGGGTCGGCTGGTATCCATAATAATATGGATGTACTAGGATCCAGCACCTGAAGGTATACCTGGTACTTACCTGCATACCTGTCATGTATCTTTTCTCCTCTTTTTACTGATCACTCCCTGTCAGATTATTGTGTCTTGTGTCTAGTTCAGCATTTTCTTGCTCTGCCTGATACCTGTGAGTATCATCAGACTTGTTCAGTGACTATCCTGTTTTCTGGTGCCCCGGACCTCTTACAAAGTTTTCTGACCAACATTAACCACTTACCCTTATGATGGATCCTCAGGCTCTGAACCTGTGACTAACACAATTTCCATTTTTGTGCTCTTGTTCCATATCCGCTCAGCAGTCACTAATCTATCTATTATAGCTAGCTATGAGCTGTCAGGTTATCTCCTGAAGTGTCTTGCCATTCCTGCTTCTGCATTCAGTCACCTCCCATCTTTCTTATTCCTTGGTGTCTCACCACTGTCTATGGTTATAACCAGCATCCGCCTCAAGACTCTGATCTCCTCTGCTTGTTTATCCTTTGTTTTACAGTCCAAGGCTGCTTCCCTGCATACGAACAGCATTGTAGTTCAGTACTCAGACCTCAGTGAACCTAGCTATACAGATTTAACCCTCTGAAATCCCATATATTCATGCAGTTAAAATATAAGTAAATGAAAAACTGATAACTGACAACCAGACAAGTAGGTGATTCTTGCTATCTGAGATGGCTGAGCATGAAACTTGAATGCGATTAAGTATCAGATCCTATGCAGACAGATATAATAAAACAAGACAAACAGACAACAGGCACTGTTTGACTTACTGTGTTACACACTCGCTTTCACATCCACAGAAAAGAAAAACAAGAGGGAAAAGCAAAAACTGTTGTGTGGTGCACTCTGGTGCTTAACTTATTGATGTGTTGTTTAGCTTGTATTGCAATGTGCAAGCAGCTTCTGATTCTGAAGCTAACAGGTCTCTCCTATATTGTATTGTAAAAATAAACACTGCAGTCCATGGCAGACAAAGCGCTGGTGGAATTTTGACACTAGTTAGTAATAGAGACAAACAAGCAAAAGAGGGGAAGCTGGAGTCACTTGCAGTTGCAGGGAGTGTGGATGCAATTTGTAGACGGCGACACTGACAGTGACATGCAAGGGCAGTTTAACAAAAAAAATGACTGATAGTTGACAGACAAGCAGAAGATCCTATACCTGAGCTGAGATTAAGAATAACATTGACAGGTGCTAGAGACAGAAACATATATTTAATTTAGAGAAAGGGTGATTGACTCAGAGAACACCCTCCCAGCAGAGGGGAAATACTGTTAGGGAATTAAAACATTACTGGGATACACATAAGTCTGCTCTGAGAAGTATGGAACACTAAGTATTTTTTTAGCTAGGGAAATGGGCAAACTGGGTGGACCAGATGGTTCTTTTCTGTCATCAACAACATCTATGGTCTATCATACATTTTTTTCAGACAGATGAAACTAACTTTGGCCATGGTTGCTCTAGCTTGTGCAAGAAATGATTAATACACTCCTCCTGAGGAGGAAGCTGTTTGTAAAAATTATATGAAAAGCTCCATCAGTAGTAGTACTATGTTGTTAACTGTAAAGATGATGAGTCATATTCTAGTGTCGTTGCTATAACAGAGGAATGTTTAACAGTGAGACAAACTGTTGCTTCAGTCAGTGACATTAACACCCGCCATAAACTACGGGTCAATGTTATATAAATCCCCCTAAGGAGAAATAGATTAGGTGAGCAACAAGAGTTCCCATTGCCTTGTTGTTTGTGATATTTACCATTATTTTTTCAGGAAGGAGACTTTTTACTCAGTTGCACTCATGTCTCTCCTTGGTGAAAACCCTTCTGGTCAATGGGAGCAGGGCTACTTGTAGATAGAGCCTCTCTGCACATAGCACCCTCCAAATTCTGTGGATTTTTGTTTCTCCCCAATAATGCAGTTAGTTTGCCCCAGAATTGCTCCTTTTTCACTTCCCAAATACATCCTACAACGCTGTACAATGAAGATCTATGCTTGCAGTCTCTATGTATATTTATTCCTGATTGTCAATTCCAAAGGAAGGCTATTTCTACCAGAGATCATGTTTTCTCATGTTCTCCATTAAAATCATCATACAGGCATCCCAGATTATTGATTGCTAATCTTGATTAATTAATTAATTGCTGTCCCTTACTGGTTTTATTGATCTAATTAATTTATGAATGGCTGCAACTTATTGATTAGTTGAGTCATCATGACTAATTTATAAATTGCTTGATCCAACATCACAATTGATTTTGGTACAGGCATCTAATAAACCCGAGCATTGATTTTGTTTCCTCTGTTTGTGTTTTCGTTATGAATAGCAATCAGGGTCATTACACTGAAGTAGAAAATACTACACTGGCTCTCGCCTCTTGTCCCCAGGAATGCTTGAAGCTGTGTATCAAGGGTTTTCCTTGAAAGACTGGATACCAAAAACAGCTTTTGTTTGTCATATGAAAAATAACAAATGAGTGTACCGTGTCAGGATTCCCATTTAATTTTTTTCATCTACTCTATTTATTTTATCCCATTGCATGCTACAGAGATCTCCAACACATATAGATTCTCTTTTTATATTTTGCATATACTCTATTTTAACCATTTGGGTGCCAGGGAGGTATATAACACATTGCGTTGCAACGCATTGGATATCTTTCTGGCACTCAGTGGATTAACCCCCCACACACACCCCTTGCAAGCTAGAAAGGTCTCCAATGCATTGCTTCACAAGGGGTAAGACTGGGTCCTGAATCTTTAATTGAAGAAACAGTAAAAAATTAACCCTTTGAATGTCAGAGGGGTATGCATTGCATTGCATACCCCTCTGGCACTCAAATGGTTAAAGACCACTTATTCTGGACTAAATGATGGTTCTTGTAGAAAAATGTGCGTTTATTGATTCATACTGAAAACCAAAGGGAACAGTGTGTAAATAACCTTACACTTTTAGCATGGCATTCATTCATAATTATAGGGATTGTGCAGAATAAAAAAGTGATGCATCAGGAACTGGATATTTGTAAGATATAATGATTTATTAACCCAAGACTATGGCCTAGATTCACTAAAATTCCAAGAGGGCTGAAAATGTTGACGTCCTGTTGGAGCAGTGTCAAAGGCACATTGATATTATTCACTACAGTGACTACAACATCACATCACCATCACACAGACAAAAATATGCCCACATCGACATTCATTATGCAAGTTTATGAATTTTCATTCATCACATCGACAATGGCCTATTGCCATATGGAAATGAAGCATAATGAATCATTTACATATGGAAATACTGAATAATGAGGCAGTGTCGTATGCAAGGGGGTGTGTTGAGATGTTAATGTGACACTTCAACACATTCACTAAACCCTGATTACAGCCTCTGCTGTTGGAGCTCAGTCTCAAGTTTACCTACCTGAGGGTGGCGAGGTTGGGATCTCCCTGTACTTTCCTATGCAGTAACAATCCTCAATCAATCACAACTGTGAACTGTTGTCGGTGTGGAATGGATGTCCTCACTCCACACATCACCAACACTATGACAATTCTGAAGTTGAAGAGCATTCTCTCTGCTTCCCTACTTGACCATATGGGGAGTTAACAGAATGCTTTCAGCACCATGGACAGAATCATTCCATTATACATACATTTCAGTGCCATAGGGATGTGCATTGCTCAACCCTGTGGCACTCACAGGGTTGAAAAAAAGTAGACCAAGCAGTACACAATTATCCCCTTAGCATCCACAACCTTGTTCCCATGCCCACTGGTAGTCACAGAACCCCATATACACTGCTTGTCCCCCAGACTTGTTCCCTTGAACACTTGTAACCATAGATCCCCATGGGCTCTGCCTGGACAAGGGAAGAAGACTGGGGGTGTCAGGCAATGTATATGTGGCAATAGTGTTGTTGTTCCCCATGCTGCCCAACATGCTAAAAATCTGACATACCCTGCCCCCCTTTGACATACTACCCCCAACCTCTGTAATTCGACATACACTGCCCCCCTCCAACATACTACCCTCCCCCCTTTGTAATCTGTCATTCTGCCCCCTTGTATATCTAGTGCAGAGTGAACTCTTTGAGTACCAGAGAGGTACTCAATGCATTGTTTTGCAATGCATTTGCATACTCCTCTGGTACTCAAAGGGTTAATAGGCAAGTTATGCGGCTGCATACCCTTGCTTTTATATGTGTAAAAATATACATAGTTATCATTTAATATAGTTATAAAAAATATACTTCAGACCTCGCGGGGGGCATTGGGACCCCTCCTGTCATTCACAAACTGGGGCAGCGTATGTTGAATTACAAAGGGGGGTACTAGGTTGTGGGAGGCAGTGTATGTTAGATTACAGTGGGGTAGTATATCAGAGGGGGACAGCGTATGTCGGATTTACAAAGGGGGTTGTATGTCAGAGGGGGGCAGTGTATGTTGGATTACAAAGTGAGGGTAGTACATCAGAGGGGGGCAGTGTATGTCAGGTTACAGGGGGGTAGTATATCAGAGGGGGGCAGTGTATTTTGGATTACAAAGTGAGGGTAGTACGTCAGAGGGGGGCAGTGTATGTCAGATTACAGGGGGGTAGTATGTCGGAGGGGGGCAGTGTATGTCAGATTTACAAGGAGTGTAGTATGTCAGAGGGGGGCAGTGTATGTTGGATTACAAAGTGGGGGTAGTACATCAGAGGGGGGCAGTGTATGTCAGATTTCTAGCATGTTCGTCAGCATCAGGAACATCACCATTGTGTGTTTGCCCCATATACACTGCCTGACACCCCCAGCCTTCTTCCCTTGTCCAGGCAGTGCCCATGGGGATTTGTAGCTAGCAGTAGGTCAGGGGAAAAGGCTGGAGAGGTGGACAGGGTCAGTCAGTGTACATAGGGATCTGTGGTTACCAGTGGTCAAGGGGGTCAAGTAGTGTATATGGGGTTCTGTGGCTACCACTGGGCATGGGAGCAAGGCTGTGGGCAAGTGGTAGAAACAAATCACTATAGATGATATGTGACCCCCCCCCAGTCTTGTTCCCCTGGGAGTGCACAACATGTATAATATATGATACATAGCTAAGGGGATAATTGTGTAGTCTTTTGTGTACTTTTTTTTTTTTTTAACCCTTTAGTAACACAAGGGTGAGTAATGCATATCACTATGGCACTCAATGTTATGATTAATGGAATGATGCTGTCCATGGTGCTGAAACATTCTGTTAACCCCCCCCCACTGGCCAAGTAGGGAAGTAGAGAGAATGCTCTTCAACTGCAGAATTGTCGTATTGTTGGTGATGTGTGAACGGAGCACAATGAATATGTCAACGTGTGTACATCGAAATGTCAAAGTGTTTCAAACACAACAACAAAATTCATGGGTGCAAACATCTGTGTCTTACAATCACCTGTATGCAATGAATCTCTATCTTCCATGAGCGTGAGTGACCACTCAGTGCCACTGGTATCAGCACCTGATACTTATATTTATGGTGTGCTGGAACTATCTCTATTTTCTTTCATTTTATTGAAGACTGTGATGGTTTGACTTAACAAAAGTCTTGACAACGACGATGGGTTCATCCAGGACAAGGAATGTTTTTAAAGATAAAACTGCTCCATTCAGTGTTTGTTTCAGGGAAGTGCAGGTGCCAGTCGTTTTAACACATCTCACTTTAAAAAGGCAACATCCAACCACATGGAGGTTGGTGTAGACTCACATGTGAGAAAGTCAGTCTGATGTAGATAAATGACTTTCTCCTCCTAGAGTATTAAAAAGTATACATCAATGGGGATGCATATAATCCATGCTAAGTACGAACCTGTTCAACCCCTACACTCAGAGAATGACTGACTACAGAAAATAGGTTATATCCCTATTTACTGAGAAATTTAAATTAATTGATTCAAATGAGACATTATAATACCACTGCTGATCACTTAGAACTTACACACAGGTAAACCAGACTGCTATACATATGTATTAACCCTACAGCTCCCAGTAGCAAATGGCTCCCTGAAACAAAGGCTCTTGTTGCTGTTTTAATTGGCTGTATACTGTTCTCTCATGTTTTTATCATATAACCCATTGTGTAGCAGAATTGCAAAGCACTGATTACTTCTCTGTCACTCTAAGGGTTAATCAAGTGAAAGCCATCAGTTAGAATATAACTGATCTATAGAATAGAAGGGGGGGACATGTAAAATAAATAAAATGAAACACATCTGAAAATAAATACATACGTGAATAAGTACAAATAAATTAATCCTTTGAGTGCCAGAGGGGTATGGAACGCATTGCAAAGCAATGCGTTCCGTATCCCTGTGGCACTCAAAGGGTTAAGAACCCCAAATGAAAAGAAAGTGTATAAAATGAAAGGTACATCTATAAAATATGTCACATGCAACAGGATATTCCAAGATGATTGATTCCATAAAATGTCCAAAGGTTATAACACAGATGCTTACAAATCTACTGCAAATAATATCATATTGTCTAAGCAAGGAAAGACCATGATCATCAGATGTTGCTCTGTGATCTCTGCCTATGGATAACGTTTTAACTTAACATAGTATTTTCCATTTTCTTATACTGAAGAGTGAGGCATATGGAACTGGACTATTCACCCTAAAATAATAACCGATATGCAACCATACAAACCAGATTATTATCTTTACAGTCAAAATATTGCTATGTTTCTGGATTGAATGATGGAATTGTTATCTAATGTTTGATGCAAAAAATCAGAGGTCTTCTTGGTGGGAGCAAGGACAAAACTGAGGTCAGCAGGCTAGTTGAAATTGTATGGTTTATTGCTGCTCAACTCTGACCTAGTGCAATCTTTCTGGTTTGTGCTTGATTGCAGGTCATAATGTCTGGTATCAGTTGTGGTCACATTTCCATTCTTTAGACTGGAGAGCATATACAAGGTTTAGTTGTGTAACAAAGCTGTTGCACACACCTGTATGTCAAAAATTAGGTGCCTTCAACCGATACAAGTAGTAGTCACCAAATCAGATGTGGTCAGGCACACTCCATGGATAAAATGTAACTATTAATATTAGAACATATAAGTCATATAGTTCATCCAACGTTTCAGTTGGACACTGCGACTTTCATCAGGGATATCCCTTGGTATATACAGGTTTAGACATTTGTTTTGCCAGATCTTTCACCTTATCGTCTACACAGTTCTTTCTTAGGAGCTCCATAAATTTTGAGGAATGCTACTGGAAATTTACATCTACTTAAAACAACCTGGGAAATTTTTGAAAGCAAAATATTTTAGTACTATAGCATAGTAAGACTTTTACAAATAGAGAATACAAAAAGAGCCATAGACTGTCATGACCTACCAGTTCCTGCTGGCTGTGTTCCTACAGTGTACAACTGCTGGAATTCCCATTTGTGAGCTTGTGCATGGGAACAATCACAGTTCTATACATGGGTACATCAATGCACACACTTGCAGCATTCTCCGTATGTGTGGAATGTTCCAGCTATATTAGTGCACTCATCCATTTGGTCAGTGTTTAGTTGTTAGCCCTATTGGTGAAGATTCAGATCCTGTTAGTTATATTGCTCCTTTGGTTTTACCTTGGCCTGTTCCCTGACTCTGCTCATACTCTGCCTGTCTTGACCTCAGCTAGTTTCCTCATTCTGTTTTAACTTTGTCTATCCCAACTGCTCAGCTGGGGTCAGACATTCGGCCTTTTCGACTGACAACATTTCTCTTGTCTCCCACCTCCACCTGCAGTGAGGGTGTCTGGTTTCCCAGCTTCACTCCTTAGCTTCCATCTCTATATACTACCACAGAGATATTTAGCCAGAGGCTTCTGATTTTTCCACCAGAAATAAGAGCGGAATGTGTGGGTAATGGTGCACATGGGGTTGTAATGAGAAAACTAAATAGTAGCAATTCTAGTGCAAACCAATTGCAGTAATAAGGATTAACAAACATTCCCAAACATCATATTGATTTAAATGGGTCCTTTAACCTTTTGAATGCTAGAGAGGTCACTAACTATGTGCTCCACAATGCGCTGGAGACCTCCGTAGCATTAAAAAATGTGAAATCCCCACTTAACTCAGTTTTAATTTTCTTTTGTCCCCTATGGAAAATCACTGCAATCCCAGGACCAGCCGTGGCTCTACAGCAGGACCGGCCGTGGCTCTACAGCAGAGCCGAGATTGTGAGATATAAGAAGAACTACTTCATTCGAATAGTCTACAAAGTGTGCTTGGTTTGCAAGCACACTTTTTAGACCCTTCCAATGCAATAGTTATTTTTATATCATGCAATCTCGGCTCTGCTGAACAGTCACCGGTTGATCTGCGGAACGGATTCCAAATCTGACAGCTAGATGGCAGACTTGACCATTTTGATCACTGAGGGGAAACTTTGCTTGTGAATATCTCTCAAACCATAAAGGTTTGCGAGATAATACTTATATCGTTCTTCATGTTTTTTTAATGCCTATCAAATAAAATAAAGATAAAATGAAGTATTCCCATCCCTTTAACATATAGAGCTGTGGCGGACTGTTCTGTTGTTGTAGCTGTGTCACATCTGAAATGATTAACCTTTTGAGTTCCAGAGGGGTACGCAACACATTGCAGAGCAATGTGTTGCGTACCCCTCTGGCATTCAAAGGGTTAAGATACAGGCCGAAACCAATAGCTACAATATGATCAAGAAACAAAAAGCTGAGCCAGGAGTCGGTGGTATGAAGGGTTGTAAGTTTTTAATATCTCGGTTCACTTTGAAAATGTTGCACTCTATTCTGCGCGCAACTGAACGGCGCATTAACCATGTGGCTGGGATGAAAAGGGGTGACATGAGAATCTCTACCCCAAGAGGCATTTATAGACACATCTAAGATGCAATAGCAGCTGCTAGGAGGAATATAGATTTGGTCTAATCCTTTTTCTCTGCTAGTGCCTATGGCTATAACTTAGAATGTGGGATATTTTAGAGATTTATATTCACCGGCACTAATCAGAAATGTCAGGTTGATGTCTGCTCCCAGTCTTATTTATTCTGATAGAAGCTTGTGTGCAGTTTTCTGCCTCTGTGGCCTTTATATACCAAACGGCACATTATACACTTGTAATCATTCACTTCACAATGCTAGTATTCACATGCAATCATTCATACATTTTTAAGCATATTGATCAATGGATGAATGTAGTAAAGTGACCCTCATATATTAAACATGAAAAAAAGGTATCCGTAACAAGCGTTTTACTCTGGAGTAAAATGTAGTTAAACCGACAAACAATTAATTATCCTGCCTGAGCCAAATTCACTGAATTAGTATAGTTTTCAAGAATATTTTAAAGTAGGGAACCTCTCAGTTATAACCCCCACTTATCTTACTATGGTCAGAAAATACCAATGGCCCCTATGAAGTTTTCTCTTGCTCCTTGGTTATAGAGATAACAGGTAGTTTATGCACTAAGGAGTGATAAAGAGGTGATAAAGAGGTGATAAAGTGGCGGTGACTATGGCTATTAACCCCTTGAACACTAGTGAGGTCTCCAACGCATTGCTCCGCAATGCGTTGAAGACCTCTCTAGTGTTCAATGGGTTAAAAATGTAATTTAAATCAGTGGGATGTGTATTTGTCTCCTACAGAGCAATTGGTTTGGCCCAGAATTGGTGTACTTTGCATAAGACACTATGGGGGTTATACACTAAGGTGTGATAAAGTGGAGATGAATTCTCCAGTGATATCACTTCTCCAGTTCCTTTGTTATTTCATAGAGGCTATGCACTAAGATCTCTAAAGTTGGAGCAGTCCCTATAGAATAACATAGGACGTGGAGAGTTTAGAAAGATGGAGATTTTATCTTCACTTTATCAACTGTTTATTTCCTCTTTGTCACCCCTTAGTGCATCTCCCCCCAACATATTCACTCATTACTAGATATTATGTCCATGGAGGCGGACATGACAGACCATACAATCTCAGACCACTGCTTATGATAATCTTATCCCTTTAGGGACTAAAGCGACGTGCAACTCATTGCTTCAGTAATCAAAGTATCAAAGGCCTATACAACGCATTGCCTTACAATGTCTTGCATACCCCTCGGTGGTCAGAGAGTTTATAAGGTTAGTCTACCTGCTTCAGGTTGAAAAAACAGCCAGCAACAGTTAAGGCGCCTCCATCCTGGCATCCAGGACAAAAGAGCAAAATAAGGTACAGATCGAAGGTATCCTTTTAAAAGGTAGCACGCAAAAAAGCATGTGACCACATATTGAACTCACCATGTCTCCAGGATGAAAATGGAGACCTGAGAATCTCGCACTGCATGAAAGCGCGAGATTCTCAGGTCACTCTATCAAACGTCGCAATGCAGGTCTGCTCCTGAGACATAGGAAGCTACAAATGACAGACGCATACAACTCCCATCAGCCTTACATTGCCTCTAAAAAAATACTCTGAGTCCAGTTATTGGTAAGGAGACCTCTTCACAATCTGTGCAAGATTGTGAAGAGGTGCAGCTTACGTTGGAACGTCTCAGGAGCAGACCTGAATTGCGATGTTCGATAGAGAATCTTTAACTTTTTTTTTTCTGGCAACATGGTGAATTCGATATGTGGTCACACACTCTTTTGCATACAACCTTTTAAAAGTGAACCCAGATTGAAGTGTCCAGCTTGCCTGCACATTCCTAGCCTTTTGGATCATAGAAACCTAAGGGTTTTTCTTGTTTTGCATTGTATTGTAGATAAACCCTTGTATATATTCATTGAGCACAATGCTTATAGCACATACTGTCTACAATGCAGGTCTCTATGAGGAGGGTCTATTTTAAGGAAAAATCTCACTGCACATAAATGAGTCCTTCACAAGTATACAATAACCATCTGGAGTGGTGGTGATGTCTGCAGTGTATTACACAAGAGAAGAAAGGCATTTCACTATTACATCATACAGACAAGGCAATTCACCATAACATGACAACAAGATATAACACCGTTACAATGTAATGCATAGAAACTGGCACTCTGATGATTATTACATTTTATTGTACCAGTGAGATCAGCACAGTATTAAATGAAACCAGAATGACAATACAGTATTACATCAGAGCAATATGGCAAAGCATTAATCTATGGAACTGTCCTATGAGAGCTGACATTCAGTATGACATTAAAGGGATAGTAATGTTTCATAATAAAAGCAACTCTAATTAATCCTCATAGTATTTGGACTTTGGAGAGTGTTATTTCAATTCTGTCAGAGTTGTAGTTCAAGAGTAATTCAATGACAAAGTGTCCCCCTCCCTCCCCTTTTACTGATGTAACACTGCTCAGCCAGATCAGAAGGGAGGTGCCCAGGTAGACTGCAGAGAGGGACAATCTTCAATTAAGATAAGGGAAAAACCTGAAAAGCTTGTCAAGGGGGGCAGGGCTTTCATTGTTTTCATTGTAAGAAGATTGTCTCCTTCTATTACCTGTCTGGTCTTACAACCAGATTCCACATCTGAGAAGAGATTGCTTACAGTAGGTAAAAGGGGCGGGAGGGGAAACTTTGCTTGTGAATAACTCTTAAACCATAAAGGTTTGAGAGAAAAGACTTATATCGTTCTTCATATTTTTTTAATGCCTACAAAATAAAATAAAGTTAACACAAAGTATTACTATCCCTTTAACCGAGACCAGTAGAGTATTACATGGGGCAAGCAGGATATTAAACCCTTACTGCAACTGCATATTGCTCTTCTAGTTTAATTTAATGGTGCATTGCCCAGTTTATATGATGTAATGATGGAGTCCTGTGGTGCTGTTGGGGGGAGATAAATGATGTAAAAATGGGGTGGGGCTTAATCGTGAGTGGGGGTGGGGCTTAAGAATCTAATAAAGAATAGGTAGAATAGGCAGGGGAATGAGGAAAAGTGGGAGGAACAGACACAGCAGGAGCAGAAGTGGGCAGAGTTTCAGTTGAAACTTCCCACATCTGGAGAATCAGCCTCTGCCCCGGAGACCCGGTAATGCAGAGTGAAAACCAGAGTCTCTGGGGCAAACCCGGAGAGTTCCTAGCTATGGGTATCATGCAATTTATACTTACAAAGAACCACACTTTCTCACAACAGATACACACTCATGCCATACAAAGCTTTGATTCACTACATGCATATTGTTTACGATGTATTCAATTCAGATTGTATGCCTCTTTCCTTACCTTAGTGCTGTACATATGGAGCCTGATATCTCAATCTTTAGATTGTAAGCTTTTGGGCAGGGATCTCACTTCCAGTGTTTTACTTTACAAAGCACTTGTAACACTGTATTGTCTAAACCCTTACATTGTAAAAAGCTGTTTACACGTGTGGCACTATATAAACATATTCATTCATTCTTTACTATCTCTGGAGTAATCCACCTGCACCACAGAGAAGAAAAAAATACACACATTGATTTAGACAAGGCATGTATCCCACTGAATGCTAGAAAGATCTAGAATACATTGTTCTAGAGTGGTACCTATATAGCATGATGAATAAACCCTTGGTGTTTAGCATGTCCATGCAGTGGGACAGCACAGCACAGTGATTTGTAATGCACTACACAATCTTATTGATTCAAATGGTTCCTCCTCCCTGAGCCTATATAATAGATCTGCTCAGTGTACCCAAACAGAGACTCTGTGCCACTTTGTAGCCCCCTTTGCAAATTGCCTCCATGTGCTCATAATTTTCTCTATATGGCACAGGTGGCCTACCTGTGCTTCTATTACCCTAATGTGCCCCCACAAACCTGTGCCCATAAATAATCATTCAAGGTCCCTCCTTTGCCTTAATGTGCCCAAATGTTATCACTATGTATGTTCTCCTGTGCCATTGGTCGCTACCCTGTATCTTCTTTTACACTAATGTGCCCATATATAGCCACTTGGTCTTGTTCTTAATATACATAATATAACTACAGATGAGGAGTGCCCTGAATAAAAATACAAAATGTCACATCTCCCTGCCTATAAAAGAGATGTGAAACCTGTGCACACATTTACACCACGGACAAGATACCAATTCCAAACACCCAGTTACACCATAAGATCAATGGTACCTTTACCTGTAAATCATCCAATGTAATATACCTTATCATTTGTGCAAAATGCCCAACAGCTCTTTATGTGGGAGAAACTGGACAAGCACTACATACAAGGTTTAATTCCCACAGATCCAGTGTTAATAACAAAAAGACAGAGACACCAGTGGGAGAACATTTTTGTCAAAATGGGCACAGTGTCAGGGACATTAAGTTAACTGTATTGATGGGACGGTTACGCACTCAGAGGGACAGAAAGGTATGGGAGGTAAAATTAATGTTAAAATTTAATGCTATTTGTAATGGTTTGAATAAGGACAGAGAGTTCTTGTCACATTATCACTTAGTGGGTTGACCTTTCCAACAGGCCCAAGAGCATAGTAAATACCTCTAAAGCCTCAGAGGAAGAGTGCAATTTACCACTGACTGATCAAAGTATCTGGATCTGGATTGAGTTCTCTTATCTGATTTCCATGCTAAACAATGTGATGTGTACTTGTATTTAAGAGAGATGTTTTCATATTTATCTGTATAACATGCCTGAGGAAGAGACCTAAGGTCTGGAAAGCTTGCTTTCTAAATCTGCTTAGTTAGCCAATAAAAGGTATCAAAAACTATATTTGCCACCTACAATATAAGTAATAAAAGAACAATTCCAAAACCTGGAACTTATTTAGTGCACCAGACTGACCTCTGATAAAATTATAGGGCCATAAGCTTAAAAGCAAAGTGGAACAATTCTGTGGCAAATCAATTGTTCCAGAGGGGTCAAATAAACATTTCTGCTGATTTAAATGGGGGCTTTATAATACAGGGGCCCCTGAGACATATTTCTAGCATCCGAGGGGACAAAAGCCTAATTGTGATGGGGTAATGGTCATTTCAGTAGATAAGGCAGAAAATATTAAATGTGTACTGAGATGTGGAAGAGGGTAGCAAACATGACAAAAAATACAATTCCAGGGACATTTTCTCCTGGGCAGTCAAATTACACTGTGAACTAATAATCGCTAGTATTGTGTAATATAATGTATAATCAGCAAAAACTCACACAACATACATAAAACTACACGTCTACTGCAGACCAGACATTACCCATACCTAAATACTACATGGAATCATCAATAAGCAATAGGAACATGTGGGGGAATCTCAGAACATATTAACCTTTTAATGACAAGCATACTACATAAGGGGTTGGGATTCAATTTTAAAACCAGGGACAAAAGCAGGGACAGCAGGAGCCAATGGCAGTAAGCCAAAATCAGGCCTGTCACTGGAAATCAGGTACAGTTGACAGGTGTGGGGTAGTGGGAGAAAATTGCATGGCACTAGATTGTGCTATACTTGCCTCACTACAAGATGCACATTGGCCTCTACCTATGGAGAGATTGGAGACACCAGGATTGTATGTGATATCTGTGATATCAATATTTTATATATATTTTATGGTGTCATATAATTCTTGTTACATTCTTGAGAATGTTCTCAGTTTACATACGGCTCAGTACATTTCATTGCACTTACTGGTGTCTTATGCATTTTACTTTTAGTTTATTTAATAAATATTATTTTGATTTTATAAGAGATTCGGAGAGCTTTCCTTTTGCTTTGCTCTCCTACAGACGAATCAACACTCATTCTCCAAAAACTGAACCTGCTCATATCATTCTTAGACATCTCACATGACTCCCTATTCAGCAATGTATCACTGACATAGTACTTCTTCTTGCCTTTAAAGGGATAGTAATACTTAAAATGTAAAAAAAAAATATGTTGTAGGGTTTAAAACAAGGGTACTCCCACTGCTGAAAAGTGTTTTATTCAAAAGTTATTACAGCTCAAAGTTAAATTTTTTAGGTGTTATATCACAGTGGCCTGAAAATGTACAGTGGCGCTGTTGCTACACTATCCTATGGAGATTTATGGTCCCGGGAACAGAGCTGTCCATAGGATAGTGAAGCAACAGCACCACTGCACAATTTCAGGCCACTGTGATACTGCACCTAAAAAATTCAAACTTGAGCTGTAATAACTTTTGAATAAAACACCTTTCAGCAGTGGGAGTACCCTTGTTTTACTCAGGGGGATAAACTCTACAACATATCTTTTTTTACATTTTAAGCATTACTATCCCTTTAAAAGTGCCATAGAGGTTTGAAATACATTGCTTGGTGGAAGCTGGGTTTCTTGATGATTACAATTGTGTTACAGCTTGATGGAATACCTGTCTTAAAGGGATAGTAATGTTTCACAAAAAAAGCAGTGCTTCATAGTATTTGTGCCATGGAGAATGTTATTTCAATACTGTCAGAGTTGCAGTTCAAGGGTAATTGAATGATAAAGTATCCCCCTCCCACCCCTTTTACTGATCTAACACTGCTCACCTCAGAGCAGAAAGTCTGTCTGAATGGATTGCAGAGAGGGACAATCTTCATTTAGCATAAGGAAAAACCTGTCAAGGGAGACAGGGTTTTCCTTATGCTCACAGTAAGAAGATTGTCCCTTGCTTCGAGCTGTTCAATCAAGTGACCAGATTCCACATCTGACGGGAGGCAGCTTACACTAGGTAGAAGTATTGAGAGTATTGAAATAACACTCTCCATGACTCAAATACTATGAAGATTAATTGGAGCTGCTTTTATTGTGAAACATTACTATCCCTTTAAGTTTAGTTTTTACAGTGCGTGTCACTTGCTTACATATAGTTAAACATGCAACAAATATGATCAGTTGGAAATTGTTATAAATGGATCTATACAGAGTCAAGGCACTATGTCATGGAATATGTAATAACTGGAACTATATAAAGTGAATCGTATTATGTTATAGGTAAATAGCTGGAACTATGTATAGTGAAGGTGTATTATATTAATAGGTACATCGATAAACTAAGAATGAAGAAAGGAATGCAGAGGTTGTGTTTGACACATTACAGTTACACTTGGTGGAGACAGATGTCTATCCAACACATATAAAAGGTCTATTTTGTTTACTAAATCAAGGAGGATAAAGCATGACTGAGTTTAGTGTTACTGTAAATTTAAAGAGACGGATGTTAGTTCTAACAGAAGGAATGGCTAATTCAATCCCAGTGCCTCTGCACCAGACACCAGCATTTATATCAATGTATATCTATCTTATTTAACCTCCTAGTTGCCAGAGGGAGACCTTACTAATATCAAAAGGTGTTCATAGTCATTGATAAAAATCACTTGGTCTTCAATGAAAAGTACCAGGTCACACTGAAAAAGTACATTGACAAAGGGTACAGGGTAGCAGACCTGACATGACCCGGCTGATATTCATCTGTGTTCCTAAGGTGGCAGAAAAAAATGTCCTAATATAGTAAAATAGTTGATGAGGCTGAAAGAAGACATGCGTCCATCAAGTCCAGCCCATGCCAAATCACCCCTGTTGATCCAGTTGACAACTCATGCTTACAAATTAACAGGCTAAATGCTTTCTCAGTTGCATTGCTGCCCAGTCATCCAGCGCTCAATCACCCTTGACATCTCTTCCTTCCCATGTCTCTCCAGTGATATCTTCTCTACCCTCCATCACTCACTCCCTTTCAATTCCCCATCAGTCTTCTCTCCTTTGTTGAATTATGCATTTTCTTTCTTGTTTCTTCCTCTAAACTTGATTTCTGTCTCTGCATCATACTATCCCTTTTTCCTTCCGATTACCCCATTTTATTTTGACTCCCAGTCCTTCACCTGCTTCCTAATATCTCTCCCTCTTTCAAAGCTCTCTGGGAAGATCGGACTGTATAAATACAGATCACAGTACATTTCTCAGGATGAAAATGAAATGCTCTGGGAATGAAAAAAATTAACATGTAAAGAGTATTTAGGAGGTTTTCTGTAATAATACTGGTTATTAAACTACAAATGTAGTAAGCATTATTGTCAGTTTTTTCTATTAACTGATAAAAAAAACATGGTCTCATGTTGTACTGTATAGGTTTTATGAAATAATGCAAATAGTTAACTGCACAGGGCTCAATGATAGCCTAATTAGCCACACATTGTGGTTAATCAAGAGATGATTTTTTGCTGATTGGTCACACAGCTTGTACCCAGTAAAGCACATTGGGAATAATGTAACTTACCAATGAAAAGTAGAGCAGTTCTGTAGCAAACCAACTGCTCTATAGGGGAGTATAAAAATTCCCCAAATTTCCCTTGATTTATAGGGGGCTTTTAAACCTTCTCAAATACTAAAAGGGCCCAAACACATTGGGCTTCTAGCCTACAAGTGCTCCACATTTTGAGGGGCAGGGCCTCAGCTGTGCTGGTCGCACTCACATTCTGAATTGTGGGTGTGGCCAGAGCAATCTCAAGGACCATACAGAAGGTTTTTATACCCATTTTAAAGGCTACTACTTAACATCTGGATAATAGCAAGATCTCTAACACAATAGAAGGGTTAAACATGTTTTCATTCATGCTTGTTATAGGAGAAGAGTATTTTCTGTGCTAGGAAACAGCAGATGGGTCTGGGGTGGAGTCATTTGAGGAGTGGGACTGTGTCATGGGTGAAGCTAAGGAAGTCTTAGATTGTTTGTATAGAAGCCCCTGACTCTTAACCCAATTCTAAGCTATACAGATCTTGAGGAAAGATGAACAGAGGTACAAGACCACTTGCTAAAGCTGTGTATAATGGTAACCATTAATCTGAAATATTAGGATTTAATATAATACTGGAATATTATTCATAATCATAATAATTATTCATTGTAATGTTTTTCCATGTGGATCAAACAACTTTTACAATACAATCCTATGTTATATTGTGGAGCCAATGCACTAAGATGTTTTAACTTGGGTTATTCCTAGGAGGTATTACTTACCTTTTAATTAGCTTCACAGTTGTCCCTCCTCATATCACTGAATAGGCTTCAACAGTATGAATGAGAAATATCATAAGGAAAAGCCATACCTAAAATCCTAAAACCTAAAATCCTAAACAATTCCATCCACTGTAATATTGCAAAAAGAAAGTGATGAGCTATAGATCATTCTTATTGGCTATGCATGTTGGTGTGGTGTCAAAGCAACCAATAGGAATCATCAATAGCCACTCTGGAGCTCACAATCCCAGCTCTGTGGAGAAGGCAAAAGGGCACTATAAAAAAGAACCTTGCAAGATTTTATGCTGCTACTGCCGCACCTGGGTGTAATAGGGTTTAACTAGTAAAATACTAAGCTTTAACAAAAAAACAAAATGGCAGAGGAAAGTCCAATGCATTGAAAAGCAATAAACTGGATAAGCCAAGGGTTAAGATTTGTGTGGTGACAGTTCAGAACACAGTTTTCTGCAACAAAGTTTCCATTCTTGCAGGTAAGAGTGAATTAATTATTCATTATAGTAGAAACAGAACTCAGTGTTTTCTTCTCTATAGAGGGATAAAACTGGGGACATAGTCAGATAAATGTTAGATGAGGTTTAACAAATAAATATCAGGCTATACGTGTGAGGATTGAAAATAAGCGAGCCACCTATAAATGAAATAAAACTCACTTTATGTAGCTCTTGATGGGGAAAGGTGTTTGCAAGTGTACTTTAGCCCAAGGAATACACAAGGATATGTTTTGCTGAATGTGGTATTTAATTACAGAAATTAAAGTGGACCTGTAACCTACACAGCTTTTAGTTGCATTATCTATTAACACTGCCTATGCCGTGTAACTATAGTTTTTCAATCCTTTTATTAGTTTTAGAGAATTTTTTTAAGGCAACACTAACATCAAAAAATTAAATACATTAATATGACTTTAAAGGGATAATCCTGCTGAGTAGAGCAAAGGTTTTTCTACTCCTGGGAGTGAAAGGTGCTTTATTCAAATGTTATTGTAGCCCAAACATACATGTTTTTGGATGCAGTACCTCTATGGTCTGAAATTTTTAAGTGGCGATGTTGCTACAGCATCCTATGAAGATTATGGTTAAAGTGACAATAATGTTTCACAAAAATGGAAGCTCCAATTAATCTTCATAGTATTTGAGCCATACAGAGTGTTATTTCAATACTGTCAGAGTTATAGCTCAAGAGTAATTGAATGCTAAAATATTCCCCTCCCACCCCTTTTATCTAGTGCAAGCCACCTCCCCTCAGATGTGGAATCTGGTCTTGAGACCAGAGAGCTCAGAGCAAGGGACAATCTTCATACTTTGAACATAAGGAAAACCTTGCCCCTCTTAACAGGTTTTTCCTTATGCTTACTGAAGATTGTCCCTCTCTGCGATCCATCCAGACAGTCTTGCTGCTCTGAGGTGAGCAGTGTTACATCAGTAAAAGGGATGGGAGGGGAATAATTTATCTTTCAATTACTCTTGATCTACAGCTCAGACAGTATTGAAATAACAGTCTCCATGGAACAAATACTATGAAGATTAATTGGATCTGCTTTTATTGTGAAACATTACTATCCCTTTAAGTGACCATAGCTGTACATAAACTGCTGTAGAAGGCTCCACTGAAAAATGTCAGGACATGGAGGTACTGCACCCAAACCAATGCACGTTTAGGCTGCAGTAAGTTTTGAATAAAGCAATATATCTCACAAGAGTGAGAATGTACTTGATTTACTCAGCAGGCTAAACCTTGTAATATATATTTTTCAATATTAAGCATTAGCATAAGTATCCCTTTAACCCGTAAAGGACCCATGATGTTCCAGGACCATCATGGGTAAACTTCCCTTAAATAACAACCCTGGCACGTCAAGGGTTAAATGATAGCAGCGTGTCTCAGTGCCATAATTGGTTGGATGCTTGTGCCCCCCCAGGGAGATGCTTCTCTGAGGCAGAAGTGGGAACTGGAGGAGCTGGAGGAGTGGGTATGGTCAGCCTGCATGAGGTGTTGGCATCAGCTGGTCCAATTAAAAATCCTACATAGAGCGTACTTCACATTGGTGAGATTACACAGGATGGATGCTAGGGACAATTACATATGTGACAGATGCTTCCTTGCTACCGGTACCTTCTTACACCTTATTTGGAATTGTCCTGTGGTACTGGGAACGGGTGTTTACTTCTCTGTGGGGGGTTTTGGGTAGACCTGTCCCCCTAACACCAAAGTTGGGTATCCTTTCGATTTTTCCTGGGGACTTTGGCTCACTACCTGTCAGATCCCCTCGGCAAGAGACCCTAACATGTAAGGTGGTTACTATGGCGTGGATGTCTGCCACTCTGCCATCTCATGAACACTGGATAAATATGGTTGTGTCACAAGTTCTCAATAATGATACAAGAAACAAGTACTTTATTTGAACTCCACCTTTATTAAATATGCACAAGTAAAATGAAATGGCAATAGCAGACGAAGCTCTCAGAGTGAGAGTGGACCCAGAAACAGAGCAAGATGTTCCTACCAGAAATAGGAGACTGCTCAGGAGGGTCTCAAAATGGAGGTTGCCGAGGACTGCACCAGTACCGGGGATATGACCGAGCCAAATACAGGACAGGAACAGGTAGCGAGTACCGGGGTTATGACCCAGCCAGTAACTAGAACAAGACCAGGTAGTGACAATGCCAGAAGGCAAACGGAGTATACTAGGCCGGAGTCACAAGTCAATACCAGAGTGGGATGTCATGCTTAGCCAGGGGTCACACACAGAGCGGAGAGTCAGCTAGAGCCACAGATCAGCACCAAAGTGGATAGTCAGACTTAGCCAAGGGTCATGAATGAAGCAGATAGTCAGCTGTGTAGCCAAGGGTCATACACAGAGCAGACAGGCAGCCAGAGAGTGTTATTTCAATTCTGTCGGAGTTGTAGTTCAAGAGAAATTCAATGACAAAGTGTCCCCCTCCCGCCCCTTTTACTGATGTAACACTGCTCAGCCAGATCAGAAGGGAGGTGCCCAGGTAGACTGCAGAGAGGGACAATCTTCAATTAAGATAAGGGGAAAAGCTGAAAAGCTTGTCAAGGGGGGGGCAGGGCTTTCATTGTTCTCATAGGAAGAAGATTATCCCCTGCTGTACCGGGGTTATGACCCAGCCAGTAACTAGAACAAGACCAGGTAGTGACAATGCCAGAAGGCAAACGGAGTATACTAGGCCGGAGTCACAAGTCAATACCAGAGTGGGATGTCATGCTTAGCCAGGGGTCACACACAGAGCGGAGAGTCAGCCAGAGCCACAGATCAGCACCAAAGTGGATAGTCAGACTTAGCCAAGGGTCATGAATGAAGCAGATAGTCAGCCAGAGCCACAGGTCAGCACCAGAGTGGATAGTCAGACTTAGCCAAGGGTCATACACAGAGCAGACAGGCAGCCAGAGCCACAGGTCAGCACCATAGTGGGTAGTCAGACTTAGCCAGCCGCTAACACTGGCCGCTGAAAGGCACAACCGTGACAGGTTGCCCAGAAAATTCCACATTATCACCTTGTCTTTGCTCATCGAGGGACCACGCACAGATTCCGTACCATTTCAGGGCTTGGTTCTCACATTATACGCCTAACTCTACCCCTTGATTATGATGACTACACTCTGGCCACATGGCTATGGGGGTGGACACGTTGGGGTGGTGGTGGTCCTCTTGGTGTGGTGGTGGCGTGGTGGTCACCAGAAAATCCTTGGTTCATATATAGCCAGGAAACAAAAGAGAAACAACAGGGGAGCTTTCTGATACATACAAAGAAACATATGAGTATGGCTTCATATCTGAAAAAGGATGTACTCACATTGAATAGACTACCAGTCTGACCGATGTGAGGCCACAGGTGTTAAGTTGCCCCAGTACAGGTAGTCTGGTATACGCAGGAACAACCAGATAACTTTCTCCAAGAAAGAAGTAATTAAAAAAAAATTGAGAATGTGTAATTCAAAAAATGTATTTAAACATAAAAATAAAAAACAATTAAAACATATATTTTCTTTTTGACTAAAATTTATAGCACCTTCAAACGGTTTTCATCTTTAATTCATATCAAACAATGTTGTGGACTTAAACCCAAAGTTCATACATTGCTAAGTGCTTACAACTACTGTAGCTTGGCAAATACTGATTGTCCATACCATCATTACACTATTCTGAGTTTTCACAAGTAGTTTTGCACACTAAGCAGACTGCATTGTGTGCCCCAGATCATTAGTGAGAAGCAGATCCAAGTGGCTCCAAACTTTGTTGTATGACAGACAGACACTCATCCAATGGCACATGGGAGTGAAAAACGTTACTTGAGCAGCATATGGGAGGCCAACATGCCTTGAAAAAAAAAAACACTTAATACTGTTCTTCCTCAGTTTGCGTTCATCACACTCTTTGTTTTTAGAGTTTCTCCTTGACTGTATGGGGAATCTTCCACCAGTGGGCTCTGAGAAGGTGCTCACATTGCTCTTTTGTTAAAACAGGCCCAGTTAAAGGAGCAGTAAACATTTTTATAAAAAAATATATATATTGTAGGGATTTTCCTGTTGAGGGTACTTCCACTGTCCAGAGATTTATATTTCCAGAGTTATTACAGTTTAAACCCATGTTTTTTTACATTAGCAGTGCCCTCTAGTGGTCAAATTCTAATTAGATTTCCTGTTAGATTCTAATGGAGAAGAAAGTCAGAAAAGTCATGTTTTTCTATTTTTTTTTCTAAATAGAATGTGATAGAAACTGCCTGTCACTTCCTGTCAGTTAGAACTATAAGGAAGTAAACACAGTAAATTCACTTACTGATTATTTAAACTGCTATAAATTTTTTGAATAAAACATCTGACAGCAGTGGGAGTGACCTTGTTTTATTCAGCAGGAAATTATCTGTAAAATATGAGTTTTCATAAAAAAAGTTTACTGCTCCTTTAAATATATATAGTAGTTTCATATATTGTAATGTTTTCTCTTTCTCTATCCACTATAGTTGATAAATCCAATATTAAATTCAAATCAGTTGTATAGTCTTTTATATATTGGCTAACATTTTGAAACTTAACTAGGACGGAGATCAGAATTAATTTCTTGCCAACCTTCTTGCATTCTCACATATTGGAGATCTCAGTGGTATAACAGGCTCATGCTTATAATCTATTTACTTCTTTTATCTAACTGACTTTATAGTAATTCCCATGTTATAACCTATTCATTTTGCTCTCATGTTATCATTATTTTGGCATCTTCATCTTTAATCCTTTGTGCAAAGCATTACAGAGAAATGTGTTACTCACATCTCTCCAACATGCAAAGAATGAAAACGCATCTAAAATGAAAATTGTTTAATGTACATTTAATATTCTCTACTGCCTGCCAGTGTCTGTAAACTATTTTCCTTTGATTCTAGGTCCATAAAAATGTATTCCTAAACCTGCTTGTGTAGAATCCTGAGCACATATTCTGCTGAGCCAATGGTTGATCAATTCTATTCGAAGGAACTTGTACTGAGTCCCCACCCACCTCTCTTCTATTCAGAAATGTTGTTTTATTACCACAGACAGTTTAAAGCTGTATGTGTGCTATGTCATCTGAGATACCTAGACATTTTGCTTGGGGCACCACAGAAATATATATTTAACCTTTTGAGTGCCAGAGGGGTATGGAATGCATTGCAAAGATCAGATGTTATACTGTCTTTGCCAAATAAATAATTTTAATGCACTGAACTAGAAGAATTATATATTTAACCCTTTGAGTGTCAGATAGGCAACCCATGCATTACAATGCAATGCATTGGATACCTCTCTGGCACTCAAATAGTTAAAGAGCAACATAGAAGAAACATGCTAAAGATCAGCCATGTAATTGGAAGTCACTGCTAATCCCACCTGTGCGTACCTCCCAAGTGTCCCTTCCTGGGAGGGACAGTCCCTCTTTGAGACCCAGATCACTCTGTCCCTTTTTCCCACCCTGGCTTTATTCTTTTTTTGGAAGATCAGACTGTGTGGTGTGTATATAAGTGTATCATATTGCTCCACAGCAGTAAAATTCACATTAATGTTTGTTTAAACTTCAGTATGTGTGTTTATATATTAGTATGGGTAAATAAAATATGTTGGTCTTGTTCTAAATCATTTATTCATTTGCACAAATAGGTTTCAATAGGTCGTGAAATAACACAAACATTTTCTGTTATACTCCTCCTTGCAGCCAAGCCCCCAGTAAAACCACTGTTTTAAAGGGATAGTAATGTTTCATAATAAAAGCAGCTCTAATTAATCATCATAGTATTTGGAGAGTGTTATTTCAATTCAGTCAGAGTTGTAGTTCAAGAGTAATTCAATGAGAAAGTATCCCCCTCCCGCCCCTTTTACTGATGTAACACGTTTCAGCCAGATCAGAAGGGAGGTGCCCAGGTAGACTGCAGAGAGGGACAATCTTCAATTAAGATAAGGGAAAAACCTGAAAAACTTGTCAAGGGGGGGCAGGGCTTTCATTGTTCTCATAGGAAGAAGATTGTCCCCTGCTGTTATCTGTCTGGTCTATGGACTGCATTCCACATCTGAGAAGAGATGGCTTACACTAGGTAAAAGGGGAGGGAGGGGAAACTTTGTGAATATCTCATAAACCATAAAGGTTTGAGAGATAAGACTTATGTCATTCTTCATATTTTTTAATGCCTACAAAATAAAATAAAGTTAAAACGAAGTATTACTATCCCTTTGTATTTTAAAGGGGATGTATGTAAGCATTAGCTGTACACTATATAAATTTGTTTCTAAACATTCATGTGTGTTTTCCGTAATCAATTTTTATGTTTAGCCATGTATAGAGAATAGCTCCTTTATTTATATCCGGAGATTCTAGACAAAGCTTTCCAAATATGGAGAATTTTCAAATTAACCCTATCAATTAGTTGCTTTTATTTATGTCTTATTTATATGTCTTTGCTTCTCTGTGGCTGATTTGGGATCCCTTCCTCCTTCTAACATACACATGACTGTCCTATAATATAAAAGGCCAGAATGTTTGTCTGATGCAGTCATGAGCAGTAGAGACTGCCCAAATGGACAGAATGCTGGGAGCATTCTGTGCATTCTGGCAGTCTCTGCTGCGCATGACTGCATCACGTGTGCCTACAGTAAGGCGGTGGCAGTCCGCAGAACAGGTCCGGCATCTTTACCTCACCTGATCTTGGCCCGTGTACACGGGCTTTTACACTAGTATATATAAATGTGTTCATTTGTGACTAAATAAATAAAACCCTTCACCCAGAACTACAATATTTACAACTCATATCATTCTAAACTAATGGTTAAATTACTGACCAATCACATTTATAGGACATTATTTCCGAGTTTTCAAATTTTGGCGTTCTGGAAAAAAAATTTTTTTTGCTTCTGAGGAAATAACACTAATGTTATGAAAAGCATTAAAAACTACATTTTTTTTTAAATACTTCTTTGTGTATAACAATATAGTCAACCTGTGATGTGCTGGGACATCCCCATTTTTTTCCTTAAAGGGATAGTAATACCTTGAAACAAATGAAGCTCCGATTGATCCTCCTATAAAAAGGATCATGTAACGTTTTATTTCAATATGCTCCATGTTGTAGTTCACTGCTAAAGAACTCCCCCTCCATCCACATTATGCTGCCTCTTTCAGGTGGCCACACAGCGAGGGACAATCTTCACTGAGAAGAAGTAAAATCCTGCCCTCCTTCGTCAAGGGGAGGGCAGGGTTTTCATTATACTTATTATTATCCCTCTCTGCACACTGTTTGTCCTCATGACCAGATTCCACATCTAGGGGAAGCTGTAAAAGGGGCGGGAGGGAAATCCTTTAGCAGTAAATTTATTTTGAACTACAACAAGAAGCATATTGAAATAAAGCATTACATGATCCTCTTTATAGGTCGATCAGTCGTAGCTGCATTTGTTTCAAGATCTTACTATCCCTTTAAGGACCGGTGACGGCCCTGGCACGTCATGAACTTTTTGCTTACAGTGCTCCTGTGGGATCACTGTAAGCACAAATTGGGTCGAAATCTGACCGTTCCAAGACTGGAATGGTCTCTCTTAAACCCCCACTCAACTCGCTGGTATATGTCACAGGTCACACATGCCAGAGCACCAAAATGATCAAAGAGATCTTTAAGGGAAGGTCACTTCCCTGGACCTCTGATTGTTAACGAGTTAAAGTGTTTAGGATTTTCTCACAAAAGAAAACAAACTTTACACAAGTGCAAAATATGTCAATTGTTATAAACCCTTTTGATATTTGAATTTGTTTTCTGCACAATAAAAATTACTGGACAATTCTAACATTGGATGATACTCTGTGGGAAAGTTAGAAAGCCTCATAAGAATGCATACAGGGCTATGTTTACATCCCAGGTGCCCTTAGGCAAGGCACTCTAGGAGCTTGTAGCTCCACCCACAGCCACACCCACACGCCTCACATTACCCCACCCCAGTCCCATCCAGTATTTCCTGAAACAGAAAATAGTCATACAAAATGAAAGAGGCTTCTGAGGATGAAAAAACAGCACAATGGCCTGTCCTACAGCTAGTCGCAGCTCAGAAGGTGCGTTTCAAAGCTGGAATGCAAACATAACGTCCCCATCAAAACACATGACCATCGGGTGCGTTTCAAGGCTGGAACGCACCTGATGGTCATGTGTTTTGATGGGAACGTTATGTTTGCATTCCAGCTTTGAAACGCACCCGATGGTCATGTGATTCGGTGGTTTTGTGTTGAGCCTGGACGCATGCGCATAGGTGTTTCTCTAGCTTCCTTATATTTGTGCGGTTTAGTTGACTCATAGTGGATTTAGGCACAAGTGTGTATATATTTCTTCTACCGATATGTTAGCTGTCGGAGAGTCGTGGAGATTTTTTTTATATAGAGGTTTATACTTATAGCGCATGCGCCCATGGATACTCTTATCGAATTGACCAATGACGTATTGATGAGTGCGGGTCAGACTGGAGCGCACACTTCTTCCTATTGTAGTGGCGCGAATTGAGGACTTCCGCCACTTTGGTTTGTACACCTTAGATGGACCACTATAAAGGGGGAACATTTGGGAGATGTAATTCGGTAAGTGCATAGATTTTAAACTACAGTGACAATATTGTGTTATAATCTTTGGGTTCTGACGAAGGAGTCTTGAACTTCGAAACGCGTTAACCCATTTATTATTGTCATATTATTATTTTTTTATATCATTAAATTACTTTTTAATATCTGGTGGATTTACATCTTTATTGAGTCCGAATCGGGGTGGATAGCAAAATCCCCGTTTGCTGATACCGGTGAGACTAGTGTGGAACCGGTACAACGCAACAGCTGTGAGTATCTTATTTTTATTTGCTCTACAGCATATATACATTGTGGTCTTGCGCCCTCTCTGGTGTTTGTTTTGCATTATTAAGAAGTGTTCGTTCTCCATTAATGATTTGCATGTGATGGGGTACAACACATTAATACTACTGTACAGGACACCCATTGGCATTCAAAGGGTTAAAGGATAGTAATGTTTTATAGTACACGTAGTTCAAGACATTTATCATATGTAATAGTACTGCTGGGTGATGCTCTTACAGTGTGATAATATAGTGAAGTTGACCCCTCCCTCCCCTTTCCCTGATGTCAGCATTGTACTCTGAGATCCGACAGTCACTCAGTATCAGGAAAGACTGCCCACCTTCATCAAGTGGGGCAGGGTTTTCCTTACACTCAAAGAGGGAAAATTGTCCCTCGGTGTGATCTGTCGGGTCCTGGTACCAGTTTTCAGGTCTATCGGGAGGTGGCTTGCCATCAGGGAAAGAGGCAGGAGGCAGAGGCAGGAGGCAGTGGAGTAACAATAGGGGTCGCAGGGGAAACAACTGTGACCACACTCGTCAATCCAGGGGCCCGGACTCCCCCTGCAACCCCCCACTCGGTGCAGCAACAAGCTGAGGTCTGTGTCTTCTTCGGCACAGACCTCTGTTAGCAGCTGAGTGCCCTTTCTGTCTCTGGACTCTAATAATGCAGAGCACTGGGAGATGACATAATCTCCCAGTGCTCTGCATTACTGGAAAGAGGAACGCACAGCAGCTCCAGCTACTAATAGAGGTCTGTGCAGAAGGAGGCACAGACTTCTCCTGCCATGCTGCTGGACCACCAGGGAGGTAGGAGATGGACACTGGGGGCAATGTGAAGATTTGGACATTGGGGGCATTGTGTATGGGGGGGCCCATGGCAATTTTTGCACCAGGGCCTGGTGACATCTAGTTACCCCTCTGGCGGAAGTGATCAACTTCAGCATATTATTATGGTACGTTTTGAACTGTAAGCACTATTATTACACATGATGAACATTCTGAACTCCATGTAAAATGAAACATTACTATCCCTTTAACGACTTACTGAGTAGAAGAGAAATGGATGGTTATGTATGAATAGACTCATGTTAAATCAGTAGAACAGTGTGCTTTTATGCATTTCATCTGCTTAGCACCTATGTAATAAACTTTTTTCAGAAAAAATGTCTACTTTGCTCCGCTCTTGACCAAGGGTTAGTGTACAAGTGTATGGGATTTTAGTTCCACTGCACATGGTTTTAGGCCAATGGAAAACCAGCTCAACATTATTCCTTTTTCTTAACACCTAAAATGATCTGGGGTCACTCACTCTTAAATAGATTGGGGGGGTTATGCACGAAGGAGTGATAAAGAGGTGATAAAGTGGAGATAACTTCTCCAGTGATATCACTTTTCCAGTTCTATGTTATTCTATGGAGCCAATGTACATTGGCTCCATAGAATAACTTAGGAACTGGAGAAGTGATATCACTTTAAAATTCATCTCCACTTTATCACCTCTTTAGCATCTCCCCCATTGTATCCCAAGATTGCTCCGTAAAAATTTGAAAGCTAAAATCTAGACTTGTGAAAGCTCCAATTCTCACCAATTCCAGGGCTTGCACTAAAATATAGAGCGACCACATTTCAATTCTGCCATTCAGAGACACTGCTGAGACAAGCGCAGCAGAGTACTTGTCCTCTGTTCTAGTGCAAGCAGTTATGTAGAAGAGGTCACTATACATCAGTGCACGGCTTGCTCTTTTTCTGGAGCACCACAGAATTCTAAACACTAGTATATGAGTAAAGCGTGGTACCGTGTTAGACATAGAAAATGCAGTAGACTGGTAGAAAGGTATCATTTTTATTCTACCAGTCTCCTAAACACTGGAGAGATATCTGCCCATTGACTGCTGTGACAGAAAGCAATGTCTGTGGTGGGCTACAAGAAAATGTACATCACACCCAAAGCCTTAAACTAGAATTTCACTGCAAATAAACAGCACTGTAGTTCCTATATACATAGTGTTATAGTAACATGGTAGATGAGACTGAAAAATTGAAATGTGCCCATCATGTTCAGCCCATGCCAAATCATCCCTGTTGATCCAGAGGAAGGCAAAACAAAAAACATTGAAGCCATCTCCAATTACATCCCAAGTGGTTAAAAAAAATTCCTTCCCGATTCCAAATGTCAGTCAGATATTTCCCTGGATCAACATCCCAACTGTAATAATTTTCAGTATTGTTCTGCTAGATAGGACCACTGCTGTTACACTTGGATTCCTAGGGGTGGTCGTGTGGTCCGTTTGCGTTCCCTTGAAAAAAATCCTCAAAAACCATTTGGTTGTCTGTTTTTTCATGGGACAATCCTCTTTAAATAAAGCAATTAAAATCTTTGCCGTTTTCACCCATTGCCAAAAATATTTTGCTATTTTTCAATGGCTAGAAAGTTTTTTGCCCCTTTAATCACATATTTTCCACTTTTCTCTGGAAAATAGGCCTTTTTCCATTGTCCACATGGAACATGATCCTGGAGCAATAATGCCACCACCACCATGAGCACAGATCAATTGCCTGTGCCTGCTGCTAGTGCTGCCAGTCTGCCTTCTTCAGGTCAACAAGAAATGGCAAATGTAATATTAGGGGACCCTCTGTCACATTTCTCATCACCTCCTCCAACCAGTGAGATGTCTGTAATAGAGCAGCAGCAGCTAGGAGGTACTGGTGGTAGTGACGATGATTAGGGATGGACAAAATCTTTTGCCTCAAACCAAAATAGACGAAAAATAGCACTTTCCTGTTGGCCAAAAATATCCTGCGAAAAGTGCCAATTTCACACTTTTTTCGCCTAGCTCATTGGGAAGAAATGTTTTTTCTCCACCATTTGTTCTCTGTATTAGTGGAGTATGGGGGCACTCTAGGGGGAAGAAGGGAGGAAGGAGGTTGACCCCAAATACTCAAAAATTTGGTGTGACTGACTGGCAAGACACAGACAGCTGGAGTCCATATTGTTTGCTGATTTTGCTTTTATTGTCTCTGTGCTGGGGAAGTCTGGGGAAAGAAGTTGTTTTTGTTATTTAGTTTTATATATATATATATATATATATATATATATATATATCAGGGCTTATAATTTTAAGTCCTTTGCTACTAGCCAGACTTGAAAAGTTACTCGCCACTGCAAGCCAAAATATACCCACCAGGTCTCAATTTCTACTCGCCAGGGCTGAATTTTCACTCGCCATTGGCTAGTGGCAAGTGGAAATTTTGAGCCCTGTATATATATACATATATATTATTTTTTGGACTAACTTTGATAAGATAGGGTGGACAACTTATAAAATAAAATAAAAAATAAAACAAAAAATACATAAATAATTAAACAAACAATTTTATTAGACAGCTGACTGGGAGCCCGATGTGAACTCTGTGACTGAGGCAGACTTGATAGACAGCACACGACAATGAGAATTTTATTGAGGCCAAGGCAAGACATCACTCCATCAGTTGTGTACTGTACTGTAGAGAGTGAAAACACACACAGAAGATGAGTAATGTCTAGCAAATGCACAAGCAGGGGGGGAGCAGTGCAGGGATATGGGAGTAAAGTGGTAGTTCAAAAACTGACTGCAGCAATGGTTGCTGCTGCATGTGCAATAAATGATTGTGATCCCTCTCCTCCCAGAGTAGATGCAGTTTGTCAAGGTCCCACCAATTACACCACGCCAGTCCTCCACCACCAAAACCATACACATCTGCTACATTGTAGGTTGCACTTTATTATTATTTATTTTTCTAATCACTTAACATCATCATGGCTATGTGCCAGTGTCACTTAAGCAGGAAGTAAGTAACACATTTTTCAAGGCATATGTTCCTGTAGGACTCACAACTTTGACTTCCTGCTACTTATTTCTCCACTACAGCCCTCAGAAGGAGTAATATTGATTTGGGAAATGTTGCGCCATAGGAAAGATAGGAGAATAATGTGTTGGAATTGCAGAAAAATGTGTTAGAATAGGAGATTAATGTGTTGGATTATTGACAAATTTGCTGGAATAGTTGAAAAGGAAGAAAATGTTCATCGGAGAATAGGAGAAAACTTTCGTAAAAAAAAGAGAAAAATCATCTATTTTTCTAGAAAAGTCATGCAGCAAATTTTTCTCACTTTTCACCCACCCCTAGTGATGATGGTGCAAAAGGTGGTGTGGAAGAGACATTAATGGCCTTTTTAACCCAAACTGAGAAGGAATGGGAGACAATTGTAGGGATGGGCATCACCACCAGCAGTGAGGTTTTGGAATTTGCAGAATTTCCTACTGCTCTAATTCCCGCTGCTGCTGAGTTGCAAAGACAGCAGGACAACCATAGAAAAGAAAAAACAAGAGAGCACCAAGTAGTGTTATATGTTTCAATGCTACTAAAAGTATAATGAATGTGTACTCACATATTTAGGTGGTCAATGCAGGCATATGGCATACGATGACTAACACAGCATGCAGAGAATTTAACCACTTCTCTGCTTGACAGTACCACAATTAGGAACAACAGAAAGATAGTGTAAGTTCCATGAAAATGTATTTAAATTTCCACTTAAAGTTTAAATTAAAGTACACAATGAAACATTCAGCTTAGTACATTTGCTGGCTGGAATCAATGTGTTTCACTGTGCTACTACCACTTTATCAAGTTTCTGCCGGTAATACTGTTCTAAAAAGCAGCGGGATGCTGAGGAGCAGTCTAGTGTGCCATAGACCGCCGTGGATACAGTGGGAATGGGGTCCAGTGATGTGGGACTAGGACAGATTCCACTAACCAGCAGCAATTCTCCTGGTCCTAGTTGCATATCAATACATCCACTGAGGACTTAGGTTTTTTTTTAATTAAAGTTTCTGCGTCGGCTGTTTAAACAGCTGATACGGGACTCAAGTTAAAAAAAAAAAAGAAGGTGTTAACTTTCCTGTGATAACTTGAGTCCCTTATCGGGTTTTCTTGACTAACACAAACTCAGACATTTGAATTGATATTTACGGTGTTTGCATCATTTTCAATGGATGAAAACACCTCTTAACTTTATCACACCACGGCTCTTATTTTTGCCGGTATTTTTTCACAGCACAGACATTTGAATAGCTTACTGTTCACTGGTTGTCACTGACCCCAAAATACACTGTCCCACTGTGAGACCTACCGAGCATTGAATAGGTTAAAAGCTCAATAAAAATAAAATGTACATTAAATGGCAAAAAAGGCATAGTTAATTTCTTACTTTTGTGGAGTCAGAGGTGATGCTATTGATGAGCTAATTTGTAATGTAATCGAATAGTTCATAGGTACCACAAGGTAATGGTGGATGAAATTTGGTATATATACTATATTGGACGGAAGCTCACAATGTGAATCTGACCACTGATCAATATTTTTTTTCTCGTTTTTAACAGCTCCGTATTATATATCTATATCAATATTTATAAAAGAAGAATTTGTGCCTGCCAAAACACACCCAGGGGAGGCAGAAAGGAGGAGTTACTGCTCCCATTGGGTGATTCTATGGGGGTGTGATGTTCACACCAGTTGCAGTGGCCAAAGGCCACTGCTATTGGTGTGAAAATTATGCAGGGAGTTGGCCCGCCCCCACTATGCAGCCCGCCCACCACTATCAAAGTCAGAAAAAAACAAAATGGATGCCACTTGCTCCTACACCACAGACAAACACACATGCACCACTCACACAGCACCAAACACACACACAGCACCACACACAGAGCACCAAACACACACACAAAACCAGAAAGAAATATGTCTGACACACACACACAGTCACTCACCCTGAGTCCCAGTGGCCTCAGCAGGACCTGTAGTACAGCCACTGAAGGGAAGCTGCAGCACCAGGGGAACAAAATGGCACTCAAAGGGTTAAGGTAGGCCCTCATTGCTGAATTATTTCTTGACTGTCATCATTTGCCATGTGACACTGGACAGACAGCCATCAGGTACACACTTAACCCACTGACTGCCACAGGGTTGTATATCGTTTTACCCCTCAGGGAGTGTGCTCAAACCCACCACACTGTAAACTTGCATCCCCCCCCCCCATTTCTCCTCCTTCCCCAGCCTATTACTAACACTTTTTCCACATTTATGTTAAGCCCCACCCACTTTTAACCCAAATTGCCCCGTTGCCCTCTCCACATCAGCACCATAGAAGTCCCCTCCAGGGAATCCACAAGTAAAAATTCCCAGGTATTACACACACATGTCCCACTCACACAGCACCAAACACACACACACAGCCAGAAAGAAATATCGCTGACACACACACAGTCACTCACCCTGACTCCCAGTGGCCTCAGCTGGACCTGTAGTACAGCCACTGAAGGGTTCTGCAGCACCAGGGGAACAAAATGACACTCAAAGGGTTAAGTAGGCCCTCATTGCTGAATTACTTCTTGACTGTCATCATTTGCCATGCAAGATACAGGACAGACAGCCATCAAGTACACACTTAACCCACTGACTGCCACAGGGTTGTGTATCAAGTTTTACCCCTCAGGGAGTGTGTTCAAACCCCTCACATTGTAAACTTGCATTTCCCTCCCACTTCTCCTCCTTCCCCAGCCTATTACTAACACTTTTTCCACATTTATGTTAAGCCCCACCCCTACTTGTGATTATGCCCCACCCACTTTTAACCCATATTGCCCCATTTGTCTCTCCACATCAGCACCACAGAAGTCCCCTCCAGGGACTCCAAGTCAAAGTTCCCAGGTACGAATACACTTCCCACTGCTAATTAACTCTGACATGCCTCTCTATACCTTAACCCTTTGAGTGCCTTCTTATCTGCCTATCTATCTGTCTGTCTATCTATCTATCTATCTATCTATCTATCTATCTATCTATCTATCTATCTATATGTCTTCCTATCTACCTTCTTATCTGTCTATCTGTCTATCTATCTATCTATCTATCTATCTATCTATCTATCTATCTATCTATCTATTATTCTAACTATCTGCATGTCTATCTATCTGCCTGCCTATCTGCCTATCTATCTCTCAGTCTATCTGTCTGTCTATCTATCTATCTATCTATCTATCTATCTATCTATCTATCTATCTGTCTGTCATCTATCTGCCTGCCTGCCTGTCTGCCTGACAATCTATCTGACTGCCTATCTGTCTATCTATCTATCTATCTATCTATCTATCTATCTATCTGCCTATTTGCCTATTTATCTCCCTGCCTATCTGCCTATCTATCTCTCAGTCTATCTGCCTGTCTATCTATTTATCTCTCTATCTCTCTATCTGTCTATCATCTATCTGCCTGCCTGTCTGCATGCCTGTCTGCCTGACTATCTATCTGACTGCCTATTTGTCTATCTATCTATCTATCTATCTATCTATCTATCTATCAGTATATCATCTATCTGCCGGCCTGCCTGTCTGCATGCCTGACTATCTATCTGACTGCCTACTTGTCTATCTATCTATCTATCTATCTATCTATCTATCTATCTATCTGCCTGCATATTTGCCTATCTGCCTGCCAATCTACCTGCCTACTTGCCTGATATCTGTTTGCCTATCTATCTATCTATCTATCTATCTATCTATCTATCTATCTATCTATCTATCTTCCTATCTGCCTGCCTATCTATCTATCTGCTTGCCTATCTGCCTATCTATCTGTCTATCTATCTATCTATCTGCATAGCTGCCTATTTATCTATCTGGCTGCCTATCTGCATATGTATCTATCTGTCTGCCTATCTGTCTGTCTATCTATCTATCTATCTATCTATCTATCTATCTATCTATCTATCTGTCTGTCTGTCTGTCTGTCTGTCTATCTATCTATCTATCTATCTATCTATCTATCTATCTATCTATCTATCTATCTATTATTCTATCTGCATGTCTATCTATCTGCCTGCCTATCTGCCTATCTATGTCTCAGTATATCTGCCTGTCTATCTATCTATCTATCTATCTATCTATCTATCTATCTATCTATCTATCTATCTATCTATCTATCTACCTGCCTATTTGCCTATCTATCTGCCTGCCTATCTGCCTATCCATCTCTCGGTCTATCTATCTATCTATCTATCTATCTATCTATCTATCTATCTATCTATCTATCTATCTCTGTCTGCCTATCTACCTCTCTAACTTCTTATCTGCCTATCTGTCTGTCTATCTATCTATCTATCTATCTATCTGCCTATTTGCCTATCTGCCTGCCAATCTATCTGCCTACCTGCCTGACTATATATCTGTTTGCCTATCTATCTATCTATCTATCTATCTATCTATCTATCTATCTATCTTTCTATCTATCTATATATCTATGTCTATCTATTTATCGATCTGCCTGCCTATCTGCCTGCCATACTATCTGTCTGTCAATCTCTCTCCCTATCTATCTTCCAGCCTATCTGTCTATCTATCTATCTATCTATCTATCTATCTATCTATCTATCTATCTATCTATCTATCTACCTGCATAGCTGCCTATTTATCTATCTGGCTGCCAATCTGCATATGTATCTATCTGTCTGCCTATGTATCTCTCTATCTATCTTTCTATCTATCTACCTGCCTTCTTATCTGACTATATCTGCCTGTCTATTTGCCTATCTATCTGCCTACCAATCCACCTGCCTATCAATCTATCTGTTTGTCTATCTATCTATCTATCTATCTATCTATCTATCTATCTATCTATCTATTTATCTGCCTATCTATCTGCCTATCTGCCTTTCTATCTATCTGTCTGCCTATCTGCCTACCTATCTGCAATTCGGAACTCGGAATTCGGAACTCGGAACATTCTGGAACATTCCGTAACATTCCGGAATCTGGAATTCAGAACATTCCAGAATTTGGAACACGGAACATTCCAGAAGATTCTGGAACTGGGGACGCGGAACATTCAGGAACATTCCGGAACTCGGAATTCGGAACATTCCGGAATTCGGAATTTGGAACTCGGAACATTCCGGAATATTCCGGAATTCGGAACTCGGAACATTCCGGAACATTCCGGAATTTGGAATTTGGAACTCGGAACATTCCGGAACATTCCGGAACATTCCAGAACATTCCGGAATTCGGAACTTGGAATATTCCGGAACATTCCGGAATTTGGAATTTGGAACACGGAGCATTCCGGAACATTCCGGAATTCAGAACACGGAACATTCCGGAATTCGGAACTCGGCACATTCCGGAATTTGGAATTTGGAACTCGGAACATTCAGGAACATCCCAGAATTTGGAATTTGGAACTATGAACATTCCAGAATTCGGAACATTCCGGAATTTGGAACTCGGAACATTCCGGAACATTCCAGAATTCGGAACTCGGAACATTTTGGAACATTCACTGATCTTTACAGCATACAAGACGTCACCGTTTATACAAAAATATAAAAAGATAAAGGATAGAAATGTGTTCAGTATTCTCCTCTTTACAATATCTTCATCCTCGCAGCGCCCTTGTCATCAAGCTGTCCTTATCTTTGTCCTGGTTTTGTTGCATCCTCATCTTCATGGTGGACTTGTCCTGATGGCATCCTGGGTTCCACACAGCCCTGTGGCAGTTATGGCAGTTGGTGATTCTGTTGGTCTTCCCTGTGCAGTTATGGCTGTTGGTGATTCCGTTGGTCTGCCCTGTGGCAGTTATGGCAGTTGGTGATTCCGTTGATCTGGGTTATGGCACTTTGATTGGTTGGTTGATGTGCATTATGACATGTTTATGAACTGGCTGTTGATTGGTTGCAACACCAACACAGGTGCTGCTGACCATGGCCAAGATTCACTAAGCAGCGATAACAGCCCCAAGCTTTGCAATGCGTTGAGTACCCCTCTGGCACTCAAAGGGTTAAGTTATGGTAACATAGCAATATAACACACAGTGGCTCTTCAGTTGAGGCAGCGTAGTGGCTATTAAGTTTATCCCTGAGTTTGTATTTTATGGAAACATTGCACATCTGTACTGAAACAGAGTGTATGGAGGGTTACAGTTATCTGTGGGAGGTGAAACAGTGTGTTTGTGGGGTCATGATCCTGAGTGAGTGTGTGTGTGGACCAGGAGAAGTTATTGATATCCCCTACTTCAGAAGCGAGTGGCAGCTATATTTTTTTTGTCAGTTGGATAGTGGTGGGAGGGCTGGAGGGGGTGGGCCAACCCCCTGTTTGATAAACATGCCCCCATTCAATCACCCAATGGGATCAGTAAAGTCCCCATTGAATCACCCAAAAGGAGTTGTGTCTCCTAATGAGACATAAATTATGTAATGAGGCATTCTGTTCAATGTGTGTTTGTTTTCTGAGGAGACATAAATTATGTTCTGTGTGTGAGGTACCATAAATTATGCAATGAGGCTTATTCTTTTATATATATAGATTTTGGAGACTGATATCCCTCTACTAGTGGACCAGATACTTAAGATATCTGAGTGAGGGCAGATATAATCCTCCCCACATGCTTTAATAGCCGGTTTTGGTATAAGCCATTGACCAGCATTTTCTCTTGTGAGTATATTTTAATTTGTTTACTATTGGTGGTTTTTGGAAGATTACAGGCACCACAGGCACCCTCTGCTCTGTTCTTTTTCTTTCTATTTACTTCCAATATTTGGATGATCTGAGAGGTGCGGCCCTGGACTGTATCACTTGGAAGTGAAGCTAGCCATTGGGACGGTTTGAGTTCCCTCATGTGTGGTTCTCAGTGGACACTTAAGGGTTACACTGAGCATTATAATGTGTGAGTATATTTTATACAGCTTTATTGTATTGAAGATCAATGAACATATTACACTAGGAGCGTCTCCTGTTTTTCCGTGTTTTCATGTAACACATAGGCTATTATATTAAGACAACCCACAGTGTTGCCATGTCCCTTCTCACCATTTACCTGCCTTCATCTCTATTGTCTCTCCCATCTCTGTCACTCTCTCATGCTCTGATGTGATCACATTTGCATTCTGTTTCTCTCCCTCACACACTCTCTCATCCTTGTGCACTCTCCCTCACAGGCTTGAGCTTTCTCTGTCTCTGTCTTTGTCTTTGCTTCTGTCTATTTCATTTTGAGAATGAAGGGAGCTGATATCCAACAACTGGATATCCACAGGTTCCTATCATTGTGTTGGCTGGGAGGTGTAGCAGCAGGCATTTTATGTCTGGGACATATTCAAAGTCAAAACACTTAATGCTTCATAGTCTGGGCAGTGATTGTCAACTCCAGTCCTCTGGACACCCCATAAGGTGAATTTTCAAGATATTGGTGGATTAAACACAATCACACACAATCAGTGAGTCACCGATTACAAACCTGTGATCAATCAGGAATGTCTTGAAAAGCATGCACTGTTGATGACTCCAAGGGCTAATGTTGATAATTACTGGTATAGAGACAAGTTGCAGAAATTTGCTTTCAAGTCTAAATGGGATTTGTAATTTTCAGTTCTTAGACATGCTGTGCGGAAACAGAAAAGTAAATAGTAAAGCAGGAATGCAAAGCCCACAATGCGTTAACTCCAACTCTACCCTACTGCCACCCATGGGAGTGTTTTTCTCAAATCTTGGACTGCATCATTTCATCTTACTACAGAACAGTTAATATATTGAATCACCTGTTAAAGGGATAGTAAAGTCCCAAAAAAAGTATCCTGTAAATGGTAGCTGCAATAAAAAAACACTTAATGCACTTAATCCTTTCTCTCAAACCATTATGAATTGAGAGAAATAAGAAAATAAAATCCTCCACTCCCTCCCCTTTCTGCCTGATGAGCTGTAAAGCTGTCAGAGGCAGAATCCAGTCTCCCGACTGTAGGCGGCTCTTCAGGAGTGCTGATATCTAGATATCTAAGTATAATTACTTCATTGGTATGGTCTACGTGTGCCTGGCTTGCAAGCACACATGGTAGACCATTCCAATGAAGTATTCATAGTTAGATATCTAGATGACAGTGCTCCTGAAGAGCCGCAGTCTGGTCCCGGAAGCAGGATCTCATGACGTCCGCTGTACAGCTGACGCATGAGAAGGGGGAGGGAGCCGAGGACTTTATTTTCTTACATCTCTCAAATCATAAAGGTTTGAGAGAAAGGATTAAGTTTTCTGCAAAAGCGCTTGGGATACTGTATACCGGCCCCTCTCCACGCCCCTGTGAGGTTTCCTCCACCCCGCCCCCTACCAGGATCCTGCTAGTCGGGAAACTGTGGCATTCAGACTCCATTCTGCACGAGGCTGACCCTTATGGATTTTTGCGGATGCACAATACTTTCCTTGGAGAATACAAGGTGGTGATTATATTTGGAACTCTATCCGCCAGCTCTAGTGCAGATTTCACGTTCCCCGTACTACTTTGTACCATCTGGGATAGCTACATCTCCTTCTTCTTAAAGGACCAAAGTGGACCGAAAGAAGCCGGCAGGAGGTTGTGAGGACACAGTACATTGGCGTTTCGAGAGAGGGACTGTGTGATATGCTTAATGCCCAAGAAGGGCAAATGTGAGTGTAAAATCTATATTGTTTTTATTGTTACTTTTCAATTAAAAATCTACACTTAGATTAGTTTCTCTTCTTGTTTCTGTGCGCTGTTTGTGAGTTTTAACAGATCCAGAAAGGATGAAGCTCGTTAAATATTTTTTTATTGCAGCCACCATTTAGAAGATACTTTTTTTGGAACATTACAATCCCTTTAACCTACATCATCTGCAATCTTTCTATGTTTTTATTTTACTGGTCTGTTTAACATCTTGGATTGTAAACTATCTCCAATGCATTGCTTTACCATGCATTTGATATATTTCTAGCAACCAATGAGTTAACGCCTGCCTGGCTTGTGATACTTCATGGGTACATTTGCATTACTTCCAATCAAATGTTTTATTCCTTTGCAACATTGTTATTCTGCACATCACGGCATGGATAGTGCCTTTTACCTTCATTCGCAATGTATGAAATAAATCATGTCAACAAATCCACCACTCTGTGAGCCAAAATAGAAAACAAGTTTCCGTTTTTAAATTGTTCCTAATGAATTTTTGTCACCAGTTAGAAGGAAACTCTGCTGTAACTTCACAAGATGCCATATATCATTTGACAAGTATTACACCAGTTGCATTAAATCATTTGTATTTACAGCTGAAAATGTAGAGGTGACTGTAGGCTCCTTAAACAACTACAATTAACTGAAGCAGCTGGCTCTTAATGGAACAGAGAAAAATAATTAACATTTACTATACAGTCATTTAAACCTAATTAATAAAGGAGATAGGATGTTCTGAATATTAAAATTTCTACTAAAAGTAAAAAATATTGCTGTATAAATGATAACAGACAGCCTACTCCTTTTTGTTTATTTTTGGGATGTTAAGTAGAAAAAAAAATCTCTTTAACGGAACAATGAACTATTATAATAACATCATGATTTATAGTACACGTTAGGATACATAGCCAAAAAGACTGTATACGAAAGATGTAATCTATCTATCTATCTATCTATCTATCTATCTATCTATCTATCTATCTATCTATCTATCTATCCATCTATCTATCTGTCTGTCTATCTATCTATCTATCTCTCTAACCATCTATCTCTCTATCCATCTATCTGTCTGTCTGTCTGTCTATCTATCTATCTATCTATCTATCTATCTATCTATCTATCATCTATCTCTCTATCCATCTATCTCTCTATCCATCTATCTATCTGTCTATCTATCTATCTATCTATCTATCTATCTATCTATCTATCTATCTATCTATCTGTCTGTCTGTCTGTCTATCTATCTATCTATCTGTCTGTCTGTCTGTCTATCTATCTATCTATCTATCTATCTATCTATCTATCTATCTATCTAACCATCTATCTATCTATCTATCTATCTATCTATCTATCTATCTATCAATCTACCTATAACATGAAGTGGTAGAATGTGTCGCTCACTGTGAGCTGTAACCGCACATGCGCAGTAGAGAGTCTCTACTGTGGATGTGTGGTTTCGCATACAGGAGCTTCGCTGTGAGCTGTCTGGAGCTCCCCGCTAAGGATCAACGCGTTCGGTGAGTCTCTAATGCGCATGACTGCAGCCATGTGCAGTAGAGACTTGCAAAAACACGCTGCCCCACGACCTGTCTCTGCTCCCAGCTCCGGGGCAGCTGGGTGCACTTTAGCCCATGTATACAGGCTTTCATACTAGTCACATAATATAGCCATAGCATGCTAGGCTTGCCACCCTGCCAAGGTATCCCATTATAGGTTAGTCCTAACCTTAATATGCTTTGTACTAAGTCAGAGGACCTATTAGCTGAACAGGGATTGACTGACAGCAAACAAGGCCCCTGGGGAAGTGGTGGTCATGGGCCCCCTTTACCCCATCCCCAATTATGTCCCCCACATTTATATCCCACCCATACATTATTGCTCCAGCACACCCCCTTTTGCTAATTTTATAATTGGCATTCATGTTTTGAATTAGGGAAGTGATACCAATGAATTTACAACTGAAATGAAGCTACACTAGTGATACCATAGTATTTTCATTTGAAATGGAGCTACAATTCCAGTGTAGCTCCATTACTAGACATTATCATCCAACACACACTCCATTGGTGAGAGAAATCACAGGTTATGCAGAAAAAAACTATGTAAGTGTCTCCAGTGTTCTTATAACTGCCCCAGTAGGTCAGTTAGTGGGAGGACTGGAACGTTTTTCAGAGGGCAGGACTAAAACTATGGATATTACAGGGAGAGAAGCAGGTATTTTGACCTCTCTCTCTTTCATAGGCAGTATAGCTGCATTATCCAGTGACCCTCATCAGCAAACACTGTATAAGTTATAAATCACAGGCGGCAGTAAGAAGTATTTACCTAGCGCTACACCTGGCTCCCCTGACAGAGCGCCACTTTTCCTTCAGATTATTTATTTATTGTGTGTGTCTTTTGCATGTGTTGCTGTTTGTATGTGTATGTGTGTATTATTATTTATTATTATTATTCTTTATTTATATAGCGCCAACTAATTCCGCAGCGCTGTACAATTGGGGAATAGACATACAGAGGTATTAAATAGTACAATCAGATGTGTAGAACAGGAGGATCAGAGGGCCCTGCTCGTGAGAGCTTACAGTCTAGAGGAAGGTAGGTTTGATACAGAAGGAGTAAGTGCTATTGTGTTTAAGTGCCTCCTGCCACATGAACTGCCAGTCAGTGGGTGGGAGTGAGAAGTGCCATTGAGTGCAGCAGTCCGTGCAAGGGGTGAATCTTGGTGATGATGTTTATGGAGGCAGTTGATAGGCCTCCCTGAAGAGGTGAGTCTTCAGGGAGCGTCTGAAGATTTGAAGGCTGGGGGAGAGTCTAATGGGGCGGGGGAGGGAATTACACAGCTCAGGTGCAGCACGGGAGAAGTCCTGTAGGCGGGAGTGGGAGGATGTGATAAGAGCTGTGGAGAGCAGAAGGTCATGTGCAGAGCGAAGATGGCGGGCGGGAGTATATTTGGAAATGAGAGATGAAATATAGGGGGGTGCAGTGTTAGTGAGGGCTCTATAATTTAGCACCAGAGTTTTGAATTTTACTCTGTATGCTAACGGGAGCCAGTGTAGGGACTGACAGAGGGGTGTGGTGTTAGAGAAGCAATGAGTGAGGTAGATTAGTCTTGCAGCAGAGTTCATTATGGACTGTAGCGGGGTTAGTCGGGTGAGAGGCAGGCCAATTAGTAAAGAGTTACAGTAGTCAAGACGGGACATGATGAGTGTTTGGATTAGAATTTTGGTAGTGTCTTCTGTGAGAAAGGGTCGGATTCTAGAGATGTTGCGGAGGTGGAGGCGGCATGAGTTGGAGATTGACTGGATGTGAGGAATGAAGGATAGGGCAGAGTCAAATGTGACACCCAGGCAGCGTGCTGTAGGGGTTGGTGTGATGGAAGTGTTGTTAACGGTGAGGGTAATGTTTGGGATAAGGCTGGTTGTAGATGGAGGGAAGAGAATTAGTTCAGTTTTGCTAAGGTTAAGTTTGAGTTGATGGGAGGACATCCAGGAAGACACAGCAGAAAGACAGTCAGACACTCGGGACAGGAGGGAAGGAGAGAGGTCTGGGGAGGAAAGATATATTTGGGTGTCATCAGCATAGAGATGATGGTGAAACCCAAAGGAGTTTATTAGTTTTCCAAGGGAATCAGTGTAGATTGAGAAGAGCAAGGGTCCCAGTACTGATCCTTGGGGCACACCAACAGACAGTGGGAGGGGTGGGGAAGTGGAGCCGGAGTATGAAACACTGAAGGAGCGGTTGCAGAGATAAGATGAAAACCAGGAGAGTGCAGTGTCGCAGAGGCCTAGGGAGTGGAGGGCTTGGAGGAGGAGTGGGTGATCGACTGTGTCAAATGCGGCTGACAGGTCCAAAAGAATGAGTAGGGAGTAGTGGCCTTTAGACTTGGCTGAGAGCAAGTCATTGGCCACTTTAGTGAGGGCAGTCTCAGTGGAGTGATGAGGGCGGAATCCGGATTGCAAGGGATCTAGCAGGGAATGGGAGCAGAGGAATTTAGTGAGCCGGTTATATGCAAGGCGCTCGAGAAGCTTGGAGGCAAACGGGAGTAGGGAAATTGGCCGGTAATTTGACAATGAGTTTGGGTCCAGGGAGGGTTTTTTTTAGGATGGGAGTGATTAGTGCATGTTTGAAAGAGGATGGGAAGGTGCCGGTTGACAATGAGAGGTTGAATAAGTGAGTAAGGATTGGAGTTAGTAGAGGGGAGAGTTCTTGGGTGAGCTGAGATGGGATTGGGTCGAGAGGGCATGTGGTTAGGTTTGAGCGAGTGAGGAGAAGGGAGACTTCATCCTCAGTGACAGGTGGGAAGGAGCTTAGTGTGTATGTGGGAGAGGCGACAGGGCTGGGCTGGCTGGGTGGGGGTGGTAGTGATGAAATGTCATGTCTGATAGATTCAATCTTGTTCTTGAAGTGGTTGGCGAGATCTTGGGCAGAGAAGTTAGTGGAAGGTGTTTGTGTTGGTGGGTTTAGAAGAGATGTGAAGGTTGAGAAAAGGCGTTTGGGGTTGGAGGAAAGATTAGAAATTAGAGAGGAGAAGAATGACTGTTTAGCCAGGGAGAGGGCAGAGCTATACGAACGGAGAATTAATTTGTAGTGTGTGAAGTCGGCTGTGGAGCGCGATTTCCTCCAGTGCCTTTCAGCAGTGCGTGAGCACCTTTGGAGGTATCGCGTTAGTCTTGTGTGCCAGGGTTGTAGTGGGGTTGTGCGTGGGTGGCGTGGAGTTGCAGGTGCAGCGATGTCAAGGGCTGAAGTGAGAGTGCTGTTGTAGAGAGCAGTAGTTTTGTCTGGGCAAGTAAGTGTGAGGATGGGGTTGAGGATAGGCTGCAGGGAGGTGGAAAATTGTTGCTTATCAAGAGAATGTAGATTTCTCCGCATGCGCTTGATTGTGGTGGGGGTGATGGGTTTGCGTGGTATAATGAGGTTACCGGTGAGGAGGTGGTGGTCAGAGAGGGGAAAGGGGACATTAGAGAAGTTGGAGACCGAGCAGAGGTTAGTGAAGATCAAGTCGAGGGAGTGACCATCACTGTGTGTGGGAGAGCTGGTCCACTGCGATAAGCCTAAGGAGGTTGTTAAGGAGAGGAGTTTGAGGGCAGGGGGGGTGTTGTGATTATCTATAGGGATGTTGAAGTCACCCATGATGAGAGTAGGGACATCAGAGGACATGAAGTGAGGGAGCCAGGAGGTGAAGTGATCAAGGAATTGTGCAGTGGGACCAGGTGGCCTGTATATGACAGCGACACGCAGGGGGAGGGGAGAGAAGAGGCGAAGTGTGTGAGCTTCAAATGTAGGGAAGGAAAGAGAGGGAACAGTGGGGAGTACCTGAGATATATGGTTAGGGGGCAGCAGGATGCCTACTCCCCCTCCCTGCCTGTTGCCAGGCCTCGGTGTGTGTGTGAATTGAAGGCCTCCATATGAGAGTGCGGCAGTGGAGGCAGTGTCTGATGATGTGAGCCAAGTTTCAGTGATGGCAAGGAGGTTTAGGGAATGAGAAATGAACAGATCATGAACAGCTGTTAGTTTGTTACACACAGAGCGGGCATTCCAGAGACCAAAACAAAAGGGGGGGGAGGAGGTTAGGTGACGGGGTACGGTTATTAGATTGTGAGTGTTGCGTGTGTGAGTGGGTTCTGTGGTCCAAGAGAGAATGGAAGGGGGGCCTGTATGTGTTGTTCATGTATGTGAATAAATTGAGTGTGTATTGAATGCTTGTATTGTATTGTGTGTGAGTGTGTATTGCATGGTTTAATTGTAGACCTTGCTTCTCCTTGCAGAAATTTTGACAGAAGTCAAATAACCCCCCATGATTGGACATATGGCAGCATCAGTATAAAGGAGATTTGAGTAACTCCTCCTTGCTGCCGCCCCTGGGTGTGTGTGACATACAGGTTGAATTTTGGTCACATGATGTGTTCCTCTTTTATACACATAAGATATATACCGTAAAATTTCAGGTATAATACGCACCTGTGTATAATACACAGGTGTATATTATGCCCAAGATTTTAGGGGAAAACAAGAGTGCCTATGTATAATACGCACCCTTGTTTTCCCCTCTTATGAAAAAAAAATTAAGCCTTCTAGATCCCTTCCCTCCCTCCCCCAGAGCTATCCTCTGCTAAAATACCATTTACTTAAGTTAAAATTCAAGTCCCTGCATTTTCCCCATTAGCAGGTATCACAGTGCCCATGATTGTCTCTGTGCTAGTTTGGCTATTCAGCGACATTATTACTGCCTAAATGTTGCTCTACACTGAGTCACTATACTTATAGGTCACTATGCTGGTGATGTCATCTCTCTGCCCACCTGCTAGGCCTTTTAAACCTCACCCTGTCTCATTACCTTTGCCCTTTCATGGTGTACCTGAGCCTAGTGCTGTGTTGGCCCATTGCTGTTCCTGTGTACGAGTTCTGCTACGTCTGACTACCCGTTCCGGCTCTGACTCCTGGCTACATCTGACTAACCATTCCAGCTCCGACCACTGGCGACGTCTTACTACCCGATCCGGTTCTGACCCTTGGCTGCCTCTCTCTGTTTCCTCCGTTGCACTCCTATTGTGATTCCTTGTCAGGAATCCTTGCTGCCTGTGCCTTCCTCATAGTGCTCACTTCCATTAGCGGCGCTTGTCAGCCAGTCTGTGTACTGACCTTCCATGGCCGTTCCGGTGTGTGTATTACCTTTCTTGGCCCCAGTGCCAGTTACCTTGTCGACTGTATACCCAGTATTGGATCGTGTTGCACTTCCTGTTTTCCTGTCGACTGTGTGTGTGTGTGGAAGTGCTCTGCATTGTCCTCCCACCTTGCCTGTGTGAGTCCCCAGGGCCTTTCCGTTATTGCTCACCTGCCTAGTGAAGGGTGAGGAAGTGTGCCACTGTTCCTCCCTAGTCTCGAGAACGTGTGCCACTCGACTGTGTGTGTGGAAGTGCTCTGCACTGTCCTCCTACCAAGCCTCAAGAGTTCCCAGGGCCTTTCCATTACTGCTCGCTTATCTAGTGAAGGGTGAGGGAAGTGAGTTCACTGTTCCTCCCTGGTCTCGTGAAGGTATGTCACTCATGCTGCCATGTTGGTGTCACTCATTACTGCCACTACTGTGTCCTCTGCTGCTTCCACCATTGTGTCATCTTTTGCTGTTCTATTGTATTCAATAAAGTTTTATCTTAAGTTCATCCGTACTTGTCAGTGGTGTTATTTCCTAGTCACTCAGTACAACAGGGCCATGAACACTGACAGTACTGACAACAGCGATGGACATGCAGGAACAAAGTCTCGATCAGTTGTCGGTAGTGCTGCAGACACTCCTAGACCAAACAGTGCATTTGGACAAAGTTGGGCAATCACTGATGGCCTCCTCGGTATCGGCATCATTAACAGCCACTCAGGTGTAAAATATGTGCTACAAAGGCTTGTCTGGTACGGCTCCACTTCCCCTAAGATACGATGGGGATCCCATGTTGTGTAGAGGGTTTATCAACCAGCTCGGAATTTTTTTGGAACTGGTACCTCATGCATTTCAATCCGAAAGAAGCAAAGTAGGCTTCATGATTTCCCTCTTGACCGGCAAGGCATTGGCGTGGGCCAATCCGTTATGGGAGACGGAAGGGTTTTTGATGTCCCTGGTCGGTCAATCTCTGCCACAAAAAAATTGATGACGATCCAGCAGGGCACCCGCACGGTAGCTGAGTATGCTATAGAATTTCGCACATTAGCAGCAGAGGTTGGCTGGAACAATGAGGCTCTGGTGGCGGCCTTTTCTCAGGAACTGAATGATATTATTAAAGATGAGATAGCAGCTCGTGAACTACCAGTGGATCTGGATCAATTAATTTCGCTCATCATACTAACTGACACTCGCATAAGAGAAAAGTCCACTTATAAGAACAATAAGTCAAGGCATGAGTTGCATTTAGTACCTAACAGGGAGCTCCCACTCATGCCTCCCTCACCTTCCTTGCCACCTAACGTGCAGGTTAGTAAGTTTGAGCCTATGCAGGTTGGCTTTACACGTTTGTCTCGGGAGGAGCGGTCCTTCTGCCATAGAGAGGGTCTATGCCTGTATTGTGGGAAGGCTGGACACATGTTACGAGGCTGTCCGGTACGTCCGGGAAACACACGAACCTAGGATCGCTAAGGGGACAGATCCTAGGTGGAGTTAGTTGGTCCCCAGATCAGGATCTGAGCAAGCCCATTCTTCATGTGGCGATTTCTTGGACTGACTCCTCAGTGGCGACCCCAACCCTGATCAATTCTGGTGCTGCCGGTTATTTTATTGATGGTGAATTTGTGAAAAGACACAATATCCCTGTGAAACCCTGTGAATCTCCATTGGCTGTAGAAGATATTGACGGTAGTCCACTTGAGCCTTCCTTCTCATGTCACACACGAAACATGTCAGCTGTCTCTAAGGGTAGGAGCTCACCATGTAGAGACTCTACAATTTCAGGTTATCCAGTCTCCACACCATGCCGTCATTCTGGGGTTCCCGTGGCTCCAGAGACATAATCCCAGAGTGGATTGGGAGACTTGTGACATAATATCATGGTCTGACTACTGCAAGGGGGCATGTCTACAGCAACCTATTAAATTATTGTGTACCTTCCCCTCATTACCCTGAGAGTACCAGTCTTTCAGTGAGGTGTTCTGTAAGGGGGAGGCTAACATCTTACCGGAACATAGGCCGTATGATTGTGCTACTAATTTGACGCCGGGCTCAATACCTCCAAAAGGCCGCACCTATCCTCTATCGGTAGAGGAGAACAAGGCCGTGGAAGAGTATATTTCGGATGCATTATCCAGAGGCATAATTAGGAAGTCTTCCTCGCCCACGGGGGCTGGATTTTTCTTCATAAAGAAAAATAATGGGGAGCTTTGACCCTGTATCGATTATAGAGGCCCGAACAAACTGTTGGTAAAGAACGCTTACCCCATTCCACTAATTACGGAATTGTTCGACCGTCTAAAGGGCTCCTCAGTGTTCACGAAACTTGATCTCCGAGCAGCATATAACTTGATTAGAATCAAGGAGGGCGATGAGTGGAAGACCGCTTTTAACACTCGGACTGGCCATTATGAGTATTTGGTCACACCATTTGGACTATGCAATGCTCCAGCGGTCTTCAAGGAGTTCATTAACAATGTTTTGAGAAGTCTACTACAGTCTTGTGTAGTAGTTTACCTGGACGATATCTTGATACACTCTCCTGATATCGAGACACATAGGAGAGATGTCATTTCTGTACTACAAAAACTGAGGGATAACAAATTATATTGCAAACTCGAGTAGTGCGAATTTCATAAAGACCAGATGCCCTTCCTGGGTTACATGATTTCTGCCAGTGGAATTGCCATGGATACAGAAAAACTCTTGGCAGTGTTGCAATGGCCACGTCCTGTGGGCCTGAAGGCCATCCAAAGATTCCCCGGATTTGCGAATTATTATAGGAAATTCATTCGTAATTTCTCGACCTTGGTCAAACCCTTGATTGATCTAACTCATAAAAGTGCTAACCCATCTGTGTGGTCTACCGAGGCCAACAATGCTTTTGAGGCCCTTAAGTCTGCCTTCTCGATGGCTCCACTATTAGTGCACCCTAACACCGCTTTGCCCTTTACCCTGGAGGTGGATGCATCTGAGACTGGGGTTGGGGCAGTACTGTCTCAGAGAGCCGAGCCTGGCAAACCCCTGAAACCATGTGAATTTTTTTTCCAAAAAGATGACAAAGGCCCAAAGCCTATACGATATAGGGGACCGTGAATTTCTTGCCATTATCCTTGAGCTTCGAGAATGGCGTCACCTCCTGGAGGGGACGAAGGTTCCTATTTTGATCTTAACGGATCACAAAAATCTGACATATTTATCAGAAGCCAAAAGATTGTCACCTAGACAGGCCAGATGGGCGTTATTCCTGTCTAGATTTAATTTTGTGTTTTCATACCTCCCTGGGTCCAAGAATACTCGTGCTGACGCCTCGTCTAGACAGTTTGGTCCTGAGCGTGAGTCTGAAAATAAGCCAGTTCTGATTATCCCTCCTGATCGCATTTTATCTACCATACGTACTAGCATTACGTCTCCTCTGGGCGAGGAGATCCTGGCTTCACAAAGTAATGCTCCTGTTGAGAAACCCAGCGGAAAATGTTTTGTAGTCAAGAATCTCCGCACTAAGCTGCTGGAGGCCTACCATTCATCCAAAGCAGCTGGGCATATTGGCCGGGACCAACTAATTTGGTCAATTTCGCAACTCTTCTGGTGGCCTAGTTTAAGGGCAGATTGTGCAGACTTTGTAGAAGCTTGTTCCGTGTGTGCCCGTGCCAAAGCTCCTAGGCATCTCCCTCTAGGTTTGCTCCAGACCGTTCCTAATGGTGAACGCCCATGGTAACACAGTTCCTTAGACTTTATGGTGGAGCTGCCTAGATCCAAGGGCTGCACAGTCATACTAATGATAGTGGATCGATTCTCCAAAATGGCACATTTTGTTCCACTTCCTGGACTACCCTTCTCTAAGGAATTGGCTGTGGTATTTGCTAGGGAGATATTCAGGCTCCATGGAGTACCCCAGGTTGTGGTTTCGGATCGTGGAAGCCAGTTTGTGTCGAGATTTTGGAGGGCCTTTTGTGACCAGATGGGCATCAAACTGCTATTTTTGTCTGCCTACCACCCCCAGACTAATGGTGCTGCGGAAAGAGCCAATCAAGGGATGGGACAATTCTTGCGCTGCTTCGCTTCTGACCATCATGATAATTGGGTTGACCTGTTGCCGTGGGTGGAGTTTTGCCAGGAATTGTGCCATAAATTCTTCATCCAGGAGCTCTCCTTTCCTGATCAATTATGGGTTCCAACGGTCTATGCTCCCGGATGCATTTCAGGCACAGGAAATCCCGGCTCTGGATGAGCATATGGAGCAGCTCCGCTCCACATGGGCACAGGTACAGAATGCCTTACGTAGGTCCTCAGAGCGATACCAGAGGCTCGCAGATTGCAGGAGGCACCCTGCTCCTGTCTTTCATGTGGGGGATAGAGTCTGGTTGGCCACCAAGAATCTGCACTTACAGGTGCCGTGTCATAAGATGGCTCCACATTTCATAGGACCCTTCCGGGTACTCTGTAGGATTAACCCTGTGTCCTATGCCTTAGACCTCCCTAGGAATATGCGTATCCACAACATTTTTCATGTCTCTCTCTTGAAACCTCTGATCTGTAACCGTTATTCTTCCGCTCCTGTAGTCCCAGGTCCAGTGAACATTCAGAATCAGGATGAATATGAGATCCAAAGCATCCTGGTCTCCCGCAAGGTCCGGAGGTGCATCAAATATTTTGTCCACTGGAAGGGTTATGGCCCAGAGGAGCGTTCCTGGATAGACCAGAATGACATTCACGCTCCTAGATTGTTGCGCAGTTTCCACAGGAAATTCCACAACAAGGCATGGTCTCCTCCGCGAGGGGGAGATTGTTGAGTGGAGGGTACTATCATGGTGCCCGTGATTGCCTCTGTGCTGGTTTGGCTATTCAGCGACATTAATACTACCTGTGGCTCTACGCTGAGTCACTATTCTTATAGGTCACTATGCTGGTGATGTCATCTTTCTGCCCACCTGCTAGGCCTTTTAAACCTCAGCCTGTCTCATTACCTTTGCCCTTTCATGGTGTACCTGAGCCTAGTGCTGTGTTGGTCCATTGCTGTTCCTGTGTACGCGTTCTGCTACGTCTGACTACCCGTTCCGGCCCTGACTCCTGGCTACGTCTGACTACCCGATCCAGCTCTGACTTGTCGACTGTATACCCAGTATTGGGTCGTGTTGCGCTTCCTATTTTCCTGCCGACTGTGTGTGTGGAAGTGCTCTGCACTGTCCTCCCACCTTGCCTGTGTGAGTCCCCAGGGCCTTTCCGTTATTGCTCCCCTGCCTAGTGAAGGGTGAGGAAGTGTGCCACTGTTCCACCCTGGTCTCGTGAAAGTGTGCCACTGTTACTCCCTGGTCTCGTGAAGGTGTGCCACTCAGACTGTGTGTGTGTGGAGTTACTCTGCACTGTCCTCCTACCTAGCCTTAAGAGTTCCCAGGGCCATTCCGTTACTGCTCACCTGCCTAGTGAAGGGTGAGTTAAGTGTGTCCACTGTTCCTCCCTAGTCTCGTGAACGTGTGCCACTCGACTGGGTGTGTGGAAGTGCTCTGCACTGTCCTCCTACCAAGCCTTAAGAGTTCCCAGGGCCTTTCCATTACTGCTCGCCTATCTAGTGAAGGGTGGGGGAAGTGAGTTCACTGTTCCTCTCTGGTCTCGTGAAGGTGTGTCACTCTTGCTGCCACGTTGGTGTCACTCATTACTGCCACTACTGTGTCCTCTGCTGCTTCCACCATTGTGTCATCTTTTGCTGTTCTATTGTATTCAATAAAGTTTTATCTTAAGTTCATCTGTACTTGTCAGTGATGTTATTTCCTAGACACTCCTTGACAGCAGGCAACATATAACCCATGTTAATATTCCCTGTGGGTGGCATGCTTCCATTCGCTGCCCGCTTCCTTCCGGCTATGGTATTACCCTGTGAGGACCTTCAGATCCTCACAGGGCATTACCATTGGCTGGAGCCGGTAGGTCCTGAAGGAAGCAGGCGGCTTCCTTCTATACATATATCTATATATATATACTAATGTAAAAGCCTGTGTACACGGGCCAAGGTCCGGGTGATGTTAACCCTTTGAGTGTCAGAGGGGTACGCAATGTATTGCTTTGCACTCAGAGGGTTAACCCTTTGAGTGCCAGAGTGGTACGGAATGCATTACAAAGCAATGCATTCCGTACCACTCTGGCACTCAAAGGGTTAAGAGGCCGGTCCTGCTCTGCTTCTTGCCGCCGATTCGGTCATGCACTGTAGAGACTGTCCGAAAGCACAGAATGCTCCCAGCACAGAACTCCCAGCATCCTGTGCATTTGGGCAGTCTCTGCTGCACATGATGGCTTCTGACAAACATCCTAGCAAATTATTATATAGGTTATATATATCCTATATATAATAATTTGCTAAAGTTTGTCAGAAGCCATCAGGCGCAGCAGAGACGGCTGCTTGCGGTGCAGTCATGCACAGTAGAGACTACCCACACCACGACTGATGCCCCGCTCCGTATCAGCTGCGGTGCGGGCAATCTATACTGCACATGACTGCACCGTGACTGGCTGGCACTGCCCCTTTCCCTGCGTAACTCAGGTTGGTCCGGATGGAGAGTGGCAAAGGACAATCTTCAGTAAGCTATGGAAAATCCTGCCCTCCATCCTCAAAGGGGGGCAGGGTTTTCCTTATACTTACAGAATGAATATTGTCCCTCTCTGAATCCATCCAGTCCAACACACTGATTCCAGATATAATGGGAGGCGGGCAGAAGGGGTGGGAGGAGGATCCTTTTGGCTTGAACACTCTAAGTAATGAACTATAAGGTAATGTTAAAAAAAATATAAAGAAGACTCAGAGATAAACTTTAATAGAAGTATTACTATCGGTTTAAAGTGTTAGTAATGTCTAAAAAAAACTTTTTTGCATTTAGAAGAGCTTAAAAAGCTGATCTAAATGCAAAAAAATGTATCTCTCAAACCTCTATGGTTTAAGAGATACGGGCGTTCCAATTTTGGGCTATGTTCCAGTGCTGCACTTTAGAATTTCCCCCCAAAAGTGTATATTTTTGGAATGTAGACACCCCCAGCTTTCATTTTAGGTGTGTTTTCAAATTTTTTACATGGCCATTTTACCACCACTTTCTCATAAACTTGACGTAAGTAAAAAAACAGCGTTTTTCACACTTTGCCTTCAATGTTGATGTGAATTTCAAGCACAGAATAGGTGAAGATTTTATAAACTGAATTGAATAGTGTTCAGCTCCTTCTTCTGAGTACGGCAATACCCCATATGCATAGCTTTCTCATGGTTTGGGGGAGCTACGGGGGCCAAATTGGAACATACGCGTTTCCAGGTTCACACTTTGGGGTTCACACTTTGAATCTTCACAGCTTGCGTTACTGGTGCCATGTCTCATTTGGGGCTGTGTAACAGTGCTCTTTTTTTAAGATTTCCCCCCAAAAGTGTATATTTTTGGAAAGTAGACACCCCAGGCTCTCGTTTTAGGTGTGTTTTCCAATTTTATACACTGCCATTTTACCACCAATCCTGTGAAAATTTGACGTAAGTAAAAAAAATTCAGCATTTTTCACACTTTGCCTTCAATTTTGATGTGAATTTCAAGCACAGAATAGGTGAAGATTTTATAAACTGAATTGAATAGTGTTCAGCTCCTTCTTCTGAGTACGGCAATACCCCATATGCATAGCTTTCTCATGGTTTGGGGGAGCTACGGGGGCCAAATTGGAACATGCGCGTTTCCAGGTTCACACTTTGAATCTTCACAGCTTGCGTTACTGGTGCCATGTCTCATTTGGGGCTGTGTAACAGTGCTCTTTTTTTAAGATTTCCCCCCAAAAGTGTATATTTTTGGAAAGTAGACACCCCAGGCTCTCGTTTTAGGTGTGTTTTCCAATTTTATACACTGCCATTTTACCACCAATCCTGTGAAAATTTGACGTAAGTAAAAAAAATTCAGCATTTTTCACACTTTGCCTTCAATTTTGATGTGAATTTCAAGCACAGAATACGTGAAGATTTTATAAACTGAATTGAATAGTGTTCAGCTCCTTCTTCTGAGTACGGCAATACCCCATATGCATAGCTTTCTCATGGTTTGGGGGAGCTACGGGGGCCAAATTGGAACATGCGCGTTTCCAGGTTCACACTTTGAATCTTCACAGCTTGCGTTACTGGTGCCATGTCTCATTTGGGGCTGTGTAACAGTGCTCTTTTTTTAAGATTTCCCCCCAAAAGTGTATATTTTTGGAATGTAGACACCCCAGGCTCTCGTTTTAGGTGTGTTTTCCAATTTTATACACAGCCATTTTACCACCAATCCCTCGTAAACCATGACGTAAGTAAAAAAAAAAAAAAACAGCGTTTTTCACACTTAGGGTTGGCGGCAGTATACTGGGCTGCATACAAATTGGTTTGGGAAACAATTTCACCTAAAATGTCTTCCCCCAAAAACAAATCAAAAAAATGATCATGGATAAATCCTTCCACATCAATTTGAATCCCTGGGTTGCCTGTGAATTCTGAGATTTGTGGGCATAAATTGATACCCATTCATTAGGATCTGGAGTGGCAGGTGTTGGGGCATTTCTTTGGGCAGGTCTTTTGGCAGGTCTTTGGGCAGATCTTTTGGCAGGTGCTGGGGCAGTTGCCAGGGCAGCTCTTGGGGCAGCACTTGGGGCATTTCTTTGGTAGGTCTTTGGGCAGATCTTTTGGCAGGTGCTGGGGCAGTTGCCAGGGCAGCTCTTGGGGCAGCACTTGGGGCATTTCTTTGGGCAGGTATTTTGGTAGGTCTTTGGGCAGTTCTTTTGGCAGGTGCTGGGGCAGTTGCCAGAGCAGCTCTTGGGGCAGTGCTTCTTTTCTTGACAGAAGGCCCAGCGTCATCACTAGAGCTGCTCTCACTTTCTGAAAACTGCGCTATATCAAAATCTGACGCAGTGTCTGTTGCCTCAGAGTCAGACGCCAAAAAGGCATATGCCTCTTCAACGCTGTACCTGCGCTGCATTTTGCCCACTAAAAAAACTTTTTTTTTCTTACGCTATCCCTAAACCTAAATCTAACCCTAAAACTTACCCTAGCCTACGTATATCCTGAACCTACCTAACCCAAGTGAACTACCTATCTAAACTGCACTTATATATATATATTTTTTTGGGGGGGGTTTGGGGTTTTTTGGGTTTTTTTTTTTTTTCTTACGCTATCCCTAAACCTAAATCTAACCCTAAAACTTACCCTAACCTACGTATATCCTGAACGTACCTAACCCGAGTGAACTACCTATTTAAACGGCACTTATTATATATATTTTTTTTTTTTTTTTTTGGGGGGGGTGTTTTGGGGTTTTTTGGGTTTTTTATTTTTCTTACGCTATCCCTAAACCTAAATCTAACCCTAAAACTTACCCTAACCTACGTATATCCTGAACCTACCTAACCCAATTGAACTACCTATCTTAACTGCGCTTATTATATATATTTTTTTTTTTTTGGGGGGGGGGGGTTTGGTTTTTTTTTTTTTTTTTTCCCCTAAACCTAAATCTATCCCTAAAACTTTCCCTAACACACGTCTACACTAAACCTACCCAACTACCTACCAAAATACCTAAACTATATTTAATATTAAAAAAAAAAAAAAAATGTAAAAAAAATTTAAAAAAAAATTTAAAATTTTTTTAAAAAATCTAAAAAAATTCAAGGGGGATGGGGGGTGTCCCACAGATCAGAAAATACTGATCTGCAGCAAATTGATCACTCCAAGAGTGATCAGATGGGGGGGCACTTATTGATCACTGCAGAACAGTGATCAAAGGGTTAATTTTCTTTATTTAAACTTTTTTTTTTATTTTTTTTTTTACAGGCACACTGGAACACCATCTCCCTCTGTCTCTCTCCACCTTAGCAGTATGCAAGGTGGAGGGAGGCAGAGAGATCTGACAGGGACAGTATTTACAAATACTGTCCCTGTCATTCAGGTTTTGCAACATGTGATTCGCTTTTGAAGCGAATCGCATGTTGCAACAATGTTTCAGCCGCTTGTTACTAAGTGTCCCGATACCGGGACACTTAGTAACAAGCGGCTTGAACTCTTCCATCGCTCCGTGCGGCCGCGATGGAAGAGTTTAACCCTTGACGTACCAGGACCGTCAAGGGTCGTTCGGTCACATTTACCCTTGACGGTCCTGGTACGTCAAGGGTGGCTAAGGGGTTAATGGGTTCAGTTTGTGTTTTTGTTGAATAAAGTGTTTAGCTACTGGGGTGGTTTTAAATTCTTTCTCACTCAATGAACCATTAATTCCTCTAATGATGGAAGATCTGTGTTCTCTCAATCTTTCTTTAAATGGTCTACTTGTCTTGCCAACATAGTACTTATTACAAGGGCAAACTAACAAGTAGACCACAAACGATGATGTACATGTGAGGTGATCCTTAACATGTATCACATAGTCCATCGATAGGAGCTTAATCATGGTTCCAGTCATCATGTGAAAGGGAGATAACCAGTTATATTGCTAGGGTTAAGAGCTTTACAAGACAGGAATTGTTAGAGGGAAACAGATGAAGGATGCTGAAGCTCCTGATAGGATGATAGTTACCACCACCTTCTCTTATATTTCTGGTCCATTTAGGAAACCAGTAAGTGGGAATTGTTAGAGACAGATCCTGATATATGTCATATAGTTAGGAAACCCCCTATGTTTGGGCACAAGAGAGGAAGGAACTTACAGGATGATTTTGTACAATCAGATCCCACTACTAAATATATGAGTGTAGTAAGGTGTTCCAACAAAAGGGATTACATGACGTGCAGGATGTGCGACATGTAGTCACATGATGATGAAGGTCCCATCAGTGGACTGTGTGATACATGTGAAGTATCACCTCACATGTATATTATATACATCATCATTTGTGGTCTACTTGTTGGCCTATATAGTGCTCAAACAAACAACATAAAAAAGGGCGCCCAATGGTGTAGTAGTACATTCAGCAACAATTTCAAATGGTGAAAATAATAATTACATATTCAAAACTTGAGTTGGTAAAAGTTTTATCCCCAACCTCATGCACTTGTGGAGATCATAAACCTGTCCCCTCTCAGGTATCAAGGTGCTCTTTGAAATAAACTTTGCTGCTCCAGATGTATAAAAATATAAATTATAAAACTGTATTCATAAATACATCAATGTTAAAATTATATATATATATATATATATATATATATATATATATATATATATATATATACACGTCCCGCTGACGTGTTTCGTGACTTCCAAAGTCACTTTCTCAAAGCCTCTGGCAAAAAATATTTGAACTGGAGACCTCTCTAGCATTCAAGCTGTTTAAAGCCCCTTTTCAATCAATGGAAATCTCCATACCTGGGAACTTTCAAAATTAGCTGACCCTGAGATTTTATAGTTATTAACCCTCAAAGTTCCCCTCAGCATACGTTCTTGGTGAAATGCTCCTACTCACTCTAATGGAGAGGTGTTCCAGTTGGTCCACACTCCTTAAGGAACCACTGTAATGCAACAAATTAGATAGATCACTGGTTGGACACACACAAGACAAACATGACTTATCCCTGGCTCTTCCCAGTATAAGTGGTACCAGTTTAGAGCCCTATGAAGCAGTTAATTGGAGCAGATTAGATAATAGCTAGAACTGGACTGTCTCACCTTGAGAATTGGGCTCTTCACCCTGAGATTGGGGTCAAAACCCTGAGTCCCAGGGTCAAACCCTGAGAGTTCCCAGGTATTAGGGTTGCCACCTTTTCTTCCAAAAAATACCGGCCATGGCATTCCGTCCATAGACTTAACATTGGACAGAAGCCAATTTTTTACCAGCCTGTCGGTAAAATACCGGCTGAGTGGTAACCCTACCAGGTATGGAAATCTCTGGCAGTGGATGCTTCTCGAGGGTGCCTGTTCCGTGAAGCATCCGCTTCTAGAGGAGACCCTGCTTGGCGAAGCATGAGCATACCTGGGAACTTTCAAAATGAGCTGACCCTGAGATTGTGTAAATATTAACCCTTAAATATCCCATAATATAGATTATCTGTAATCTATCCTTGATAGCTGTAATTGAGAGCCGCTCCAATCGGCATTCAAGTAGCCATTAATATACAACAACTTACAGATATCACTGCATGAACACACACATATCAAGCAGAACTTCTCCCTCTGCCTTTCTGGTACAAGTGGCACCAATTTAGAGGCTAAAGAAGCATTTAACTAGAGCAGAAAATACAACAGGTGGCACTGAACTCTCTCACCCTGAGATTTTGGCTCTTCACCCTGAGATTTGGGCCAAAACCCTGAGTCTCAGGGTCAAACCCTGAGAGTTCCCAGGTATGAGCGTGAGATGCTTTGCCATGCTGGTACCTGATATTTCGAACACAGCACAAAGTATTGTTTTCTCACAAGGCTTTCCAAGATGCATGTTCATACTGTCTGCACTATAACTTATGCGCCCATATAAGGACAGAAACTCAAGTAGCCTGCTGCAAATATCCCATTATGTTCTACATATGCATACCTGGGAACTTTCCGGATTTGCCCCGGAGACTCCGGTTCTGACAGAGATTTACTGGGTCTCCGGGGCAGAGGCAGATTCCTCCGGATGTGGAGAGTTTCTATTGAAACTCTGCCACATCTGCTTTTTCTCCCGTTGTGCCTCCGTCCCCAGCCTTCTGTGTGACACATTTAGCCCTCTGAGTACCAGAGTGGTACGGAATTGCAATGCATTCCGTACCACTCTGGCACTCAAAGGGTTAAATCCCCCAACACTCGAGTTAAGCCCTGTCCCTTTTTGACGCGATTAGCGTCATTTTTGTTACCCCCTGCTGAACAGAGGACTACCCTCCGGGTAGCCCTCAACTGAAAGTTCCCAGGTATGTACATATGACTGTTCTAGAACACTGCCTTTTGAAGTCTTCTCATTGATCCTACCCAGCTGAAGGATGGAGACAATTCTCATTATAATGCCGTTTAACGAAAAATAAATATAGGTATGTAAATTGCCCCCTTTCTCTCTCCTACAATGAGCGATAGCCTGGACATTTACAGTAAACGTTAAAACTCGAGAACAGATTTTAATTTGTTACAATTTATTGTTTATATAAGACCTATTGCATTTTAAAAGAACGTTTTGACAGCTGCACTTCTATTAATGAGTAATTTTCCACTGTCAAAGAAATCAATACCAAAATCAATAATTTCTTAAAGGGATAGTAATACTTCATTTTAACTTTATTTTATTTTGTAGGCATTAAAAAAACATGAAGAACAATATAAGTCTTATCTCTCAAACCTTTATGGTTTAAGAGATATTCACAAACAAAGTATCCCCCCCCCCCTGTTCAACCAGATCAGAAGGGAGATGCCCAGGTAGACTGCAGAGAGGGACAATCTTCAATTAAGATAATGGAAAAAGCTGAAAAACTTGTCAAGGGGGGAAGGGCTTTCGTTGTTTTAATACAAAGAAAATTGTCCCCTTCTGTTATCTGTACTGTCATACAACCAGACTCACATCTGAGAAGAGATGGCTTACACTAGGAAAAAGGGGCGGGCCGGGGAGGGGAACTTTGCTTGTGAATATCTTATAAACCATAAAGGTTTGAGAGATAAAACTTATATCATTCTTCATGTTTTTTTAATGCCTACAAAATAAAATAAAGTTAAAACGAAGTGTTACTATCCCTTTAAGTTGGGGATGCTAATTACAAAAGGCCGGATGTTGAGTACCGCCATCTTGTTTACGTCACCACGCGAAAGAAGCAGAATTCCGAAAGTGCATCCACTGCTGGCGCCATTTTGTGAAGGTCATAGCGAAGGTATATTTCGGATGCCATCTTGTGAAGGTCGCAAGAAACTCGTGCATGTATGAAATACCAGCGACATCTTTGAAACGTCATTGGGGTGCACATTGCGTATATCCGTTGCTAGACGTATACACAGACAAATGTGACAGATCCTGTTAGTTTTTATTTTGTTGTGGAAAAATGTCCACACCACCGTTATCAGGACCTGGGATGGCAGCAGCGACCGGCCAGGGGGTTTTTCCAGGTACACAGGCTACTGCTGCGGCCCGGGAGGTAAACACTGCGTCTTTGTGTCGGATCGGACAGGAGACGGTGCAGGACATTGTGTTCAGGACCATGGAGATCTTTCAGCTGCTCCGTAACATGCAGGTAACTGGGGGCTAGTGGGCGGCATATGGCGTTGATCTGTTTATCCTGTCTCCTGGCGCTGGTGTACTAAGCAAGTGGTGCAGTTCTGGGGCAAGATAAGTGTCCCAGAACATTCACATTTGTTTAACTGTTAATTGATCTCTATCGTATCGAAAAGCAATGCGTTGGGGACTAGTTTACAATTTAAGGGTTTTAAAGACCCGTTTATTACAATTGTTTCCTTGTGGTGCATGTGGTTTGCAACAGAATTACAGCACTGACTTGACTCTTCTCTTCCTGCACTTTTACCTGGCCCTGCACTTCTCCCACTGCACTTTTAGCCATGCACTTTTACTTGGTCATGCACTTCTCACACTGCTCTTTTACCTGATACTGCGCTCCTGTTCCTGGCTTGCACTTGTACCTGGCCCTGCACTTCTCTTCCTGGCTTGCCCTTGTACCTGGCCCCGCGCATCTCTTCCTGGCTTGCCCTTGTACCTGGCCCCGCGCTTCTCTTCCTGGCTTGCCCTTGTACCTGGCCCCGCGCTTCTCTTCCTGGCTTGCCCTTGTACCTGGCCCCGCGCTTCTCTTCCTCGCTTGCCCTTGTACCTGGCCCCACGCTTCTCTTCCTCGCTTGCCCTTGTACCTGGCCCCACACTTCTCTTCCTCGCTTGCCCTTGTACCTGGCCCCATGCTTCTCTTCCTCGCTTGCCTTTGTACCTGGCCCCACGCTTCACTTCCTTGCTTCCACTTATACCTGGCCCCGCGCTTCTCTTCCCTGCCTGCAGTTTTACCTGGCCCTGCGCTTCCCTTCCCTGCCTGCACTTTTACCTGGCCCCGCGCTTCCCTTCCCTGCCTGCACTTTTACCTGGCCCCGAGCTTCTCTTCCCTGCCTTCACTTTTACCTGGCCCCGCGCTTCTCTTCCTTGCCTGCACTTTTACCTGGCCCCGCGCTTCTCTTCCCTGCCTGCACTTTTACCTGGCCCCGCTCTTCTCTTCCCTGCCTGCACTTTTACCTGGCCCCGCTCTTCTCTTCCCTGCCTGCACTTTTACCTGGCCCCGCTCTTCTCTTCCCTGCCTGCACTTTTACCTGGCTCCGCGCTTGTCTTCCCTGCCTGCACTTTTACCTGGCCCCACGCTTCTCTTCCCTGCCTGCACTTTTACCTGGCCCCACGCTTCTCTTCCCTGCCTGCACTTTTACCTGGCCCCGCTCTTCTCTTCCCTGCCTGCACTTTTACCTGGCCCTGCTCTTCTCTTCCCTGCCTGCACTTTTACCTGGCCCTGCTCTTCTCTTCCCTGCCTGCACTTTTACCTGGCCCTGCTCTTCTCTTCCCTGTCTGCACTTTTACCTGGCTCCGCGCTTCTCTTCCCTTCCTGCACTTTTACCTGGCCCTGCGCTTCTCTTCCCTGCCTGCACTTTTACCTGGCCCCGCTCTTCTCTTCCCTGCATGCACGTTTACCTGACCCTGCGCTTCTCTTCCCTGCCTGCACGTTTACCTGACCCTGCGCTTCTCTTCCCTGCCTGCACTTTTACCTAGCCCCGCTCTTCTCTTCCCTGCCTGCACTTTTACCTGGCCCCGCTCTTCCCTTCCCTGCCTGCACTTTCACCTGGCCCCGCTCTTCTCTTCCCTGCCTGCACTTTTACCTGGCCCCGCTCTTCTCTTCCCTGTCTGCACTTTTACCTGGCCCCGCGCTTCTTTTCCCTGTCTGCACTTTTACCTGGCCCCGCGCTTCTTTTCCCTGCCTGCGCATTTCTCATCCCTGCATGCACGTTTACCTGGCCCTGCTCTTCTCTTCCCTGCCTGCACTTTTACCTGTCCCTACTCAAGAATAATTAATTAACTCCATGGGTGTGCTTGATACTGATGCTTTATCATTTATTACTTTTAAATATTTTAGCTACCTAATGGAGTCACCTACCACACACAGACTTACCAGGACAGGTTAGGAAAGCTTCAAGAGCACTTGCGTCAACTGTCAATCCTGTTCCGTAAGCTAAGGTTGGTTTATGACAAGTGCAATGAAAACTGTGCCGGGCTGGACCCTGTACCGATAGAGGCAAGTCAATTTTCTTTATTTATCTCATTCACGTCAGTGATTGGATTTTTTCCTCTCAGATGCATAAAGTAACACTTAACCCTTTAATTGCCAGAGAGGTATCCAACGCATTGCATTGCAATGTGTTTGATACCTCTCTGGCTCTCAAAGGATTAATTATATTAAACTCCAAACACATTCTTATGGCAAGAAAATCCTAATGACCCTTGTGTCTTTTGTTCCATTGTTAACATCTTCAGTCAGTCGTTAATGTTATGTCCATGGAGGCAGACATGACAGTTGCTAGCCGAACCACAGGGCACAAACACCACCCACTGATCATGGCAATCTCAACCCTTTAAGCACCTGAGGGGTGAGAAAAAATGAATTTGTAATGTGTTGTGCTTCCTTTTGGTCCTTAGCCCCTTAATGACCGGTGACTTGCCAGGACTGTCACCATTTTTTTTTCCCTGAAGGATTGATGTCGATCCTGGCACGCAACATACTTTTGTGCTTACAGTGCTTCTGCGGGAGCATTGTAAGCACAAATGAGGTCTGAAATTGACCGCTCCAAGACCGGAGCGGTCTCTCTCAGACCACAGTTTGGCACCTTGGTACACGTAATCAGTCACATTTGGCGGAGTGCCGACATCAATCATAGCGGTCCTTAAGGGAAGGTAGCTTCCCCGGACCACTGGTCATTATAGAGTTAGGGTTACATAGGCTTGTTCACTTTTGCCTGCATCGCTTTGAAAAACAACTGCCAGCATCTGTCATGTCTGCCTCCATGGACAGGATATACAGGACTGATTGAAGATTTTATTACTTAGTGTTAACAGTGGAGTGTGTCTGACCATATACATTGAGGTGATCATGCACATAGTGCTATGATAGTCAATTGTCTGATCTCCATCTGTTGGGAACTACGACTCTTATACTCCAAAACCATTGGCTGGATGGTGATAATGGGATTCGTAGTCCCCAACAGCTGGAAATGCAGCAATTGACTACCCCCTGTTCTAGTGCATACCCAAAAATTAATTCTAACATCTTATAGCAGAAAAGGAGCTGTGCTATTTGACCCCTGTATTCTAGAACTTCTTGTATAGTGATGACCACCCTTATCAAAAGAATTTCACCAAAGTAGATTTATTGCACGAGGTGGGTTTTTAAAGTAACAGTAATACCTCTTAAAGGGATAGTAATACTTTACTTTTACTAATCCCCATTTTATACAACTTAAAAAAAGATTGTTAATGCCCCAAATCGCATCTCTCGAACCTTTATGGTTTGAGAGAAAATCAATTTCAAAGTACACTTTATAGAAACAAATTATGTCTAAGTACCCAGGTGAGAAAACGTATTGTACAACAGATGCTGCTGCCAGTCATAGACTATGGTGACGTAGTATATGCTCCAGCTCCAGAAATCCACCTCAGTAAACTTGACACTCTATATAATTCATTATGCCGCTTTATCCTCCAGTGTGACTACACTACCCATCATTGTGACATGCTAAAAGAACTAAATTGGCTAACACTCAAATCTAGACGTGACCTTCATCTTTCTTGCTTCGTACACAATCACTTCTCTGGAAAACTACCACAATACCTAAGCAGTATACTCACCCCAGCTCTCCATACTAACTATAACCTCCGCTCCACTACTAACAACTCACTGCGTATACCACAATACAAGAAAGAAGCAGGAAGATCTGCCTTCTCCTTCAGAGCTCCAAAAATCTGGAACAATCTGCCGGAAAAAATCACATCTGCACCCAGTCTAAAATCCTTAAAAGCAAATGTTTCTTTATATCTACAAACAGTGTGTAACTGCAAATAATCCCATTATTTAATAAGTATGTATATTTCTGTATGTTTGTATATAATGTCTCACAATTAGTGTAAATATGTAACCTTTTACTGAAAACTATCCAGGACATACTTGAAAACGAGAGAAATCTCAATGTATTCTTCCTGGTAAAACATTTTCTAAATAAAAGTATCCCCCTCCCTACCCTTGCCCCAATATCAGCATCTTGCTGACTGCCCGGGAATCCGATCCTGGAGCCATCTGGCGGCTCTGCCGCAGTGCTGAGATCTCGTTAATGAAGAAAAAATATTTCATTTCAATGTGGAAACTAAGCACACGTAGATGACCAGTGAAGTGAAATATTTTTTCTTCTTTAACGAGATCTCGGCACTGCTGCAGAGCCGCCAGATGGTCGTACGACAGAACACTGCTGGAGTCAACTAGAACGCTGATCCTGGGGAAAGGGGAGGGAGGGGGATACTTTTGAAATTGGCATTAACAATCTTTTTTTTTAAGTTGAATAAAATGGGGTTTAGTAAAAGTAAAGTATTACTATCCCTTTAATAATAAACCCCCACCTGGAAAGAAAATCCTAATTGCTAAAAATAATTAATTCTGTACAGAATTCATTTGTACGTTGCACAGGGTATCATGTGTTTGGACGGAAATGTGATTCTTACTGAGAGGCACTAAGATGTGATAAAGAGGCAGTCTCTAGCAGTCTCATGTCTCCAATCCCTGTGTTATTCTATGGAGCCTATGGCTAAGATTTCTCTCACTTGAGCTCTTAGTGTATAGGCACCATATAATAACAGGAACTGAAGACATTATATCCACTTTATCACCTCTTTATCATTCCTTAGTACATCTTCCCCAGGACTCTTCTAGTCTGTGTAAGCTTTCAGAGTGGGGCATTTAGGGTCTGTGATTCTTCTTCCACAGACTTGATGCCCTATATTAATTACAAATTAATCTTGGAGAACCAATCCACACAGAACTGAATCTTAGGCTTTATACAGAAAGCTAAAGATGTTAACCCTTTGAGTTAAGCAATGCGTTGAGTACCCCTCTGTCATGCAAAGGTTTAAAAGACCCATTCAGATTGGCGGGAGTCTGTCTTCTTTTGTGCACTTGGTTTGTTCCAGAACCGAACCTCTGTAGCTTCATGCATAAAACCCTTAGGGCTGTATTTATCAAACTAGACAGGGCCAATTCTGGTGCAGGGGAGAAAAGAAAATCCCCATTGATTTAAATGGGGTGTTTAACCTGCTGCATGCTAGAGCGTTCCCTGATGCATTGCTTTGTACAGCTTTGGGGACCACTCTAGCAGGGCCGGTGCTGCCATTAAGGCAGAACAGGCAGCTGCCTTAGGGCGCCGCAATGGAGGGGCGCCGAAAAGAGGTAAGTTTTTTTTTTTTTAATTACAAATATAGCTGTCTGGGTCTCTCTGCGGTGTGTTACAAAGACGCCGCGAGGGAGCGCTTAGTAGTGTAAATCAGCGCTCCCTCGCAGTGTCTATGTTACACACCGCAGAGAGACCCAGGCTCTGTAGTAATACAGAGCGCTGAGAGATGACATCATCTCCCAGCGCTCTGCATTACTGAGAGCAGCGCGCGGGAGCCTCAGCTCTGTGCCGAAGGAGGCACAGAGCTTTAAGCTGTGGCACGCCGCTAGACCACCAGGGACTCAAGGTAGGGGGACGAAGGGGCATTATGGAAGGGTCAATGTGGAGGGGGCATTGTGGAGATGAAGGGGCGATGTGGAGTTAAGGGGTCATTGTGGAAGGGTCAATGTGGAGATGAGGGGGCATTGTGGAGATGTAGGTGGCATTGTGGAGATGAAGGGGGCAATGTGGAGATGAAGGGGGCATTATGGATGGGTCAATGTGAAGATAAGGGGGCATTGTGGAGATAAGGGGGCATTGTGGAGATAAGGGGGCATTGTGGAGATGAAGGGAGCATTGTGGAAGGGGCATTGTGGAGATGAAGGGGCAATGTGGAATGGGCATTGTGGAGATGAAGGGGCAATGCAGAGATAAGGGGCATTGTGGAGATGAAGGGAGCATTGTGGAAGGGGCAATTTGGAGGTGGGGAGAGTGTGGAGGTGAATATGTGGGCGGGGCAGGGGATTGTGTCCGTGTCGGGGGGGGTCAGGGGATTGTGTCCGTGTCGGGGGGGGGGGGGGCATGAAAATGCACCTTCGCCTGTGTATAAAAAATCCTTGCACCGGCCCTGCACTCTAGCATTCAAGGAGTAAAACTCTTCATTTAAATGAATAGGTATGTTGTTATTTTTTTATTTCTACCTCTGGTGCAGGTGATTTGCTTCAGAATTGCATTGGGTTAACTTGATGAACACAGCCATTAGTGTCCATTAGGATTTTTTTGTGTCCACGTTTAGTTAAGTTGGGTTTTTTAATTGGTAGATGTTAATGTTTCTTTAACTGTTTGTTTATCAAAGTTTTACAGATTAGAAAAACTTTATTAATAGAACAGCACCTTTTAAATTATGTTTCTATGGCTTTCTGCTGAGTAAAACAAGAGTTATGCCTATTGCTGAGAAATTAGTTTGTTAGTCATAATTTATTACAGTTCAAAATACACATTACACACAGCTTTATATATATATATATATATATATATATATATATATATATATATATATAATATGTGGTCTTGATAAAGGTTTTGTGACCGAAACATTGACTTTACACTCTTGACCAAATTTTGCAGAATAAAACTAATTTAACCCTTTGCAGAGCAATGCTTTGCGTACCCCACTGACACTCAGAGGGTTAAAAAGTCCCACAGGTGCTGCCCTCCTATAATATATAATCTTCAATATGGCAATTTTTCCCTAATGCAGTCTATGGGAAGGCTTGAGTCATAGACTATAGATTTCCATACTAAGTAATAGGAACAGCACCACCTGGTGACCAAAGTAGATAATCATACATTCAATTTGCCTACAAAAATGTGTTTTAATCTAATTTTAGTGGTTTGATACATTGATATTGGCTCTAAGTCATTTCTTTCTTTCTTAATGTACAGCAGCTTATCCCATACGTAGAAGAAGACTACTCGAAACACGATGACCGGGGCATTGCAAGCCAGCTCCGTTTTGCAAGTGAAGAGAAGAGGGAAATTATAGAAGTAAACAAGGTGATGGCTCGCTTTCTGTTGCAATATAAAATATAGAGGGAGATGTATAAGTGCAAAAGAGGAGAAATTGTGGGGTAAATCAACTGAATCATAAAGGAGAAATAAAAATACCATTGATTTAAATGGGGCTTTTAAAGCAGGAACTACCACCAAGTCACCCTAAATAATTAGGCAGATAGAGACTAGCTTAATAATATTTATCTTCCACTCAGAACTACACCATTCTATAGAAATCCTTAATCTTCCGAGACCGGAAGTCAGGCATCAGTGCAGACCTCTTTCCCGTGCTGTCAGTCCCAGTCTCTATTAAGAAGCATTGCACTGTGCCACAAGGTAACTGGAAGGGACTGATGGCGCAGGCGCGCAGACTGCACTAACCTGGCCGTCAGTCTCAGAAGATTAAGGATTTCTGTAGAATCGTGTAATTCTGAGAGGTAATATTACTATTGTTAAGCCACTCGCCATCTGCTTAATTATTGCAGGGCGACTTTACTTATGGTGGTAGTTCCGTTTTAACCTCTTGAAGGCATAAAAGATCTCCACACATTGCAAAGCATAATTTCTCTATCCCTCAATGGGTTAAACCCCACAATTAATTCAATAGTAATGTGCATTTGTTCCCTATGGTGCATCTGTTTTTTCCCTATTATTGCTCCAATATATTTGCACATATTGTTCATAACGTCAGAAATTGTTACTTCTGACGATTACTCTGTTTTCTACACATTAAAGAAGTTTCAGTATTTTTTAAATTACATTACATTGTAATGTTCATACTGCCTCTAGTTATAGTGGACCTTTCAATACACAACAGTGTTGTGGAATGTATATCGCCTGACGCCCGGGACATGTACTTCCGGGTGCTGGGCAGGTACATTTTTTTCACATTTAGCCCTGCTTTGGGCAAGTAGGGTTGCCATCCAGCCGTTATTTTACCGGCACAGCTGCAATTTAAAAGCTGGTATTTGTGCGTCCGCCAAAGTGAACAGTTCCTTTTCAGGACAGCCAACATCAGAACCCGACCCCAGTGTCCCAATGACATCTTTGTAAAAGGGATGGGAATAGAAGCACTGGAACACGCAACAGTAACAGAAAGACGGAAGTATTTACATCAAAGAGAGGACTTGACATAAGAAACACCACTCTGTATGAACTACAGTTCCCATAACCAACTCACACATATGTCTTGTCAGAGGACCTATCCCGTACACTGTTCTTACTGATGACGTACACACACTTATCACATGAAGCTGAGCAGTGCTGGTATTGGTTGTCCTGTTTGATGGGTAAGAGTTGTGATTGACTGTCCCGGTGAATGAATGAAACATTAGTCGGAAGTGGGTGAGATCTGTCAGAGTGGTTCCATCCCGTGGGGCAGGGAGATGTGGAGGAGGCATAGCCCATAACGTGTGTGAATATTGTGGCAGCTATCACGTACTACTAATGTTGTGAAATAGTGGGTACTAATGCCAGTGTGATAGTGTCAGATCTCCTTAATTGCAAGCTTAGTGGAGAAGTGAAGATGCCAGCAGGGACACGAGGTTACGGTTCGTACTCACCACCGCTCACAACTACTTTGGGATTCCTTTGGATGAGGAGTTCCCAGGTTGTGGGTAGCTCGACTGCTTTCTAGATAATGAAAACAAGTTCATACTGTCCAGGCAGAGGGCTGGGGCCCGGATCCTGTTCTCCAACAAGGTACCTGCTCACAGGGTAGTGATATGCATTTTCCATCACTTTACCTCAGAGGGTAGGCAAGCAGTGACTCCCTAGGTGTTACTGTTCTGCAACGTCCATCATGACTGGCTGATGGTTGTACTACTGATGTAGTTGAAGAGACACAATGTGCTCACTACAGATCATACATATACTCACTTATATTGAGACTTTACTGACAACTTTCACCATTTGGATACCAACGTGCATTGCTGTGTAATGTCCCCACACACCCCATCTGCTTTTCAAGATGCTGTCATTCTTTAACCCCTTGAACACCACAGGGTTACACAAAACTGCTCAGCATTGTGTTGCACATTCTTGAGGTCCTTAAAGGGTTAAATTGATGGAGGTGGTCAAATCCTGATACATAAGGAATTACTTCTGGTCTTCAAGAGATTAAAGTGCATGTGAATGATGAGTCATATCCTATAACTTTTATTACGTTTCTTAAAACAGTGAATGTAAGTGAAACCAATATTAATTTCAAAGTAAAAAAAAAAAAAAAACCCTTGCATGCTAACTCCCACATTCTGAGGAATTAAAAGCAGAACTGCTTGTTGCTGAAACTCTGTCTACGCACAGTCAGGTAGTAGGCAGGTACTGACTGCTGGAAAAAAAAAAGAGTATCCTGTATTATAAAAATCGCTAGGATGTTTGTCAGAAGCCATCAAGCGCAGTAGAGATGGCTGTGCACGCTGCAGTCATGCGCAGTAGAGACTGCCTGCACCGCGGCTGATACAGAGTGGGGTGCTCCAAATTCAGACCGGAGTCCTCTATGCGCACCTTCCTGGGACCCCGGAAGGTGCACAGAGAGAACCACTGTCTGAATTCGTATCTCCCCACTCCATATCAGCCGCGGAGCGTTCGGGCAGTTAGTACTGCGCATGATTGAAGCACCACCAGTGTTGGCCCGTGTACACAGGCTTTAAAACTAGTTTATGTTAAAAAAATAAAAAAGTATATCAGGTTGATTTTATTTTGTTTTCCTGGCCATTGTTCATTCATGGCAGCATTCACCATTGGGTAGCTTCCCACCTGACTGATTTGACAGGAACAAAATGAAAGCTATAAAAGCCCCTTTCCCATTACAGCTAAAGGCAGTGTGGTCTGCATATTTTATTGCGAGTGTTTTATTTGTGTCGTCTGAGGAACTATTATGTATATTCCCTATTGTACTGCGCTGGGGACTGAGGAATAAGTTGGCGCTGTACAGATAAAGAATAATAACTAGTATGTGCCAATGAACTCCGCAAACTTCCTCTAGGCATCCCCACTCACCAGTGTAGGAAAATATACGCATGTGTGGGCAAGTACATTGTCATGAAGGACAAGTAGATTGGGCTCCCGTTTTAATCCTTGGACAAGTAGGTTTTTTTTTTTACATTTCCACACCCCTGCACAACTTTTAGCTTCATTTAAAGGCATGTATGTCAGTCTATACCTTGCAATTTTTATCTTTCAGTAATATTTGGTTTAATAATTGGGGACTCGTTTATCGTAGTAGACCTTTGTTCTCTGACCTGTGCAGTGAAGCGCAGCCTGCATAATTAATTACTAACTGGTCCTAAAATGGCTTCACCACTCCTCCTCCTCAGGCTGCCAGAGCTTCCATCAGAAAGGACTTGTAAAAATAATGGGGGACAATAATTGTATCAAGATGGATGCTCCCAGTTAGGTTTGAATTTGGACGGGTGACAGATCCACTTTAATTTTTTTTTTCAAAAGAAAAAAGAGTATTTCTGTAGCAAACCAACTGCATTGTACTGAAAAAAATCCCTGTTGATATCCATGGAGCTTTTAATCTCTTGAATTGTAGAGAGGGTGCTAATGCATTGCTTCACAATGTTTTGTAGACCACTCTGGCATTCAAAGGGTTAAAAGCCCCATTTGCAACTGAATAATTGTTTTAAACTTTGGTGCAGTTTGTTTGTTACAGAATTACTCCAGTTTTCTTTTTAACATAAGGCCTTAAGACTACCCTCTGCTAGAATTGATCTTTTACTTTTTGTCTTATTCTATCAGAAACTTAAACAGAAGAATCAGCAGTTGAAGCAAATCATGGATCAGTTACGGAATCTTATCTGGGACATCAATGCGATGCTGGCCATGAGGAACTGAACTGCATGGACTGTGTTTTATTTTTTTGTTTTGTTTTTGTTTTTTTAATACTAGTGTATAAAGAGAAATGTAATATCCTGTTTTTTATGATTTACATTTTGTAAAATATGCAGGTTTGTGGAATAATTAATAAATATTGTATTTCTTACAGAATCTTTCATTTCTGAAAAATATTCTGATGTGTTAGTGAGTGAACATAAAATATGGCCAAGACCTGTGAGTGCTCTCAACTTGTTTTATGAAAATATGTATTAGAGCATTTCATGCAATGTGAAATGCGTTGGCCATCTCCCTAGCATTCAGAGAGCTAAAAGACCCATTTAAATCAATGGGGATTATTATTATTTTTTTCCACTTGTTCCCTAGGGTGCATTTGGTTTGCCTCAGAATTGCTCATCTTTAGCTTGAATATGGGCAGTGATGATGTACATGCAGTTCTTGTTAGTAAGGTGTTTTACTTAAAGGGATAGTAATGTTTTAAAATAAAAGTTCCAATTTTCATAGTATTTGGGCCATGTAGAATGTTATTTCAATACTGTCAGAGTTGTAGTTCAAAAGTAATTGAATGATAAAGTATCCCCCTCCCGCCTCTTTTACCTAGTGAAAGCCGCCTTCCCTCAGATGTGGAATCTGGCCTCTTGACCAGACAGATCACAGCAAGGGACAATCTTCTTACTGTGAGCATTAAGGAAAACCCTGCCCCCCTTCACGGGGGCAATGCATTTCCCACCCCTTCTGGTCCTTTTAAGAGTTAAGAACACAATATGTAATCGTAGTCGGCAAAGTTTGAGTCCTCTGGTCCTGCTAGCAACTATGTCTCCCTCTGCTGACATGATATCCAAGACTAATTGACAGTATTAGCTTTTGAACCAAAGGGCAAAGGAAAAATAGAGGGCCATTAGGATTTTCCGGCCATAGTAAGGTAAATGGAGAGCTATTATTAGGAGATGTTACTTCCCCTTTAACCTCCGTTGACTGGGTGACCCATATGGGCATCAGTCACTCATATTGGCTAATGCTGTAGAGAACCAGTTCTGACTTGCACCCCTGCCAAGTTTTAACAGCTCAGAATATCACATATAAGTAAATGGTTCACTTGAACAAGTACCTGGTTGTAACTAAAATTTACTTGCACAGATCTCCTGTGTAGCTTTCCATAAAAGAAACAGATACCCATTAGGCACTACTGTGTTGCAAGAGTGCTCTTCTTAACCCCTTAATGTCCGGCCGCGCACGCACAGTACGGTCACTAAAGGACCACGGAGCATTTTTGTTTTTTTTACAATTTGGATTCCAGACTCCCAGAACGGTGTGCAGCCATGGGGAACCCGGAATTCCATGACGGTCATGGCACGTCATGGGTCATTAAGGGTATAACAACCTATGACGTGCTATGACCGTCAAGGGTCGTTAAGGGGTTAAAGGGTTAGTAATCAATGAAAATAAACAGAGCCCTGATTGCTCTACATAGTTTTTACAACATATAGAGAGGTATGTCAATAGTATCAGATTTGTTGTTCAAGAGTAATTTAATTATAAAGGATCCCCCTCCCTCCCCTTTTACCCACGTCGTTCTACTCTTCAAGCCAGTCCGGATTAAGTGCAGCAAGGGACAATGTTCATTGTGCATAAGGGAAAACCTGCCCTTCATCGTCAAGGGGATCAGGGTTTTCCTTATGCCCAATGCATGAAGATTGTCCCTCACTGCAAGTTGTGTGGTCCAATAACTAGATTTGACAACTGAAGGGAGGTGGGTAAGGATAGGCAAAAGGGGAGGGAGGGGGATCCTTTATAATTAAATTATTCTTGAAATACAAATCGCTTACTATTGACATACCCTGAAAAAAACTGTGTAGAGCAATCGGAGCTCCGTTCATTTTCATATATTTCTATCCCTTTAAAGGTAACACAATAAGATCGCGTCTCCTGTATACATTTGTATAAGTATGTCTAACTTTATAACCATAAATTAGCTGGTTTCTTTTATTGTACGATAACGTTTCCCCCCAACCTGTCCCTTTTACATAAGGCAAGCAGTCTCAGCAGGCCGGTCTGTCAGACTGAGATGAGAAACAAGAAGATTGTCCTTCGTGATGTGTCTGGTCCGATGACCGGATTCCAGATCTTATTATAGAATAAAAGGAAAACGGCAAAGTTATGGATGGTAATAAAGTTAGACGTTGTTATCCAAATGTATATAGAAGACTGTCTTACTCTGCTATCTAAACATTACTGTTCGTTTAAGGGAATTTATGACCATATTTAGAAAAGCAAACTGGGGTTATTCTTTAGTAAACCAATTGCCCCATAAGGGACAAATATTCTTGTTCAATTAAATTTGGCTTTTAATCCCTTGAATGCTAGAGGGGTCTCCTTGGTGGGATTAAAAATCTCTATTTAAATGCACAGGAATGTAGGAATTTTTATTTGTCATCTACGGTGCAGTTGGTTTACTCCTAGTATAACCCTAGTCTGATTATATAAATATGGACCTTGGAGCCCTATTCAGTAAATTTAAATATATGTCATTTCGAATAGCAGTTCTGAGAACACTTTCTCATTGATTTAGGCCTCAATTCAATCCCCCCATTCAAATAAAAAACCCCGCTGGCATTTTTTTCAAGTTCAGTAAGCATTCAATTACCAGTACGAAAAAGAAGTAAACATTTTAGTGCCCATTTGAACCCATTAAAACACATAGAAACAACGGCCATATTCCTATTCAATTGCATCTATTAGGCCTGCGTTAAGGGACCCACTGTAACAGGTGAAAATCCGCACCCATTTTTTTTTTTTTTTTTTTTTTTTTTTAGGCACAGAGTCCCTTATTATTATTATTATTATTATTATTTATTATTATTTATTTATATAGTGCCAACTAATTCCGCTGCTCAGTCCTTCCACCGCAGGAATTAAAGATAGGGGCAAAAAAGGCCCAAAAAAAAAAACCTAAATCACCATATCAATACATCCAAAGTACTCCCCAAAATGTGTGAAATGTTAGTAGAATTAACCCTATGAGTGCCAGTGCGGTATGCTTACCCCACTGGCACTCACAGGGTTAATCTGACTACGACTTCAGCACCTCGATCAGCTACTGTCCGTCGTCTTCTTCTGTCTTATCTTCCTTGTTTCAAGTACTTTCCTGTAAAGACAAAAAAAAAAACACGAAACACTAAATTTTGGCAAAAAACATAACTTGGAACTATGTGCATTGTTTAACCCTTTGAATGCCAAAGCTTTCGAAACACATTGTAGAGCAATGAGCTGCGTACCTCTCTGGCACTCAAAGGGTTAAAGTAATGCATACTTTCCAAGTCAGAAGACAATATGCTCCATAATCTAAAAGTTAGTGTCCCAGTCCATATGCCGCCAAATATTATTATTCCTTCACTGTTTGGGGTAGTGTAGGGTTAGTGTTTGGGAGGGTGACTGTGTGTTGGACTCACAGTCAGTGCTTGATAGTGTGTCTGGCACCGATCGTTGGCTCTTTTCCTTTAAAATTTAGGATTTAAAACAAACAATAGTCCAGTTTATCAAAAGGCTACTCTTAAATGTGCATTTGCGCTGGGTCTTTTCTTTTGCCTTTTCCTTTGATGGTCCCATTACTCATGCTATTTAGTGTGCATTTGGAAACTTAAAACACACAACGGACGTTTGTCCACAAGTCAGTTTCTGTTGCCCAATGTTCGTTTTGTTTTTTTTTTTTGTTTTTTGTTTTTTTTTCTTAGTTGGTAGCCAATTTTGCCCTACCACAAGTTTTAGTGGGATTCAGGTCTTAAATTGGTATTTTAACCCTTTGAATGCTAGAGAGGGATCCAACTCAAGCAATGGACATTTTAATTCTTTGAATGCTAGAGAAAGATTTATCTCAAGCAATATGTTAGACTTGTCTAGCATTCAAGCGTCTAAAAGCCCCGTTTAAATCGGTACCCTTTTGAATTGTCGCCCATTAATGGGAGACATAGAAAATGGTGCATTAATAATGTTGCATTCTTGAAAAAGGGAGATATTCAGATGTCACAGGCTTAATTGTCGAGATATCAGAATATCTCCCACATAAGTGTCGAGCAGTGCGGGGAGCTGCTATCTGGCTGCACTCCCTCTCGTCCCTCTCATAGCACATCATGGCAGCCGTTCAGTATGTAGACAAGACACCAGAAGGGGTGCAAACTGCTACTTTATTTTAAAATTAAAGCTTTATTTCTTTAGCCCCTTAGGGGCAATGCAGTTCGTTTTCTTATCCCTGTATAAACAAGATAAGAACAATATAATTTGTCTAGCTTATTTGGATCAGTTAACTAGTTAGAACAGTCCCATTCAGATTTTGGAACCATTCTACATGATATATTTCTGGTTTTATTTATTTACTATTACTTTAGCCCTTTTGGATTAATAAGAATTATATGGTATATTTGTTTATTCTCACTTTAACTCCTTTGGTGCAATCAGAATTTGGTTCATTTTTCTTCAGAAGGAGCAGAAAGCTAATTACAACACAACTGTTTATGTAAAGCTATGGTTCAAACAATGCACTTGGTGTACTGCATATTTGGCCTTTGGGTCTACAGGGTTCCCACTTCAATGAGTTGCATCCAGTTTTTTAAACCAGTGGGTAAAGGCTTTACCTGGTTCAATATGCAATTGTGGGAACATTATTAGATATATGGGTTAGAAAGACAACCTGTATATCTGTTTAAAGGGATAGTAACCCCCCACCCCCGAAAATCGTGAAGCCAAATGCTAGGAATCATTAAAACATACTTAACGCCCATATTCCTATCTCTCAAACCGTTATGGTTTGAGAGATGTAAGAGAAGAAAGACCTCCGCTCCCTTCCCCTTCTCATACATCCGCTGTATAGCGGACGTCATGAGATCCTGCTTCCAAGACCAGACGGCGGCTCTTCAGGAGCGCTGTCATCTAGATATCTTGGTATAATTACTTCATTGGAATGGTCTGAAACGTGTGCCTGGCTTGCAAGCACATGTAGACCATACCGATGAAGTAATTATACCGAGATATCTAGATGACAGCGCTCCTGAACAGCCACCGCAAGTCAGTTGACCGGATTCTGCCTCTGACAGCTTCACAGCTCATCAGGCAGAAAGGGGAGGGAACTGAGGACTTTCTTCTCTTACATCTCTCAGACCATAACGGTTTGAGAGATGAGAATGTGGGAGTTAAAGGGATAGTAATACCTAAAATGTAAAAAAAAATATGTTGTAGGGTTTATCCCCCTGAGTAAAACAAGAGTACTCCCACTGCTGAAAGATGTTTCATTCAAAAGTTATTAATTTTCAAAGTTGAATTTTTTAGGTGCAATATCACAGTGGCCTGAAATTGTACAGTGGCGCTGTTGCTACACGATCCTATGGACAGCTCTGGTCTCAGGACCATAAATCTCCATAGGATGGTGTAGCAACAGCGTCATTGTAAAATTTCAGGCCACTGTGATATTTCACCTAAAAAATTCAACTTTGAAAATTAATAACTTTTGAATGAAACATCTTTCAGCAGTGGGAGTACTCTTGTTTTACTCAGGGGGATAAACCCTACAACATATTTTTTTTACATTTTAGGTATTACTATCCCTTTAAGTATGTTTTAATGATTCCTAGCATTTGGCTTCACAATTTTCTGGGGGGGGTACTATCCCTTTAAGACTTCTGTGTAATGAATTTTCCAAAAATACCTTAACTAATGAGTAAGGAAAATAACGAGCCTGGGTGCCACCTTGTTCCTCACTACTCATTTGAATATAATTTTTGAGACGGTACAGGATGCCCTACTTCCTACTTTGTGGGACCTTCAGGTTCAGTGATCTGCCAGAAGGATAACTGTGAACCTCTCATATCTGTCAGAGAGCTTTTGTGTGTTGCTAATGAAACAATTTATTCATTTTTCAACTTAAATAGAGATTCTCTATCACTTTCTTGTTATGAGGAGCTTGACAAATAATCTCAGTTACCAGGAATAATCCAGATCAGCCTTGGTTATTTTCTAGAAATTTGAAAATTCTTATCAATTTCCATAAGACAAAAGGAACCTTTAGTCAAAACTGCAAGCAATTAAACCAAACTAAGGGAATTGCTCCTCTTATGGCACATCTCTGATCCAAGGAAGTAACCTAACTCTGTACCTTGACTTGGCCAAGTTCTGCCACAGAAGCTAACTCAACACCATCTTCATATAACCTAACAATGAAGAGTAATGGTTGCTGTGTCATCTTAAATGAATTACTGCTAGTTAGTAACATACATAGTAATATAGTAACATAATAAATTAGATTAAAAAAAGACAAAAGTCCATCAAGTTCAACCTTTGCCTCATAACCCAGATACATGACAATTATATAGCTTTCCTGTTGCCAAATAAGTTAGTCTTTATCAGGCCTTCCTGTTTTTGCCTACCAATATACAGTATAACCCTGTATGTTCCCTCTTGAAAGAAATGTATATAATCTTCTCTTAAATGTATCCATTGTATCTGCCATAACCACATCCTTGGGCAAGGAATTCCATAATTTAATAGACCTTACTGTAAAAAAAACAAAAAAACCCTTCTGCTGAAGTTAAAATCTCTTTTCATCTAATCTCAAGCGATACCCCTGGTTCAGGCCTTGGAATGAATAGCTCACCAGAGAGAACCTTGTATTGACCTCTTGTATACTTGTACATTGTGATAAGATCTCCTCTTAGACATCTTTTCTCTAGAGTCAATAAACCAGGTTTGTCTAGTTGTTCCTTGTGTGTCAAGTCCTTCATTCCTTTAATTAATTTTGTTGCACTTTGCTGTACTCTCTACAATTGTAGAATATCCTTTTTCAGAACTGGTGCCCAAAACTGCACTGCATATTTGAGGTGAGGTCTTGCCAGCGATTTGTACAATGGCAAAATGATGTTATCCATTCTTGCTTCAATACTCCTTTTTCTGCAGGACAGGACTTTGCTTTTGCTACTGCTATTTGACACTGGTCACTGTTTCCAAGTTTGTAATTTACAAGGATTCCCAGGTCTTTCTCTATCAACGAGTCCCCTAAAATGATTCCATTAAGTAGCACTGGGATATTTTCTTCCCAAATGCATTATTTTACACTTTCCCACATTAAACTTCCATTTGTTTGCCCAATCTGTCATTTTATCTAAATCTCTCTGTAGAGAACAAATATCCTGTTCTGAATTTATTACCCTTCATAATTTAGTGTCATCTGCAAATATTGATGTTTTGCTTTCTATATTTATTTCCAGGTCATTTATAAACATGTAAAAAAGCAGTGGACCAAGTACTGAACCCTGAGGTACTCCACTCTCAGCTTTAACTGTGTTGAAGAATTGTCCATTTACAACCACACAATGTTCCCTATCTTTCAAGCATTTTTCTATCCAAGTGCAAAGGTTATCCCCCAGCCCTAATTTCCTTATTTTGCACCCCAGCCTCCTGTGTGGCACTGTATGTCCTTGCATAATCTAGATATACTATATCAGCTGCCGTACTATTATCTAGGTTACTGCTTACTTCTTCATAGAAGCTGAAAAAAATAGTTTGGCATGATCTATTTATTCCTCATAAAACCATGCTGATTCTTGCTAATCTTATTTTTTGCTGTATAACCCTGAATATAATCCCTTATTATCCTTTCTAGCAGTTTTCCCACTGCAGAGGTCAAACTCACTGGTCTATAAGTCTCAGGTTCTGCTTTAGTTCCCTTCTTAAAGGGATAGTAATACCTGAAAATAAGTTTATTTTATATTGTAGCCCTTAAAAAACCATGAAAGATGATATAAGTCTTATCTCCCAAACCTTTATGGTTTGGGAGATATTCATATGTAAAATATAGTATAGTTCACTTTTCCTTGCTGTTTCAGCCAAGTCTGCCATCTAGTGGACAGATTTGGAATTCGGTCCACATAGCAACTGGCAGTTCTTTAGCAGTGCCGAGATCACGATCTTTGAAAAGAACTACTTCATTGGAACTGTGTACAAAGTGTGCCTGGCTTGAAAGCACACTTTGTAGACCATTCCAATTAAGAAATTCTTTTTAAAGATGATGATCTCAGCACTTCTGGAGAGGCACTGCTGGTCGGGCGACCGGATTCCAAATCTGAAGGGTGGAGCAATGACATCACTCCAGGGGAAACTTTACTTCTGAATATCTCCCAAACCATAAAGGTTTGGGAGATAAGACTTATATCATTTTTCATGTTTTTTTAAGGGCTAAAATATAAATAAACTTATTTTCAGGTATTACTATCCCTTTAAATAGAGTTACTATATTGGCTTTATGCCAATCTATTGGCATCGGGCCTGTTCCGTCTCAGCAGATTCTATTCTTAGGATGGATATTCAATAATGAGAAGCAAAATTTAAATTACCTTAAGAAAAAAATTGGGCCTTCAGGACAAAGTCCACACATTTCCCTCCCATCTAGAAATCTCAGTTAAGCACTGCATCAAGATTGTGGGGGGAAAATGGCAGCCTCAATAGAAGCAGTTCTCTTTGCGCTGTTTCACATGAGACCACTCCAAATAGGATTATTAAGAAGTGATTCTGCCTTTGTTGTGTCCTTATCCAACTAAGACAAAAGAGAAACCTCTCCATATTTTAGACATAGTGAGAGGTTTCAGACAATATGTCCAAGTTACACAGTCATTCAAGAGATCCAGAATGCCCGAAGGAGGACAGAATAGCAGCTAGGCAATTATTACTGCATGACTTAAACAGCCTATTAGACTACCTTAGAGTTTACAAGTTATTTTCAGTTCCTTTCAGGATCACAACTTTTTCTTCTAGGTCCATCAGTAACGTATGGGTCATGAGGAACCATGCTACTGTTTGCCAGTTGTGTAAAGCAGCAACAGGGTTATTTGTTCTCACGTTCACAAGGGCTAAAAACCTACTATTTTCGCATCTCTGGATGCCAGATTTGGACGCATGGTTCTATAGGCCATTGTCATTAGTTTTCTTCCCTCCCACTATTTTAGGGACATCCCCATGGTCCCTGCATTCCTCAGTGATGCTAGTGAAAATGGGATTTTTTGCTTACAGATAAATCCTTTTCTCTTAGTCCATTGAGGTATGCAGGGCATCCAGCACACAGAAAACTATTAGTGAGAGGATGCCCTGGTTTTAATGCTATTCCTTTCCTGACTGCTAAACGAAAGCTGAAATTCATTTGGCAAGGGTAGGGGTTAGCAGCTAGGAGGAAGAAGGAGTTTTTTTATTAGAATCCACTGCCTCCTATAGGTACTCTATTTACCCCCATGGTCTCTGTATCCCTCAATGGACTAAGAGAAAAGGGTTTATTGGTAAGTAAAAAATCTCATTATTTAGGCAAAAAAAAAAAAAGGAGATGCATAGTGTAGGAGATATTCGTACCTCTTTTTCTACCTGGTCCATTACTGTGTTTGGTACTGTATGCAAATATATGCTAGTGAAGCTAGTGTGCTTTCATATGCTAATTAATCTTTTCCTCACTATTTCATATGGTAATTAAACTCTGTGCTGCATTCAGTGACTTTCACTTTTACCAGAAATAGGTGAGTATTTCCTAAGATCAGCTTTACTGTCACTTGTAATAACAGCAGGTCCACCTGGTGACCACACTAAAAAAATTTAGTGTAATACCTTTTGAATGAGTCATCTCCCAGCAGAGATGATGCTAAAAAATATGTATTTTGTTTATGAAACATTAACCCAGAACTTTCCAAACTTTTCATGCTGGTGACACACTTTTTAGATGTGCATCATTTTGCAACACATTAATTCAGTTTTGCAAGCAAACCGGAGGTTAAACTAATCCCTTAAAAGAGATACAGACATATACATAAATTGTAACTACGAAATGTATGGGGCACAACATATTTCATGAAAACCTTTCACTTATATTTTTAAAAATATATGATTTGTAGGATAATAACATACATTTCCAAGATTGTTGTCATTTATGAGTAACAATATGTAAAAATCTGCAAGAATTTTAAAAATTTGAATAACACCAATAACGTCTTCTTACCATTTTAATGAGATGGATGAGGTTGATGGGATGAACACAGTTTTTGAATACTGGTGGAATATTAGATAAAGACACTTGCATTTCATCACCATGCATTTTTAAGCTTCCACGTTTCAGTGTCTTTAAGTTCTTCATCGTCGAGCAGCGATCGATCAGTAGTTTGGAAAGCTCTGCATTAACCCTTAGACTGCCAGAGGGGTATGCAACGCATTGCTTTGCAATGCATTGCATACCTCTCTGGCAGTCAAAGGGTTAATACTCCTTTAACCCTTTGAGCACCAAAGAGGTATTGTTAGCTACTTCTCTGGCACTAAAAGGGTTAAACACAGTTTGACATCCTGTGTCAAATAGGATTCAAAATAGAGATGTTGTAAGATAAATACAATCAAATTGTCATTCTCCAGCTGTTGTTGGACTACGGCTCTCATCATCAAAGCTGGCTGAGGACAGTTGGAGTCGTAGTCCAACAACAGCTGGAGAATGACAATTTGCATGTATTTATCTTACAACATCTCTGTTTTTAAAGTGATAGTAATGTTTCACAAAAACAGCAGCTCCAATTAATCTTCATAGTATTTGAGCCATAGAGAGTGTTATTTCATTACTGTGAGCGTTGTAGTTTAAGAGTAATTGAATGATAAAGTTTCCCCCCTCCCGTCCCTTTTTCCTAGTGTAAGCCCCCACTCCTCAGATGTGAAATCCAGTCCATTGACCAGCCAGCTTACATCAAGGGTCAATATTCTTACTGTGAGAACAATGAAACCCTGACCCCCTTAACAGCTTTTTCACATTTTTCCCTTATCTTAGTTGAAGATTTCCCTCTCTGTGATCTATCCTGACAGTCTTGCTGCTCTGAGGTGAGCAGTGTTACATCAGTAAAAGGAGTGGGAGGGGGATACTTTATCATTCAATAACTCTTGAACTACAACTCTGACAGAATTGAAATAATACTCTCCGTGGCCCAAATACTATGAAGATTAATTAGAGCTGCTTTTATTATGAAACATTACTATCCTTTTAAACCTATTTGCAATGTGTTGCACACCCATCTGGCACTCAAAGGGTTATGATTTGTTCCTCCACACTGCTCTGCATCATAGGCCATCCGTCAGCCACTGAACTCTGTTGTGCAATGCTACTGTACCAAACAATGCAAATCCAAAGATGTTGATTATAGAGAAAAGTCTATTAAATCTCTCCGCAGCCACTGGGCCTGACACCCATTAAGATGAAACTGCGTTACTTGTATTGTTCTGAATGCGGCCAGCATGTTAAATTGGACTTTAGATGAATAGTGTTAAACTCTTTGAAATATTGATATGCATTGCTGAATTAAACCATTAATTGAAGGGGCAGTAATGAGGCAGGGGGGGATGCTTTTAAACTGTAAACATTTACATGATCCCAAATCTTAGTGCATTGGCTCCATAGAATAACATAGGAATTGGAGAAGCTATCTCTGCTAAAGATGTGATAGTGACAGAGGTAAAGAAGTGATAAACCTCTTTATCACCCCATTTATCACGCTTTAGTGAATCTCCCCCCAGGAATTGTAAATGCATCCACAAATAAGGTATTTGGAGATTATCCCCTTTCAGTGCCCGAAGGGTGTGCAATATATTGCACACTACTTTGACATTCAAAGGGTTAAACAGCAGTGTCACACTGGTATCACACACCCCACCCCAGGAGCATACCAGGGGAGTAAATGTGGTCAAATTCAAAGATTCTGTTTTGCCTTTGTGAACTAGCCCTTAGGCAATTGCTGCAAATCTCCTACTCATACAGATTCCTAATAGCTCTTATTTCAGCAATAGATCGGGCCTTATGTATAAAGACAAATGGAGTACTGGGGAAAACCATCTGCACTCTAGGTAAAAAATAAACATTCACAAAATCCTGATTGATTTAAAGGGATAGTATTACTTCAAAATTAATATCCCTCATATTGTAGCCCTTAATAAACTGAGTTAAATGACACCAGCGGCATCTCTCAAACCTTTATGGTTTAAGAGATAGCCGCTTTCAAAGTTTCCTCTCCCCTGCTGTCAGCGTTCTGCTGCCAGCAGGGGAATCCGGTCTCTGAATCAAGAGGAGGCTCTTCAGCAGAGCCGATATCTCGTTATGGAAGGAAAATTGATTCATTGAAACAGTCTTCTATGTGTGCTTGGTAACCAAGCACACGTAGAAGACTGTTTCAATGAATCATTTTTCCTTCCATAACAAGATATCGGCTCTGTTTAAGAGCCTCCGCCTGTCCCGGGACCAGATTCCCCAGCTGGCAGCAGAACGCTGACAGCAGGGGAGAGGAAACTTTGAAAGCGGCTATCTCTTAAACCATAAATGTTTGAGAGATGCCGCTGGTGTCATTTAACTCAGTTTAATAAGGGCTACAATGTGAGGGATAGTAATTTTGAAGTAATACTATCCCTTTAAATGGGGTTTGTAATAACTTCAGGCCTAGAGCTCGATTCAATTACCACCGGTACAAAAATAAAAGTACTGGCGGTAGTTTCAAGTCACAGTTAGGTATTCTAATACTTGCTCTATGACACGCTACCAAATGGTAAAAAAGCTTAATTTGAGCTAAATTCTCACCCATTGAGATCAATGACAAAGGCAATGAATTTGCGATTCAGTTACATGCTGTGGCTAGTAACATGCATTAAGAGACTAACCATTATTGCCAAAAATTTGCACCTATAAATATTCGCTACTGTGTGTTTAACCGCTGGTAATTGAGTCAAGCCCTTAGAGAGGTTTCCAACACATTGCGTTTCCTCCCACCATGCTTTTAATTGTTGCCCTCTGAAATCTCATTTTACTTCTTTCTTAATTACTGCTCTAAAAGTTTCTCTCCTTGACCTCCAAAGAGGTTTAAAGAAGATCAAATACAATCCTGGCATAAAGGAAAAAATCAATGAAATTGCCAAAGGAATTTAAAAAACAAGTTGTAAAATCCATTTACAATGCAATGTGTTGCATACCCCTCTGGTACTCAAAGGGTTAAAGGGTAGCGATACCTATAGGAATAAGTGGCTCTTAATTTTTTTAACAGAATGGGAAGTAGAATGCCTTAGTAAAGAAGTATATTTATTAAAGTATTATTATTTTGCTTTGTACCTGCAGTTGTCGATGATAACCAATCTCCAAAGAAGCCTAACTTCACTTCACACATCCTCAAACTTGACAATAGGCTCCAGCATTCTTAAAGGGATAGTAATGTTTCACAAAAACAGCAGCTTCAATTAATCTTCATAGTATTTGGGCCATGGAGAGTGTTATTTCGTTACTGTCAGAGTTGTAGTTCAAGAGTAATTGAATGATAAAGTATCCCCCTCCCCCCCTTTTACCTAGTGTAAGCCACCTCCAGTCAGATGTGGAATCTGGTCCTGGGACCAGACAGCTCACAGCAAGGGATAATCTTCTTACTGTGAGAACAATGAACACCCTGCCTTCCTTGACAGGTTTTTCAGGTTTTTCCTTATGCTAATTGAAGATCATCCCTCTCTTCGATCCATCTGGATGGTCTTGCGGCTTTGAGGTGAAAAGTGTTACATCAGTAAAAGGGGCGGGAGGGGGAATTTTATCATTCAATTACTCTTGAACTACAACTCTGACAGTATTGAAATAACACTCTCTATGGCCCAAATACTATAAAGATTAATTGGAGCTGCTTTTATTGTGAACGATTACTATCCCTTTAATGAAAAATCTCACATGTGATTCCATATCACCCAAGTTCTTCTTAGGAGATCAGACTGTGTGGTGGATATATAAGTGTATGACATTGCTCCATTAATGTTTGTTTAACCCCTTAAGGACCCATGACATGCCAGGGCCATTATGGGAAAACTTCCCTTAAGGATCCATGAAGGTTCTGGCACATCGTGAAATTCAGGAGTCCCCGCGAGGCTGCATGTCACTCGGGGATCTCTGCATCCACTGCACAAATAATAATAAAAAAAAGGTCCATGGTCCTTAAACACTGGCCACGTGGCCCGCACTTAACCCTTTGAGTGCCAGAAAGGTACGCAACGCATTTACCATCTGTATGCAGATGACACACTAATCTATCTCTCTTTCCCTGACCTCACTCCAGCTGTGCAGTCTCGAGTCACTCAATGTCTCTCAGCTATTTCGTCATGGATGGCCCACCGCCATCTTAAACTTAATATGGCTAAGACAGAGCTGGTTGTGTTCCCTTCTAAAACCCATCCACCAACCCCCTTCTCCATCACAATAGACAATTATGCCATATACTCAGTATCCAAAGCACCCTGTCTTGAGGTCATACATGATAATACAGTAACATTCTCCCCCCATATCCAAGTTGTCACCAGAACACATCGCTTCTTCCTAAAAAATATTGCCAAAATTCATCTCTTCCTCTGTATATCAACTGCAAAAACTCTCTCTCAGGACCTCATTCTCTCTAGACTACTGCAACATTCTGCTCTCTGGTCTTCCTGCTTCTCATCTTTCTCCACCTCAGTCTTTTATCAATTCAGCTGCAAGAATCACCACATTTGCTCCCCGATACCTTCCTTCTCATCTCCTCCTGAAATCCCTCAATTGGCTACCTATAAAGTATCGTATTTCTTACAAGATTCTCCTGTAAGTCTTTGTTCTTCAGCACCCTATTATATTTCTGCTCTTATCTATCACTATACCCCTTCCTGTCACCTACGGTCTTCTCAAGGGTTCTTCCTGTCCTCTTCCTACTCAACTTGAGACATCTCTTGGCTACAGTCTTTTTCACTGGCTGTTCCTCGACTTTGGAATGCCCTCCCTATCACCGTTCACCAATCATCCACACATCACTTTCAAGCATCTCCTCAAAACCCACCTGCTCAAGGAACCATCTCAATAGCAATATCCTCCTTGTGTACATTGATAGTCACATTAGAATCCTTCTGCACTTCACTACGCCTTGTACTTGCACGTATGATCCTCCTCCTACTATCTCTGTATGTCGTCATGAATTCTAATTAGACTGCAAGCTCCTTGGGGCAGGGTCCCTTTCCCAGTGTATGATTCCTTTACTGCACTTTCCCCCACAAATAATGCAACAATCACACTTTAGCTTAATGCTCTTAACCCAGTTCTGTATTTCTGTATTGTAGTATTAACTTCTGTAAAACACTGTGTACATTCATGGCGCTATATAAATAAAGATACATACATACATACATAAATACATGCATGATGTGGAGATAGGGTTGACATTCCTGAGGGAAGGAGTACATCAAATGGGAAGTTTAACCCTTTGAGTGTCAGAAAGGTATCTAATGCATTGTGTAAAAAAAAATGAAATGAAAAAGAGTATGGGGATCTAAAATGGGTTAAAAAAAATGGGTTAAAAAAAATGAAATGAAAAAGAGTATGGGGATCTAAAATGTAATACCATGACTGTAATACCATGACTGTAATACCATGACTGCAAAATAATGCATATAGAAAGCCCAGGCTGTATTTACATTCCACTTGCCCCAAGGCAAAGTACTCTAGTTGCCTGTAGCTCTGCCAATGGCCACACCCCTTTTCCTCACATGACCCCACCCACACATTCCCATCCACTGTTTCCTGGAGCAAAAAAATACCATTGGTCTATATCAAGCAAGAACAAAAAAAGCTTTAACCCCATGGTTGCTAGTGAGATCTCCAATGCTTTTGCTTTAGGGATCTCTTTAGTATCCAAGGGGTTAAATAATAGCCTGTAAATGGGTATACAACTGGTGCTGGGACATTGCAATTACTGGGGCCACACCCACAATTCAGTATGTGGGTGTGGCCAGCACATCAGTTATATGTATGACTAAATAAACACGCCGCTTATTTAGTCGCTTTGAGGCCTAAGAGAGATCGCTCCGGTCTTGGAGCGATCAATTTTTGGTCCCGTTTTTACTTACAGCGCTCCCGGTAGAGCGCTGTAAGTAAAAAGTATGTGACATGCTATGACCGTCACCGGTCCTTAAGGGTATAAGGACCATGACGTGCTATGACCGTAGTCCTTAAGGGGTTAAACAGGAGTAGCCTTTATGCCCAGTAATTTATAGGCTGAGAGCTGCATTCATAGACAATGGGCCGACTCCCCACCTGACATGTACCTCACTCTTGATTTTATAGTGGTATGTGTTTCCTTCACCGTTTTTCTCCTTAGTGCGGGTCCTGGCCTCTTGTGATATAACCAGCTGTATCAGGTAGACCAGAAGAGGTTTTTTTATGTTTTGTTTTCTGTAGCGAAATGAATGATGGCCCTTTTAGTGTTAGAGAGGTATCCGCTGTACTGCAACTTGGTGCATTGGATATGTGGCTGGCACAAAAAGGGTTAAAAAATTTAAAAAGTGGATTTATATGGAGGACTATCGTCTGTTAACATCCAGGCTAATCCAGAAAGGAGGCAATATTTTTAATAACTTGTCCCATTTCTAGTGCTTTACTCTTTCAGCTCCAAATCGGTGTGCAAATCTGCAGTGAAAAGATTAGATGCTATCTGCAGATAGTTACTGTTTCCCATTAGATTGGTCTGGACTTCTTCTCTGGTGACAAATTGTCATCATGTTTTATTGTGATTTCATGGCATGTTTCCATGTACACTTTGTAGACTGTTCCAATGAAGTATTTCTGTTTAGATTTTGGTATTTCGGCTCTGCTGAAGATCCGCCTGCCGGTCCCTGGCCCAGGATCTCCTTCTATCAGCTTACAGCTGACGTCAGGGAAAGAGGAGGGAGGGGGGACTTTAAAACATTATATCTCTCAAACCATAAAGGTCTGAGAGATGGGACTGGGATCATTTAGTTTATTTATTTAATATCTACACTATTTCATTTTCTTTTAGAAATACATTATTAACCCTTTAATGCACTAGCTGTAGAATCTGTTCAAACCACAAGGTCGCAGGTTCTATTACTGGCAAGGTCAGCTCGGCCTTTCACCTCTCTGAGGTAGATAAAATGAGTCCAGTACATAACTGAAAACAAGAGACAATCTCAATGTATTCTTCCTGGTAAAATACTTTCACAAAAAAAAATCGGCTAGATAAATAGCATTCAAATAAATAATAGTTTTTTTTTAAAAAAAACAGATAGGGAATTAACAAATTAGATAGATAAATTGGTTTACATCTGCTTTCAAATTCTGTTTCTGTACATAAATATCTGATGTCTGTGTGAAGAGCATGTACATAGATAGGCTTGTCAGTTAAAGTGGACCTGTCACTTTAAAAAAAACATTTTGTTTGTCTTAACTGAGAACTAAAATTTGCCTATACAGTATGTTGTACTATCCATTTTTCTGTGAAATAATTTGGTTCTCATAAATAAATCCCTTCAGGATGAAGTGATACATTGCACATCCCTATGACATTCAAAGGGTTAACCTTCATGTTCTGTTGTCACAATATGGCATTTTATGCTAATTCTCTGCATGTTATGCTAATTAGTTGTGTTCTAGACCAACCTTATCTAATGCTGTGCTAAAAGAAATACCTCCAACATGTGGGCTCTTTCTAGATTAATTCATAGCACATTCTAATTAGCATAAAATGCCATCAACAAATAATGCTTAACCCTTTGAGTGCCAGACAGATATGCAACGCATTGTGACCCCCTCTGGCACTCAAAAGGCGAGATGTTCAAAAAGTCGTCATAATGAAAAAATTGTCGGATCATGAGTTGGTGGTAAAAGAAGGACAATATTTTCAGAAGTAATTCTGTCACGTTTGAAAATGTGTCTAAAGAATTAAAAATGATGGTAAGAAAATCTTGATGAACATTGCCTTTAAAAAATTCTGATGTTAAAAATGTCTTTGATTTTGTCTTTGAAACGAAAATTTTCAAAGGAAAAGACAAATTGCTTCTCACTCCTGCTAACGGTGCTTTAATTTGTCTTCTCCAAGTTTAGACCATTTTTATTTTGTCAGGAAAAAATGACGTTAATCAGACAAAAAAGTGACGTTGAAACGAATATTGTTTTCTGAAAATACCTCACAATATGACGGTAGATTAAACCATGCCCACTATGAAGATGGCTTTTTCCCTTTGACGGCGATGGAGGAATTGGATGCAAAAAATGACGGAAACATGTCTGAGAATTGACGGATCATGGTGTAAGAACTTTTTTACTCTGATTACGGATGATTTCAGTTACCACCACTTTTTAACCCCTTAAGGACCCTTGACGTACCAGGACCGTCACGGTCCTTGAACTACTCAAGGACCGATGAAAGTCAAGGTACGTCACATACTTTTTACTTACAGCACTCTACCGGGAGAGCTGTAAGTAAAAATAGGGCATGAAATAGACCGCTCCAAGATCGGAGCGATCTCTTTCAAGCCCCAAAGTGACGCGCCGATACACGTGACAGGTCATGTGTACCGGCGCGTCAAAGTGCCCCTATGCGGTCATTATGGGACGGAAATGTCCCGTGACCGCCGGTCCTTAATGGGTTAAACATCTCGTCTAAAGAGTTATTTTATGAAAAACTTTTACAAGAAATTTATAAGAAATAGTACAACATGCAGGCAGTTTCTAATTCTCATTAAATTAAATGAATATCTTAAAGTGACAGGAGCACTTTCATTTAAAGGAGCAGTAAATTTGTTTTATGAAAAAATATATATTGTAGGGATTTTCCTATTGAGTAAAATAAGGGTACTTCCACTGCTGAGAGATCTATATTTCCAGAGTTATTATGGCTTAAACCCATGTTTTTTACATTAGCAGTGCCCGCTAATGGTCAAATTCTAATTAGTTTCTCCTGTTACGTTCTAATGGAGAGAAAAGTCAGTGACTTACAGTTCTCCATAGAATGTGATAGAAACTGCTGAGTCACTTCCTGTCAGTTAGAACTATCAGGAAGTAAACACAGTAAATTCACTTCCTGTCAGTTAGAACTATCAGGAAGTAAATACAGTAAATTCACTTCCTGATTATTTGAACTGCTATAATTTTGAATAAAACATCTGACAGCGATGGGAGTGACCTTGTTTTATTCAGCAGGAAAAGCTCTATAAAATATGTGTTTTCATAAATAAAAGTTTACTGCTCCTTTAAGAGTGACGTATTACTGTAGTTATAGTTCTGCTTTACTGCATAAAAGATGACAAATTCACTGCATCTTTAACCCCTTGTGTGCTAGAGAGGTCTTTAGCTCATTGCAAACCAATGCACTGGAGAGCTCTCCTACATCCAAGGAGTTAGGCTACTAAATGCTTATTATGCAACCCTTACATGACATAATGGCTACTAATGGATCCCACAGAAGGTATTTATGTTGTCAAATTAATATGATTTTGTACTGCGGGACCAATAGAAGGAGTTAAAAGTTCAACTCAGTCCTCTGTTTATCAGTTTGTAAATAGCTAGCATATGTGAGAGAAGCCTTTATTTTGCATCTAACAATATAAAATCATATCTACACAGATTATAATTGCTCTCTAGGTATCACCAGAGTCATAACATTGCCTAATGAGCTCGAGAAGCAATTTATTAAATACCCTTAGGTGGCAGCATAAAACAGGAGAGCTGAACGGAAATAGGTTACAGGAAGCAAAAAAAAAAAAAAAAAAATGAATCCCATCTGTGATAAAAATCTGTGCGTTTGCGGTATACTAATTGGCTTCTGAAGTACACCCATTGTTTGATTGCATCTATTTATTAAATGAAAGTGATACACTCATTTATAAAGTGGATCCACAACCGCTCACTGCAGTGAGAAATATATTTAACCGTTTGGCTGTAGAAAGATCTGTAACACATTGCTAACCAGTGCACTGGAAACATTGCTAGTATTCAAGAGGTTATTTTATTTATTGCAGTAGACCCACAAAGTGTTAAAGCGGAACTATCACCCCAAATAAAGTCCCCCCCAATAAAGACCCCCCCAATACTTATTCATATAGCGATAAGCTTAGAAATAGTAGTATTATACAGCATAAAAACCACTTCATTAAGAAATCCTACTTGATCTGAGACTGACGGCCAGGCTTCTTGCTTTAGAGGCATCTACATGCCTGCATCGTCAGTCCCTTCCTGTTACCTTAAGGTACCATGCAACACCTCCTAGAGGAGACGAGACGGACAGCACAGGTGTGCAGATGTCTCTAAGGCAAGATTTCTACTCTGATGCCAGTCTATTCATCTCGATCAAGTAGGATTTCTTAATAATATTGTACTTATGACATATAATACTACTATTTTTATGCTTATTGCTATATGAATAATTAATGGGGGGACTTTATTTGGGGTGATAGTTCCACTTTAAAGTGGAACTACCACCCCACATAAAGTTAAACCTCAAGAATTACCCATCTGGCGACTAACTGAACAATAGGGCTAATCACCAGAATAATCACCTCCTTATAGAGAAATTCTACTACTCCCAGGACTGACTGCCAGGAAACAGCGCAGACATCTTTACATAGTGACGTCTGTGTGCCTGCACTGTCAGTCCCTGTCTGTTCCAGGAGGCGTTGCTAGGTACCCTATGGTACCGGAAGGGACTGACAGTGCAGGCGCTCAGATTCTTTTAAAGCGCTGTTGCCTGGCCATTGGTCTCGGGAGCATTAGAATTTAGCTATAAGGAACTAATTATTCTGACGACTAGTACTATTGTTCAGCTAGTCGCCAGATGGGTAACTTTTAGGGTTTAACTTTACGTGGGGTGGTAGTTCCACTTTAAATCTTTGAACGCCAGCGTGATATGTATTTGAATCATATTGTATTACACAACCCTTAGGCACTTGAACGGTTAAGCAAAATGCATGATTTTTTGTTTGTAATTTTGTACTTTGAAAGCATGAGCTTCTAAAACATGGAAATCCAAACTAAGACCTAGGGGCTCTTTGACATGGCCAATCCATCTCTTCAAGCTTATTCTATGAAGTAAATAAATAAATAAAACTGACCTGCTAAAAACCATAATGTTTTTACAGCTAGCATGTGAAGAACCTAGTTATTTTGTTAGAACCCTAAATTCTAATTTGAAAATGTGATTTTTTTAATGCAGGTGACCTATACAGACATCATCTGCTTATATTTGTTTGAACTGTTTGTAATGTACCCCATGGAGTTAGTGACAAGAGGCTAAGGAGGGGCATTATCACCTAGAGAGGGAGGGAAAAGGTAGGTAAGTTAGTTGGCGGGGGTAGGGATGGGTGAAAATGTTTGCCTCAAACCAAAATTGGTGAATTATGGCTCTTCTCGCTTGGTGAATCATTTTCCGCGAAAAGAACAGTTTTACCTCTTTTCTCGCCTGGCTCACTGCATTGAAATCAATGGTAACATTGAATTTACACACAACACGTAACAAATTTTTATCTTATTTCCCAGAAGCATAATATAAAAGGGGTGCTGTGACTGGGGCAGACTGATACATGAATGGATAGAGTATTTTGTAGAGGATGATTTGTAGAACTTAGACTTGTTGTTAGAGGCCCAGGCCCAGATGAAACATTGATTTGTAGGACTTAGACTTGTGTTAGGCACAAGACCTGAGGAAACATTGATTTGTAGGACTTAGACTTGTTAGAGGCCCAAGCCCTGAGGAAACATTCATGTGCAGAAGTTAGATTTGTTAGAGGGCTAAGCCCTGAGGAAACATTGATTTGTAGGACTTAGACTTGTTAGGCACAAGCTCAGATGAAACATTGATTTGTAGGATATTGGCTTGTTAGTGTCACAAGCCCTGAGGAGTTACATAAGAGATCATTTTTATCACTCAGACTTATTAGCGTCACAAGCTCTGAGGAATCAGAGATAATTTTTATCATTCAGGCTTGTTAGTGTCACAAGCCCTGACTAATCAGAGATACTTTTTATCAATCAAGCTTCTTAGCATCACAAGCCCTGAGGAATTAGTGATTTGTAGGACTTAACCCCTCCCATGTTTTGTAGGCCTCTTGTTTGTGTTCAAAGAAAAATCCCTGAGGTCATGTTATGGTGGCCGTTGCGGCATTTGCAACTGCTGTTCTTGCTGCTGCTGACTTGTTTAAGCAGCAGGATGATTAGGCAGCCCCAATGAATGGGATCAACAACAGCAGTGCTATGGGTGATGACGATCATGGTCTGACTTGTCACTGCTTGTTCCAGTGATGTGTCTGAGGCAGTAGCAGCACCAGAACTAGCCCCCACCAATTCAGGTATATGTGAAGAAAAGAGGTTGGCCATTAATGCTTCTCCTTCTGCCCCTCCTCCAAAATCATTGGTGTGTTGTTGGAATAGATATTTCTCACTTGCAACTCAACATCAGCAGGAATTACAGCAGGAACAAACCCCACAAATTCTGAAATCTCACTGCTACTGTTGGTAATGCCCATCTCCATTTGCATCTCGGTCCCCCATTCCTTCTCGGTTTGGGCTAAAAAGGCCATTATGTCTTTTCAACCCCAGCTGCTCCACCATCACCCTCATCATCATCATCACCACCACCAGTCCTTCCTTGCTGCTGCTCTATTAGAGTTACACTGGTTGGAGGTGATGACAAATGTGAACTGTCACACTTGCCATCTTTTGAGTTGAAGAAGGCAGACTGGCAGCACTAGTGGTATTACTACTGCTAGCTGACAGTTCTGCCTTCCTCAGTATAATGTCCAGGAGGGACAATGCTGGGGGAAGGTGACTCACAGGGTCACGGGGATGTTGTTGGCTCCCTTGACCACTTATCTGGCCGCTCTGCATCACTATCCCTTCCTCAGCATTAGCAGGAGGATTTACTGCAGTTATGGTAGTTACACCAGCTGGTTCACCAACAGTAACAACTTTGATTTCAGTCTCTGAGTCTTCCTCGCTATCACCCCTCTCCCTCACTCCCAACACTCAGCAGGCACAGGTAGCTGAATGAACTCTAGAAACCAGTGTCACTGATTGATCATACTGGGTGAACTTCTTAGTTTAGATTATATGGTCTTTTATTGTTAGATACAGTGCACTTAGAAATGTACTCAATATTATTCTTTCAATTGACTTTTTATTTATAGGTTCTATGTGTCATTTATTTATATTTAGATTGTTGTGAGGCACCACTTTATTGATTTTATTGTTTAACAATATATTGCTGTGCCAATGCATTGTGATATACAGTTAAAGATGAGAATATTTTTGCTGTTTTCTCACTGCATTTGGCTGCAACTTAAACATTCTAATTATGGCGCCAATTTAAAGATCAAAATGTCTGCTGTGAGATACAGTGCTTCAGTGATTCATGTCTCTGTATATTCTGAGTGTATGCTGGTGCAATAGCTTTGGTGTTTGATTACTAAGATTTGTGGTACAGAGGAGAGAGGTGTATACCTTATCCAGTATTCAGTATTTGCCAATGTTTTATATATTCAATACAATTTGTCCATGTAGCCAGGGATCTTAATCTTAACTTCTCACTGCCACAGAGGAGTGCAATGCACATCCCTATGGCACTAAAGGGGTTAGGGAGTGATGCTGTTTGTGGTTCTGAAACATACCTCCCAACATTTCAAATGACCAGACAGGTACACTTTTATTTTATGGGGTGTTGCTGGGTGTGTGACTGATGTGCAGGGCATTACAGAGACATTTTAGGAAGTTTCATTACCTATTTATACCTCTTTGTGTAACTGAATATCAAAGCATTTTATTTACGTATACTAATTTATAGACACAAATACTGAAGTTTAAACAAATATTCATGTGAATTTTATTGCTGTGGAGCATTGTGGTTCACCACACACAGTCTGATCTCCTAAAAAGAGGGACACGGGCAAAAGGATTTGGGACTCAAAGAGGGATTGTCCCTCCCATAGAGGGACAATTGGGATTTATTCTGAATTCTGAGTGCATCTTCTTCACTCCCCAGTGGGCATTTGGGGGGGTGGCAGAGATTACGCTCTCAGACTTCAGGACATCCCTTACACAATAATAGCAGTATGCCAACCCTGTATGTGAATGATTAAATTCTACCCACCTCCCCTTGCATACTTAATTCTTAGTGTTTGTGGTGATGTGTGTCTATAGAGACAATTTGATGTGCTCGCTACACATGCCAGACCCACACAGCCATAGCCATAGCATTGCCTCTTAGTGCATCTCCCCCTCCTCCTTCAATGAAGAGGCTCATACAGGCCATAACTGGGCTTTGTTGGGACTCTCGTCCAGAGATTGTGGCTGGACAGCTCTTACTGGCAGGATCACACTGATACACAAACGGGTGTTTCTCCTCCTATATGGCAAATGAATAAGAAAAAACTTGATTGAGCAGCTACTGAGCAGCGCTTTAAGCTTTACGTTAACGTGTGCTGCAAGAGGCTAAAAGGCAGAACAAACATAAAAACAGAGAGAGAAGCACCAGGGTATCTATAAAGCTAATGTTAAGCACACATAGGCAACTGGAGTGACTCTGTGTGCTGCATACGGAGTGCTCCGCATGTTACCATGGGCAAGTTTCAAGCTGAAATCCAAGTTCCCAATTGTGGATACCCTGGTGCCTCTATCTCTCTGTCCTTATGTCTGTTCAGCCTTTTAGCCTCTCGCAGCACACGGTAAGGTAAAGCTAAAAGAAATTCTCCCCCCTTAATGAGCTATCATGTACTGCGAGATAGTCATGTTGCGTTTTTTAGCCAGGCAACCTGCTGAAACAGTTGAATGGTCACACTCTCTTCTGCATGCGGCCATTCAAAAGGATACCGCAGAAGGAAACACCACACAACCCAAATCCAAAAAAATGCATTGTTTGTCCATAGTGATGAGCTTACCACACCTGTTGTTTTTGTCACCTAAAGAGGATATATCCACCTTCTCATCACGATGACAATAGCCTGAGTAGTGAGGATGATGTACCAAGGAAATTGGTGCAATTCTTGTTCAAACCAGCTGCACTATAGGAGAAAAATCCTCAAAACTCCCATTGATTTAAATGGCGCTTATAACTCCTTAAACTCTAGACAGGCCTCACATACATTACAAAGAAGGGTGTTAAAGACATTGATTGCATACAAGAGGTTAAAACCCCCCTTTAAATCAATGATCATGTTTATATGTTCCCTATGCTATACTTTGCTCAAAATTTGGGCTATTTTCTTAGTACATGAGTCTCAAAATACAGTGCTGTGATCACGTTGCAACATGTGTGTGATACACTGGGGAAAGATTGAAGGGAATTGGGAAAGTGAAGCATTGTTCTATTATCTCTGCTTTTACTGTTAGGATGTTGAAAGCTCATCAAGTGTCATTGCAATAAAGTCGCAATATCATCCTATATAATAAAACGCTAGAATGTTTGTCCGATGCAGTCATGCCCAGTAGAGACTGCCTGAACGCGAGCATTATGTGCGTTCGGGCAGTCTCTACAGCGCATGTCTGCATCTCGTGAGCCGCCAGTGAGGTGGCGGCAGTATGCAGAGCAAGACCGGCCTCTTAACCCTTTGAGTGCCAGAGGGGTACGCAACACATTGCAAAGCAATGTGTTGAGTACCCCTCTGGCACTCAAAGGGTTAATATCACCCAGACTTTGGCCCGAGTACACGGGCTTTTACACTAGTACTTATATATTCAGATAGATTATATATCTATATATCTATCTGTACATGTACTATGTGTGATATTATTCTCGGGGCATGGAATTTTCTTGTAGCAATGTCATGCATTTTTATCACAGCAATCACTGGACAGTTCATCCTCTACTGAATAACCCTTTGAGTGCCAGAGGGGTACACAACACATTGCTTTGCACCCATCTAGCACCACTAGAAAACATCCTGTGATGTTATAAAGAGGAAGGGAGGAGAAGAAACAAGAAAAAAAAGAAAATTAATCAAATAAGCACTCCATTTTATTTGTTCTGTTGTTGAAGAATAAACAAAGAATAAAGATGCCTGTCGCTTTAAAAATAAATATACTTCTTCGAGTTTCCATGAAGAATAAAGTAATTGCAGTACTAAACATGGTAGAATTAATGTGTGAGATGCACACGAGACCTGTCAACACAAAATATGGTGTCTGACAAAATGGAGCACCTTAATTTATAACTGAATGAGCTGTTATGGGACACTAGGCTCTAAAAATAATTTGATTTATAATACAAGTACAATATAACGCACCTCTGCTGACTGAGATTTATAACGCTTTAGTTACACTGTGTGACGTGGTCTAAAATGCCCATATGGCGGATATACAGAATAGTACATGCTAACCCTATGAGCACCAGAGAGGTGTACACACGTAACAGAGCAACTCCTTATACAGCCCTGTGCTACTCAAGGGGTTAATCCCAAGCACGGCCAGAGGGTGGGTTGCATTGAACGGCAAAGCAAAAAAAGGGGTTGGTATACAAAAAAAAAAGAAAAGAAGTAATAATTAACCCTTTGAGTGCCAGAGGGGTACGCAATGCATTGGAGACCTCACAAGCATTCAAAGGGTTAAAAACCCAATTTAATTTAACAGTAATTTGTATTTGTCCCCTATGGTGCACTTGATTCACTCCAGATTAACTCCAGTTTGATTTTTATAAATATATAAATATAGATTTTGATAGAAGAAAAGAACCACCTGACCCATCCAGTCTGCGCCCCTTTTCATCATACAATTAAAATAGACAGTCTCATACTTTTCAGAATAGATTTATATCTATCCCAGGAATTTCTGAACTCCCTGACAGTATTAGTAACTATAACCTCTGCTGGATTTCTTAAAAATGCCAGACTTCTTCAGGAAAACACTAGTATGGATATGCCTATTGTTATGTATATAATGATTTGGGGGTAACTTTAATTTGTGTGATAGTTCCGCTTTAACCCATTGTATACACCCCTTCCTTTGCAAATAGACTGCCAAAACACACACTTAGGCACTCATTCTCTCCAGAAAGGAAAAAGACTGTAAAACATTAATTAAGCGCTCCAAAAATAGAACCAAAATGACAGATATAATCAGATAAAAAATGTTAAAAACATACATCCACAAATGTAAAAAATGTAAATGAGTATACAGTATCACAATCAGATGTGCATAAATGAAAATAATAAAAAAATGTAATAAAATAGATTATAGGATCAATAAATAAATATGCAACGTCTTATCTGATGTGGAAATATGAAGATATGGATGATATGATGTATGGCAAAGATGGAGGTGAAATGAAATGATGATGACAAGATAATGTTGTCAATGATGATGGAATTCAAACTCTCTCCAGTAATATGCCGCAGAAGCGAGTTGTAATAGTGGCCTTGTCCACTTGTGGAGAAACACTGTGTCTGTAACAACTCAAAAACAGCGCAAAATAACAAAAAAGAGAGATGGAGAAACCATCTAAGTGTAGATATTTATTAAAACAAATAATATTAAAAACAAGAGATATTGCACTCACATGTGCCCTTCTTGGGCTTTAAGCACATCAAAGGGTCAATCTCCCAATAGCCAACGTACTGTGTTCTCCTGATCTCCAAAGTGTCTTGCCTGTTCTTCCGAAGTCCTGGAATTAGCTCCTTAGATGACTTAGAAAACGAGCCTGTCCCAAATGAACAGCGTCCAGCAGGGATCACAAAAAGGAATATAATTCCTTGAAATGTCTTTTATCCAAATTCTAAGACGCTGTAACCATGCGGACTGATTGAAAATAGCGGGTAACTAAGGGAAGAGGTGGAGCGGAGAAGTACCACAGGGGGCGTGGAGAAAGACCCGTCGTCTGCAAGCTATGCAGACCGGCCCAAATGTTTTTGCAGAACGCTTACTGCTTCTTCAGGGGCATGAAAAAAAAAAAAAGAAGAAAACAAGAGAATGTGACAAACGCACAAGAGAAAAAGCAAAATTAAGTAATTTGCTCAAGGCATGTGTGGCCTCTCAGGTGCTGCTCAAGTCACGTTTTTCGCTCCCATGTGCCATTGCAGAGAGGAAATTTCCATATTCATATCAGTCTGCTCTTGCCCACAGACAGGCCAGCTCCAAAATGTCAGGCAAATCCTCTGAGAAGCAGCACAACCCCAGACGTACGTTTCAATCTATGTGGACCTCATCAGTGGGGTGCAGCTGATTCCCTCTAGGCACATGGAAGCAAGGGCCCATGCCTGGGATGCCCTTCCACTTAGGGAGACTAAGAAAACAAGAGAATGTGATGAACGCACACCAAGAAAAAGCAAAATGAAGTAATTTGCTCAAGGCAAATGCAGGTTGTTGCTGTGGTTATCAATGTACTGCTGTCCTCTCCCACATGGACTATTGCAACATTCTTCTGTCTGGCATTCCTGCTTCCCATCTCCAACCACTTCAATTAGTGATGAGCGAGCATGCTCGGCCGAAGCTCGGTTCGGCTCGAGCATCGCTCTGCTCGGCACATGGCGGTACTTGTACGAGTACCGCATGTGCTCGCCCGCCATGTTCGGGTCTCCTCCCCGCACGTTTCGCGGCTGCTGCGCAGCCAATAAACGTGCAGGGAGGCTCTGACATCAGTGTAATGCCAGCAGCCATGTTGGCTGCTGGCATTACACTGATTGGCTGGCCAGAACCCGTGATCGGGTGCTGTATAGCACCTGACCAGCGAGTTCGGCTCAGTCTTAGCCAGGGAGAGATGAGGATAGGAAGGGAAAGTCAGTGTAGGGAGAAGAAAAGCTATATAAAAAAAAAAAAAGACCCAAAAGTCCTTTTTAGGACTACTGTGTGTGGGGGCAGCAGTTTATTTTGTGTGGGGGGCAGAGATATAAAAAAAAAAAATTCACATATTCTGTTCACTGTGCCTAGCCTCAGATTAGCAGCACATTCTGTTTAGTGTGCAAAGTTGCAGATTAGAGCACATTCTGTTCAGTGTGCAAAGTTGCAGATTAGCAGCACATTCTTTTTAGTGTGCAAAGTTGCAGATTAGAGCACATTCTGTTCAGTGTGCAAAGTTGCAGATTAGCAGCACATTCTTTTTAGTGTGCAAAGTTTCAGATTAGGAGAACATTCTGTTAAGTGTTCAAACTGTAAAATATCAAAGTCACATATTCCATTCACTGTGCGTAGCCGCAGTTAAGAAGAACATTCTGTTTACTGTGCAAAGTTTCAGATTAGGAGAACATTCTGTTAAGTGTTCAAACAGTAAAATATCAAAGTCACATATTCCATTCACTGTGCGTAGCCGCAGTTAATAAGAACATTCTGTTTACTGTGCAAAGTTTCAGATTAGGAGAACATTCTGTTAAGTGTTCAAACTGTAAAATATCAAAGTCACATATTCCATTCACTGTGCGTAGCCGCAGTTAATAAGAACATTCTGTTTACTGTGCAAAGTTTCAGATTAGGAGAACATTCTGTTAAGTGTTCAAACTGTAAAATATCAAAGTCACATATTCCATTCACTGTGCGTAGCCGCAGTTAATAAGAACATTCTGTTTACTGTGCAAAGTTTCAGATTAGGAGAACATTCTGTTAAGTGTTCAAACTGTAAAATATCAAAGTCACATATTCCATTCACTGTGCGTAGCCGCAGTTAATAAGAACATTCTGTTTACTGTGCAAAGTTTCAGATTAGGAGAACATTCTGTTAAGTGTTCAAACTGTAAAATATCAAAGTCACATATTCCATTCACTGTGCGTAGCCGCAGTTAATAAGAACATTCTGTTTACTGTGCAAAGTTTCAGATTAGGAGAACATTCTGTTAAGTGTTCAAACTGTAAAATATCAAAGTCACATATTCCATTCACTGTGCGTAGCCGCAGTTAATAAGAACATTCTGTTTACTGTGCAAAGTTTCAGATTAGGAGAACATTCTGTTAAGTGTTCAAACTGTAAAATATCAAAGTCACATATTCCATTCACTGTGCGTAGCCGCAGTTAATTAGAACATTCTGTTTACTGTGCAAAGTTTCAGATTAGGAGAACATTCTGTTAAGTGTTCAAACTGTAAAATATCAAAGTCACATATTCCATTCACTGTGCGTAGCCGCAGTTAATAAGAACATTCTGTTTACTGTGCAAAGTTTCAGATTAGGAGAACATTCTGTTAAGTGTTCAAACTGTAAAATATCAAAGTCACATATTCCATTCACTGTGCGTAGCCGCAGTTAATAAGAACATTCTGTTTACTGTGCAAAGTTTCAGATTAGGAGAACATTCTGTTAAGTGTTCAAACTGTAAAATATCAAAGTCACATATTCCATTCACTGTGCGTAGCCGCAGTTAATAAGAACATTCTGTTTACTGTGCAAAGTTTCAGATTAGGAGAACATTCTGTTAAGTGTTCAAACTGTAAAATATCAAAGTCACATATTCCATTCACTGTGCGTAGCCGCAGTTAATAAGAACATTCTGTTTACTGTGCAAAGTTTCAGATTAGGAGAACATTCTGTTAAGTGTTCAAACTGTAAAATATCAAAGTCACATATTCCATTCACTGTGCGTAGCCGCAGTTAATAAGAACATTCTGTTTACTGTGCAAAGTTTCAGATTAGGAGAACATTCTGTTAAGTGTTCAAACTGTAAAATATCAAAGTCACATATTCCATTCACTGTGCGTAGCCGCAGTTAATAAGAACATTCTGTTTACTGTGCAAAGTTTCAGATTAGGAGAACATTCTGTTAAGTGTTCAAACTGTAAAATATCAAAGTCACATATTCCATTCACTGTGCGTAGCCGCAGTTAATAAGAACATTCTGTTTACTGTGCAAAGTTTCAGATTAGGAGAACATTCTGTTAAGTGTTCCACCTGTAAAATATCAAAGTCACATATTCCATTCACTGTGCGTAGCCGCAGTTAATAAGAACATTCTGTTTACTGTGCAAAGTTTCAGATTAGGAGAATATTCTGTTAAGTGTTCAAACTGTAAAATATCAAAGTCACATATTCCATTCACTGTGCGTAGCCGCAGTTAAGAAGAACATTCTGTTTACTGTGCAAAGTTTCAGATTAGGAGAACATTCTGTTAAGTGTTCAAACTGTAAAATATCAAAGTCACATATTCCATTCACTGTGCGTAGCCGCAGTTAAGAAGAACATTCTGTTTACTGTGCAAAGTTTCAGATTAGGAGAACATTCTGTTAAGTGTTCAAACTGTAAAATATCAAAGTCACATATTCCATTCACTGTGCGTAGCCGCAGTTAAGAAGAACATTCTGTTTACTGTGCAAAGTTTCAGATTAGGAGAACATTCTGTTAAGTGTTCAAACTGTAAAATATCAAAGTCACATATTCCATTCACTGTGCGTAGCCGCAGTTAAGAAGAACATTCTGTTTACTGTGCAAAGTTGCAGATTTGCAGCACATATTCCGTGTAATATGAAGAAGGCGGGTAAAAAGGGACGGGGAAGTGGACATGATCCTGATAGTTCAGGGCGCGGGTCAGGACGCGTAGAAACTGTGCCTGGTGCCAGAGCACAAGACAGAAAGACATCCACCATACCTAGCTTCATGTCTCAGTTTACAGGGCGTCGCAGGACATCACTCTCGAGGTCCGACCACTGCGAACAGGTGGTCGGTTGGATGTCAGCTGATACTGCTTCCAGTCGGTTAAGCACCACCCTGTCTTCCACCAAGTCCACTCTCAGTAGCCAAGAGTCTGGTCAACATAATCCTCACCCTGATCATCCTTCCTCCCACCATAGAGGATCTGGTCAAAGAAGTGATCCCACACTGGGATATAGTGAGGAGCTCGTCTCATCACCAATCCTTCATTTGAACCTCTCTCCAAGCACGCTTGCAGAGGAACATGACATCTTGTGCCCTGATTCACAACCTCTAGAGGGTACCCAATCACAAGAAGATGACAGAGGTGAACGGCATTTAAGGTCAAAGGAAGTGGATGATGATGATGATGAGACACAGTTGCCATTAAATCAACCACTATTACTGTCTCAAGACCTTGATGAGGAGGATGATATACAGTTGTCAATGACTGAGTATGTGGTGGGATCAAGACATGAGGAGGATGATCAGAGTGAGGAAGTGGAGGAGGACTTGGTGGACGATGAGGTGACTGACCCCACCTGGGAAGGTGTAGAGCCGAGCGATGACAGCAGTCCTGAGGGTGAGCCATCTGCAGCACCGCAACAGGCTGGAAGAGGCAGTGGTGTGGCTACAGAAAGAAGGCGGACTGCACCAAACCGGCCCGCAAATGTTCCACGGAGCACCCCCTTGCGTAAATCTCCCTTGCCAAGGGGTAGGTGTTCCGCGGTATGGCGTTTTTTTAAGGAAAGTGCGGACGACAAAAGAATTGTAGTTTGCAACCTGTGCAACACCAGAATGAGCCGAGGCATGAACACTAGAAACCTCACCACCACCAGCATGATCCGACACATGGCATCCAAGCACCGTAATAAGTGGGAGGAACGCCCGGATCGCCAATCTGTGTTTGCAGGCCACACCACTGCCTCCTCTTCCCCTGTTTTCGGTGCCGGCCAATCGCCTGTCGAAGGCGCAGGCCCGCATACCTCCCGCCCTGCACCTGTACCATCTGAAGCACCATCAGCGACCACATCCACTTCCCTGTCCCAGCGCAGAATCCAAATGTCGTTACCCCAGGCATTTGAGCGCAAGCGAAAATACCCAGCCACCCACCCACAGGCCATAGCACTAACCTCACACCTTTCCAAATTACTGGCCATCGAAATGCTGCCATTTAGGCTTGTGGAGACTGAGTCCTTCCGCAGCCTGATGGCAGCAGCTGTCCCTCGGTACGCAGTCCCCAGCCGCCACTACTTTTCCCGGTGTGCCGTCCCCGCCTTACACCACCATGTGTCCCGTAACATCACCCGTGCCCTGACCAACGCAGTTACTGGGAAGGTCCACTTAACGACTGACACATTGACAAGTGCTTGTGGCCAGGGACGCTACATTTCCCTGACGGCACACTGGGTGAATGTCGTGGAGGCTGGGAGCGACTCGGACCCTGGGATGGCACAGGTGCTACCCACGCCGAGGATTGCGGGCCCTACCTCCATCAGGGTTTCCGCCAGCACCTACGTTATTGGCTCCTCCTCCTCCGTTTCCACCTCCGAATTCTCTGCGCGCAGCGCCACTCACCCATCAGCCGGTAGCTGGAAGCAGTGTAGCACTGCAGTGGGGAAGCGTCAACAGGCCGTGCTGAAGCTGATCTGCCTTGGGGACAAACAGCACACGGCCTCAGAGCTGTTGCAGGGGATTAGTCACCAGACCGAGCAGTGGCTCTCGCCACTCAACCTGCAACCAGGCATGGTTGTGTGTGATAATGGGCGTAACTTGGTGGCGGCTTTGGAGCTCGGCAAGCTCACACACGTACCATGCCTAGCGCATGTATTTAATTTAGTGGTTCAGCGATTTCTAAAAACCTACCCCAATTTGCATGATCTCTTGACCAAGGTGCGCCGCGTGTGTGCACATTTCCGTAAGTCATCAACAGCTTCAGCCGGCCTGTTGAAGCTGCAGCAGCGCTTACAATTGCCAGCTCACCGGCTGCTGTGTGACGTGAGCATGCGCTGGAACTCCACCTTCCACATGTTGGCCCGGCTTTGTGAGCAGCAGAGGGCAGTAGTGGAGTACCAGCTGTTACACGGTCGTCGCCTCTCCGTTCAACTTCCTGTAATCAGAAATGAGGAGTGGGAATGGATGTCAGACCTCTGTGAGGTTTTACGCAATTTTGAGGAATCGACACAGATGGTGAGCGGCGATAACGCTATTATCAGTGTAACCATCCCACTTCTGTGTCTACTGAAACGCTCGCTGCTCACAATTAAAACCAACGCTTTGCATGTGGAAGAGGTGGAAATGGGGGAGGAAGAGCTTACACAAGGTGATAGCCAGAGCACCCTCACTTTGTCTTCTCAGCGACAATTGGAGGAGGCGGAGGAGGAGGAGGAGGAGGAGGAGGAAGACACGGTTGCCTCCGCTACAGAGGGTAGCCATGGAACTTTAGTTCCATCTCTTCAGCGTGGGTGGGCAGAAGAGGAGGAAGAGGATGAGGAGATTGAGAGTCATCCTCCTGGTGAGGACAGCAAAATCTTGCCTGTTGGTACTCTGGCACACATGGCTGACTTTATGTTAGGCTGCCTTTCCCGTGACCCACGCGTTATACGCATTTTAGACAACACGGATTACTGGGTGTTCACCCTTCTGGACCCCCGCTACAAAGAGAATTTCTCATCTCTCATTCCTCCGGTGGAGAGGACAAGCAAAATGGTGCAATACCAGAAGGTTCTTGTCGAAAAATTGCTCCAAAATTTTCCATCTGACAACACTGGCGGCAGAGTACGTGCTACCTTGGCCAACCGAGAAGGGGAGAAAAGGGGAGCACACAGCAGTTCCGACAAAGGCAGGGCAACACTCTCCAAGGCGTGGGACACCTTCATGACACCCCGCCAGCACCCTCACCCTGATGCGCAGCCTAGTGTCACAAGGAGGGAAAAGTTTTGGAAGATGGTGAAGGAGTACGTAGCAGACCGTGTCAGCGTCCTCAATGATCCCTCTGTGCCTTACAACTACTGGGTGTCCAAGCTGGACACGTGGTATGAACTGGCACTCTACGCCTTGGAGGTGCTGGCCTGCCCTGCCGCCAGCGTTCTGTCTGAGCGGGTATTTAGTGCTGCTGGTGGCATCATAACAGATAAGCGTATCCGCCTTTCCACCGAAAATGCTGATAGGTTGACACTTATAAAAATGAACAAGGCCTGGATTTCCCCTGACTTCTCCACTCCACTGGAGGAAAGCCCCGGGGGAACATAAAGTCACTTTATATATGTTATTTACAATGATGGGAATACTCTGTATTCCCATTCACCCCTTCCACCCAAAAAATGGGTATATGGTTGACTCTCTTCCATATACCCTGGGATATAATTTTTATATAGGGCCAGCTCACCAGCGGGCCCTGTGATATAATTTTTATATAGGGCCAGCTCACCAGCGGGCCTTCTCATATAATGTTTTATTGGATCAGCTCTCTAGCGGGCCCTCTCATATAATGTTTTATAGCGTCAGCTCACTAGCGGGCCTTCGCATATAATGTTTAGGATGGTCAGCTCCGCAGCAGACCCTCACCCATAATGTTTTAGATGGTCGGCTCAGCGCACGTTTCCCTCTTAATCATGGCCCCAGTTCAGAAAAATCGAGGAAATTTTTGGGAGAATTTGTCTTTGCGCACGTTTCCCTCTTAATCATGGCCTCAGTTCAGAAAAATCAAGGAAATTTTTGGGAGAATTTGCCTCTGCGCACGTTTCCCTCTTAATCATGGCCTCAGTTCAGAAAAATTGAGGAAATTTTTGGGAGAATTTGCCTCTGCGCACGTTTCCCTCTTAATCATGGCCTCAGTTCAGAAAAATCGAGGAAATTTTTGGGAGAATTTGCAGATGATATACAAGTAAATATACAGCAAATACTGTTTGGTAACAATTTTTCGCCTAAAGTCGTTTTTATCTTCCTTTTTGTGTGTTTTACGGTCAGTCTGTAAAAATGGCGTACTACGGGCGAAAGATCGTTCCCAGCAGCGATGTTGGAGTCCAAGATGCATCCAGACATCCTCCCTATGCTGTCCCTGAACAATTTCTGTGGTGTTTCCATCATTTTCTGCCCTTTTCCTATGGACCAGGCACCCTCCCCTCATCAGAGCAGGGGGTGCCTGGTGTAATGCTCGAGTCCTCCCATTGACTTCAATGGGGCTCGGGTGCTCGGCCGAGCACTCGAGCCTCCGGGGGCGCTCGGTCAGAGCACCCGAACACCCGAGCATTGGGGTGCTCGCTCATCACTAACTTCAATCTATACAGAATGCTGAAGCACAAATTACTCTTTTGTCACCTAGGTTTGTACCTGCTCTGCTCCTCCTCAAAACTCTTCAATGGCTGCCAATCAAACTCCTGATATCTTATAAAATCTTACTTCTCTCTTTCAAGACATTTCTCTCCTCTACTCCTTCTTACATTTCCACTCTGATCTCCCGTTATACCCCATCCCGCCACTTACGTTCAGTGACTGTCTTCTCTGCAGCTCTGTCACGTATCAAACCTTTTTCTCTCATTGCTCCATATCTATGGAATGCTCTACCATCCAACCTGCACCACTGCACCTCTCTGATAACCTTCAAATCTCACTTGAAAATGCACCTCATGGATAAAATCTCAACATGCTAGAAGGCACTGATGTTGAAACAATGAATGCTCTTATAAACTATTTAAATTACTGATGTCCTCTATCATCATCAGAACTAGCACTGTATTCCGCACTTGACCCTAATGTACTCTGTATGTCTCCCATTCCCACTTTAGAGTTTAAGCTTTCGGGCAGGGACCTCGCACCCAATGTTTCACTCTACAAAGCACCTGTAACCCTGTATTGTTTGAACCCTGAAATTGTAAAGAGCTGCATACACTTGTGGCTCTATATAAATAAACATATTCATTCATTCATTCATTCTGTTGTTGGCCCACAGGATCTACATTTTGAACAGTGAAATTATATTAAACACTGCATAATTATGGACAGAAAATATTCTGCTTTTAATAAAGCTGTCACTTATGAAGCAGGTGGGGTTCATTCTGCTGTGTCAGCTACCTTGGAAGCAAAACACTTTGCAAAACCCAATATCCTGGTGACAGCCACCAGCAAGAGGTTCATGACAAAGCTCCCAGTTATTTTTGCACCATACAAACTACCTAACAAGAGTAGCGAAGTGAAGTGCAAACATAGAACACAAATCAGATGCAATATGTCAGAATGTTCTGTACTTCAGCTTCTGGTGTGCAATAACAGAATGTGGTGTGTTGGTCAGCCAAAATATGGCAGCTGAGGACCATGTCATGCGTTCTGTTTTCCAGTTCAACACCTACTACCAAATTAGGCAGATTAAGGTTTCTCTCACTCCAAACCAAATGTGAGAAACATTCAGCAACCCTTATGACTGCAGGGCGTATGAACATATTTGCAGTAAGTATGAGGGTTCTCCTACCACTGATTGGTGGTGTCATCATGGAGTCATCCAAGGCCTTCATATGTATAACTGCTGAGCAAACAATAGCTGCCACCCTGTTAGTGGTGATTATGACCCAAAGCATAGTTCTTTTACCAGAGTACCAAGAACATGATACATACATGTTGATTACATTGCACAGGGTTCAATAGCCAACCAGGCATGGACAAAGTGTCAAAGTACACACATTATTGTTTTTATAATAAGTATTTTATTGATTAAATTGTGGCTTCTTGGATCCAGCCATTTGTCCGGAGCAGTTTTTTCTTGTTGCTCATCCCCAGCTCTCTGAGTGGAGACAGAAGCAATTTCTCCACTAGCGTGTATGTCAGATACACTGATACCAGCTCTCTGACCATTGTCACATGTGAGTACAATCTCTAAGTTTTTTCATCTACTGATATATTTGTACTATACTATTGGGCGCTCTCTTTTGTTTGTCTTTCATGTTATGTACTATGCCTACAAGGCATGGACCATATTTATCCTTTATAAATTTAAATATTGAGTGACTCAATCTAAACTTACATCTGAGAGACTTTTAAGCCAGGACTAGCCCAGGTCTAGAGCCAAGTCAAGATATATAGTTGGGGAGGGGGCTTCTTTTGATATACAAAAACTGTTTTTCATGAATGTTGAAGACTCTCTCAACCCAGATGGACCTTCCTGCCATGATCAGGCTTTATCCTAATGTCGTGTAATATGCATACTCAAAGCATGTTTTGTCTTCGTTGTCAGGCTCTTTATGGTACCTGGCAAAACTGGCACAACATTGAGTACAACAACAATAAGATTCCATTGTAACTGAGAACCAAAATGATGGTGTAAATGCCACCCCCAATCTTCCACTGTTAGTAACAGGAGAAAACCAGTTAGTTGTTCTCCCAGCCACAGACAGAACAGTTAAGGCAACACGAGCTAGATTGTACTGCAGGTGCTAAATGTTAACACCTGTTTTATCAAACATTTTCCTATTGAAGTGTATGAGATAAAATCAGTGATAAAATTAGCACCTGTAATAGAATCCAGCCCCAAGTGTGTTAGCTATTCTGGCAGTGCTTCTGCTACAGAAGCATACCAGCACAATGAAGGAGAGACTGCTCTGATTGTAGGTTGTGTAGCAGTGGGATGAGGTGAAAAAGCACTTTGCTGCTGGATGTCAGTGCTACACCAAGCTTGGCATGGTCAACAAAGACCTTGCTTTTCCTAACTGCATCACTAGGCTAATTCCTGAGCACCAAGTATGCACTGTGGCTGGATCTGCACACAAGTTTTGATGACCACCTGCACAACAGTGGGTGACGGATTGAGCGCCTCTAAAGGGATTCCCATCCAGATTTCAACACAGACAGAGGCAGTCAGTGTATTAAACATCTACCTGTACTTCCTTATGAATGCCAGCTCAGCACTGAAAATGGCTGCTTTCAGGGCAGGCGCCACCTATAGGCAAGGTAGGCGCCTGCCTAGGGAGCACATCTACTGGGGGTGCAGCAGCAGCATTGCCCCGCCAGAATGCCTGCCTCCCCCGCTCACCAATTTGTGCCCAAGTTAGTGGCATAGCGGGGGGGGGGGAGACCAGAAAATGTTGGCCAGCCTAATACTTTGACAGTGACAGCAGCTAGGACCATGTCACAAGCAGCTATGCTGACACTTTGAATACTGGGTATTTCTTCATTGGTCTGGATGCCACTTTTAAACTTGCACTGTCCTCAGAACAAGTTTGAAAGTGGCGCCCAGAAAGATGAAGAAACTCCCAGCATGCATAATGTCTGTGTCGCGCGTATGACATTGTTCCGACTGCGGGCAATGGGGAGAAAAGAGACAGCGGGGAGTGGAGACATCATGGAGGACTCAAGACACTGCAGGCCTTCAGGTCAGGAGGTCTTCACCAGTGATCCGCTCCCTTCCTCCTCATATAAAGAGGTAAGAGGGGGAAAATGAGGCAAGGGGGGCATCAAGAGGGGGGAAAGAGGATCAATCAAGATTAGAAGGATGAGAAAGTCAAAAGGGTGGATGAAGTCAGAATGGGGGGTCAAGAGGGAGAAAGAGTCAAAAGGGGGGAGAGATTCAAAAGTGGGGGAAAAAGAGTTAAAGGGGGGATCAACAGTCAAGAGGGGGATCAAGAGTCAAATGGGGGAGAGATTCAAAAGGGGGGATCAACAGTCAAGAGGGGGATCAAGAGTCAAACACATTAACTAAAAAAGTGTTACACACAGAGATAAGCACAAAGACTGAAACACTGATACACATACAGACAAGCATACACATTGACACACTTATACACATATAGAGAAACACACACACTGATACTGCTATAGAGACTCACACACACACATACACATATAGGGAACACATGCAATGACACACTGATACACATAAAGAGAAACACACGCTGACACATATAGAGAACACACAAATTGACAATGGCACTTGTACACATACAGGGAACACACATACACTGACACTTACACATGTATAGGGAATACACACATTGATACTTATACACATACAGGGATGGGTCATAAAGGGGAGCGACCCAGGGGGTGGCAAATTGAGGTTTTACCTAGGGTGTCAAAAATCCTTGCACCAGCCCTGGCTGCTTTGTGCATGCAATTTACTGACCTTTCCCAAGACCCATCACATGGAAAAAAAGAATTCAAATGTGGAAAACAGCATTTGTGCTCACCTTCCTGGAATTGCCATCTGAATTTGGAGGATACCTTTCAACACATTGTCATCTTCTGCCTCACAGTCAGGTACAACAAAACCTACCTCTCAAGCTCCTGGGTTAGGGGTGACCCTGAGGTGTTCATAGTCAACTCAGAAGAGTGTCTCCATGACTGCCTATGTTATTTCTACCAACTTTTCATCTGGGAGGCAACACTATGTCTCACAGATGACTGCTCTGTCCCAAAAGCATTGACAAAAAAAGAACATGCTATCTGAAACTGGATTTAGCAGGAATCACACTGAGCAGTTGGTGTGGGTACTCATGCAGAAGTACAGAAGTGTAGAGAAGGACCTGTTTTAAGAAACATATTGAGTTTGTCTATTTTACTGCAAAGATGAGAGCCACTGTGAGAACAATGTCATTTCAAATTAAGAAAATCTAAGTAAGGTGTGCCAGTTTCTGGAAAAAAGAAGTACATCGCTTCTGCTAAAGACTGGTCAGCCCATTGCTTATATCATGCTGTAGCACATGCAAATCTCCTGTTAAAGACTGATCAGCCTAGTGCTTATATTGTGCTTTAGAATGTGGGAATCACTGTTTCTCAGAATACTTATTTTGGGTGTGCTGTCATATAGATTGTGTGATTATATTAGAATTATGGCCCAGGCTATATACATGGGACAGAAGATCACACACACACACACACAGTTTATTGAGATGAACTAACTGAACAGATATTTGAGACAGAGATGAGAGCTGTTCGAGAAGATGGGACGGGGAGAGCAGATCCCGTAGTCTTGACAGTTGGAACAGCTGAAACATATACTGAGCCTGGAGGGCATGCCAGCAGTACCTGGGGAACTCCCTGTCAGCTAACCAGGTTGACAATATTCCTGAGGAAAAGATTAAAAAACTATATGCCTGACAGGAGGCCCAGATGGTGGATAAAATTGCAAAGATCATTGGAATGGAAGCACTTCAGATGTATACACTTAGAGGTTTGGGACTGGCTTGACATACTCAGTTAACTTGCCCCCAGCTCATTCACCAAGTTGTGCTGGTAGTCACTCATACATACTTCAAGGACTGGGTGCTCCTCAGGGGCTCATGAATAGTCACTGAGATTGTTATGCAACTTCTCTAGATATTCCAGGTCCACCTTCGGGATATAACCTTCTGGCAAGTCCTCAGTTTTGTTTTGAAGTTCTTCCACCCCTAATGTCTTTAGTCTGGTAACATCAACCCACTGAAATATCCCCAGAGATAAATCTGCATCACTGGCCAGCCATACATGTTTGTTTCCAGATACATAATGCAACTTTGAATTGTCTCAGTTGAAATATTGCTTTTCTTTGTCTTTTCATAGTGCATCAACACCATTGAGATCGCACCATGAATACCTTTCTTTACAAAGAGATACTGATCAATATCAGTTAAGAGCTCAGGCTGCACTCTGTTTGTTTTTAGTAAGGGGTCCCATGACATGCCTGGCACACCGAAGTAGTGAACTGAATCAAGGCCACAGTGCTACTTTGCTTGCATGTAGAATGCTTTGAACATCACCCAGAAGTAGAACATGAGTTCTGCGGTAGAGGTTGTAGTAGTTACCCAAAGTTTGACAGCCAGATGCTTCCCACACCTGCTGAGAGAGCATATTGTGTTCACTGTTGCTGCCTTCCCTTGTCAGCTTGCTGTAGAATGTATCTTTTGGTGGGACCTGCTGTTCTTTCCAGTATTCATTGCTGTCAATATACCCAAATGGGTACACACCCTTGTGATACAGCAGGTTTAGGTTTATCTCTGTTGTTCTGGCCACACTGGCTGTTTTGTGAAGTTTCTCCCAATTAAGGTTGTTTACCAGCTTCTGTTAACTGCTGTTCATGAACTGCAGGATGTTGACAGACTACAGCTGGCTAAGGATGAAGGTCATGTATTTTTCCATGTTATTTGGGATGAAAATTATCTTATTAGCCACATCAGCAGCTCCTAGTGCTGACATGACTAGGTGCCTATCAAAGCCAAATTGTGGAAGGTAGATACGCAGTTTGAGGTTACAGGCACTGTATGCATCTCTACTTGCCAATGATTTGGCAGTGGTCACACAAATTGTCCCCAGTGATGTTTACTAGAGAGTCTCCACAAATATGGCAGTCAGTGACATTCTCATGGGCCGTGAGATTGTTGGCAGACATGATGATCGCTGCTGGATATCACTGGGCTACATATATGTCATCCAGCTCTATCTGATTGATACTTATGAAAGTTTCCACAAGCTGCTCACCTCACTAGAGCACCAGGGCTTTGGTATAGCCATTGAATTGCACTGGCACACATTAGAAGCTGCATGGGACTTGACTGGCTTTTAAGTTGTGTTGCCCTACATTGGGTTGTTTGCTTGACCCTCCACCCTCAAAAGTACTCCAGAGTGTATACAGATGATGAAAGGCTCATGCATAATAATGTAATGGTTGCCAAATCTCAGGATGTCCTTGCCCTCCACAGGAATTTCTGTGCACTAGGGCTTCTTGCCAATAACACTAGAGTCTGGATTATCCTTGTCTAGCTGGTCTTGCGCAGAGAACATGGTGGTTTAGACTAAAATAAAGGCAGAGGTTTTTTACAGTAAGCACAGTAAAGTATTGGTATTCTTTGCCTTGGAATGCTGTGTTTGCATATACTGTAGATGCTTTAAACAAATAACAGATATCTTTCTAACAATATTGAAAATTATAACAGTTGGTTTCAGAGCAGGTAGGATGTTGATCCAGATGAATATCTAACTGCCCCTACATGGGGCTTAATTGGAAATGGCTTCAATAGGATTTTTTGCCTTCCTCTGGATCAGCAAGGGTGAAATGGCATGGGCTGAACTTTATGGAAGTACATCTTTTTTCAGCCTCATCAACTGTTACTATTTTACTATTTAAATTAAGCCATTAATCCAAATGTAGCTCTTATTTTCACCAGCTACAAACAAGAGCAGGTCTACATTGTGCTGCTGCGCTTGCATCTCATTTTGACAAGCGGATATAGTCTAGGCCACCTTACACACTAGTTGCTACAGTGGGTTGATTTTGACATGCAGGCTTGCAATGGACAATGACTTTAACTTGTAAGTTAGTGCCAGCATAGTTCAGCTCTCTGCGGTGGCTTTGTAACAGACTGGATCTGAATGTTGCCCACCATGTTCTACAGGATGCAGTGCCATGAGTATAGCCCACTGAAAGCAGTGGTTGTCTTCATTCTTCACATTTATGACAGTGCACTATGGTATGAACTTTGACATTAGGAAGTAACTTCTGTTATGGAACAGGCAATACTCAGAAATTCCCAGGTCAAGCCTGCACAGAGCTTTAGTCTCCAGCCAGAGCCCTCATGTATGAACTCCTGCAGCCAATTATCGCTTTTTTCTCCTCCACTATGTTATCACAGCTGGGAGGTAAATTATTATAACTATGTAACAGTTCAAACTTTTTTGATGTGTTGTCTTCTTCTTTCCTTTAATAAAAAAAAAATATATATATATAAAAGTGACCAGTAGGTACTGCTGTTTTATTAGTTACTATGGGGAATTTTTGGCACTGGCTGTAAAGTTCTTCAAACAATAAAAAAGACATTACCTTGGGCTTTAATACTCAGCAATGGGTGTCAGCAGACATTTTTCAGGGGTGTGAGGTCCAATCCATGCTCCACAGGCCAGCTGCCAGGAAGTAGGAGGGTGTAAGAAGGGGCAAGGCATTGAAGTCATCTCTCAAGTTCAAGGGGTTAAAAGCTCCATTTAAATCAGAGTACATTTTTATGTATTCCCTTTGGCGCAGTTAGTTTGTTCCAGAATTGTGCCAGTACTTTGAAAGGTATTCTTTTGAAAGGTTGCACGCAAAAGAGCGTGAGACAATTTAACACTTTAACCATGTCGCCTGGATAAAAATAGCGACACGACATGGCAATGCATGACAGCGTGAGTTTGTCATGTTGCCTAGTCAATGGTCGCGTACAATCCTTATACAGCTGGTGATTGTCTTCATCTTCCATGTGAGGCTTAATAGGTTTGGTGATTGTCTTCACCTTCCATTTGAGCCTTTTTTTTGTGTTTTGTGTTTTTTATGCTACCTTTCTGCTGGGGCAGCCTCCTTCCGCAGCTTTAGGAACAGGCTATTAAATGAAAACCCCTACACCAATACGTATGTGAGCCGATTCTGCCTCTCCCCCCACCCCTTCTCTGTGTACAGAATGACAGCACTCAGAGAAGGGGGTGAGAGCAGCAGAATCGGCTCACATACGTATTTGTGTAAAAAAAAAATCATAAAACCTTTTAAGGCTCAAACGGAAGGATGAAGACAATCGCTGGCTGTATAAGTATTGTACGTGACCTTTGACTAGGCGACATGACAATCTTGCTCTGTCATGCATTGTGAGATTGTCATGTCGCTATTTTTATCGAGACTACATGGTTTAAGTGTTAAATGGTCGCACGCTGTTTTGCATGCAACCTTTCAAAAGTGAACCCTTTGTAGGACACCAGCTTCACTGCTTCAATTTCTTTTTAAAAAGGTATAAAGCCTTTTCATACCAAGAAATATGGCCCATGTGTATAAAAGGAGTTATTCTGGAAAAATATAACTTAATGTAAATATAAATTCCTAAATTCCCATGCACTTGAATAGAGTTTTTAACCCCTTGAATGCCAGAGAGGTCATTCATGCCAGAGAGGTCATTCAATGCCAGAGAGGTCATTCAAGCCCAATTTAATTTAACAGTAATTTTTATTGGTCCTCTTTGATGCAGTAGGTTTAATGCAGAATAACTCCATTTTGCTTTTATATATACGGGGCTTATGTGACTTAGCACAAGCGATAACTTGATAAAACAAACATAATGTAAATAATTGATGTGTTATATTGATTTACAGCAGCCTGATTTTTTTGCATAGCCTTTGGTTTGTCTTGTTCTGAAAAATGCATGGTTTATGTAGATTATTATAATGCTTTCATCTCAAGAATGTGTCTTTCATAAGATGTCAAACCATATGTAAGACTGCTGCTCACGCTCTGCATTGGGAAGAGAAGTGAACAATAACAGAGCTTTGAAGCCTCTGGTCCCCTTGGCCTCAGGATTATGATAGCTACAATAACTGCCTCTTCATATAATTTGTTTTTATTTGAAAAACCAGCACTTGGGACCAGCACTGAAAGCGAGGATTTTGTTTTCCTTTCTTTTCAAATACATCATATTGATAGGACAGACACATTTTTCACCGCAGTATCAAAGGACACATCTGTGGTTAGACTAGATAACGGAAAAAAAACAACAGGGTTTTATGATAACCCTGTAACCCTTTCAGTGCCAGAGGCGTACGGAACAGATTGCAAAGCAATATGTTCCATACCCCTCTGGCACTGAAAGGGTTAAGTGCCATAGATGGGTGCAATGTATTGTGAAGCAATTCTATGCACAGGGCTGGATTTCCCAACATGCAGAGTAGGCAACCACATTGAACTCCAAATTCTGAGGGGCACCTCAGCTGTGATGGCCACACCCATATTCTTTGTTGTGGGTGTGGCCAGAACAATCTCAGTGTCCCTGCATCAGTTCTATACCCCATTACAGGCTATTATTTAACCTCTGGGATGCTAGAGTGATTTCCAATGCATTGTGGAGTAATGTGTTGGAGATCTCTCCCCAGACAGTTAAAACTATTTTTGTTCTTGCTTGTTGTAGGCCAAGGGTATTTTCTGAGCCCAGAAGCAGCGGATGGGACTGGGGGAGGGGTCATGTGAGGAGTAGGGGGTGTGGCCATGGGTGGAACTAAGGGCACCTAGAGTGCTTTTCCTAGAGGAGCCTGGGATGTAAATCTGGTCCTGGCTTTGCACATCCTTTGGACATGCAAAGGCAAGGGTGTAATGACATTGGGGTTGCAGAAGGTACAGTTGTGCCAGGGCATGGCATCCAAGAGGGCCCATTGCCACCAGTTCTAGTTATTACTGTGGTAGAATAGTTTTTTGTTAGAGGGCCCCAAAAAATTTCTTGCACCGGGGCCCTCCAATGACTAGTGATGCCGCTTCTCAAAGGGTTAATGTACATGTTCTTATGCAGTAAATTAACCCCATAAGGATCAGTGATGTGTCAGGGCCGTCACTGAAGTCCTTGCCTAAAGGACCGGTGAAGGTTCTGACACATCACATATTTTTTACTCACTTTACTCCTGAGGGAGCGCTGTGAGTAGTAGCGGGGTCTGAAATTTACCGCTCAAAGACCCCCATTCAGCTCACCGGCATACGTGATTTGTCACCTGTGATGGCACGTCAAACTTCCCTATGTGGTCCTTAAAGGACAACCACCCCTGGGACAGCTGGTCCTTTGGGGTTAAACAAAATAATTGGAAGCCATATTGAGTAAACTATGGAGGTGCAGTTCTGGGGCAAACCAACTGCACCATAATGGTAGTAAGCACCAGAAAGTCTAGCTAATTAATTGGGGTCCCCTCTTCTTCCTCATCAAAGCGTTTAATCTAATGCACTGGAGAAATGCTTTTGAGGCATTTCTAATGGAGAAGGGGTGTAGTTGCTGAAACTTAACTATGAATATTAACCTGTCAATTAATATACAATAAATAATAAGTTACAACATTAATATTTGTTAAATTTCTTAGTATTATGGTCGAATATGTGGATAGAAAATACACAAAACATTGTAATATTATATGTCAATTTAATATTATAAATTATAGCAAGTAACAGGCTATACATTATGATAACAGTAACAATGAAAAAACAAACAAACAATGAACAAACTGCAACATATAACTTACAAATGTCCCCAGCCCTTGGCTGGGGCTAAGGAGAGAGAGAGCTGATGGTCTACATCTTAGGGACAGTCAAGAGGAAAAGCCCTGAATCTCCCTTACCTCTGCTTTTTATCCCCAGTGGAATGTTTTATGGGAGGTAACTTCCCTATAGTAGGCTGGCCTATGATGTCACTGCTAGAAGCACATGGCCTACACACTGCCCCTAGTGGACCCTCCAAAGTATTAACATTATTATGCTTTATTTATGACGTAAATTATTAATTACTTATCAATACAAGGGGTTAAAAAAGTAAACAGATGAGAATTTTCACCACCCCTCCCCCATGGTACAGTTAGTTTGCCCAAGAATTGCCTTCTCATTAACGTGATGAATTTGGCCCTAGATTATGGTTGCCACCTTTTACTGTAATGCACTGGGGACCTCGCCAGCATTCAAAGGGATAAGGACCTAATTTAAATCAGCAGACAGCTGCATAACCAGCCAATTAGAATTAGTGCTCTGGTGGTAGATATGTGCTGTAACCAATAGGAGCACAAGAGCTTAAAACTGAATCCATTCGCTTTTAGAACCTCTGAAACCATGACAGTATTGACAACACCAAACAGGAGAACTGAAAACTGGACTGTGGCTGTCAGATACAGACAGATGGCAACCCTACCCTTGATTTCTAAATTATAGTTTTTTTGCCTATTTTAGATTTCATGAAGTTGACGGATGGAAGACTCAGAGGTTGGGAATGTTCATATTACGTTTTGTGCTGGATAGATGGCTCCAATACCAGCCCCTGCACTTGGGGTTTGCACTAAAATTACTGAACAGGTTAATTCATACTGGTAGTACCTACTGTAAAACAAGGTGCAGTGGAAAGGAATGCTCCAAAATACCCAAACACCTTTCCACTGCCCCCCTTTTGGAACAAGATAAATTAAGGGGCAAATTTTTAATAAGTAGCGTTTTAAAGCTTTGTGCCAGAGGGGTACACAATGCATTGCAAAGCAATGTGTTGCACGCCCCTCTGGCACTCAAAGGGTGAAACTGTCATTTTACAGGGGTAAAGTAAACATCGTAAATGTGGTTGGAAAAACACACAAGTCCATCAAGTCCAACCTTTGCTTCATAACTCAGAGAAATGAGAATTATATAGATTTCCTGCTGCCAAATAAGTTAGTCTTTATCCAAACTTCCTGTTTTGCCTACTAATACAGAGTATAACCCTGTATGTTCTGTTTTGAAGGAAATGTATCTAATCTGGTCTTAAATGTATCCATTGTATCTGCCATTACCGCATCCTTGGGTAAGGAATTCCATTGCCTATATTTTTCTTTATCTGAACTATTTTGTGTGTGTATCCCTGACAAGGAACACGCAGTGTGTTTCCAGAGAGCTTTCTTAGGAAATAAGAGAGAGAGAGAGAATAAAGAGAAAGGCAGACAGGCAAAGGAGTTGGAGCAGAAGTTGAGAATAGCAGATATGGTGCCTGTACCCTGCTTCATCCATGTCCTAAATCTGATAGTTACTTGATTTCTCACAGAATCCAAACCCCTGAAAAAATGTTAAATATCTTTCCTAAAATCTGCCCACACATTAGCCCATCCATTAGTGCTCACTAGTGATGAGCGAGCACCCCAATGCTCGGGTGTTCGGGTGCTCTGACCGAGCGCCCCCGGAGGCTCGAGTGCTCGGCCGAGCACCCGAGCCCCATTGAAGTCAATGGGAGGACTCGAGCATTACACCAGGCACCCCCTGCTCTGATGAGGGGAGGGTGCCTGGTCCATAGGAAAAGGGCAGAAAAGGATGGAAACACCACAGAAATGGTTGAGGGACAGCATAGGGAGGATGTCTGGATGTCTTGGACTCCAACGTCGCTGCTGGGAACGATGTTTTGCCCGTAGTACGCCATTTTTACAGACTGACCGTAAAACACACAAAAAGGAAAATAAAAACGACTTTAGGCGAAAAATTGTTACCAAACAATATTTGCTGTATATTTACTTGTATATCATCTGCAAATTCTCCCAAAAATTTCCTCGATTTTCTGAAGTGAGGCCATGATTAAGAGGGAAACGTGCGCAGAGGCAAATTATCCCAAAAATTTCCTTGATTTTATTGAACTGAGGCCATGATTAAGAGGGAAACGTGCGCAGAGGCAAATTCTCCCAAAAATTTCCTTGATTTTCAGAACTGAGGCCATGATTAAGAGGGAAACGTGCGCAAAGGCAAATTCTCCCAAAAATTTCCTCGATTTTTCTGAACTGGGGCCATGATTAAGAGGGAAACGTGCGCTGAGCTGACCATCTAAAACATTATGGGTGAGGGTCTGCTGCGGAGCTGACCATCCTAAACATTATATGCGAAGGCCCGCTAGTGAGCTGACGCTATAAAACATTATATGAGAGGGCCCGCTAGAGAGCTGACCCAATAAAACATTATATGAGAAGGCCCGCTGGTGAGCTGACCTATATAAAAATTGTCAAACAGGGCCCGCTGGTGAGCTGGCCCTATATAAAAATTATATCACAGGGCCCGCTGGTGAGCTGGCCCTATATAAAAATTATAGCACAGGGCATATGGAAGAGGAGGAGGAGGATGAGAAGATTAAGAGTCAACCATATACCCGTTTTTTGGGTGGAAGGGGTGAATGGGAATACAGAGTATTCCCATCATTGTAAATAACATATATAAAGTGAGTTTATGTTCCCCCGGGGCTTTCCTCCAGTGGAGTGGAGAAGTCAGGGGAAATCCAGGCCTTGTTCATTTTTATAAGTGTCAACCTATCAGCATTGTCGGTGGAAAGGCGGATACGCTTATTTGTTATGATGCCACCAGCAGCACTAAATACCCGCTCAGACAGAACACTGGCGGCAGGGCAGGCCAGCACCTCCAAGGCGTAGAGTGCCAGTTCATACCACGTGTCCAGCTTGGACACCCAGTAGTTGTAAGGCACAGAGGGATCATTGAGGACGCTGACACGGTCTGCTACGTACTCCTTCACCATCTTCCAAAACTTTTCCCTCCTTGTGACACTAGGCTGCGCATCAGGGTGAGGGTGCTGGCGGGGTGTCATGAAGGTGTCCCACGCCTTGGAGAGTGTTGCCCTGCCTTTGTCGGAACTGCTGTGTGCTCCCCTTTTCTCCCCTTCTCGGTTGGCCAAGGTAGCACGTACTCTGCCGCCAGCGTTGTCAGATGGAAAATTTTGGAGCAATTTTTCAACAAGAACCTTCTGGTATTGCACCATTTTGCTTGTCCTCTCCACCGGAGGAATGAGAGATGAGAAATTCTCTTTGTAGCGGGGGTCCAGAAGGGTGAACACCCAGTAATCCGTGTTGTCTAAAATGCGTACAACGCGTGGGTCACGGGAAAGGCAGCCTAACATAAAGTCAACCATGTGTGCAAGAGTACCAACAGTCAAGATTTCGCTGTCCTCACCAGGAGGATGACTCTCAATCTCCTCATCCTCTTCCTCCTCTTCTGCCCACCCACGCTGAAGAGATGGAACTAAAGTTCCATGGCTACCCTCTGTAGCGGAGGCAACCGTGTCTTCCTCCTCCTCCTCCTCCTCCTCCGCCTCCTCCAATTGTCGCTGAGAAGACGAAGTGAGGGTGCTCTGGCTATCACCTTGTGTAAGCTCTTCCTCCCCCATTTCCACCTCTTCCACATGCAAAGCGTCGGTTTTAATTGTGAGCAGCGAGCATTTCAGTAGACACAGAAGTGGGATGGTTACACTGATAATAGCGTTATCGCCGCTCACCATCTGTGTCGATTCCTCAAAATTGCGTAAAACCTCACAGAGGTCTGACATCCATTCCCACTCCTCACTTCTGATTACAGGAAGTTGAACGGAGAGGCGACGACCGTGTAACAGCTGGTACTCCACTACTGCCCTCTGCTGCTCACAAAGCCGGGCCAACATGTGGAAGGTGGAGTTCCAGCGCGTGCTCACGTCACACAGCAGCGGGTGAGCTGGCAATTGTAAGCGCTGCTGCAGCTTCAACAGGCCGGCCGAAGCTGTAGATGACTTACGGAAATGTGCACACACGCGGCGCACCTTGGTCAAGAGATCATGCACATTGGGGTAGGTTTTTAGAAATCGCTGAACCACTAAATTAAATACATGCGCTAGGCATGGTACGTGTGTGAGCTTGCCGAGCTCCAAAGCCGCCACCAAGTTACGCCCATTATCACACACAACCATGCCTGGTTGCAGGTTGAGTGGCGAGAGCCACTGCTCGGTCTGGTGACTAATCCCCTGCAACAGCTCTGAGGCCGTGTGCTGTTTGTCCCCAAGGCAGATCATCTTCAGCACGGCCTGTTGACGCTTCCCCACTGCAGTGCTACACTGCTTCCAGCTACTGGCTGATGGGGGAGTGGCGCTGCGTATAGAGAATTCGGAGGTGGAAACGGAGGAGGAGGAGCCAATAACGTAGGTGCTGGCGGAAACCCTGATGGAGGTAGGGCCCGCAATCCTCGGCGTGGGTAGCACCCGTGCCATCCCAGGGTCCGAGTCGCTCCCAGCCTCCACGACATTCACCCAGTGTGCCGTCAGGGAAATGTAGCGTCCCTGGCCACAAGCACTTGTCCATGTGTCAGTCGTTAAGTGGACCTTCCCAGTAACTGCGTTGGTCAGGGCACGGGTGATGTTACGGGACACATGGTGGTGTAATGCGGGGATGGCACACCGGGAAAAGTAGTGGCGGCTGGGGACCGCGTACCGAGGGACAGCTGCTGCCATCAGGCTGCGGAAGGACTCAGTGTCCACAAGCCTAAATGGCAGCATTTCGATGGCCAGTAATTTGGAAAGGTGTGAGGTTAGTGCTATGGCCTGTGGGTGGGTGGCTGGGTATTTTCGCTTGCGCTCAAATGCCTGGGGTAACGAAATTTGGACGCTGTGCTGGGACAGGGAAGTGGATGTGGTCGCTGATGGTGCTTCAGATGGTACAGGTGCAGGGCGGGAGGTATGCGGGCCTGCGCCTTCGACAGGCGATTGGCCGGCACCGAAAACAGGGGAAGAGGAGGCAGTGGTGTGGCCTGCAGACACAGATGGGCGATCCAGGCGTTCCTCCCACTTACTACGGTGCTTGGATGCCATGTGTCGGATCATGCTGGTGGTGGTGAGGTTTCTAGTGTTCATGCCTCGGCTCATTCTGGTGTGGCACAGGTTGCAAACTACAATTCTTTTGTCGTCCGCACTTTCCTTAAAAAAACGCCATACCGCGGAACACCTACCCTTTGGCAAGGGAGATTTACGCAAGGGGGTGCTCCGTGGAACATTTGCGGGCCGGTTTGGTGCGGTCCGCCTTCTTTCTGTAGCCACACCACTGCCTCTTCCAGCCTGTTGCAGTGCTGCAGATGGCTCACCCTCAGGACTGCTGTCATCGCTCGGCTCTACACCTTCCCAGGTGGGGTCAGTCACCTCATCGTCCACCAAGTCCTCCTCCACTTCCTCACTCTGATCATCCTCCCCATGTCTTGATCCCACCACATACTCAGTCATTGACAACTGTATAACATTCTCCTCAACAAGGTCTTGAGACAGTAATAGTGGTTGATTTAATGGCAACTGTGTCTCATCATCATCATCATCATCCACTACTTCCTTTGACCTTAAATGCCGTTCACATCTGTCATCTTCTTGTGATTGGGTACCCTCTAGAGGTTGTGAATCAGGGCACAAGATGTCATGTTCCTCTGCAAGCGTGCTTGGAGAGAGGGTCAAATGAAGGATTGGTGATGAGACGAACTCCTCACTATATCCCAGTGTGGGATCACTTCTTTGACCAGACCGTCTATGGTGGGAGGAAGGATGATCAGAGTGAGGATTATGTTGACCAGACTCTTGGCTACTGAGAGTGGACTTGGTGGAAGACAGGGTGGTGCTTAACCGACTGGAAGCAGTATCAGCTGACATCCAACCGACCACCTGTTCGCAGTGGTCGGACCTCGAGAGTGATGTCCTGCGACGCCCTGTAAAATTAGACATGAAGCTAGGTATGGTGGATGTCTTTCTTTCTTGTGCTCTGGCACCAGGCACAGTTTCTCCGCGTCCTGACCCGCGCCCTGAACTATCAGGATCACGTCCACTTCCCCGTCCCTTTTTACCCGCCTTCTTCATCTTACACGGAATATGTGACTTTAATATTTGAGTTTGAAAACTTAACAGTATTTCTTCCTATTCTGCAACTGTGCAGAGTACACAGAATAGGCTGCTAAACTGCGGTGACACACACTGAATGGAATATGTGACTTTAATATTTGAGTTTGAAAACTTAACAGTATTTCTTCCTATTCTGCAACTGTGCAGAGTACACAGAATAGGCTGCTAAACTGCGGTGACGCACACTGAATGGAATATGTGACTTTAATATTTGAGTTTGAAAACTTAACAGTATTTCTTCCTATTCTGCAACTGTGCAGAGTACACAGAATAGGCTGCTAAACTGCGGTGACACACACTGAATGGAATATGTGACTTTAATATTTGAGTTTGAAAACTTAACAGTATTTCTTCCTATTCTGCAACTGTGCAGAGTACACAGAATAGGCTGCTAAACTGCGGTGACGCACACTGAATGGAATATGTGACTTTAATATTTGAGTTTGAAAACTTAACAGTATTTCTTCCTATTCTGCAACTGTGCAGAGTACACAGAATAGGCTGCTAAACTGCGGTGACACACACTGAATGGAATATGTGACTTTAATATTTGAGTTTGAAAACTTAACAGTATTTCTTCCTATTCTGCAACTGTGCAGAGTACACAGAATAGGCTGCTAAACTGCGGTGACGCACACTGAATGGAATATGTGACTTTAATATTTGAGTTTGAAAACTTAACAGTATTTCTTCCTATTCTGCAACTGTGCAGAGTACACAGAATAGGCTGCTAAACTGCGGTGACACACACTGAATGGAATATGTGACTTTAATATTTGAGTTTGAAAACTTAACAGTATTTCTTCCTATTCTGCAACTGTGCAGAGTACACAGAATAGGCTGCTAAACTGCGGTGACACACACTGAATGGAATATGTGACTTTAATATTTGAGTTTGAAAACTTAGTATTTCTTCCTATTCTGCAACTGTGCAGAGTACACAGAATAGGCTGCTAAACTGCGGTGACACACACTGAATGGAATATGTGACTTTAATATTTGAGTTTGAAAACTTAACAGTATTTCTTCCTATTCTGCAACTGTGCAGAGTACACAGAATAGGCTGCTAAACTGCGGTGACACACACTGAATGGAATATGTGACTTTAATATTTGAGTTTGAAAACTTAACAGTATTTCTTCCTATTCTGCAACTGTGCAGAGTACACAGAATAGGCTGCTAAACTGCGGTGACACACACTGAATGGAATATGTGACTTTAATATTTGAGTTTGAAAACTTAACAGTATTTCTTCCTATTCTGCAACTGTGCAGAGTACACAGAATAGGCTGCTAAACTGCGGTGACGCACACTGAATGGAATATGTGACTTTAATATTTGAGTTTGAAAACTTAACAGTATTTCTTCCTATTCTGCAACTGTGCAGAGTACACAGAATAGGCTGCTAAACTGCGGTGACACACACTGAATGGAATATGTGACTTTAATATTTGAGTTTGAAAACTTAACAGTATTTCTTCCTATTCTGCAACTGTGCAGAGTACACAGAATAGGCTGCTAAACTGCGGTGACACACACTGAATGGAATATGTGACTTTAATATTTGAGTTTGAAAACTTAACAGTATTTCTTCCTATTCTGCAACTGTGCAGAGTACACAGAATAGGCTGCTAAACTGCGGTGACACACACTGAATGGAATATGTGACTTTAATATTTGAGTTTGAAAACTTAACAGTATTTCTTCCTATTCTGCAACTGTGCAGAGTACACAGAATAGGCTGCTAAACTGCGGTGACACACACTGAATGGAATATGTGACTTTAATATTTGAGTTTGAAAACTTAACAGTATTTCTTCCTATTCTGCAACTGTGCAGAGTACACAGAATAGGCTGCTAAACTGCGGTGACGCACACTGAATGGAATATGTGACTTTAATATTTGAGTTTGAAAACTTAACAGTATTTCTTCCTATTCTGCAACTGTGCAGAGTACACAGAATAGGCTGCTAAACTGCGGTGACACACACTGAATGGAATATGTGACTTTAATATTTGAGTTTGAAAACTTAACAGTATTTCTTCCTATTCTGCAACTGTGCAGAGTACACAGAATAGGCTGCTAAACTGCGGCGAAGCACACTGAATGGAATATGTGACTTTGATATTTTAGTTTGAAGACTTAACAGTATTTCTTCCTATTCTGCAACTCTGCACAGTACACAGAATGTGCTGCTAAACTGCGGCGAAGCACACTGAATGGAATATGTGACTTTGATATTTTAGTTTGAAGACTTAACAGTATTTCTTCGTATTCTGCAACTGTGCACAGTACACAGAATGTGCTGCTAAACTGCGGTGACGCACACTGAATGGAATATGTGACTTTGATATTTTAGTTTGAAGACTTAACAGTATTTCTTCCTATTCTGCAACTCTGCACAGTACACAGAATGTGCTGCTAAACTGCGGCGACGCACACTGAATGGAATATGTGACTTTGAAATTTTAGTTTGAAGACTTAACAGTATTTCTTCCTATTCTGCAACTCTGCACAGTACACAGAATGTGCTGCTAAACTGCGGCGAAGCACACTGAATGGAATATGTGACTTTGATATTTTAGTTTGAAGACTTAACAGTATTTCTTCCTATTCTGCAACTCTGCACAGTCCACAGAATGTGCTGCTAAACTGCGGCGAAGCACACTGAATGGAATATGTGACTTTGATATTTTAGTTTGAAGACTTAACAGTATTTCTTCCTATTCTGCAACTCTGCACAGTACACAGAATGTGCTGCTAAACTGCGGCGACGCACACTGAATGGAATATGTGACTTTGATATTTTAGTTTGAAGACTTAACAGAATGTGCTCTAATCTGCAACTCTGCACACTAAACAGAATGTGCTCTAATCTGCAACTTTGCACACTAAACAGAATGTGCTCTAATCTGCAACTTTGCACACTAAACAGAATGTGCTCTAATCTGCAACTTTGCACACTAAACAGAATGTGCTCTAATCTGCAACTTTGCACACTAAACATAATATATGAAATTTTTTTTTTTTTTTTTTTTCCCCCACACAAAATAACCTGCTGCCCCCACACACAGTAGTCCTAAAAAGGACTTTTGGTTCTTTTTTTTTCACAATTTTGCTTTTTTTCTCCCTACACTGACTTTCCCTTCCTATCCTCATCTCTCCCTGGCTAAGACTGAGCCGAACTCGCTGGTCAGGTGCTATACAGCACCCGACCACGGGTTCTGGCCAGCCAATCAGTGTAATGCCAGCAGCCAACATGGCTGCTGGCATTACTCCGATGTCAGAGCCTCCCTGCACGTTTATTGGCTGCGCAGCAGCCGCAAAACGTGCGGGGAGGAGACCCGAACATGGCGGGCGAGCACATGCGGTACTCGTACGAGGTCCGCCATGTGCCGAGCAGAGCGATGCTCGAGCCGATCCGAGCATCGGCCGAGCATGCTCGCTCAACACTAGTTCTCACAATTAGTGTTGAGCGAGCATGCTCGGCCGATGTTGGCTGCTGGCATTACACTGATTGGCTGGCCAGAACCCGTGGTCGGGTGCTGTATAGCACCTGACCAGCGAGTTCGGCTCAGTCTTAGCCAGGGAGAGATGAGGATAGGAAGGGAAAGTCAGTGTAGGGAGAAAAAAAGCAAAATTGTGAAAAAAAAAGAACCAAAAGTCCTTTTTAGGACTACTGTGTGTGGGTGCAGCAGGTTATTTTGTGTGGGGGGAAAAAAACAAACAAAAAAAAATTTCATATATTCTGTTTAGTGTGCAAAGTTGCAGATTAGAGCACATTCTGTTTAGTGTGCAAAGTTGCAGATTAGAGCACATTCTGTTTAGTGTGCAAAGTTGCAGATTAGAGCACATTCTGTTAAGTCTTCAAACTAAAATATCAAAGTCACATATTCCATTCAATGTGCGTCGCCGCAGTTTAGCAGCACATTCTGTGTACTGTGCAGAGTTGCAGAATAGGAAGAAATACTGTTAAGTCTTCAAACTAAAATATCAAAGTCACATATTCCATTCAGTGTGCTTCGCCGCAGTTTAGCAGCACATTCTGTGTACTGTGCAGAGTTGCAGAATAGGAAGAAATACTGTTAAGTCTTCAAACTAAAATATCAAAGTCACATATTCCATTCAGTGTGCTTCGCCGCAGTTTAGCAGCACATTCTGTGTACTGTGCAGAGTTGCAGAATAGGAAGAAATACTGTTAAGTCTTCAAACTAAAATATCAAAGTCACATATTCCATTCAGTGTGCTTCGCCGCAGTTTAGCAGCACATTCTGTGTACTGTGCAGAGTTGCAGAATAGGAAGAAATACTGTTAAGTCTTCAAACTAAAATATCAAAGTCACATATTCCATTCAGTGTGCTTCGCCGCAGTTTAGCAGCACATTCTGTGTACTGTGCAGAGTTGCAGAATAGGAAGAAATACTGTTAAGTCTTCAAACTAAAATTTCAAAGTCACATATTCCATTCAGTGTGCGTCGCCGCAGTTTAGCAGCACATTCTGTGTACTGTGCAGAGTTGCAGAATAGGAAGAAATACTGTTAAGTCTTCAAACTAAAATATCAAAGTCACATATTCCATTCAGTGTGCGTCACCGCAGTTTAGCAGCACATTCTGTGTACTGTGCAGAGTTGCAGAATAGGAAGAAATACTGTTAAGTCTTCAAACTAAAATATCAAAGTCACATATTCTATTCAGTGTGCTTTGCCGCAGTTTAGCAGCCTATTCTGTGTACTCTGCACAGTTGCAGAATAGGAAGAAATACTGTTAAGTTTTCAAACTCAAATATTAAAGTCACATATTCCATTCAGTGTGTGTCACCGCAGTTTAGCAGCCTATTCTGTGTACTCTGCACAGTTGCAGAATAGGAAGAAATACTGTTAAGTTTTCAAACTCAAATATTAAAGTCACATATTCCATTCAGTGTGTGTCACCGCAGTTTAGCAGCCTATTCTGTGTACTCTGCACAGTTGCAGAATAGGAAGAAATACTGTTAAGTTTTCAAACTCAAATATTAAAGTCACATATTCCATTCAGTGTGTGTCACCGCAGTTTAGCAGCCTATTCTGTGTACTCTGCACAGTTGCAGAATAGGAAGAAATACTGTTACGTTTTCAAACTCAAATATTAAAGTCACATATTCCATTCAGTGTGTGTCACCGCAGTTTAGCAGCCTATTCTGTGTACTCTGCACAGTTGCAGAATAGGAAGAAATACTGTTACGTTTTCAAACTCAAATATTAAAGTCACATATTCCATTCAGTGTGTGTCACCGCAGTTTAGCAGCCTATTCTGTGTACTCTGCACAGTTGCAGAATAGGAAGAAATACTGTTAAGTTTTCAAACTCAAATATTAAAGTCACATATTCCATTCAGTGTGTGTCACCGCAGTTTAGCAGCCTATTCTGTGTACTCTGCACAGTTGCAGAATAGGAAGAAATACTGTTAAGTTTTCAAACTCAAATATTAAAGTCACATATTCCATTCAGTGTGTGTCACCGCAGTTTAGCAGCCTATTCTGTGTACTCTGCACAGTTGCAGAATAGGAAGAAATACTGTTAAGTTTTCAAACTCAAATATTAAAGTCACATATTTCATTCAGTGTGCGTCACCGCAGTTTAGCAGCCTATTCTGTGTACTCTGCACAGTTGCAGAATAGGAAGAAATACTGTTAAGTTTTCAAACTCAAATATTAAAGTCACATATTCCATTCAGTGTGTGTCACCGCAGTTTAGCAGCCTATTCTGTGTACTCTGCACAGTTGCAGAATAGGAAGAAATACTGTTAAGTTTTCAAACTCAAATATTAAAGTCACATATTCCATTCAGTGTGTGTCACCGCAGTTTAGCAGCCTATTCTGTGTACTCTGCACAGTTGCAGAATAGGAAGAAATACTGTTAAGTTTTCAAACTCAAATATTAAAGTCACATATTCCATTCAGTGTGCGTCACCGCAGTTTAGCAGCCTATTCTGTGTACTCTGCACAGTTGCAGAATAGGAAGAAATACTGTTAAGTTTTCAAACTCAAATATTAAAGTCACATATTCCATTCAGTGTGCGTCACCGCAGTTTAGCAGCCTATTCTGTGTACTCTGCACAGTTGCAGAATAGGAAGAAATACTGTTAAGTTTTCAAACTCAAATATTAAAGTCACATATTCCATTCAGTGTGCGTCACCGCAGTTTAGCAGCCTATTCTGTGTACTCTGCACAGTTGCAGAATAGGAAGAAATACTGTTAAGTTTTCAAACTCAAATATTAAAGTCACATATTCCGTATAAGATGAAGAAGGCGGGTAAAAAGGGACGGGGAAGTGGACGTGATCCTGATAGTTCAGGGCGCGGGTCAGGACGTGGAGAAACTGTGCCTGGTGCCAGAGCACAAGAAAGAAAGACATCCACCATACCTAGCTTCATGTCTAATTTTACAGGGCGTCGCAGGACATCACTCTCGAGGTCCGACCACTGCGAACAGGTGGTCGGTTGGATTTCAGCTGATACTGCTTCCAGTCGGTTAAGCACCACCCTGTCTTCCACCAAGTCCACTCTCAGTAGCCAAGAGTCTGGTCAACATAATCCTCACTCTGATCATCCTTCCTCCCACCATAGACGGTCTGGTCAAAGAAGTGATCCCACACTGGGATATAGTGAGGAGCTCGTCTCATCACCAATCCTTCATTTGACCCTCTCTCCAAGCACGCTTGCAGAGGAACATGACATCTTGTGCCCTGATTCACAACCTCTAGAGGGTACCCAATCACAAGAAGATGACAGATGTGAACGGCAATTAAGGTCAAAGGAAGTAGTGGATGATGATGATGATGATGAGACACAGTTGCCATTAAATCAACCACTATTACTGTCTCAAGACCTTGTTGAGGAGAATGTTATACAGTTGTCAATGACTGAGTATGTGGTGGGATCAAGACATGGGGAGGATGATCAGAGTGAGGAAGTGGAGGAGGACTTGGTGGACGATGAGGTGACTGACCCCACCTGGGAAGGTGTAGAGCCGAGCGATGACAGCAGTCCTGAGGGTGAGCCATCTGCAGCACCGCAACAGGCTGGAAGAGGCAGTGGTGTGGCTACAGAAAGAAGGCGGACCGCACCAAACCGGCACGCAAATGTTCCACGGAGCACCCCCTTGCGTAAATCTCCCTTGCCAAAGGGTAGGTGTTCCGCTGTATGGCGTTTTTTTAAGGAAAGTGCGGACGACAAAAGAATTGTAGTTTGCAACCTGTGCCACACCAGAATGAGCCGAGGCATGAACACTAGAAACCTCACCACCACCAGCATGATCCGACACATGGCATCCAAGCACCGTAGTAAGTGGGAGGAACGCCTGGATCGCCCATCTGTGTCTGCAGGCCACACCACTGCCTCCTCTTCCCCTGTTTTCGGTGCCGGCCAATCGCCTGTCGAAGGCGCAGGCCCGCATACCTCCCGCCCTGCACCTGTACCATCTGAAGCACCATCAGCGACCACATCCACTTCCCTGTCCCAGCACAGCGTCCAAATTTCGTTACCCCAGGCATTTGAGCGCAAGCGAAAATACCCAGCCACCCACCCACAGGCCATAGCACTAACCTCACACCTTTCCAAATTACTGGCCATCGAAATGCTGCCATTTAGGCTTGTGGACACTGAGTCCTTCCGCAGCCTGATGGCAGCAGCTGTCCCTCGGTACGCGGTCCCCAGCCGCCACTACTTTTCCCGGTGTGCCATCCCCGCATTACACCACCATGTGTCCCGTAACATCACCCGTGCCCTGACCAACGCAGTTACTGGGAAGGTCCACTTAACGACTGACACATGGACAAGTGCTTGTGGCCAGGGACGCTACATTTCCCTGACGGCACACTGGGTGAATGTCGTGGAGGCTGGGAGCGACTCGGACCCTGGGATGGCACGGGTGCTACCCACGCCGAGGATTGCGGGCCCTACCACCATCAGGGTTTCCGCCAGCACCTACGTTATTGTCTCCTCCTCCTCCGTTTCCACCTCCGAATTCTCTACACGCAGCGCCACTCCCCCATCAGCCAGTAGCTGGAAGCAGTGTAGCACTGCAGTGGGGAAGCGTCAACAGGCCGTGCTGAAGTTGATCTGCCTTGGGGACAAACAGCACACGGCCTCAGAGCTGTTGCAGGGGATTAGTCACCAGACCGAGCAGTGGCTCTCGCCACTCAACCTGCAACCAGGCATGGTTGTGTGTGATAATGGGCGTAACTTGGTGGCGGCTTTGGAGCTCGGCAAGCTCACACACGTACCATGCCTAGCGCATGTATTTAATTTAGTGGTTCAGCGATTTCTAAAAACCTACCCCAATGTGCATGATCTCTTGACCAAGGTGCACCGCGTGTGTGCACATTTCCGTAAGTCATCTACAGCTTCGGCCGGCCTGTTGAAGCTGCAGCAGCGCTTACAATTGCCAGCTCACCGGCTGCTGTGTGACGTGAGCACGCGCTGGAACTCCACCTTCCACATGTTGGCCCGGCTTTGTGAGCAGCAGAGGGCAGTAGTGGAGTACCAGCTGTTACACGGTCGTCGCCTCTCCGTTCAACTTCCTGTAATCAGAAGTGAGGAGTGGGAATGGATGTCAGACCTCTGTGAGGTTTTACGCAATTTTGAGGAATCGACACAGATGGTGAGCGGCGATAACGCTATTATCAGTGTAACCATCCCACTTCTGTGTCTACTGAAACGCTCGCTGCTCACAATTAAAACCGACGCTTTGCATGTGGAAGAGGTGGAAATGGGGGAGGAAGAGCTTACACAAGGTGATAGCCAGAGCACCCTCACTTCGTCTTCTCAGCGACAATTGGAGGAGGCGGAGGAGGAGGAGGAGGAGGAGGAAGACACGGTTGCCTCCGCTACAGAGGGTAGCCATGGAACTTTAGTTCCATCTCTTCAGCGTGGGTGGGCAGAAGAGGAGGAAGAGGATGAGGAGATTGAGAGTCATCCTCCTGGTGAGGACAGCGAAATCTTGACTGTTGGTACTCTGGCACACATGGCTGACTTTATGTTAGGCTGCCTTTCCCGTGACCCACGCGTTGTACGCATTTTAGACAACACGGATTACTGGGTGTTCACCCTTCTGGACCCCCGCTACAAAGAGAATTTCTCATCTCTCATTCCTCCGGTGGAGAGGACAAGCAAAATGGTGCAATACCAGAAGGTTCTTGTTGAAAAATTGCTTCAAAATTTTCCATCTGACAACGCTGGCGGCAGAGTACGTGCTACCTTGGCCAACCGAGAAGGGGAGAAAAGGGGAGCACACAGCAGTTCCGACAAAGGCAGGGCAACACTCTCCAAGGCGTGGGACACCTTCATGACACCCCGCCAGCACCCTCACCCTGATGCGCAGCCTAGTGTCACAAGGAGGGAAAAGTTTTGGAAGATGGTGAAGGAGTACGTAGCAGACCGTGTCAGCGTCCTCAATGATCCCTCTGTGCCTTACAACTACTGGGTGTCCAAGCTGGACACGTGGTATGAACTGGCACTCTACGCCTTGGAGGTGCTGGCCTGCCCTGCCGCCAGCGTTCTGTCTGAGCGGGTATTTAGTGCTGCTGGTGGCATCATAACAGATAAGCGTATCCGCCTTTCCACCGACAATGCTGATAGGTTGACACTTATAAAAATGAACAAGGCCTGGATTTCCCCTGACTTCTCCACTCCACTGGAGGAAAGCCCCGGGGGAACATAAACTCACTTTATATATGTTATTTACAATGATGGGAATACTCTGTATTCCCATTCACCCCTTCCACCCAAAAAACGGGTATATGGTTGACTCTTAATCTTCTCATCCTCCTCCTCCTCTTCCATATGCCCTGTGCTATAATTTTTATATAGGGCCAGCTCACCAGCGGGCCCTGTGATATAATTTTTATATAGGGCCAGCTCACCAGCGGGCCCTGTTTGACAATTTTTATATAGGTCAGCTCACCAGCGGGCCTTCTCATATAATGTTTTATTGGTTCAGCTCTCTAGCGGGCCCTCTCATATAATGTTTTATAGCGTCAGCTCACTAGCGGGCCTTCGCATATAATGTTTAGGATGGTCAGCTCCGCAGCAGACCCTCACCCATAATGTTTTAGATGGTCAGCTCAGCGCACGTTTCCCTCTTAATCATGGCCCCAGTTCAGAAAAATCGAGGAAATTTTTGGGAGAATTTGCCTTTGCGCACGTTTCCCTCTTAATCATGGCCTCAGTTCAATAAAATCAAGGAAATTTTTGGGATAATTTGCCTCTGCGCACGTTTCCCTCTTAATCATGGCCTCACTTCAGAAAATCAAGGAAATTTTTGGGATAATTTGCCTCTGCGCACGTTTCCCTCTTAATCATGGCCTCACTTCAGAAAATCGAGGAAATTTTTGGGAGAATTTGCAGATGATATACAAGTAAATATACAGCAAATATTGTTTGGTAACAATTTTTCGCCTAAAGTCGTTTTTATTTTCCTTTTTGTGTGTTTTACGGTCAGTCTGTAAAAATGGCGTACTACGGGCGAAAGATCGTTCCCAGCAGCGATGTTGGAGTCCAAGATGCATCCAGACATCCTCCCTATGCTGTCCCTGAACCATTTCTGTGGTGTTTCCATCATTTTCTGCCCTTTTCCTATGGACCAGGCACCCTCCCCTCATCAGAGCAGGGGGTGCCTGGTGTAATGCTCGAGTCCTCCCATTGACTTCAATGGGGCTCGGGTGCTCGGCCGAGCACTCGAGCCTCCGGGGGCGCTCGGTCAGAGCACCCGAACACCCGAGCATTGGGGTGCTCGCTCATCACTACTCACAATGCATTATATTTCATACAAGAGTGTAACCACCCACCTCATCACAAGCTTAAAATGGAAATACCTGTCATGATGAATTCCATGTTGTACATAATGGAAAACAAAAGAAGAAACAGCGCAAAAGCACCTCCAAGAGCAATCTTTCTTTATAGTAATCCCGCCGTACTGTGTACTGTTAACAGCCCCTTCAGAGTGGGTACTCACAGAAATCAAAGGCTCAACCAGCCTCTGAGTTTAAAGGCACTTCAAATGCTCCAAATAGTACATCGGTGTCGATCTCCAAAGTAAAAATGGCCTTTCATCAATGTTGATAATAGGGAAAAGTAAAACACTGCTACCCGGGGGGTGTGGCCTGCCAGCTTAACTGAAAGGATGTCTGATGCGTGAGCTCCAACCCTGAGACGGACAAAATCTGAATAATTTGGTCATATTCAATGCATTCCTTCTTTCACTTGATACTAATACTTGTATGACATTATGTCTAACTCAAAGCCTCAAAGAAAGGATGGTGATGTGCATCTATTCTTTAAGAAATCACAAGATAAAATGCGCACTTCACTATCATCTAAGATGGCCGACTCAGCACCACAACAACAGGGCCACGTCCTGGATGACTTGCCTCCGATTAATGAGCACATTGATTCAGATGGCGACTGCACTTGGGGAGATTCCACCTCCCTGTCAACGAGGGGCTATATACAGAATCTGCTGTCTGACCTAAAATCCTTCCTACATGAAGAGCTACTTAATGTAAAAGCGTACATTGCTCATCTGGGTGACAGACTGGAGTTCTTGGAAAGCAATAAAGGACGTTGCTCATCTTTTCGCAAGTCAGTCTGTGACCAATTTAAATCCATACACATATCTAACACTGAGACTATAATGCTTGTAGATGACCTAGAAAACCACAGTAGGCGCGGAAATCTTAGAATCCGAGGGAACCCTGAAACGGTAGGCCAAGACGACTTACCTGCCTTCCTTCAACACCTGTTATGATACATTAATAACACCAGCTACACCAAATCTTTGGAGCTTGATAGAGCTCATAGAGTTGACAAACCCAAAAATTCTCCACAAGATTCCACACGTGATATGGTACTTTGCTTTCACTCCTATACAGAGAAAGATCAAACTGCGTCAGCATCAAGAAATATGGCGTCCATACAGCTGAAGGCATCATCAACATCTCGGTCTTTAACGATCTCTCCCCTACAGCACTAAAATGGAGAAAGGAATTATGCCCTGTCACTTCCATTCTTCGGCAGATCAACAAAAAATACAAATGGGGTTACCCCCGATGCTTCTAGCACCAAAGGACGGTAAGACATATACGCTGAGATTCAGAGGAGACTGCAGGGCCTTTTTATCAGACCTGCATATCACCATTCCAGATAACACCCCATTTTCCCTCGGTTCCGAAACTACCCCTTGATTGGGATGACGCAATGGAGACTTCCAGCCCTTGGGTGCCGGTAATGAAACAGAGAAGATCACCGGACTCACCTCAGCCAACCAAATCTGCCACAAAACAGGCGCGCCAGTCGGAAGGCTGACTTTTCTATGGAATCTTACTGACGAATACTCTTTATGTGCCTTAGATTGGCTTGCCATGATATCCTTTTATTTATTTATATTTGGACGCTGAGGCCCAGGGTTTCAATTATATGTTTTGTTTAATTTACTGTTCTCATTCTATGTTTGAGTGTTGGAATGTTGCACAATACTTTATTGATACCGATATTTACATGTCTGGTATATTGCCAGTAGGTTATATTCTTGTTAAGCCTACAATAGCTTTTTCACAGACATTGGGACTGTTGGACAAGGTATGTTATTAAAGCTATAAACTTGATCTCCCTGCACTGTTCCACTTTTATATCCTTATTATATTCTACAATTTAACACCGAAGACACAATGACATCTTATACTGTGTCTTCACCCGGTTGTTTTAGCCGCCATGTCTGTGAACTAATCTGAGATACACATTACATGTCCCTGACCTATCCTTATATAATAATTTGTTAAAACTTATGTAACAACGCAGTTATAAGCAGTAGAGACTGATGCGTGTGCTGCAGTCATGCTCAGTAGAGACTGCCAGTGATGAGGTGATACAGAGCGGGGCGCTCCGAAGGAGCATCCAGCTCTGTATCAGCCGTGGCGTGGGCAGTCTCTACTGATCGTGACTGCACCGCGACCAGCTGGCACTGTATCAGCCGCGGTGTGGGCAGTCTCTGAGTGCATGACTGCCCTGCGACCGGCTGGCACTGTATCAGCCACGGCATGGGCAGTCTCTACTGTGCATGACTGCCCTGCAACCAGCTGGCAGTGGCAATGTGGCCTGTGTAACGGGCTCTTCAACTAGTTTGCTATAATATCCATCCTACAGCTGTTTAGCTGATAAGGAATGAAGGAAGGAAATGAGGGTGAGAATTTTCCGAGTAAGGAGTTGGACAAGATATATGGTAAGGGATGGGAGAGCTTACAAAAAAAATGCATATACTTTTGACTCTCTTTGTCCTGACACAGAAGTACTCCCTCTGTTTATAAGTGATTGCATACCTTTATCATTTTAGATGTTTCCCTCCCTTACCTCATTTGCTGTAAGGGAATTATACTTCATAATTATTCCTTCCTTCTCACCTGTCAGAGGAGTTTACTGTTTAATATTCGCACAATTTACCTGTTACTATAGTCTCCCTTATTGTTTTATCCTAGGTGACATACACCTTCCTTTATATTGAAACCTCTCTCATTACAGTCATGACATCTCTTTATTTCAGCTTTTCCAGCCTGTTTTTAGCTTAATATGACCTTTAACATGCTATGTTATGCAATTTGTCCTCTCGGGGACAGCCCATGCAGACTGACTCCCCAATCACTACTCCAGTTCATTCTTTCTATTTTTCTTTTTAATCTGCGTGTTGGGCTTTCCTCGAACTCTGCTGTATATATGTACCCAGAAGTTGGGTTATCCCATTCCCATTCATCTGCGAAGAGTTTTTCTGTCTCCTCCTCAGCAGCAGATTACCTTCTACCCCATCTTTCCCCGCTCTTTTTCTCTATGCCCTCTCTCATCTGTTTTCTACTCTTCCTGCTCTGGCTCACATGGGTTTGGCATCTTTTTTCTATCTCGCTAACTGTCCAATTTTATAAATATAACTCACTCTCCAGACTTCGATCTGCAACATAACGTGGTCAGATCATGCTCCAGTTCTCCTTTCCATAACACGTACTTCCTGTTCTTCTACCTCCAGACTGTGGAGATTAAATGAATATCTTCTTACCCAAGCTGATATCCGTTCTGCTATATCAACCACTCTTGAGAATTATATAAATGACGACTGCTCTGGGGATATCTCACCTGTAGCACTGGGAAGCACACAAATGTGTGGTAAAGGGGGAACTGACCAAATCAGCAGCATGGAAAAATAGAACACGAATTAAAGAAATGGAGACACTCATACAAGAGATCCACACTATTGAATCTCAGCATAAAGCCTCACTGGCAGCAAATCTCTTAACTAAACTCACTACCTTATGATCTCGTAACTCTACTCAACTTGAAAGTTGAATGCTCCTTTTTCCACCTTAAGCATTCCTATTTCGAACACGGCATTAATCCAGGTAAGCTTCTAGCCAGACAACTTAAATCTAAATTTACTCAACCTTATGTTCCTTCGATCAGCTCAAAGTCTGGAATTGCTGTACATGATTCAAATGATATTGCCAAAACATTTAGATGTTTTTATCAGTCCCTTTACAAAATCTGGGAAGATCATCCCCCAACTTTTGATAAGCTAGACAAAATTCGCTCTTATCTTAGAGATGCTAAAATCCCCCAAATTTATCAGGCAACTTATTCCTCTCTTAAGTCATCGATCTCTGAAAAAGAAGTTTCTGAGGCAATTAAATCCTTGCCATCTGGGAAAAGCCCAGGACCTGACGGTTTCTCTGAAGCTTATTATAAAACATATAATAATCTTTTGACACCCATGCTAACTAAATCATTCGTATCGTTATCTGATGATATTACTTTTTTTCCCTTCAGTAGCAGAAGCCCATATAACTTTTCTCCCAAAACAAGGCAAAGACCCAATGAACTGTGCCAGTTATAGACCTATTTCTTTACTCAATTTAGACATTAAAATATATGCCAAAATCTTAGCTCAAAGACTCAAATTGATCCTCCCTTCCTTAATACACTTTGATCAAGCTGGTTTTACCCAGGAGAGGGAAGCCCACGACAACACTAGGAAATTACTTAACATTTTACAACACATACACTACAACAAGATTCCGACGGTCTTCCTTACCATTGATGCTGAGAAACCGTTTGACTGTGTTGACTGGCAATTTATGATTCAAACCGTTGAAACGTCCAGTATTCCGGAGCTTGACTGCCACTTTTAGACTGCCCCATTTCCCTTCAAATGGTCCTCTCGATCCATCTCCTACTTAGGGATAAAGTTTCCACATAAGCCAGAGGACTGCTTCAATCTGAATTACTCTCCATTATTACGTTCTATTAAATGTGATCTATATAGTTGGAAATATTTATATCTTTCCTGGATAGGCAAGCACAATACTAACAAAATGAATTTCATTCCTCGCTTTTTATACCTATTCCAAACCCTCCGAATCCCTATTTCTAAATATTTTTTTTTTTAAAGGCTTCTTCTATTTTATCAAATTTCTTATGGGGTTATTATCACGGTGCCTGTGCTACTGCTGGCGACATTCTGTCAGTTTTACTTCCTGCTGCCTCTTATTGGTTGGTGTGGCTTTGCCCCACCCAGTATTTGTCCTTAAATACTGGGCCTTGTCACTTCTCCAGTGCCCTTTTGTGGTGTTTCCATTGCCAGAGCTTGTTCCAGTTATTCATGTGATCTCTGTGTACCGACCCGGATTGACTGACGTTCCTGCTCTGTGTAGTGACCTGGCCCCGCTGACGTTCCTGCTCTGTGTACCGACTCGGATTGGCTGATGTTCCTGCTCTCTGTACCGAACCAGTTTGGGCGAATATTGTCCCGCATATCAGGGCCTGCTTGCGGTCTCATCCGGTATCCGGCTTGAGGCTGTCATCCGGTGTCAACTCTGTCCTCGGAGAGATCCTCTGTTGCCTCGTTGCTGCTCAGGCAGTCTTGTTACGATACCCAGTCACTTATTGTGTCGCGTGGGCAATACTCCAGTGCGATAGATCCATCTGGTAGCACCACAATACGCTTGAACTTTTACTGCTGCAAGCTGAGGTTGGTCTTATCCTAGGCGCCTCAGGCAACTCTCACTATCTGGCAGTCGACACTAGGTCTGAGCGTTCGTTAACCCCTTCAGGGTTGGTGCCATTCTCCACTGGATTACAGTCATTGCAGTCTCCGTTGGGTGTTCCTCAGAGCATACAGTTGCAGTCCTCCTTTACTGCTACGGCAGTCCACAGCTTGTCCCGGGCCTCCGTTTACTCCTCTGGCATTACTCGCTATTTCGTCACTCTCTGCAGAGTGAGAGTCTTGTGGGCCTTGCGCTATTAGGGCCTGTCAGTCTTCCTGGCCTAATAGTAACCATTTCACTGCTGTCTCGTTTGAATATCATGAGAACTATACCTGACCTGTGTCAGTATATTATTGTTGCTGTTATATACATATACTGGACCCGTGTGGGTATTGATTACTGTAACCTGACCTGTGTCAGTACTATATCGTGTACATATATTACTGGATCCACGAGGGTTATTATTATTCTGTGTTTTTTCAATAAAACTGTGTTTTATCTAACCTACTGTGTCTGAGTGTCAGTAAACCGTAACAGTTATAAGAAACCCAGAGTGACGTTATGCACTCTCTATAGACATAAATCGAGGGGAGGCATTGGCCTACCTGATATTAAAAAATATTATCAAGATGCAGTACTAACCTCTCTTCTAGATTGCAAACATCATGAACACTCCAAATTATTGGTAACTCTTGAGAGATCACAAGAGAAAGGTTATGATCCTTTGCACATAGCTCTTTTACCCTCAACTGTAACTCCTAAATCGATTCCCATTAATCCGCTCATCGAAAACTATTTGGAGATCAATTAATAAAACTCGAAGACTAATCTCACTCCCCTCTAAAGCCCCCCTGTATTCACCTTTTTTGAATCACCTCATGCCCTCCCTGCAACTCAATTCCCTAACTGGTGTACACAATCGGGTATTACTCTGGCTAATTTGATTGATTCCAATGGAGTTACATCTTTCAATACCATTAAACAATCTCTTACCCTCCCCTCTCAAGAAATCTGGATATATATTCACATAAAGCACTTACTTACTAAATCAATTGTCTGTTTCTCTTCTCGGGAAAGAGATTTCCCTTTTGAAGATCTTTTTCTAAAAACTCAGACTGGCCGTAGCGGCTTCCTTGGTAAGATATACTCTATTCTATCTCGGCTAGACGGTGTGAAAAAACCAGGCTATGCCATATCCTGGGAAAGAGAACTAAATGATACTCTGTCAGACTCTGGGTACGAATTTGGAATAACACATGTTTTTCTTCCATTTCTTCACAAATGAACTATAAGCTCCTACTACGTTGGTATTTCACCTCATTTCGACTACACAACATGAATCACTCTTCCGCATCTTTATGCTGGCACTGCCTCTCCCACCCAGGCTGTCTTCTACATATTTGGTGGTCATGCCATTTGATTAAGAGTTTTTGGAACTCCTGTCTGCAACAGATTTATAATTTTCTCTGTATTGAATTATCGAGAGATCCTTGGGTTATTTTGTTATTTCGAGATTTGCCACACTTACCTCCAGTCAAAAAGCTTTTCTTATTCTCCATGCTCAATGCAGCTAAAATGTTAATACCACTTCATTGGAAGTCATTGTCTCCTCCTTCTTTTGGCATGTGGTTCTCTAAGTTATCAGACCAAATTCTACATTTACGTTTCTCATGGACCAGAAAAGGCAAGGTTCTTGGAGATTTGTTGACCCTGACAATTGCCTGATCAGCTCTACATCAGACTATAAATGATTAAATTTATGACCATTGGACGTGTTTCGAGTTCCGTATTTACCAAAGCCCATGTGAGCCCTTTCCTTTTCCTCTTCCTTTTCCTTAGCTCTGCTCTCTCTTTCTGCTTCTCCCCCCGATTCTTCTCTTTCCTTACCTTCCTCTTTCTCATTGAGTCGATTACTTAGCTTTACTTTCTTTTTTCTTCCCCCTTCATCATTATTATCTTCTCTACATTCATCTATTTCCTAAAAATGGTTGAATATCTATATTTTTGTGAATGCGTTGCAACATCTCTTTGTTGCCATTTTGTTCTGTGAATGACCCTCAGTATCAGATGCTTACGTTTGTACTCTTTTTCCTTACATTGGTATATTCATTGTATTGTCATATTAATGAACACATCTTTGCTCATGTCTTGTTTAAGCTGTCCAACCTTTCAATAAAAAGATATCTGAAAAAAAAAAACACTGCTAACTGGGCTATTATAAAGCCTCCATTTATTGCGGTAGTGTTAAAATTAAATGTTATAAAAGTTTAAAATCAATATCAAACTAGATAATATATATTACTCTATACATTTCATCACATAAATGGCTTCATCAGGGAAATAATAAACAATGGTCAAACCATCTTTAATACAGTTCTTACCTCCCCTTTGTCAGGTCCTCTTCCATCCTCACAAACATCCAAATTCTCCCACTTAGCAAAAAAGCAGAAGTGATGTATAATTTCTGTTTCCTTCTCTCTGTCCCTTCAGTCATAGATGGAACGCAAGCTATTTATCTCCATAGTAATAGTTAAAAAATAAACCGACCATTGGTATACCGTACTAACAAAGTATACTGATCTCATAAAAACAGATACATTCCACTTTGATGTGTTTGCACAAACAAATGTATGCAGGATCAGATGTGCCCATATTTTACAGGCCCCTTCAGTCCATTCAGACATATATATAAGTACATACCAAATGTAGAGATTTGACGGAAAACACTATTAATTGCTATCCAGTGGTTTGGTTTTTTAACTGTTACTATGAGTACAGATAGCTTGCATTCCATCTATGATGGAAGAGACAGAGAGAAAGAAACAGACATTATACATCACATTCGTTTTTTTGCTAAGCGGGTGAATTTGAATGTTTGTGGTTTGTGAGGACAGAAGTGGAGGCGAAGAAAGAACTGTATATAAAATTGGATGACCATTTTTTATTATTCCCCTGATTAAGTCACTTATGTGACAGAACACGTAGGCTAATATATATTGTCTAATTTGAAATTGATTTTAAACTTTTATAAAATTTTATTTTAACACTACCTCAATAAGTGGAGGCTTGATAATAGTCCAGATAGTAGTGTTTTACTTTTCCCTATTATCAACATCGAAGAAAGTAGATTTTTACATAGGAGATTGATGGTGATGCACTATTGGGAACATCTGAAGTGCCTTTAAAACCAGAGGCTGGTTGAGCCTCTGATTTCAGTAAGTACCCACCCTGAGGAGGTTGTTAACAATACACAGTACTGCAGGTATACTGTAAAGAAAGGCTGCACTTAGAGGCGCTATTGTGTTGTTTCTTCTTTTGTTTTCTACATAGAGCAGATTGGTTTAATGCTGTCAAGTCACCAGGTGACCACGGATACAGCAGCAAGCGGAACTAGGAGCGGAGAGCCCAAGAAAGAAAGCCTAATGAAGCTGAGGACTGCTCTTGGGACTTTTGTTTTATTATTGTTTTTTCTGATATTAGGGTGGTCATGTGGTGTTTGGGATATACCAGTTATCCACAAAAATTCCCCTGTCATTTTGCTTGTAAATAATGGATAATTTTTATGAGCGTAACAAAGTCAGTGAATATGCAATGCTTAAATGTAAGATATTGGAAAGGATTTCTTTGTCACTTGGTCAATGGCCTCTAATGTGTAATTTTTGCTGAATCCTTTTGAGGAGGCCAACTTGCTGGAATCAGGGAGATACTTCCACTAATATATTTACAGCAGATAGAAATGAAGATCATGCCAAATGATTCATACATTAATGACCACAGACACATGAACCAGCTGGGAAATTACCTGTTCAAAGGCTTTGAGCGGGATCCTCGCATAGTGTCCATTAAAGACAATGACAAATACATTCTTGCAGCTTTGCTTGCTTGTGTACATTTATGTCAAGACATGTGGAGTGACACTCTGAGGATTCTGTGAACACAAATCAAAAAAACCTCATACAGATCGAGCGGAAAATTGCATTGTGAAGGATGAGAGAAAGAAATGTAGGGATAAAACTACAGTAAAAAGGAAGTAAGCAAAACAGTTATACCCTCAGCAGCATCAACAACAAGTTTACATCATTTTGCAGAACAGACGTCATTATCACGGAATTTAAATAATGTGACTCATGGGTGGCAGTCTAACATCTGCAGTAAGGTGACACATCTCTTTGGGACTGTCTCCCAGAATATGGGTTGATAACTGATGCACATGAACATCATATATATCCAAGTAGTGAAATATATATCAGAAGTGAAAAACCAATAGACAGATAAACATCCCATAACATAAAGTCCTAGAATGCGTCGCTCACTGTGTGTAAGCGCACATGCGCAGTAGGGACTCACAGAACAGGCTGATCCGGAGTGGGGAGCTCCAGAAGGCTGACAGCCTGTCTGTGCTCCCGGCTCCGGGGCAGCAGCAGAGGCGGCTGGGTGACAAACTGTCACCCAGCGCCTCCGCTGCTGCCCCGGAGCCAGGAGCACAGACAGGCTGTGAGCCATCAACCCTTGTATACGGGCTTTGTAACTAGTGTGGGATATGTTGTAACAGCAGCAAAGAGGAGAAGTACTTTGTATCGTTACCACCATCTAGCACATTGATGAATGCTTAATAAATAATAATGTGAGGGTATATTGGAATCAAACATGATAATGCACATAATTTGCCTAGCATTCCTTCCTATTCACCATCATCATCATGTATTCACCATTTGCATCCACCACCTTAAGTTCAATAGTTTATTTTTAAATTATCTTTATGTTGTAGAATGATGTTGATTATACTTTAACATTATAGATATAATATTACAATTTCATTATCAAGAGTAATAGTTTGTTTTGATTCAGAGTACACAGACAGCATACAGAGTACTACTCAGTACACACAAACACATTCAATCTTCAGTAATATATAAGACTTTACTTTGGTAATCCTTCTACTTTATTATTTTGATTTGTAATATTGATTTGTTCTCTTTATTTCCATTTTAAAATTATGCTATCAAGTATAATTGTTATGCATATTGATTCAGCTAGCAATACAGACTAGTCACTCATGTGACATATAGGGCTGGTATGACTTTCCATAATTTAGTAACAGTCCTACAGAAGCATGGTGGAAGAGGTGGGATAAGGTGTACTGTAGAGTAGTAACTTACCAGGAAAAAAATTATGATTTTGTTTGTAAACAAGATTATTCCCCATTTATAAAAATTGTAACTTAAGAAAGGTATGAACAGAAGAGTTAGCCACTACAGAAGGCCTTTTAAAACATGTTTCAATTGCTACAATTGCTTCAATTGCATTTTTACGTTTTGCAAAAAAAAATAATAAAATAAATAATAATAATATTAATAATTAAATTACAGCAAGGCAAGACTTGAAAAAATGTTGCCAGGCTTACATCAAGGCAAGCATTCAAAATTGTTAGTAGCCTTACATCTGAATTAAGCCACCACCAGGAACATTATATTCCACCCACAAGTGACATTATGGTGTTTGCTAATTTAATTCCTTCTTCTGGTTGTATGAGCATCAAATGTCACATCATTTTATCCAGCTGTTATATCCACCATGCCCATGGGTGGTTGTGGTGCTGGGATAATTATCTCCTCAGACTAGGTGGTTTAACCAGTAGCACCAGAGGTGAAATTGGAAAGGTGGCAGCAGTTCCTACAAGTTCTAGTTCTGGCACCAGGACCACCACCACAACAAGCCAACACCACTCTTGGTGCATCTGGGGAAAAGTTGTTCAATCACACTAATACCTCTTCTCCTCTACCTCCCATAAAATCATCCGTGTTGGAATATTTTAACTTGGGGGCTGGGAGGGTTTGTGAAGTGAAAACTCTCTTAAGAGGGGGAATGACTTGCACATGTTGATAATGTTAAACCATTTGCCAAGAAATCAGGTGGTGTCAGTCACTGTGCCTTTTGTCCATCCCACAGAAAACATGATACTAGTGGTGGTGGCACTGGAATCCTGACATTTTCATTGGGTCATTATCACTCAGTAAAATATTTGGCTCTCCTTGATACGAGCCTGGCATATTCTGCAAGTTGGACAGTCTAAAGGTGGACAGTCTGCATTTTATTGGTCTCCACCACTTTTCCATGTGTTTTCCTTGCACCATACAACATGCAAATCATGGAGACATATTGCCAAATACATATATCTACAGAATCACTGTATGCTTGCTGTACTGGTGGCAAATTTGTCAGCTGAAGTGATGGAGAGAGATGTTGAGAGCACATGGAGGACAAATGGAATATTAGAAGTAGTGACACAGGTGATGATGTTGATGTCCTGGCCTGTTGAGGAGTTGGTTCACACCTTTTTTGAGAGATTTTTAGTTCCTTTTTATTCTTGTCACTGGAAATAGACAGTGATCACAGTGACAGCACCTGATTTGTTTCTTGGGGGATAGTTGCACATGTTCCTCATAATGTACCCCATAGTGGTTATGCTGCATTTCCTTTATTAAAGGGATAGTAATACTTAAAATGTAAAAAAAAATATGTTATAGGGTTTATCCCCCTGAGTAAAACAAGAGTACTCCCACTGCTGAGAGGTCTTTCATTCAAAAGTTATTAATTTTCAAAGTTGAATTTTTTAGGTGCAATATCACAGTGGCCTGAAATTGTACAGTGGCGTTGTTGCTACACCATCCTATGGAGATTTATGGTCAACTGACCAGAGTTGTTCATAGGATCGTGTAGCAACAGCGCCACTGTACAATTTCAGGCCACTGTGATATTGCACCTAAAAAATCAACTTTGAAAATTAATAACTTTTGAGTAAAACACCTCGCAGCAGTGGGAGTACTCTTGTTTTATTCAGGGGGATAAACCCTACAACGTATTTTTTTTTTACATTTTAAGTATTACTATCCCTTTAAGGCAGATTTAGTAAGATGTGACCACCCTTCCATCTTTTCACATTCCCCACAGGTTTGTCACAGAGTGTGCATATTGCAGTTGTGGATAATTGCACAGTTCACGCCCAAATGAAAAAGTATTCCCACATTACATCAGGGAGAGTATGAGAAGGATCTTTCTGAATACAAATCTTCTCCCTGAACGTATCTGAAATGGCTTATGGTGCTGCTTCCTACCTCATTATCAGCACTAGCCATAGGAAGTGGAAATTTCACCTGTCCCATTTCACTACTGTTTTTTCCACTACCATCTCCACAGTTTTTGGCAGGGATGATGAGCCCACTCTCACAAATACACAGCATGTTAGATCTCTCTGAGTTGTAGGGAATGTGTTGGTTGAGGTAGCAGCACTATCTGCTGATGACCTATACTGACCACCACTACTACTACTACTAGAGCTGTTACTGAATTCCTCTTCATCATTAGCAGCAGCAGTCCCCCAACTAATTTTTCCCAAACTGGTAATTCAGAGCAGCAGATAGCAGCAGAAGCACGTGTACTGATGCTAACTCTATCTGAATACACAACTACTTTGAACAATTATTTTCTCAGTACCTGTCTCTGCCCCTACAACTCTCTGTGTCTCAACTATACCTCACAGTAGGACGTTCCAGATATTTATAACAGTGGAGAAGGACTTATTGCAGCTATAGCAGATGGGAAGTTGCAAAGTTCCCATGAAAAATTCAATGGTAGTAGTGGGAAGCCAGACATTTTTATGTATTTTGAATGGAATTTTCTCATTAATAGAAGCAAATTGTATGTTTTCTGCAAAAATTTCCACAAAGAAAGCTGGGACTTGTTTTTTATTTGTACTGAATTTATATATGTGCTAGGTTACTTAAACCTGACTTTGTACCTCTGTGACAATTAAAGAACTTACCTTGTGTTTCTGTGCTATGTGTTTTATCTTGTACCACAAACTATTATTTACATTGAGCGTTGGTGTGTGACTCATATAGCAGAGTACATTTTGGGATCCCTTAATTAGGATTTCCCCCTTTTTTATTTTACCAATAAAAATACATTTTGCTTAGTGCATCTCCCTCTTTACATTCTATATAATAATTCGCTAGAATGTTTGTCAGAAGCCGTCATGCGCAGTAGAGACTGCCCAAATGCACAGAATGCTGGGAGGTGTAGGAATAATGGGAGGTGTAGGAATGCTGGAAGGTGTAGGAATGCTGGGAGTTCTTTAAGTGCCAGAGGGGTACGCAACATGCCCTTCTGGCACTCAAAGATTTTTTTTTTTAATATATATTTTTTAATACTGAAACAAAGGGGGAGATGCAATAAGGCAAAATAAAGAGGTAGTAAAGCAGAAATTACTTCTCCAGTGATATCACTTCTCCAGTTCCTGTGTTATTCTATGGATCCAAGATTTCTTTAACTTTGGAGATATTAGGGCATAGACTCTATAGAAGAACACAGGAACACAGGAACAAGTGATATTATTGGAAAAGTCATCTCTGCTTTATCACCTCTTTATCACTTCTTAGTGAATATCTCCTAATGTGTTGGAAACCTTTCTAGCATTCAAGGGCCATTTAAATAAATGAAAACTTTATGAATTTTTTTTTGTCCCAGAACTGCTCTCCTTTAACTTCCTCAAAAAAAACAAACCATGAAGTGCTACTGAGTATATTTTGCATATCAAAGGTATAGTCTTGTTTTATTAAGAAAGGCATATACTATATGAGTTTCCTGTTGATTTAACCAAGATTACTTCCAACTGCTGGGAGATAATGGGGGTTATGCATTAAGGCGTGATAAAGAGGTAAAGTTGAGAAGACTTCTCCAGTGATATCACGTCTCCAGTTCCTATGTTATCCTATAGAGCCTATGCACTAAGATCTCCACAGCTGGAGAAATATTAGTGAATTGGCTCCATAGAATAACATAGGAACTGGAGAAGTGATATCACTGGAAGAGATGCCATCTCCATTTTATCATCTCATTGTCAACCCTTACTGCACCTCCTCGAGTGAATTCAAACGTTAATACGGTCCAGTCTTCTTTGTTTTCTTGATTTTCATTTTTCTTCTTTAACCATTTATTTATATAAACATTACTAATCCTTTGATTTGGAAGAAAGTTCAGCCCATGTGGTGTTTAAAGGGTTAAAATGCAATTTTATAGCAGGTTTAGTAATTGTTCAATAGATTCTAAGAAACTCTTAACAGTCGTTACTACATAATACAACGTACTGTTGGAAACATTGACATTAAAAATATGAAGCAAGTGTATAAGAGGCAGGAGGTCAGTTATAATGAGGCATTCTAATCCAATAAATGATGATGGTTTAGCCATGGTTTCTAGACGTAATTGTCATTTACAGATATAGTAAAGCGCATTTGTGTACTTAGAATTACCTACCTTTATTACACTGGTCTTTATTTAGAGTTTATAATTTCTGCCTTTCACAGAAATAATGAGATGGGGGAGTTCTTGAACAAAATGAGTATAGCATTAGGGCTAATTTCATTTATGTTACCGTGGAACAGAAAAAAGAAAATAATATTGCTGTCACTCCCATAGAATTGCTTAGAAGCTGAACCTACCAAAGTCATTCTACCCTTTTCAGCTGAAGTGCTTATCAGAATAAAATATTAATTGTGTATAAAACCTGTCATCTAAATTCAGCTTCAGCTTGCTTTAAATATATATATATATATATATACACACACACATATATATAAAAACAGAAAAAAAAGAAAAAAAGCTTGCAGCAGTAACTCATCATAAAATAGCAATATAATAAAGATAAATTAAATATAAAGATGAAAGATATAGATAGCAGCAAGAAATGAGAGGGTTCTCCAGTACCCCTGACATTAGGCCTAGACCCAAAAGTGAAAACACATACAAACAAACAAATCTGCACTCCTCTATATGCTGTGAATAATGTGTGCCCTGTAATGGGCCTATATAATAATCCTTAGTAAATCTAAGTGAAATAAGTGAGAATGTTGTCCCACAAATTGGCCAATCCGTGTGTAAGCTTACCAACCACGCCAAGGTATCTCACATTATGGTAAGTCCTACTCTAATACACCTACAAATACTATCTATATTAAAAATCCCTGAAGAAAGATGTTATTTTGAAAACGCGCCGGAGGGGACCCTTTAAATGGTATTTTGATGTTTTTATTATTATTTGTGGGTCCCAGTGTAGTGCAATTAAAAACAGCAGACATACAATAAAATAAAAAAGGTGTAGATGAAAGACTTACCTGGGGCAGGGCCCATGTGGGCCTGCATTAATAAAGTGATTACATAGAGAACTATGTTCCATTTATATCCTTCCTCACAAGTCATGTGATGAATGGTTTATACCAAACAGACAGGCGGTATACACACTGGAACAGGCCAAAAAGCCTTGTTCTTAAAGTGGGATAGAAAAGGAAAGGAATTGTGAAGTAAAGTAATAATGTGTTTTTTTAGTGATTGAATTGGATAAAATGAGAAGCTGCTAAAGTGAGCTGAAGGAGATATGTGTACAAAAACAGAAAAAAAGATGAAAGCTCGCAGTACTAACTCATCATAAAATATCCATATAATAAATATAAATTAAATATAAGTATAATTTCGCTTAGATTTGCTAAGGATTATTATATAGGCCCATTACAGGGCACACATTATTCACAGCATGTAGAGGAGCGCAGATCTGTTTGTTTGTATGTGTTTACACATATATATATATATATCCTTATATATAAAAGAAGACTTTGTGCCTGCCAAAACACACCCAGGGGAGGCATAAAGCAGGAGTTACTATTCCTATTGGGTGATTCAGTCATGCAGGGAGTTGGCCCGCCCCCACTATGCAGCCCGCCCACCACTATCAAAGTCAGAAAAAAACAATATGGCCGCCACTTGCTCCTACACCACAGACAAACACACATGCCCCACTCACACAGCACCAAACAAACACACACATGCCCCATTCACACACACAGAGCACCACACACACACATGCCCCACTCACACACACAGAGCACCACACACACACACATGCCCCACTCACACAGCACCACACACATACACATGCCCCACTCACACAGCACCACACAAACACACACATGCCCCACTCACACACACAGCACCACATACACACACAAAGCCAGAAATAAATATGGCTCACACACACACACACACACACACAGTCACTCACCCTGACTCCCAGTGGCCTCAGCAGGACCTGTAGTGCAGCACCAGGGGAACAAAATGGCACTCAAAGGGTTAAGGTAGGCCCTCTGCTGAATTATTTCTTCACTGTCATCATTTGCCATGCAAGATACAGGACAGACAGCCATCAGTTACACACTTAACCCACTGATTGCCACAGGGTTGTGTATCAAGTTTTACCCCTCAGGGAGTGTGTTCAAACCCCTCACACTGTAAACTTGCATTTCCCCTTTATACCCTGCCTACTTATACCCCACCTCTTTTCATGATTGTCCTCTCTCTGCCCCCTGGGCCAGTCTGCCCCTGATTTAGAGATGCCTGTAAGAGATTCCCCCCACCAGCTCCAACTTGCCCCTTATCAGCTCCACTTTGGCCCTATCAGCTGCACTTTGCCCCCCATCAACTCCAACTTACCCCCATCAGCTCCACTTTGCCCCCTACCAGTTCCACTTTTTCCCACCAGCTCCACTTTGCCCCCTACCAGTTCCACTTTTTCCCCACCAGCTCCACTATGCCCCCCATCAGCTCCACTATGCCCCCAGCAGCTCCAACTTGCCACCATCAGCTCCACTTTGCTCCCCATCCACTCTAACTTGCCCCCACCAGCTCCACTATGCCCCTATCAGCTCCAACTTGCTCCTATCAGCTCCAACGTACCCCCATCGGCTCCACTTTGCCCCCCAGCAGCTCCACTATGCCCCCCAACAGCTCCAACTTGCCACCAACAGCTCCACTTTGCCCCCCATCCGCTCCAGCTTGCCCCCATCAGCTCCACTTTGCCCCCATCCGCTCCAACTTGCCCTCACCAGCTCCACTTTGCCCCCCCTTCAGCTCCACTTTGACCCCCATCCGCTCCAACTTGCCCCCATCAGCTTCACTTTGACCTCCATCCGCTCCAACTTACCCTCATCGGCTCCAACTTGCCCCCAGCAGCTCCACTATGCCCCCTCAGCTCCAACTTGCCCCCATCAGCTCCAGTTTGACCTCCATCCGCTCCAACTTACCCCCATCAGCTCCAACTTGCCCCCAGCAGCTCCACTATGCCCCCTCAGCTCCAACTTGCCCCTATCAGCTCCAACTTGTCCCCATCATCTCCACTTTGCCCCACATCCGCTCCAACTTGGCCCCAGCAGTTCCAGTATGCCCCCTCAGCTCCAGCTTGCCCCCCATCACATACCTGTAGCTCCCGCGCAGTCTTCTCTTCAGTAATGCAGAGCGCGACGGGAGATCATGACTCCCAGCGCGCTCTACATTACTAAAGATCCGACCCAATGAGGGAGCGCTGTAGCAACACAGACCTGACTGTGTTGTGGTTCCTGACGTGGTGTGTGCGGGCGCAGCTCTTCTCCGCTGCATGCCCGCGCCCCCAGTACGTGTGCGCTCTAGGCCGGCGCCTACCTCGCCTATAGGTGGAGCCGGCCCTGCACACAGTCTGACCTCCTAAAAAGAGGGACAACAGGGTGGGAAAGAGGGACAGAGGGATTTGGCCCTCAAAGAGGGACACTTGGGATGTATGGTATGTGTCTGCCTGTGTGTTGCATATGTCTGTGTTTTTCAGTGTGTCTGCATTTCACACACATGCGCCCAACGGTCATGACATGACGGGCAACGCCGTCCCACATTGCTAGTATATATATATACACTAGCAATGTGGGACGGCGGACACACTGATAAACAGACATGTGACACTAAGATCTCCTAAAGAGAGACACTTGGGAGGTATGAAGCAGTAATATATCCTAAAGAGGGAGACTTGGGAGGTATGCAATGTTGTATTTTATTTCCCTTTTATTTTGGGCCAAAATTGCAGTATTGTGCCTGTGTGTGTTTGGGTTGTGCAAATGGAAATCAGAAAATAAAAGGAGTGTTATAGCAGCATGTTAACCCTTTGAATGCCAGAGTGCATTGCAATGCGTTGTGCAACCCTCTGACACTCAAAGGCTTAAGGTATAGAGTAGCATGTCAGGGTTAAATAGCAGTGGGAAGTGAATTCATACCTGGGAACTTTGATTTGTGGAGTCCCTGGAGGGGACTCATGTTGTGCTGATGTGGAGAGACCAATGGGGCAATTTATGGTAAAAGTGGACAGGGCTTAATCACGAGTAGGGGTGGGGCTTAACATAAATATGGGGAAAGTGTTAGTAATAGGCTGAGGGAGGAGAAATGGGAGGGAAATGCAAGTTTACAGTGTGAGGGGTTTGAACACACTCCCTGAGGGGTAAAACTTGATACACAACCCTGTGGCAGTTAGTGGATTAAGTGTGTACCTGATAGCTGCCTGTCCTCTGTGTTGTATGGCAAATGATGACAGTGAAGAAATAATTCAGCAATGAAGACCTACCTTAACCCTTTGAGTGCCATTTTGTTCCCCTGGTGCTGCAGCTTCCCTTCAGTGGCTGTACTATAGGTCCTGCTGAGGCCACTGGGAGTCAGAGTGAGTGAGTGTGTGTGTATGTGTGGTGTGTGTGTGTGTGTGTCAGCCATATTTTTTCTGGTTTTGTTTGTGTGTGTGTGTTGGTTCTGTGTGAGTGGGGCATGTGTGTATTAGGGTGGTGTAGGAGCAAGTGGCAGCCATTTTATTTTTTCCTCGGTTGGATAGTGGTGGTCAGTGGGAAGTGTATTCATACCTGGGAACTTTGACTTGTGGAGTCCCTGTAGGGGACTCATGTGGTGCTGATGTGGAGAGATCAATGGGGCAATTTGGGGTAAAAGTGGGCAGGGCTTAATCATGAGTAGGGGCGGGGCTTAACAAAATGTGGAAAAGTGTTAGCAATAGGCTGGGGAAGGAGGAGAAGTGGGAGGGAAATGCAAGTTTACAGTGTTAGGGGTTTAAAAACACTCCCTGAGGGGTAAAATGTGATACACAACCCTGTGGCAGTTAGTGGGTTAAGTCTGTACCTGATGGCTGCCTGTCCTCTGTGTTGTATGGCAAATGATGACAGTGCAGAAATAATTAAGCAATGAGGACCTACCTTAACCCTTTGAGTGCCATTTTGCTCCCCTGGTGCTGCAGCTTCCCTTCAGTGTATATGTATATATATATATATGTATGTATATGTATATGTATATATATATATATATATATATATGTATATGTATATGTATATATATATATATATATATATATATATATATATATATCTCTCACAAACTGAAAAGGTTATGGTGGGGGAAAAAAGTGAATGAAAACCCCTTCCACCTGAATTCGGTGGGTGGTAGATACAATGTTAAACAAAAATTTGACACACCAGTCAACCCATAAGACTTGCTTTTCCCACAGAAATCTCACATGTGCAGTGTTGTTACTACTGCAAGGGATTCTGGGTAGTTTAACTTATTTGCATATGCCTTAAGTGCAGGACCAGCGTGATGGTCCGGTACGTCAATGGTTCTTAAGGGGTTAAGCAAAATTGGTAAAGCTTAAGCTATATTGACTAATCTACCAAGGATCTTGGAACTGCTATGATCGTTTTGTAACCCCTTGAGGTGGGGTGAGAGGTGAGCAATGGGTTGTAGTGTGTTGCACACCCCTTTGGTCGTGAGGGTTTATTATTAGGGGATTAATAATGAATACATTTTTTTGACCCACAACAAAGCCAAAATGTTTAAATCATTCCAACAAATGAAGTTCTTTAATACATAATGACTTAATTATAACTATCAATGCATTATTAATGCAATTCCCGAAATACAAAGGGCTTGATAAATAACTCAGAACGTTAAAGAGTTTTGATTAGCGAAGCTATGCTTCATTACTTACCTCATTAGACATCTTGCAGAAACAACAAAAGTACAAAACACCTTATCAATTAATCAGTAATAATCCCAATTTGGTACCAATAATTTAGAATGGGTGGAATGTGACATCTTTATGTTAGTGCCTCAGGACTGCTTGAATTTGTGTATAAACAAGTGATAGATAATTACAATTAACATCATTATACATTTTCAGGAAAAGAAAATGTTGCATTACAAGTGTAACATAACTAAGATTGCCATTGGGGTGTGCAACATATTGACACCTCTCTGGCACTCAGAGGGTTAAATATTAAAAATGAATTATGTTAAATAGGTTAACTTTGTGAAAATTACTTTTGTGATGTGCATTTAAAGGGATAGTAAAACAGAAGCTCCAATTAATCTTCATAGTATTTTGGCCACAGAGATTGTTATTTCAGTTCTGTCAGAGTTGTAGTTCAAGAGTAATTGAATGATAAAGTTTCCCCCTCCCACCCCTTTTACCTAGTGTAACACTGCTCACCTCAGATGTGGAATCTATTCCTGGGACCGGACAGCTCACAGCAAGGGACAATCTTCTTACTGTGAGAACAATGAAAACCCTGCCCCCCTTGACAGGTTTTTCCTTATGCTCACTGAAGATTGTCCCTCTCTGCAATCCATCTGGACAGTCTTGATGCTCTGAGGTGAGCAGTGTTACATCAGTAAAAGGGATGGGAGGGAGATACTTTATCATTCAATTACTCTTGAACTACAACTCTGACAGAATTGAAATAACACTCTTCATGGCCCAAATACTAAGATTAATTGGAGCTGCTTTTATTATGAAATATCACTTTAAGGATTCAAGTTTATTTCTGATCTGGCTGTTACCTCTTTCCTAGAGGAGTCTGGGGGTGTGAGAAGGGAGCAAAGATGATTGACACCAAATGCTCCAAAATTTTATGTGACTGATTGGGAAGACAGAGACAGCCATGAACCAAGTTTCTTCCTGATCTAGATGTTACTATCTCTGTGCTAGGGGAGCCTGGCGGTGTGAGAAGGGAACAAAGGAGATTTATCCCAAAGAATCCAAAATTCTGTGCGACTGACTGGGGAGACAGAGGCAACCATCATCCAAGTTCCTTCCTAATCTGGCTGTTATCTATATGCTAGAGGAGTCTGGATGTGTGTGAAGGTAGAAAAGAAGATTTACCCCAAATTCCCCAAAATTTTGTGTGACTGACTGGGAAGACAGAGGCAGCCATGAACCAAGTTTCTTCCTGATCTGGCTGAAGACACAGGCTGAGGTGATTAAAGTTTCTTTCTCACCTGACTGTTATCTCTGTCCTAGGTGAGTCTAGGGGTGGGAGAAGATAGCAAAGGAGGTTTACCCCAAATAGCCCAACATTTTGTGTGCCTGATTGGAAAGACACAGGCAGCTATAATCCAAGTTTTTTCCTTCTCTGGCTGTTATCTCTGTGCTAGTGGAGTCAGGGGAGTGTGAGAAGGGAGTAAATGAGGATTACCCCCAAATACCTAAAAATGTTGTGTAACTGATTGGAAAAACACATACAGCCTTGTTCCAAGTTTCTTCCTGATCTGGCTGTTATCTGTGTCCTAGGGAAGTCTTGGGGTGTGAGAAGGAAGCAAAGGAGATTTATCCCAAATACCCCCAAAATTCTGTACCACTGACTGGGAGGACAGAGGCAACTGCCATCCAAGGCTGTTATCTATATGCTAGGGGAGTCTGGGTGTATATGAAAGGAGCAAAGAAGATTTACCCCAAATACTCCAAAATTCTGTGTGACTGACTGAGAAGACAAAGGCAGAGGTAATTCAAGTTCATTTCTCATCTGGCTTGTTACCTCTGTCCTAGGGGAGTCAGGGTGTGTGAGAAGGGAGCAAAGGAGGTTTACCCCAAATACCCCAAACTTTTGTGTGACTTTTTGGAAAGACACAGTAAACTATTACCCAAGTTCTTCCTGATCTGGCTGTTACGTCTGTCCTAGGGAGTCTTGGGACATAAAAATCCAAATACAGATATTATTAAGGGTTCTATGCTGCCTAAGACAACAGAGAAAAGGCCAGTTATTATTTCTGATGACTTAAAGGTCGGCAGGCAATGTAACAAAGCACCAGGGAATTGTAATACACAGGCTTGAGGCCTGCAGGAGAGAGTGCTGGGGATTGTAGAGTGGGGAGCGGAGCTCGGGAGCGTTGACTGCTGGTAACGAGACTGTGCTGCGGCTGAGGGCATGAGGAAATGAACCGGATGGGACCGTCACCAGCAGTACAAGCTCTCCTGCAGGGGAGAGCACAGGCTAGGGAGCGAGGAATGGGGTTCGGAGCTAGGGTTCGGCGGCTAAGGAGCGTAGCTCTCCTGAAGAGGAACAAAGAACAGAAGATAGGTAGACAAAATCTATAGGATACTAGACTGGTCAGAGAACGTCAGGAGAGGCTGGCAAGAGAATGGTCAGCTGGTAGCCAAAGGTCATACACAGGTAGACAGGAGGTATATATCGGCAGGCAGTAGAGTGGTCAAGTGGAAGCCAGAGGTCATACACAGGTAAACTGGAGGTTAATTTCGGCAGGCAGTAGAATGGTCAAATAGAAGCCAGAGGTCATACACAGGTAAACTGGAGGTTAATTTCGGCAGGCAGTAGAATTGTCAAATGGAAGCCAGGGGTCATACACAGGTAAACTGGAGGTTAATTTCGGCAGGCAGTAGAATGGTCAAATGGAAGCCAGGGGTCATACACAGGTAAACTGGAGGTTAATTTCGGCAGGCAGTAGAATGGTCAAATGGAAGCCAGGGGTCATACACAGGTAAACTGGAGGTTAATTTCGGCAGGCAGTAGAATGGTCAAATGGAAGCCAGGGGTCATACACAGGTAAACTGGAGAGTAATATCGGCAGGCAATACGATGGTTAAATGGAAGCCAGAGGTCATACACCGGAGGGCTGCAGGAGAAAGAAGGGAGAATGAGGGTAAGACACAGGCTAGGCTCGATAAGGCTAGGAGCTGTAGTGCCAAGGACCAAACACAGGGACGGGAGAAACACTGTGAAAGTGCACAGCTCCCATGGAGTGCTGCCCTGATATAGGCGCTAGACGACATCACTAGAGGGAGCGGCGCGTGGGAAGAGAATGCGGAAGTGCGGGCCAACGCTCCGTCAGTCCGGAGCGAGCGAGAACAGAGACAGACTGCATGCCGCTAGGAGCATAGGAAAGAGGACGAAGAGCGGAGAAGGCCGCACAAGACGGGGCAGGTAGGGAGAAGCCGAAAAGGGTGACAGGAATGCAAACAGGGTGCTGGGTTGTATAGCTAGAGGCATTAGTAGCAGAAGTGGTCATGCCACTCTAGAGATCTCTGGTTAGACCTCACCTAGAGTATTGTGTATAGTCCCAGAGACCCCATCTCCAGAAGGATATAGATTTGCTGGAGAGAAATATCAGGATAGACTAAAGGATCTAAACATATACAGCTTGGAGGAAAGACGAGAGAGAGGGGATATGAATGAAACATTCAAATACATGAAGGGATTCAACAAAGTGAGGGAGGGAAGTACATTTCAAAGTAGTAGAAATGTTAAGACAAGAAGTCATAGTCTAAAAGTAGAGGGACACAGGCTTAGTTGTAATAGTGTAAAACACTGTGTGCATGAATGGCTTCATATAAATAAGGAAACAAACATATATACAAATATGATTCCTGTTTTTTAAATTAATTGGTCTGTTAAATGGGCTGCATCCATACAGTGCAGTATAATTTACTAATCACAGATGCACCTTTTCCTATTTGTCCATCCTTCAACCACCCAAACATTAACAACATTTTTCATCATAAGAACTCATTTTAATTAATAACTTGACAGACATTTCTCAGCACTGGTAGTAGGGTCAATATATTTCATTATTAGACCAATCAAGATATGTCATATGTTGTGAAATAACACCATGTACATGAATACCAGAATAGCATTCCTAGAAGGAAATATTAATCAGTAACATGTAATTGAAATGAAGTGTGGAAGGTCACTGAAATACAGTAACATAGAGCTCAAAGGGACAAAGAACACAATGCAGATTAATTAGAGGAAAGGACTGATCATAGAATTCTTTCTCTGTAGAGCCAACGTGGGAAGCATTGATAATCTTTGGCTGACAACAAATGAGTTTTGCCCTGAATGCATTTGATATATCAAACTAACACATCTAAATTGTTTACTTTGAATAAGAAAATCTATAAAAAGACCAAACGTATTTGTTGTGTTTATTACAGCAGTCATTTTCAGCTCCAGACCTTGGGATGATCCAACAGCTCTGTTTTTCAAGATAACTCTAATTAACTCTTTGAATGCCAGATAGCAGAGTGTGTGCAATGCATTGGATACCTCTTTGGCACTCAATTACTCACCTATAATTTTTCACCTATGATCTTGAAAAGTTGACTTGTTGTTGTGGCCTCAAGGATGACAAAGATAGGTTCATTTTTAAAATGTGATAACTAGCTCGCTGGCTGCAAAAGTGACATATCAGAATCTCGAAAGACACAAAAGAGTGAGATTCTTATGGCGCCTCATAAAATGTCACGCTGCCCACACTAAGGCAGTCTTTTATAGCTTGTTTGCACTCAGCCTCCCCTTCCACACACAGAGGAGCTCGGGGAGTTTAGGAGCCTCTGAGAATGCGATCGGTCTGTGGACGGAGGCTGCACCAGGACTAGAATGCAATGAAAGTTAAAATGACCAGCAAGTACCTATTCTAAATTCCTTTTAACCTCTTGAGTACCAGATGGGGTGAGAATAAGTATTTTTACCCTCCTCTGGTACTCAAGAGGTTAAAAGGAATTCAGGATAGGTACTTGCTGGTCATTTTAACTTTCATTGCATCCTAGACCTGGTGCAGCCTCCTCCCACGAAAGCCTAGGAGAGACAGACAATTAATTAATGAAGGTATGCGGTAGTGCGGGCAGTGGTGATGTTTTACGAGGTGCCATAAGAATCTCACTCTTTTATATCTTGCGAGATTCTGATAAGGCACTTTTGCAGTCGGTGACCTAGTTATCGCCCCGAAATGTCGCATGCTTTTATGTGTGCAACATTGCAAAAAGATACAACAAAGATGAAGCTAGAATGAAAGTTTGTGAGAGAGCTAAAAAAGAAACGAGATGAATAATTTGAGGGGATAGGTAGAAAGTTGTAAACAGAGGGACAAGGATTTCCATCTTAATCAATGCATTGGATACCCCTCTGGCACTCAAAGGGTTAACAACACTAGCATTTTATGAGAGATGCATATTTTAGGGATGAATAGGACCTGTTGCAGACCTACAGCAGGGGTGGACAAACATTGACTCTCCTGCTGCTATTATACTCTGGATACATTGGAAACATCTCTAGCATTCAAGGGGTTAAAAGCTCCATTTAATTTAATAGGGGTTTATATTTGACCCCTACCCTGCAAATGGTTTTCCCCAGAATTTCTCTATTGCTTAGTACATTAGCCTAACAGTTGCTAAAACTTTTACAGTAGTGCAGATACATACAGATTTGTAATTAACTCTAAACAGTAATCTTCCGAGAGCCCAACAGCCACAGGAAACTTGTTCTCTTTCAATCATATTTCATTTTCATTGATTTGGACTCTTCTCTACCAGATGTGACTCCAGCTGGCAGCTTTTTGCTGCGCATGACATTAAGCATAAACTGCCGTTGCTCTCTTGACATTTTAGTTTATAACGAATGGTAAAGATGGCAATGGCTCAACCTGACAATGTTTCCAACAAATATGTTAGTGATTCTAGAATGCCAGAGGCTGTTCGATCCATTGCCAAGTTCTGGATAAGTTCTGGAATTTCAGAGTATCTGACAAAGATAGTTGGAGCTGCAATCTATCAGATTAGAAAAGTGTTTATTGCGACTCAGCTGGTACTAATAACATTGTGGAGAGAAGAATTATTTTTGATTGAAGTTGCTTCATTTTGAAACCTGGAATAAGATTTTTATTCTGTACACCAAATTGTTCATGAAAAGGGCAGTGCCTTGTAGATAATATATATATATATATATATATATATATATATATATATATATATATATATATAGCTTAGAAAGTCCAGGATCTCTGGCCAAAAGGTTGACCTGAGAGTGTTGCTGCGAACTTCTTTTTGCATATACTAAGGCTATACTGACTGCACCAAGGCACTTGTCCTTTGATTTGCGAGTTCTTATGATATTTGATATTAAAACATACACAATTTCACACATATAATAATTTGATAAACCACAGGGAGTTTATTGCTGGCTCTCCATAGTGGCCCCACCATCATTAAAATGTACAGTTAGCTTTTGATATCTCCATCATTATGTGGATTATCTGAGCAATCTAAATTCATGTTTCCTCTTTTCCTTCAAACCTCTCACTGATGATCAAAGACACATCCACTGATGGAAAGGTCAACTGGCAGTATGAACTGAGAGAGCAGGATGGGACTCGAGCAGCTGACATCATCAGAGTAGAAGAAACTGAGAAGTAAGGCCTTGATCCAAATGTTGGAGACGGCTGTTTTTTTTGCCGACGGTATTTTTTCCAGCACAGTAAACTATTCAAATGTCTGTGCTGTGAAAAAAATACAGGCAAAAAAAAGAGCCTTAGTGAGTTAGAGTTAAGAGGTATTTTCATCCATTTAATAGGATGAAAACACTGCAAATTGCAATTCAGATGTCCTAGTTAGCCAGGCGATAAGGGACTCAAGTTATCGCAGGAAAGTTAACACCTATTTTTTTTTTTTTAACTTGAGTCCTTTATCTCCTGTTTAAACAGCCAACACAGACACTTGAAGTTAAAAAAAACCTAAGTCCTTAGTGCATGTATTGATATGGGGCTCTAAGCTCCATATCAATATATCCAAAGTATAAAAAATGTGTCAGACATTAGTAGAATTAACCCTATGAGTGCCAGTGGGGTATAATTACCCCACCGGCATTCATAGGGTTAATCCAACTAAGTTAAAAAACATCACATTACAAGTAACCCTTACCATTAATCCTGATGTCCAGCGGAGTCCTCAGCTTCCTGGTCATCTTCTTCCTTCTTTTCTATCTTCCATCCTTCTTTCTTCTATCTTCTTGCTGTAAAAGAAAAACAATGGTTTAAGTTTAAAGCATACATACTTTAAGCCCTTGAGTGTCAGAGTATATAGCAGTATGCCACGTCTTACAATACACATGCCCCCATAATAGTAATAATGTTAAGAAATCTTTTCAATATATATTACAATCATATGATTTTGCCATAATTAATTGAAAATAAAACTAAGAAGTCTTCTTCGTTTATCTGGTTTATCTCTGGTATGAGAGAATTAGAATTGAGGCTGCCCTTATATATGACAGTATGTCAGGCACCGATAGTTTTTTTACTGTTAAGTTCCCAAAACTGGTGTTATTTAGAGGCGGCTTGGGAACTTAACTTTTGTGTCCTAATGTCCATTGTGCTAAATTTCGGTAGGACATTTGAATACTGACCAAGACATTTTATTTTGTCGGTTGGTATCCATTTTGCCAACATTTTTCTACTCCAACATTTGGATAGAGCCCTAAGTCTCTTTTGGTTGCCATATCAATGCAAGACTTTTGTTATTCTGTTTTTTAATAGTCATATCATTATGTAAATAAGTAGTAATAAGTAGTAATTTGGACAAGGGTATTGCTGTTGATATAGTAGACTTGGATTTTGTAAAACCCTTTGATACTGTGCATCATAAAAGGTTACTGCATAAATTAAAAGGATTCAGCTTGGTAGGCGATATCTGTACATGGATAGAGAACTGGTTAAATGATAAATGACAGAGAGTTGTTGTAGATGTTGCAAGTAGGGGATCCGTAGGGTTAAATCACGGTACCAATGGTTTTTAAAGGGACAGTAATTCTGTACAAAAACAGTAGTATTTGGGCCATGGAGAGTATTATTTCAATACTGTCAGAGTTGTAGTTCAAGAGTAATTGAATGATAAAGTATTCCCCCCTCCTGCCCATTTTCCCTACTGTAAGTCACCTCCCCTCAGATGTGGAATCTGGTCTCTTCTTGACCAGACAGATCACAGCAAGGGACAATCTTCTTACTGTGAGCATAATGAAAACCCTGCCCCACTTGTTTTTCCTTATCCTCATTGAAATTATCCCTCTCTGCAATCCATCTGGACAGTCTTGCTGCTCTGAAGTGAGCAATGTTACATCAGTAAAAGTGTGGGGGGATACTTTATCATTCAATTACTCTTGAACTACAACTCTGACAGTATTGAAATAATACTCTCCATTGCCCAAATAATATGAAGATTAATTGGAGCTGCTTTTATTGTGAAACATTACTATCCCTTGAACTTGTTTATTAATGATCTACAAGTGGGTATTGAAAGTAGTGATCTATTACAATCTTTGCAGAGGACACTCAGCTGTGTAAGGAAATACATACAGACCAAGATGTCTTTTCACTGCAGATAGATTTGGATAAACTGAGTGAATGTGTGGAAAAGTGGCAGATAAATTTTGATATAGATAAATGTAAGCTTATACATTTGGGCTGCAGAAACAAACATGCTACATATACACTCAATTTTAGAGTAAGATTTAGGAGTACTGATAGACAATAAACTTCACAGTAGTGTGAGTGCCAGTCAGCTACTGCAAGAGCCAATGGATCTTAACCTGTATAAAAGGAGGTATAGATGTATGGGATGACAATGTAATTCTATATAAATCCTTGGTAAGGCCCCATCTAGAATATGGAGTATGTTTTCAGGCACCAGTTCTGAAAAAAAAACACTTTATTGAACTGGAAAAAGTGCTGAGACATAAAACAAAGCAGATAAAGGGATTGGAGAATCTGAGTTATAAAGACAGACTAGTGAAACTGGGGTTGTTTACATTAGAGAAGAAACGTCTAGGGAGTGATATGATTATCATTTACAAATATATTTAAGGTCGATGCAAAGCACTCTATAAGGAACTATTTATTCAAAGAGCAGAGCAAAAAAATAGGATTTTAGTCTTACCTGTTAAATCCTTTTCACTTAGTCCATACAGGTCACTGGTACTCTGGGAGGCGTAAGTCCCCTTTAATAGGCAGGAACAATTATGCAAATAATTGCAGGGGGCGGAGCCTCCCCTCTTACTTAAGCCACCTTCTGGCCAGAGCCACTTTAGATTGATTTGAGACCCTAAAACTGACCTCAGGTAAGCAAGAAGAAAGACTCCTGTGAGCATGCCCCAACGGTCTCCCACTGAATGCCACAGGAGAGCCAAGTCTGGTCCCTTGACAGGGTGGGAGACCAGTGACCTGTATGGACTAAGTGAAAAGGATTTAACAGGTAAGACTAAAATCCTATTTTCACTGTCGTCCAATACAGGTCACTGGTACTCTGGGATGTACAAACATTGAGCTGACCCAGAGGCGGGAAGTAAGGCAAGGACCAGGTGCAAGGCCCAAGTCACTAGAACTGCTATGAACCAGCTAATTACATAGCCCAAACTGTAAGTGTCAACGGACACCAACCAAGGGAAACAATCCCTGAACTAACACAGCACACGGAACTAGAGCCAACCGGGCTCAACAGCAAGGAAGCACTAAGGATCACAGAGCGGAAGACCTAAACAGGCAAAACTGCCTCCAGGACCTTCCTACCAAAACTGGCATCAGCCGAAGCCAGTACAGCAACTCGATAGTGCTTTGAAAATGTGTGCACAGAGGACCAAGTGGCCGCTCTGCACAGCTGATCCGCAGATGCCTGATTCTTGTAGGCCCAGGAGGCCCCAATAGATCTGGTGGAATGGGCAGTCACCCGGAAGGGAACATGCTTATTCCTCAACTTATAGGCTTCACGGATGGTAGCTTTAATCCAAGATGCATGTCAGGCCGCCCGTCGGCGACCCGGTCTTACCTCCCACAGTGCCCAAGCTTCATGTCGGCCGCCTGCTTCCCGCAGTGCCCAAGCACCATGTCGGCCGCCACGCCGGGTCCCCACTGCTTCCTCGCGGACCGGCGTCCGCTTCAGATTGACGGGCAGCCCTGTCAGACGCGCACACACTCACCCTCCCTCGTGTGCGCGTCTCAAACAAAGGGCTAATATTTCCCGGGCGTTGCCATGGCAACGCGGCGTCCGGCTCCGCCCCACTTCAATTGCAACTCCTCCTCAGCCTATATAAACCCTGAGCACCCTGCACATGGGGCTCAGTGTTACTGTGGCTTCCCTGGCGTTCAGTTGCTTCCTGTACTCCTGCTTCATTTTTGATTCCTGGCTCCTTGACCCTTGGCTTGATTCCTGGACTCTGCTGACCTCTGGCTCCTTGACCCTTGGCTTGACTCCTAGACTCCGCTGATCTCTGGCTCCTTGACCCTTGGCTTGACTCCTGGATTCCGCTGACCTCTGGCTCCTTGACCCTTGGCTTGACTCCTAGACTCCGCTGATCTCTGGCTCCTTGACCCTTGGCTTGACTCCTGGATTCCGCTGACCTCTGGCTCCTTGACCCTTGGCTTGACTCCTGGACTCCGCTGACCTCTGGCTCCTTGACCCTTGGCTTGACTCCTGGATTCCGCTGACCTCTGGCTCCTTTACCCTTGGCTTGTCTCCTGGACTCCGCTGACTTCTGGCTCCTTGACCCTTGGCCTGATTCCTGGACTTTGTTACTCGTGCTCGCAGTTCACACTGGGGAGGAGCCTGTGTTCTCTCTCTCCAGGCCCTCTCCCAGTGTGCTGTTCCAGTAAGAGCGACTATCCTGCTACGGGGTTCCTGCATCCAGATAGTGAGTATCCATATCTTACTCACCTAACAGAAACACTGAGCCTATATGGAACCCGCAGGAGTCGCGGACGCTATCACCGCCCTCTCCCAACAAATTGCCGCTCTCACGCAAACCATGCAGGACCTCCAGGCCGGTCAGACTCATCTGCAGCATCAATTACATGACCTGCAGACCAGCTCCGCTTCTTCAGGCGCTTCCGCTCCAGCGATGCCACCTGTAGGGGTACCCCCCTCGGACAGGACGTACACTCCTGAACCCAGAATTCCTCTCCCAGAACGCTATTCTGGGGACCGTGCGAAGTATAAGACCTTCATCACAGCCTGTCAGGTCATGTTTTCTCTTCAACCAAGGACTTATGCCTCTGACTTCATTAAAATACGAACTGTGATCTCATTGCTGTCCGGAGAGCCCCAGACCTGGGCTCATCAGTTGCTACACACTAATGATTCCGCATTGACTTCCTGGCATTCGTTCCTCCATGCCATGGACCTTCTGTTTGATGATCCTCTCCGGGCCTCCTCTGCCCATATCGCCATGAGGGCCCTACGGCAGGGCCAAAGGCCAGTAGAGGAGTATGTCACTGAATTCCGCTCTTTGGCCATCGAGAGCGAATGGAACGAGCCTGCCCTGGTGGATCAATTTCGTCTCGGCTTGTCCAATGCCCTGAAGGATGAACTGGCCCGTGTGGGTATCCCGCCTTCTCTTGAAGAACTCTGCCATTTAGTCATCAGGATTGATCGCAGATTACGGGAGAGAAGACTGGAGCGGTCAACCCAACTTGCTCCTCCTCCAAGACGCCAACCTCTACCACCCTCCTGTGCTCCTACCTCCTCTTCTTCTTCCGAGGAACCAATGCAGATCGGACTTGCTCGAGGACCCCTTTCGGAGGCTGAGAAAGCACACAGACGTGCAAACAGTTTATGTCTCTACTGTGGCCAACCCGGTCATATGATTCGTTCCTGCCCCCGCAGACCACGTGACCCAAGGGGTAAGACTTCTGATTCAGAGGTGTGTCTTAGTTCAGCTCCTGTTGGTGGCTCTCCTCACCTTTCCGTTTCTCTGTTGTTGCAGTGGACCAGTGACGACATCTCTGTCCTCGCCATCATTGACTCTGGTGCCAGCTGCTGTTTCATGGACCAGGAGCTCGCTAGACAACTCCGAGTACCCACACAAGTCAAGCCCTCTCCAGTCTACATACAGGTTGTTGATGGATCCTCTCTGCCTTCCGGACCCATTACGCAGGAAACCCTGCCTCTCCAGATGACTTTGGGCAGTCGTCACTCAGAGAAGATAAGTTTCAATTTGGTGGCATCCCCATTATTCCCCGTGATCCTTGGACTACCTTGGCTACGACTACATAATCCTGACATCAACTGGGGCAAGGGCACGCTGTCATTTTCATCTAGTTACTGTCAACATTATTGCCTGGATACTCCTTCAACCTTACTCCTTACGCAAGACCAGACTTCAGAACCTACTACAGTTCCTAAGCCATATCACGAATTCTTAGATATCTTTGATAAAAGAAAAGCAGACCAGTTGCCTCCCAGGAGAGAGTACGATTGTCCCATCGATCTTCTACCCGGAGCTCCTATACCCTTTGGGAGGATCTTCCCTCTATCCGAGCCAGAACTGCACCATCTAAAAGCCTACATCAAAGAAAATCTGGAAAAGGGATTCATCCGCCCGTCAACATCGCCAGCCGGGGCTGGTATCTTCTTTGTGGGTAAAAAGGACGGGGGTCTTCGACCATGTGTCGATTATAGAGACTTAAATCGAATCACTATAAAGAACCGTTATCCACTCCCCTTGATACCCGAACTTCTAGACCGTATTAAGGATGCAACTGTCTTCACCAAGTTAGACCTCCGTGGGGCCTACAACCTCGTCCGCATCAGAAAGGGGGACGAATGGAAGACCGCCTTCCGGAGTAGGTACGGCCATTTTGAGTACCTGGTGATGCCATTTGGACTCTGTAACGCCCCAGCCACCTTTCAGCATTTTTTGAATGATGTATTTCGTGATTTCCTGGATTCCTTTGTAGTAGTATACTTGGACGATATTTTAATATTTTCATCATCCATCACTGAACACCGTGAGCATGTAAAGAAGGTTCTGCAGCGCCTTCGTGATCACCAGCTATATGCTAAGTTGGAGAAATGTTTGTTTGAGACCACTACCGTGACTTTCCTTGGCTTCATCCTAACACCTGGGAAAGTTGTTATGGACCCAAAGAAGGTGTCAGCAGTGCTCGAGTGGCCTGTACCCACAGACAAGAAGGCAGTCCAGCGATTTATAGGCTTCGCTAACTATTATCGGAAGTTCATCCGCAATTTCTCCCGCATCATCTCTCCGATCACTGCGCTGACGCGACAAACACCACAGTTTCTATGGACACCTGAAGCCCAAGCAGCATTTGACCAACTCAAGAAGAGATTCACTTCTGCTCCAATCCTTGTTCAACCCCACACCTCACTCCCTTTCTTTGTCGAGGTAGACGCATCTGACTTTGCTCTAGGAGCCATCCTCTCCCAACGCCACCCAGAGACAGGGCAATTGCATCCGGTAGCCTTTTACTCCCGCAAATTGTCTCCGGCGGAGGAGAACTACGGCATCGGTGACAAAGAGCTCCTGGCGATTAAACAAGCCCTGGAAGAAAGGCGGCACCTCCTCGAAGGCTCTTCTCATCTGGTTACAGTCTACACCGACCATCGTAATCTTGAATACCTCCGTGCAGCTCGTCGTCTGTGCCCTCGACAAGCCAGGTGGGCACTATTCTTTACCCGTTTCAACCTGCACATTACATACAGACCGGGTACCAGAAACACCAAGGCTGATGCCCTTTCCCGACTCCCAGTTACCCGTGACAACGAACCCAAGGTAGTAGACACTATTCTACCTTCAACCGTATTCATAACTACTTCAGCTGATATTATGGAACACATCCGCTCCAGCTCCATCAACTCCCTTTACCCAGAGACTACACCACCAATTCAACGATCTAATCACTTCCTGTTGTACAGAGGAAAGATCTTTGTGCCCGAGCCTGCTCGACTATCTGTATTGCAGAGATGTCATGATTCCCGCCTAGCTGGTCATGGAGGAATCAAAAAGACTCTAGATCTCCTCCTAAGACATTTCTGGTGGCCAACTCTCCAACAAGATGCCACTCAGTTTGTGCGATCTTGCACAGTCTGTGCTCAAACTAAAGTACCCCGCATTGCACCAGCCGGTCTGTTGCGGCCCCTACCAGTACCCGCTATGCCTTGGGCCGACATCTCAATGGACTTTATAGTCGATCTTCCTCCTTCCTGCAAACACGATACCATCATGGTGGTCATCGACAGATTTACCAAGATGGCTCATTTTGTACCAGTTATTGGGATCCCTTCTGCCAGTACCACCGCTTCTCTATTTCTGTCCTCGATATTCCGGCTCCATGGTCTGCCCAAGAGCATTACTACCGATCGAGGAGTCCAGTTCACGGCACGGTTCTGGAAATCCTTCTGTGAAAATTTGCAGATTCAGCCCTCATTGTCCACCGCTTTCCATCCTCAGACCAATGGACAAACAGAAAGAGTGAATCAAGTGCTTGAGCACTACCTCCGATGTTACACTACTTACCTGCAAGATGATTGGCTCCAATTTCTACCCACCGCTGAGTTTGCATACAACAATCAAACCCAAAGATCCATTCGCATGTCTCCCTTCTTTGCCAATTATGGATTCCACCCATCCTCCTTTCCTGGGCTACCTTCTGACTTATCTGTACCAGAGGCTTCTGAGCGCCTTTCCCGTCTCGTAAAACAGTTCCGGACCCTCCAACAAACCCTCTTGAAAGCCCAGGAGAGTTACAGAAATCAGGCCAACCGCCATCGCTCTGCCGCTCCGGTCTATCAGGTGGGCGACAAGGTGTGGCTGTCCACAAGGAACATCCGGCTTTCCTGTCCCACCAAAAAATTGGGTCCCAAATATGTTGGACCTTTCTCCATCCAAAAGGTCATCAACCCAGTGGCGGTTCAACTCCAGTTGCCAGACGCCTATCACATCCATCCTGTTTTTCATGTGTCCTTGCTAAAACCTTACATAGCCAACACCTTCCCAGGACGCCTACCTGTCGCACCAGCTCCAGTCATGGTAAATGGCGAAGAGGAGTTCGTGGTTCTTCGAGTACTTGATTCCAGACGCCGCAGAGGCAGACTTGAGTACCTCATCCACTGGAAGGGGTACGGCCCCGAGGAACGTTCTTGGGAACCAGCTTCACAGGTCCATGCCCCTGTATGCATCCGATCCTTCCATAAACAGTACCCTCATCGGCCCGCACCATTTCCCGCCCGGAGGTCGCACGTCAGGGGGGGGTACTGTCAGGCCGCCCGTCGGCGACCCGGTCTTACCTCCCACAGTGCCCAAGCTTCATGTCGGCCGCCTGCTTCCCGCAGTGCCCAAGCACCATGTCGGCCGCCACGCCGGGTCCCCACTGCTTCCTCGCGGACCGGCGTCCGCTTCAGATTGACGGGCAGCCCTGTCAGACGCGCACACACTCACCCTCCCTCGTGTGCGCGTCTCAAACAAAGGGCTAATATTTCCCGGGCGTTGCCATGGCAACGCGGCGTCCGGCTCCGCCCCACTTCAATTGCAACTCCTCCTCAGCCTATATAAACCCTGAGCACCCTGCACATGGGGCTCAGTGTTACTGTGGCTTCCCTGGCGTTCAGTTGCTTCCTGTACTCCTGCTTCATTTTTGATTCCTGGCTCCTTGACCCTTGGCTTGATTCCTGGACTCTGCTGACCTCTGGCTCCTTGACCCTTGGCTTGACTCCTAGACTCCGCTGATCTCTGGCTCCTTGACCCTTGGCTTGACTCCTGGATTCCGCTGACCTCTGGCTCCTTGACCCTTGGCTTGACTCCTAGACTCCGCTGATCTCTGGCTCCTTGACCCTTGGCTTGACTCCTGGATTCCGCTGACCTCTGGCTCCTTGACCCTTGGCTTGACTCCTGGACTCCGCTGACCTCTGGCTCCTTGACCCTTGGCTTGACTCCTGGATTCCGCTGACCTCTGGCTCCTTTACCCTTGGCTTGTCTCCTGGACTCCGCTGACTTCTGGCTCCTTGACCCTTGGCCTGATTCCTGGACTTTGTTACTCGTGCTCGCAGTTCACACTGGGGAGGAGCCTGTGTTCTCTCTCTCCAGGCCCTCTCCCAGTGTGCTGTTCCAGTAAGAGCGACTATCCTGCTACGGGGTTCCTGCATCCAGATAGTGAGTATCCATATCTTACTCACCTAACAATGCAATAGTAACTTTGGCAGCCGGTCTCCCTGCCCTAGGTCCCTCAGGAATGACGAATAGAGCGTCAGACTTCCTGATAGACTCGGTGCGATGAACATAAAACTTGAGGCAACGCACCACATCCAACAAATGGAGATCACGTTCCTTGTCAGATGAAGGATTAGGACAGAAAGAGGGAACCACAATTTCTTGATTGATGTGAAACTCGGACACAACCTTGGGTAAGAATTCCTTGGTAGTGCGAAGCACAGCCTTATCCTTCTGGAACACCAGGTAAGGAGGTTTACAAGACAGAGCTTGTAACTCTGCTACCCGGCGAACTGAAACAATAGTCAAGAGAAAGGCCATTTTCCAAGTCAAGAGACGTAATGGAATGGAAGCCAAGGATTCAAACGGTGGTCGCTGGAGAACTCCCAGCACCAAATTGAGGTCCCACTGGGGAGTAGGACTCTTGAAGGCAGGCCAAACATGAGTCACACCTTGGAAGAAAACTCTGACATCAGGAAGGATAGCAATCCTTTCCTGGAAAAACACAGACAAGGCAGAGGTCTGAACCTTGAGGGAACGCAGACTGAGCCCCTTATCAACACCGTCCTGCAAGAAGGCCAGGACAGTGGGAAGATGAAATTCAAGTGACAAATTCTTATCAGTGCACCATGCAACAAAGGTTGACCATATGCGATGATAGATCTTGGAGGACACAGGCTTACGAGCACTGAGCATAGTCGACACCACAGAAGGAGAAAATCCTTTCTTTGCTAGAATCGAGGATTCAACCGCCATGCCATCAAATGGAGAGTGTGAACATCCTCCTTCCACAGATATCCCTGAAGAAGTAGGTCCGGACGGGCAGGAAGTGGGATAGGGTCCGCCACTGACATGGCCATCAACTCCGGAAACCAGGACTGGTGAGGCCAGTTTGGAGCGATCAGGATGACAGGACAACGCTCCTGCTTCAACTTCTGGAAGACTCTGATCAATAGAGGAAGAGGAGGAAAGATGTAGGCCAGGGAAAAATCCCAAGGGATCGACAAGGCATCCACTGCTAGAACAAGGGAGTCCCTCCACCGGGAGCAAAACACCGGAACCTTCCTGTTGTGTCTGGAGGCCATAAGGTCCACCACAGGCATCCCCCACCTCTGGGTGAGCAAGTGAAACACCACTGGATGAAGAGCCCATTCTCCGCTGTCGACTGAGAAAGTCCGCCATGACGTTGTCTACGCCTGGAATGTGAACTGCAGAGATGACAGGCACGTGATCTTCTGCCCAAGACAAAATATCCTTGACTACCAACCAGGCGGTGCCGCTTCTTGTGCCGCCTTGCCTGTTGATGTAAGCCACCGCAGTGGCGTTGTCGGACTCCACTCTGATCGGACGACCGGTCAGTTGAGATTCCCAGTGTCTCAGGGCAAGCCGGACAGCACGTAGTTCCAGAACATTGATGGAGAGAAGAGATTCCTCCAGACCCCATTTCCCCTGAGCACTGAAGCGACCCAATACAGCCCCCCAGCCCCGAAGGCTGGCATCCGTTGTGACCGTGGTCCAACGAGGAACTAGAAGGGATCTCCCTTTCAGGAGATGAGAGAGATCCAACCACCAGTGCAGACTCGACTCGACATGAGGAGGAAGAGAGACTGACAGATGTAGATGATCTGGATGATTCTTGCACGTCTGGATCACAAATCTCTGAAGTTCCCTGGAGTGGGCCATGACAAATGGCACTGCTTCGATCGTGGAAATGAACTTCCCCACTAAAGACGACAACTTCGGTACCGGAACTACGCCCATGTCCAGAATCCCAGCCACTCGGATGGCTATCTGGTGAGCCACATCCTCTGGAAGAAACACCATGCATTGGTGAGTGTCGAACAGGAGACCCAGGAACAGAAGTCTCTGAGATGAGACCAAGTCCGACTTGTCCAGATTCAGGATCCAGCCATGACGGTTCAGAGTGTGCATACACCTCTGAAGTTGCTGATGGAGAAGCTCCGCAGAGGAGGCTTTTAGAAGGAGATCGTCCATGTAGGGGGTCACTCTGATTCCATCCTGATGAAGCACAGCTATCAATGAGCCCAACACCCTCTGGAAGACCTGAGGGGCTGAAGTCAGCCCAAAGGGGAGCGCTGCAAACTGAAAGTGTCCCTTGTGGCAGGCAATCCTGAGATACCGCCTGCTCTCTGGATGAATAGGGATGTGGAGATAAGCATCCTGAAGGTCCAGGGAGGCAAGAAATTCCCCCGGAGACATAGCTGCAATCACAGATCGCAGGGATTCCTGACGGAAGTGGGAAGTCACCACATAGGCATTGAGATCTTTGAGATCCAAAATGGGACGAGCCCCTCCGTCCTTTTTGGCCACCACAAACAGGTTGGAATAAAATCCTGAACCTATGTCCTCCAAAAGATCCTGAATAGCGTTGTCGAACAGACGTCTCTTTGTAGGTTCCTGAGAAGGACGAGTAAAATGGAACCGAAAAGGAGGAAGGGAGGAGAAAGGGATCCTGTAGCCCTCTGACACCACCTGGAGAACCCACTGGTCCGCCACTGACTCCTCCCAAATCCGGCGAAAGATGTGGAGACGTCCACCTACAGCCGGATGCGGACCCGGGTTCGGCGAGTCATGCCGAAGCAGTCTTGGAGGTCTTGGCCTTGGGGGCAACTTTGGGCTTCCAGGACTGTTTGGGCTTGGAGGAGGAGCGTGTAGCGGGAGGACCCGCCGGGGTCGAGGAGCGTGTCTCAGTCTGAAAGGAACGAAAGGACCGATTGCGTTTGGCTGGAAACTTTTTCTTAAAGACTGATGGTAGAAGAGTACTTTTAACCCCAGTAGCCTCACTGATCATTTCTTTGAGTTCAGACCCAAAAAGCAAACTCCCCTGGAAGGGCAGGGAAAGCAAGGCTTTCTTAGAGGCTGTATCAGCAGACCAAATTTTCAGCCAAAGGGCGCGTCTGGCCACCACAGAAGAAGTGGAGGCCCTCGCCATCATGCGCACAGCATCAAAAGCAGCGTCAGCAACATAATTCTGAGCTTCAGTAATATTAGCAAGAAGCTGCAACTGTTCAGACACTGGTGCATCCTGGCGAACTGCTTCAGTCAGTCGTTCAGTCCAGGCCGCGATAGCCCTGTTAACCCACGCCACTGCAAAGGTTGGACGCATGGCAGTGCCAATAGAGGCAAAAATGGACTTAAGAGAAAGTTCCAGTTTCTTATCCGTCCAATCCTGCAGGGCAGAGGCATCAGATACAGCCAAAGCGGTAGACTTGGATAGCCTGGAAACAGGGGCATCCACCTTGGGAGGATGCACCCATTTAGCCAGCTCAGTCTCAGGAAAAGGGTACAGCTTAGCAAACTTTTTGGAGACAGAGGAAGACCTATCAGGATTCTTCCATGCCTCAGAGACTAGACGGGCAAGAGTAGGATTAGTTGGAAAACAAACAACAGGCTTAGATGGCTTCTTCTGAAAAACATCAGTAGGATCATAAGTGGATTCCTGAGTCAGAGGAAGGTTGAGCGTATTCAGAACAGCTCTAATCAGACCCTCAGCCGAAACTTCAGGGTCACATTCATAGGGGTCCCCAATGGACCAGGTAGATTCAATACCAGTCCGTTCCTCAGCATCAGAATCCTGCAAGAGTTCTTCCTCAGAAGAATCAGTCACATCAGGAGCCCCCTGTGGCTTAGGCAGGGAGGTCCTGATTGTAGAGGGGGTCTGCCAGACTTGGAGAGCCCCCTTGTCACGGTTTATTATGACTCTCAGACACAAGTTTTAGGTAAAAAAAAATCAATTTTATTGAAATAATAAATGATAACTTAGGATGGCAATAACATACATAATATATATATACAGAATATAGCACAGACAGAAGGCAGACTCTACCGGTCCTGTCAATATACCGGACAGGACAGTCTTTAGGCTCTACCGGCCTTGCCAATACCGGGTAAGGCAACCTGCAGATGGAATAGCATAACGGTTTACCGGCCTTACCAAATTACCGGGCAAGGCAGCCTCAATAGATACATAATGTAGGCTCTACCGGCCCTGCCAATACCGGGTAAGGCAACCTCAGATGGAATGTGGCAAAAGGTTCTACCGGCCTTACCAATACCGGGCAGGGCAGCCCAGAGATAATAGCAGCAGTCAGATGGAACTGGCAAATTAGCAGAATCGTTAAGCAGCAAGGCTTTGGAGCAAACCAGCGTCCGCACGCTGGAAACAACACTGAATAGTATAGCCGTTAGGCTTAGCGAGCAAACCAGTGACCGCACACTGGAGTAACAAGCGAGTAGTATAGCCGCAAGGCTTAGGAGCAAACCAGCGTCCGCACGCTGGGACCAACACAGATTTGTAAGCTGATAGGCTTTGGAGCAAACCAGTGACCGCACACTGGTGTAACAAGCGAGTTTGTATAGCCGCAAGGCTTAGGAGCAAACCAGCGTCCGCACGCTGGGACCAACACAGATTTGTATAGCTGAAAGGCTTTGGAGCAAACCAGTGACCGCACACTGGTGTAACAAGTGAGTTTGTATAGCCGCAAGGCTAGGAGCAAACCAGCGTCCGCACGCTGGGACCAACACAGATTTGTATAGCTGAAAGGCTTTGGAGCAAACCAGTGACCGCACACTGGTGTAACAAGTGAGTTTGTATAGCCGCAAGGCTTAGGAGCAAACCAGCGTCCGCACGCTGGGACCAACACAGATTTGTATAGCTGATAGGCTTTGGAGCAAACCAGTGACCGCACACTGGTGTAACAAGCGAGTTTGTATAGCCGCAAGGCTTAGGAGCAAACCAGCGTCCGCACGCTGGGACCAACACAGATTTGTATAGCTGATAGGCTTTGGAGCAAACCAGTGACCGCACACTGGTGTAACAAGCGAGTTTGTATAGCCGCAAGGCTTGGGAGCAAACCAGCGTCCGCACGCTGGGACCAACACGGAATTGTAGCAATGTCACCAACGCGACCAGGCAGAAGGTCGCCAGGATACTGAAGACAGGTGATGAGATGACAGGAACCAGCAACGATCAGTCAGGTCAGAAAACAGCAGAGAAGTTCAGCAGGAACTGCAACACCAGAGACTAGGCCGGAACCAGGACTGGAAGTACTTCAGCATGCAGGAAACACTGGAACAGTAGAGATCAGGAACTCAGGAACACATGAGATCAGGAACTCAGGAACACTGGAACAGAGGCCCAGCTATCACTAGCATAGTGATAGCAAGAAGGTCAGAAACAACACGAAAGGGCACTCAAAGGGTGCCCAATCCAGGTTTAAATAGTCAATAAGAGGCGGGCTATCTGCAGACAGCCAATAGAAGCCCCCTACTGGTGACAGACAAGTAACTGCAGCCAATCACGGGCACCGTGATAGTACCCCCCTTTCAAAGACCCCCTCTCCTAGAATAGGGTTTAGGTTTCTGCGGGTAATTGGCATGAAAGGCCCTAGTTAACCTAGGTGCATGAAGGTCCGTACTATCCACCCATGATCGATCCTCAGGACCATACCCTTTCCAATGTACCAGGTACTGTACCCTTCCTCTAAGCCTACGGGAATCAATAATGCTCTGAACCTCGTACTCCTCCTGGCCCTCGACCTCAACAGGTCCTGGCACCACAGGTGTGGTAGTATAGCGATTGCAAACCAGAGGCTTAAGAAGGGACACATGGAACACATTATGGATACGCATGGATGCAGGTAGGTCTAGTGCATAGGAGACAGGGTTAATTTTGCGAATAACTCTGTATGGACCAATAAACCGAGGAGCCAACTTATTAGACGGAACCTGCAGCTTGAGATTTCTGGAGGAAAGCCATACTCTATCCCCAACCTGAAAGGAAACCGCTGGAAGCCTTCTGCGATTAGCATGGCGCTGATGACGCTGAAATGACTGACCAAGTGCCCTCTGAACTTGTGCCCATGTGGAACGGAGTTGCTCGATATGCTCATCCAGAGCTGGAATCTGTTGCGTCTGAAATGAGTCTGGAAGCAAACAGGGCTGGAACCCATAATTAATCAGAAACGGAGAGCTCCCAGATGAAGAATTGACCGCACAGTTCCTGGCGAACTCTGCCCAAGGCAACAAGTCGGACCAATTATCATGATGGTCAGTAACGAAACAACGGAGAAATTGTTCCAAGCCCTGATTAGCTCGTTCAGCGGCTCCATTGGTCTGGGGATGGTAGGCAGAGGAGAAGGACAGCTGTATGCCCATCTGTTGGCAAAATGCCCTCCAAAATCTAGACACAAACTGGCTCCCCCTGTCAGACACCAGTACCCTAGGCACTCCATGCAACCGGAATACTTCTCTGGCGAACACCATTGCCAATTCCTTCGCTGAAGGAAGACCACGGAGGGGCACGAAATGAGCCATTTTAGAAAACCTGTCCACCACCATGAATATAAAGGAGTACCCCTTCGACATAGGCAACTCTCCCATAAAATCAATGGAAACATGAGACCAGGGGCGTTCGCCATTAGGCACCGGTTGAAGCAAGCCCACAGGGAGATGTCTCGGGGTCTTAGCGCGGGCGCAGGTGGCACAGGCATTCGTAAATTCGGCACAATCGTTTCTCATGGAAGGCCACCAAAATAACTGAGAAAGGGACCATAACAATTGGTCTCTACCAATATGTCCCGCAGCCTTAGAGGAATGGTAGGTTTCGAGCAGCCTAGTACGAAATGATTCAGCGACAAAACATTTGCCCACTGGGGTTTCATGGGGAGCGGACCCCTGAGAGGCCAGGATCTCCTCCCCTAGAGGAGAAGTGATACTCGTGCGTATAGTAGCCAGTATTCTATCAGGTTGGATGATAGGAGCTGGTGCTTCCACTCTGTCACTGTCGGCCTCAAATTGTCTTGACAGTGCATCAGCCCTGATATTTTTTGACCCTGGTAAATATGATACAATGAAATTAAATCGAGACAGGAACAGTGCCCACCTGGCCTGACGAGAGGACAATCTCTTGGCCTCCGAGAGATAGGTCAGATTCTTATGATCTGTTAGGATTAAGACAGGATTCTTAGTACCTTCAAGCAAATGACGCCATTCCTTAAGAGCAAGGATAATGGCCAATAATTCTCTGTCACCTATCTCATAGTGGCTTTGAGTGACAGTCAACTTTTTAGAGAAAAACCCACAAGGTCTGAGAGTTCCACCTTTCTCGTGTCGCTGCGAAAGTACTGCCCCGACCCCAATATCTGAGGCATCAACCTCTAACGTAAATGGAAGTAAAGGATTGGGGTGGGATAACACAGGAGCCGCAGCAAATGCCAGCTTCAAATTCTCAAAGGCTTTCTCAGCAGATACCGGCCAACAAGAAGGATTAGCACCCTTGTGCGTAAGATCGGACAGAGGTTTGACAATGGAAGAAAAGTTCTTAATAAACCTCCTATAATAATTAGCGAAACCCAGGAAACGCTGTATGGCTTTAAGACCCTTGGGTTTTGGCCATTGTAGGACAGCTGACAACTTTTCTTTGTCCATGGCAATGCCATCATTGCCAATTATGAACCCCAAGAATGGCACACTGGTTCTATGAAACTCACATTTTTCCATTTTACAAAATAATTTGTTCTCACGGAGTCGTAGCAATACTGCGGATACATCTTTGATGTGCTGTGCCATGTTTTGGGAGTAAATCAGTATATCGTCGAGGTACACCACAACACATGTCTGTAACATATCTCTCAGAACATCATTTATCAGTTCCTGGAAAACTGCGGGTGCATTACACAGCCCAAAAGGCATTACTAGATACTCGTAGTGCCCAGCTCGAGTATTAAAGGCAGTTTTCCACTCATCACCTGCTCGAATGCGAACCAGATTGTAAGCGGCCCGTAGGTCCAACTTGGTAAATATCGAAGCGCCCTTAAGCCTGTCAAAAAGCTCGGTGATGAGTGGTATTGGGTATGCGTTTTTTGCCATTAGTTTATTCAAGCCCCGGTAGTCAATGCATGGTCTTAATTCGCCATTTTTCTTTTTTACAAAAAAGAACCCAGCCCCAGCTGGAGAGGTAGATTTACGTATGATCCCTCTAGCAAGGGCATCAGAAATGTAATCCTCCATAGCCTTATTTTCATCACAAGATAATGGATAAGTGCGTCCTTTCGGAGGTACTGCACCAGGCTGCAATTCAATGCAACAATCATAAGGTCTATGCTGGGGTAGCATACTAGCCTCTCCTTTGCTAAAAACATCGCCAAACTGTTGGTACACATCCGGCATAGCAGAGGAGGTGCACATGACCCTCCGAGAGATAGGTCAGATTCTTATGATCTGTTAGGATTAAGACAGGATTCTTAGTACCTTCAAGCAAATGACGCCATTCCTTAAGAGCAAGGATAATGGCCAATAATTCTCTGTCACCTATCTCATAGTGGCTTTGAGTGACAGTCAACTTTTTAGAGAAAAACCCACAAGGTCTGAGAGTTCCACCTTTCTCGTGTCGCTGCGAAAGTACTGCCCCGACCCCAATATCTGAGGCATCAACCTCTAACGTAAATGGAAGTAAAGGATTGGGGTGGGATAACACAGGAGCCGCAGCAAATGCCAGCTTCAAATTCTCAAAGGCTTTCTCAGCAGATACCGGCCAACAAGAAGGATTAGCACCCTTGTGCGTAAGATCGGACAGAGGTTTGACAATGGAAGAAAAGTTCTTAATAAACCTCCTATAATAATTAGCGAAACCCAGGAAACGCTGTATGGCTTTAAGACCCTTGGGTTTTGGCCATTGTAGGACAGCTGACAACTTTTCTTTGTCCATGGCAATGCCATCATTGCCAATTATGAACCCCAAGAATGGCACACTGGTTCTATGAAACTCACATTTTTCCATTTTACAAAATAATTTGTTCTCACGGAGTCGTAGCAATACTGCGGATACATCTTTGATGTGCTGTGCCATGTTTTGGGAGTAAATCAGTATATCGTCGAGGTACACCACAACACATGTCTGTAACATATCTCTCAGAACATCATTTATCAGTTCCTGGAAAACTGCGGGTGCATTACACAGCCCAAAAGGCATTACTAGATACTCGTAGTGCCCAGCTCGAGTATTAAAGGCAGTTTTCCACTCATCACCTGCTCGAATGCGAACCAGATTGTAAGCGGCCCGTAGGTCCAACTTGGTAAATATCGAAGCGCCCTTAAGCCTGTCAAAAAGCTCGGTGATGAGTGGTATTGGGTATGCGTTTTTTGCCATTAGTTTATTCAAGCCCCGGTAGTCAATGCATGGTCTTAATTCGCCATTTTTCTTTTTTACAAAAAAGAACCCAGCCCCAGCTGGAGAGGTAGATTTACGTATGATCCCTCTAGCAAGGGCATCAGAAATGTAATCCTCCATAGCCTTATTTTCATCACAAGATAATGGATAAGTGCGTCCTTTCGGAGGTACTGCACCAGGCTGCAATTCAATGCAACAATCATAAGGTCTATGCTGGGGTAGCATACTAGCCTCTCCTTTGCTAAAAACATCGCCAAACTGTTGGTACACATCCGGCATAGCAGAGGAGGTGCACATGACCTTAACAGGCTGGATGACGCACTTGTCCATACAAAACTGGGACCAAGCAGCAATTTCACACTTCTTCCAATCGAATTGTGGGTTATGTAACTGTAACCACGGAAATCCCAATATCACCGCATGGTGCGGGGAATTAATCAGTTGAAACTGCTGCTCTTCTCTGTGAAGTGCCCCAATAGTCATAGACAATGGCATAGTTTCAAATATAACCTGAGGCGGTTCTAAGGGTCTACCATCAATCGCTTCAATAGTCAAGGGGTTTTCTCTTTCAATGCGTGGAACTCCGTGCAATTCAGCAAAGGTATTATCCATAAAATACCCTGCTGCACCGGAGTCAACCAAGGCCAAAACCTCCACAGAGCGTTGTGCCCAAGACAATACCACCTGTATGGTGGGTTTCATTATGCCCGACACTGGGGACGATTGTACACCACCTAGGGCCTGTCCCCCAAGATACCCTAGGTGTGTGCGTTTCCCGGACGTACCGGACAGGAATTTAGCAAGTGCCCTTTTTTACCGCAGTATAAACATAACCCTTGTTTTTTGCGATATAGTCTCTCTGCCTTGGATAGTCTAGTGAAGCCTATTTCCATAGGTTCACTTGTTTCCCGTACTGGTTCACTAGACTTCAATGCCAAGGGAGGGATGGGTGGGCAAAACATGCTACTAGGCTCATTATTTTTTGACCGTAACTTACGATCTCTGGCAATTGATCTCTCACGTATTCTGGAGTCAATTATCATAACATACTCAATGTAATCATCTAGATCAATAGGTAGATCTTTAGCAGCGATTTCGTCTTTAATGTGGTCATTCAGGCCTTGAGAGAAGGCTGCCAATAATGCCTCGTTATTCCAACCTACCTCTGCTGCCAATGTGCGGAATTCGATGGCATAGTCGCCCACTGTACGCCTGCCCTGTTGTATCTCCATAAGGCGTTTGGCAGCAGAGGTAGTTCTACCAGGAGGCTCAAACACTCTTCGAAAGGAACGCACAAATTCACTAAAGTTCTTAGTACAAGGTTTAGCATTCTCCCACAAGGGGTTAGCCCAGGCCAATGCTCTGCCAGTGAGCAGTGATATCGTGAACCCCACTTTACTACGATCATTGGGAAATGCGTGTGCCGTCAATTCCATAAAGATTTCGAGTTGATTGATGAACCCTCTGCAGAGACTAGGGTCACCATCATATCTTAGCGGCAAGGGTGCAGAAGCCGTTAACCCTTTAACAGTACCCCCTAGGGGTCTGGTATCACTTTCCGGTGTCTAACTTGGCGAGACCACCGGGCTAGAGCTAGATTGGTCAGCAGGTACCGTGCGTTCAAGGATCGTTTGAATTGCAACTGCCAACTGATCCAAACGTTGCTCGAGCACATCCATCCTCCAATGGATATTCTGTGCGTTACCTTCACCCTTGCTGTCTGAGGTCATGGCCCTTTCGTACTGTCACGGTTTATTATGACTCTCAGACACAAGTTTTAGGTAAAAAAAATCAATTTTATTGAAATAATAAATGATAACTTAGGATGGCAATAACATACATAATATATATATACAGAATATAGCACAGACAGAAGGCAGACTCTACCGGTCCTGTCAATATACCGGACAGGACAGTCTTTAGGCTCTACCGGCCTTGCCAATACCGGGTAAGGCAACCTGCAGATGGAATAGCATAACGGTTTACCGGCCTTACCAAATTACCGGGCAAGGCAGCCTCAATAGATACATAATGTAGGCTCTACCGGCCCTGCCAATACCGGGTAAGGCAACCTCAGATGGAATGTGGCAAAAGGTTCTACCGGCCTTACCAATACCGGGCAGGGCAGCCCAGAGATAATAGCAGCAGTCAGATGGAACTGGCAAATTAGCAGAATCGTTAAGCAGCAAGGCTTTGGAGCAAACCAGCGTCCGCACGCTGGAAACAACACTGAATAGTATAGCCGTTAGGCTTAGCGAGCAAACCAGTGACCGCACACTGGAGTAACAAGCGAGTAGTATAGCCGCAAGGCTTAGGAGCAAACCAGCGTCCGCACGCTGGGACCAACACAGATTTGTAAGCTGATAGGCTTTGGAGCAAACCAGTGACCGCACACTGGTGTAACAAGCGAGTTTGTATAGCCGCAAGGCTTAGGAGCAAACCAGCGTCCGCACGCTGGGACCAACACAGATTTGTATAGCTGAAAGGCTTTGGAGCAAACCAGTGACCGCACACTGGTGTAACAAGTGAGTTTGTATAGCCGCAAGGCTAGGAGCAAACCAGCGTCCGCACGCTGGGACCAACACAGATTTGTATAGCTGAAAGGCTTTGGAGCAAACCAGTGACCGCACACTGGTGTAACAAGTGAGTTTGTATAGCCGCAAGGCTTAGGAGCAAACCAGCGTCCGCACGCTGGGACCAACACAGATTTGTATAGCTGATAGGCTTTGGAGCAAACCAGTGACCGCACACTGGTGTAACAAGCGAGTTTGTATAGCCGCAAGGCTTAGGAGCAAACCAGCGTCCGCACGCTGGGACCAACACAGATTTGTATAGCTGATAGGCTTTGGAGCAAACCAGTGACCGCACACTGGTGTAACAAGCGAGTTTGTATAGCCGCAAGGCTTGGGAGCAAACCAGCGTCCGCACGCTGGGACCAACACGGAATTGTAGCAATGTCACCAACGCGACCAGGCAGAAGGTCGCCAGGATACTGAAGACAGGTGATGAGATGACAGGAACCAGCAACGATCAGTCAGGTCAGAAAACAGCAGAGAAGTTCAGCAGGAACTGCAACACCAGAGACTAGGCCGGAACCAGGACTGGAAGTACTTCAGCATGCAGGAAACACTGGAACAGTAGAGATCAGGAACTCAGGAACACATGAGATCAGGAACTCAGGAACACTGGAACAGAGGCCCAGCTATCACTAGCATAGTGATAGCAAGAAGGTCAGAAACAACACGAAAGGGCACTCAAAGGGTGCCCAATCCAGGTTTAAATAGTCAATAAGAGGCGGGCTATCTGCAGACAGCCAATAGAAGCCCCCTACTGGTGACAGACAAGTAACTGCAGCCAATCACGGGCACCGTGATACCCCTGTACCTGAGAGGGAAAGAGTTGAAGAGCGGATCTGAGATCCCTAGTGGCAGCTTTAAACTCCCTCACCCAAGATGGCTCAATAGCGTAGCTGGGAGGCCCAGGGTTGCTATCTTGACCAGTACAATTAGGGCATAGATCCCCCACATTATCGCTAGACAGCCCAATGTGGCAAGAGGAGCAAAACGCCATGGGGGTAGCAGACCCCCCATCCTCCTTAGATTTGGGTCTAGCCCCTAGCTCCAGTGAAGTAGACATGCTCACAGCGTCAATATACCCCACTAATGACACTATCACCCAGAAAAAGTGCAAAGGATTAAAGTTTCACCCCAGAAATGTCTAAATTCGGACTTATCTGGCCAGCGAAGGGTTAATCTGTTGAGGAGAGAGAAGGCTCGGTCCCTGCGTTGTGTACTCGCTTAGGAAAAGTTCCACAAAATGGCGCCCGTCATGACAGCCAATCAGAAACAAGCGCGAACCAGGCGCTCATGGGAAATGTAGTTTTCCCTTTACAAGTACCCCAAACAGTGCCCGAAGCCCCCCTGAACACCCCACATAAATAAAACACATTCCGGATGATAGAGCAGGAGCCTAGCATTAAAATGAGCCATCTCTGAAGTTGCTGAGACAAGCGGTTCCAGAGATATGTCCCACACTGTGAATTCCCATAGAGAGTAAAGGAGCCATAGCGTTTGAGCGGGAAATTTAATAAAACATTAAAAATAGCCCAAACAAGTATAAAACACATAAGAAACATAAGTAAACTAATACCCAAAGCTCCAAAACCCAGAGAATACCACAGAAATTGCATTAAACATTGAAATGCAAATAAAAACACCCTATGAGTGCTGGAGTGCATTGCAAACTCCCAAATACAAGCCCAGCAAAGGGACACTGTGGGGACAAGTGGACCTTCAGCACTCAATGGGTGACTCACCTTTCCTGCAGGACTTCTGTCTTCAGGTGACCATGATGAAAAGGAAATAAACCAGAGGTAAATTCCCCAGTAGGGAAGCTGCTTAACCCAAGCTGTTCCCTCTTCAGGGCATAAGGTCCACAGAAAATCCCTGGAAGCTGCACCAGCCACTTTAAAGAGGGCAATTCACAGCCATGGTCACCCTCCTAATGGTGGTATTCCATATTTGAATAAAAATAATAAAACACTAAGATGCATAGATGTTCTCTACCTGGTGTGCAAAGCACTCCAGGAACAAATCAATCTAAAGTGGCTCTGGCCAGAAGGTGGCTTAAGTAAGAGGGGAGGCTCCGCCCCCTGCAATTATTTGCATAATTGTTCCTGCCTATTAAAGGGGACTTACGCCTCCCAGAGTACCAGTGACCTGTATTGGACGACAGTGAAACAAGAATTCGACCACTAAGGAAACGTGCTTTCAGCTAAAAACAAAGGCATGGATTTTTTACAGTAAGGGTCATAAAGTTATGGAATTCCTTACCTCAGGGTGTTGTGCTTACAGATAATGTAGTTGCTTTCAAAAAGTAATGGATACCTTTTTAGCTCAGAACAATATTAAAAATTACGAGAGTTGGTTTCAAAACAGATAGGATGTTGATCCAGGGAATAATTTTTTTTTACCCACTTGGGTCTTAATTGGAAATGGCTTCAACAGAGTTTTTTTTCTTCCTCTGGATAAATAGGGGTAATATGGCATGGGCTGAACTTGATTGACTTATGTCTTTTTTCAGCCTTGTCATCTGTTACTATGTTACTATATGTGAGGACAAAAACATAAACGCAGGTCTGATTAATTAACATACCAACATACTTTTGTCTTAGGCTCTGCTCCTTTTACCTTGGTTTCACATTTCTTGCAATGTGTTTGTGTAATGAGATTTCACTGATCTATTGTTTAGTATATATTATTTTTCCCAGAATAGAGTACGTTTTTATATGTAAAAAAGAATATTTGGCATTTTGCCTGTTATTGTTTGCATGCAATTAGTGGAGATGTAAAAAAAACTCTAAATAAACTCAACTCAGTCTCCTTTTTATAGAAAAACCCTGTATGTGTAAGTGTTATCTTTATTTAGGATTTTAAGGGGTCAAAATTGTAAGTTGTTTTTAATTTAACTAAAGGGACACATCACCACACTTCGGCTAGTATTAAAGCACACGGGGGGGAGATTCACTAAGCGGTGATAAAGTGGAGATGGAGATGACTTCTCCAGTTTATCACTTCTCCAATTTCTATGTTATTGGCTCCATAGAATAACATAGGAACTGGAGAAATGATAAACTGGAGAAGTCATCTCTACTTTTTCACCTCTTTATCCCTGCTTAGTGAATCTTCCCCAATGTGTTTTAATACTATGCATTTCTTACAGCCAGCTGTCTTTTCATTTTTATAGAATTTAAGAATGGCCAGCTTCTTTGAGATGTGGATGCTAAATTTCCCTACTACTGTGTCAAATTTTGACACAGTAAGGGTACAGACATTGCACCTTAACTATTCAGAAGGCAACCCCATCCTCTTCATGACATCATACACCTCACTCCTACTGATCAACGGTGCAAGATAAATCAGCCATTCTAATGTTTGTTGTTAGTGTGTGTCAACAATAAAGGTAGGAAGACAATCAACAAAAAGAACAGAGACAAGGTTGGGGCCCACAGATGTAATGGTATCAGGTGCAGGACATGTGAATACATCAACTCAGGAGCCAATGAATTTACATCTAACCGAACTGGTGAAATCCATCAGATCAAATCTTATTTGGACTGTGGGTCTAGTTACGTTGTGTACCTGGTCGATTGCATCTGTGGCTCCCAATTTGTTGGGAAAACAGTCCAGACAGTTAGACAGAGATTCAGCCAGCACCGTAGAAATATCATTAAGGGTTTTAAACTCCACAGTGTTTCTAAACACTGTGAAGAAAAACACAATAAAGATCCCAGTGTTATCACCATTACTCCAATAGAGAAGACTGGTTTTCAAACAAGTATCAGTAGAGCTCAACATCTCAAGAACAGGGAATCCTTCTGGATATTCACTTTAAGAACTTTGTATCCTGAAGGCCTGAATGAGATGGTTGAAACTACATATGATAACTAACTTTGTATTTGCAATGCAAATTCCGAGGCTCGGGCAATAATATTATGGTATATGTCTCATTTTACTTGGACAGGATTCCAGATTGGAAGTTCAAAACATATATATGTTTGGTACTACATATGGTTGATATTACATATGACAATTTATTTCGTATCTGTGACGTAATCCCCGTGCCTCGGGTAACAATATTATGACATATATCCCTCTCGAATTGGATAAGGTTCCAGATTGAAGTTTAAAACATATATATGCTTGTCAACTAGTGATAGATATTTATTCTAAGAATTGTATATCCTGAAGGATTGAAAGAGATGTTTAAAACTAGATATGACAACTAACCCTGTATTTGTAATGTAAACCCTGATTTTTGGATAATAACATTACGGCATTTACCCTCCTTTTCCTGGATAAGCCCTCAGATTGGAAGCCTAGGTTCTATATGTTTGTCTACCAGTGATGGGATGTATTGGCGCTAGTTTCCACCCAGGGTAAATCCCATGAGTCACTCGCGGCTCGGTCCCTTGATGTTTGGTTTTGGTTATTGGTGGATTGACACACATACCATCCTTATACAGGGAGGTTATTAGGGTTGCTAGAATGGAGTTTATGGTGCGACTTTTGGGGGCGCCCGGTGGTGGGGAAGCTATTCCATCTATGTTTCTCACTTGCCGTGTGTCATATGTCTAATATAGATTTTCTGGATGCTTAATATAAATATATATATATAAATATAAATAGTATTTATGCTATCAAATTACTGAATAAGTGGCGTGTATATATATTCTATGGTAGGCACAACACATAAGGTTCAACACAAATATGTTCTTATAGTTCAGTGTGCACTTATACATAAAATAATGTAGATGTTTTAAAACACTTCACATTTTTGCTTATTTAACCACAGGTGACTCAATGTTCACTTATATAAAATTGGAAAACAATTTCATTGTTCCATATATTTATTTATATTTACATATGTTCTTCATTTACATATATATATCACTCAGGACTGGGAAGGGTAAACATTGAGATTAATTTCATTTTATAGGCACATAATTACACTAATGTTTATTCTTATAATTCTGTTAAGACTAGATATTTTTCACATATAAACACAAGATGGTTTACTTACACAACCAGGAATAGATAGGGTTAAAATATTCAGATAGTATTTCACCCCATGTCAGTGTTACACTCAAACTTTTCATGGCATTGTGAGGGGTGTGTGCCAACCTCCGTATTGTGGGACCTTGTTTTATGGGTTTACAACCCATATCGATTAAGATTGTGACAAATATATAGATGTACTTTCAAGATTTTGATGAAGGTGGGATATCTTTGTATTAGAACGTTTATGACCATATAGAGTTATATATTCAAATATGGGAATTAAATTGTTGAGATTATGTAATATTTTTATTAAGATAGTGATATCAGACAATGTAGTTCATATCACAGGTGTATCTTGAAATTCAAGGCGAGATGTAAAGGGTTAATTTGAGAGGCATCTCTGACTATGTATCAATAAGTGAGCAGACACACTGATGAACTCTGGTGTGATTATGTGTGGTAAATGGTTCGTTTGAATCTTCTATCACCTTTCGCATCAATGATCTCATCAGGGTGCTGACAAAAGTAACAGTGTGAAAATAGGCAGACCAGTTTGTATTTTTTTGTCCTGCTGATGAAGTGGTTTGATACCATGAAACACGTCAAGGAATTTTAATTATACTTTTTAATAATACATTTTATATTGTTGGATTTGACTGGTCTGCCTCTGGTTTTTTTGGATCCTCTCTTCTCTACATTCCAAAAGGACTTGAATGTTTCCCTGATGCTACATACAGTGATTCCTTAACAGGGAGAATCAGCATCCAAAATTCCTGTATGCATTTACACCGGTAACCATATAGAGGTGCCGGTGCGACACTTGAAGCGAGTATCAATTTATATTGATATTTGAGAATATACCTAAATTTGCAGTACAGCTCTCCTTTCTTTGCTGTATTTCTAAGCCCCGCTGTGGAGTGGAGGTCTTCATAAGGATTGAGAGCAGTGATATGTACATTAGTGATGAGCGAGCACCCCAATGCTCGGATGTTCGGGTGCTCTGACCGAGCACCCCCTGAGGCTCGAGTGCTCGGCCGAGCACCCGAGCCCCATTGAAGTCAATGGGAGGACTCGAGCATTACACCAGGCACCCCCTGCTCTGATGAGGGGAGGGTGCCTGGTCCATAGGAAAAGGGCAGAAAAAGATGGAAACACTACAGAAATGGTTCAGGGACAGCATAGGGAGGATGTCTGGATGCACCTTGGACTCCAACATCGCTGCTGGGAACGATCTTTCGCCCGTAGTACGCCATTTTTACAGACTGACCGTAAAACACACAAAAAGGAAAATAAAAACGACTTTAGGCGAAAAATTGTTACCAAACAGTATTTGCTGTATATTTACTTGTATATCATCTGCAAATTCTCCCAAAAATTTCATCGATTTTCTGAAGTGAGGCCATGATTAAGAGGGAAACGTGCGCAGAGGCAAATTATCCCAAACATTTCCTTGATTTTCAGAACTGAGGCCATGATTAAGAGGGAAACGTGCGCAGAGGCAAATTCTCCCAAAAATTTCCTTGATTTTCAGAACTGAGGCCATGATTAAGAGGGAAACGTGCGCTGAGCTGACCATCTAAAACATTATGGGTGAGGGTCTGCTGCAGAGCTGACCATCCTAAACATTATATGCGAAGGCCCGCTAGTGAGCTGACGCTATAAAACATTATATGAGAGGGCCCGCTAGAGAGCTGACCCAATAAAACATTATATGAGAAGGCCCGCTGGTGAGCTGACCTATATAAAAATTGGCAAACAGGGCCCGCTGGTGAGCTGGCCCTATATAAAAATTATATCACAGGGCCCGCTGGTGAGCTGGCCCTATATAAAAATTATATCCCAGGGCACGCTGGTGAGCTGGCCCTATATAAAAATTATATCCCAGGGCATATGGAAGAGGAGGAGGAGGATGAGAACATTAAGAGTCAACCATATACCCGTTTTTGGGGTGGAAGGGGTGAATGGGAATACAGAGTATTCCCATCATTGTAAATAACATATATAAAGTGAGTTTATGTTCCCCCGGGGCTTTCCTCCAGTGGAGTGGAGAAGTCAGGGGAAATCCAGGCCTTGTTCATTTTTATAAGTGTCAACCTATCAGCATTGTCGGTGGAAAGGCGGATACGCTTATCTGTTATGATGCCACCAGCAGCACTAAATACCCGCTCAGACAGAACGCTGGCGGCAGGGCAGGCCAGCACCTCCAAGGCGTAGAGTGCCAGTTCATACCACGTGTCCAGCTTGGACACCCAGTAGTTGTAAGGCACAGAGGGATCATTGAGGACGCTGACACGGTCTGCTACGTACTCCTTCACCATCTTCCAAAACTTTTCCCTCCTTGTGACACTAGGCTGCGCATCAGGGTGAGGGTGCTGGCGGGGTGTCATGAAGGTGTCCCACGCCTTGGAGAGTGTTGCCCTGCCTTTCTCGGAACTGCTGTGTGCTCCCCTTTTCTCCCCTTCTCGGTTGGCCAAGGTAGCACGTACTCTGCCGCCAGCGTTGTCAGATGGAAAATTTTGGAGCAATTTTTCAACAAGAACCTTCTGGTATTGCACCATTTTGCTTGTCCTCTCCACCGGAGGAATGAGAGATGAGAAATTCTCTTTGTAGCGGGGGTCCAGAAGGGTGAACACCCAGTAATCCGTGTTGTCTAAAATGCGTACAACGCGTGGGTCACGGGAAAGGCAGCCTAACATAAAGTCAGCCATGTGTGCCAGAGTACCAACAGTCAAGATTTCGCTGTCCTCACCAGGAGGCTGACTCTCAATATCCTCATCCTCTTCCTCCTCTTCTGCCCACCCACGCTGAAGAGATGGAACTAAAGTTCCATGGCTACCCTCTGTAGCGGAGGCAACCGTGTCTTCCTCCTCCTCCTCCTCCTCCTCCTCCTCCTCCGCCTCCTCCAATTGTCGCTGAGAAGACGAAGTGAGGGTGCTCTGGCTATCACCTTGTGTAAGCTCTTCCTCCCCCATTTCCACCTCTTCCACATGCAAAGCGTCGGTTTTAATTGTGAGCAGCGAGCGTTTCAGTAGACACAGAAGTGGGATGGTTACACTGATAATAGCGTTATCGCCGCTCACCATCTGTGTCGATTCCTCAAAATTGCGTAAAACCTCGCAGAGGTCTGACATCCATTCCCACTCCTCACTTCTGATTACAGGAAGTTGAACGGAGAGGCGACGACCGTGTAACAGCTGGTACTCCACTACTGCCCTCTGCTGCTCACAAAGCCGGGCCAACATGTGGAAGGTGGAGTTCCAGCGCGTGCTCACGTCACACAGCAGCCGGTGAGCTGGCAATTGTAAGCGCTGCTGCAGCTTCAACAGGCCGGCCGAAGCTGTAGATGACTTACGGAAATGTGCACACACGCGGCGCACCTTGGTCAAGAGATCATGCACATTGGGGTAGGTTTTTAGAAATCGCTGCACCACTAAATTAAATACATGCGCTAGGCATGGTACGTGTGTGAGCTTGCCGAGCTCCAAAGCCGCCACCAAGTTACGCCCATTATCACACACAACCATGCCTGGTTGCAGGTTGAGTGGCGAGAGCCACTGCTCGGTCTGGTGACTAATCCCCTGCAACAGCTCTGAGGCCGTGTGCTGTTTGTCCCCAAGGCAGATCAGCTTCAGCACGGCCTGTTGACGCTTCCCCACTGCAGTGCTACACTGCTTCCAGCTACTGGCTGATGGGGGAGTGGCGGTGTGTGTAGAGAATTCGGAGGTGGAAACGGAGGAGGAGGAGCCAATAACGTAGGTGCTGGTGGAAACCCTGATGGAGGTAGGGCCCGCAATCCTCGGCGTGGGTAGCACCCGTGCCATCCCAGGGTCCGAGTCGCTCCCAGCCTCCACGACATTCACCCAGTGTGCCGTCAGGGAAATGTAGCGTCCCTGGCCACAAGCACTTGTCCATGTGTCAGTCGTTAAGTGGACCTTCCCAGTAACTGCGTTGGTCAGGGCACGGGTGATGTTACGGGACACATGGTGGTGTAATGCGGGGATGGCACACCGGGAAAAGTAGTGGCGGCTGGGGACCGCGTACCGAGGGACAGCTGCTGCCATCAGGCTGCGGAAGGACTCAGTGTCCACAAGCCTAAATGGCAGCATTTCGATGGCCAGTAATTTGGAAAGGTGTGAGGTTAGTGCTATGGCCTGTGGGTGGGTGGCTGGGTATTTTCTCTTGCGCTCAAATGCCTGGGGTAACGACATTTGGACGCTGTGCTGGGACAGGGAAGTGGATGTGGTCGCTGATGGTGCTTCAGATGCTACAGGTGCAGGGCGGGAGGTATGCGGGCCTGCGCCTTCGACAGGCGATTGGCCGGCACCGAAAACAGGGGAAGAGGAGGCAGTGGTGTGGCCTGCAGACACAGATGGGCGATCCAGGCGTTCCTCCCACTTACTACGGTGCTTGGATGCCATGTGTCGGATCATGCTGGTGGTGGTGAGGTTTCTAGTGTTCATGCCTCGGCTCATTCTGGTGTGGCACAGGTTGCAAACTACAAATCTTTTGTCGTCCGCACTTTCCTTAAAAAAACGCCATACCGCGGAACACCTACCCCTTGGCAAGGTAGATTTACGCAAGGGGGTGCTCCGTGGAACATTTGCGGGCCGGTTTGGTGCGGTCCGCCTTCTTTCTGTAGCCACACCACTGCCTCTTCCAGCCTGTTGCGGTGCTGCAGATGGCTCACCCTCAGGACTGCTGTCATCGCTCGGCTCTACACCTTCCCAGGTGGGGTCAGTCACCTCATCGTCCACCAAGTCCTCCTCCACTTCCTCACTCTGATCATCCTCCTCATGTCTTGATCCCACCACATACTCAGTCATTGACAACTGTATAACATTCTCCTCAACAAGGTCTTGAGAAGGAAATAGTGGTTGATTTAATGGCAACTGTGTCTCATCATCATCATCATCATCCACTACTTCCTTTGACCTTAAATGCCGTTCACATCTGTCATCTTCTTGTGATTGGGTAGCCTCTAGAGGTTGTGAATCAGGGCACAAGATGTCATGTTCCTCTGCAAGCGTGCTTGGAGAGAGGGTCAAATGAAGGATTGGTGATGAGACGAGCTCATCACTATATCCCAGTGTGGGATCACTTCTTTGACCAGACCGTGTATGGTGGGAGGAAGGATGATCAGAGTGAGGATTATGTTGACCAGACTCTTGGCTACTGAGAGTGGACTTGGTGGAAGACAGGGTGGTGCTTAACCGACTGGAAGCAGTATCAGCTGTCATCCAACCGACCACCTGTTCGCACTGGTCGGACCTCGAGAGTGATGTCCTGCGACGCCCTGTGAAATCAGACATGAAGCTAGGTATGGTGGATGTCTTTCTTTCTTGTGCTCTGGCACCAGGCACAGTTTCTCCGCGTCCTGACCCGCGCCCTGAACTTTCAGGATCACGTCCACTTCCCCGTCCCTTTTTACCCGCCTTCTTCATCTTACACGATATATATGACTTTAATATATATGAGTTTGAAAACTTAACAGTATTTCTTACTATTCTGCAACTCTGCAGAGTACACAGAATAGGCTGCTAAACTGCGGTGACACACACTGAATGGAATAAGTGACTTTAATATTTGAGTTTGAAAAATTAACAGTATTTCTTACTATTCTGCAACTCTGCAGAGTACACAGAATAGGCTGTTAAACGGCGTTGAAACACACTGAATGGAATATGTGACTTTAATATTTGAGTTTGAAAACTTAACAGTATTTCTTATAATTCTGGAACTGTACAGAGTACACAGAATAGGCTGTTAAACGGCGGTGAAAGACACTGAATGGAATATGTGACTTTAATATTTGAGTTTGAAAACTTAACAGTATTTCTTATAATTCTGCAACTCTGCAGAGTACACAGAATAGGCTGTTAAACGGCGGTGAAAGACACTGAATGGAATATGTGACTTTGATATTTGAGTTTGAAAAATTAACAGTATTTCTTATAATTCTGCAACTGTACAGAGTACACAGAATAGGCTGTTAAACGGCGGTGAAAGACACTGAATGGAATATGTGACTTTGATATTTGAGTTTGAAAAATTAACAGTATTTCTTATAATTCTGCAACTGTACAGAGTACACAGAATAGGCTGTTAAACGGCGGTGAAAGACACTGAATGGAATATGTGACTTTAATATTTGAGTTTGAAAACTTAACAGTATTTCTTATAATTCTGGAACTGTACAGAGTACACAGAATAGGCTGTTAAACGGCGTTGAAACACACTGAATGGAATATGTGACTTTAATATTTGAGTTTGAAAACTTAACAGTATTTCTTATAATTCTGGAACTGTACAGAGTACACAGAATAGGCTGTTAAACGGCGTTGAAACACACTGAATGGAATATGTGACTTTAATATTTGAGTTTGAAAACTTAACAGTATTTCTTATAATTCTGCAACTCTGCAGAGTACACAGAATAGGCTGTTAAACGGCGGTGAAAGACACTGAATGGAATATGTGACTTTAATATTTGAGTTTGAAAACTTAACAGTATTTCTTATAATTCTGCAACTGTACAGAGTACACAGAATAGGCTGTTAAACGGCGGTGAAAGACACTGAATGGAATATGTGACTTTAATATTTGAGTTTGAAAACTTAACAGTATTTCTTATAATTCTGCAACTCTGCAGAGTACACAGAATAGGCTGTTAAACGGCGGTGAAAGACACTGAATGGAATATGTGACTTTAATATTTGAGTTTGAAAACTTAACAGTATTTCTTATAATTCTGGAACTGTACAGAGTACACAGAATAGGCTGTTAAACGGCGTTGAAACACACTGAATGGAATATGTGACTTTAATATTTGAGTTTGAAAACTTAACAGTATTTCTTATAATTCTGCAACTGTACAGAGTACACAGAATAGGCTGTTAAACAGCGGTGAAAGACACTGAATGGAATATGTGACTTTGATATTTGAGTTTGAAAAATTAACAGTATTTCTTATAATTCTGCAACTGTACAGAGTACACAGAATAGGCTGTTAAACGGCGGTGAAAGACACTGAATGGAATATGTGACTTTAATATTTGAGTTTGAAAACTTAACAGTATTTCTTATAATTCTGGAACTGTACAGAGTACACAGAATAGGCTGTTAAACGGCGTTGAAACACACTGAATGGAATATGTGACTTTAATATTTGAGTTTGAAAACTTAACAGTATTTCTTATAATTCTGGAACTGTACAGAGTACACAGAATAGGCTGTTAAACGGCGGTGAAAGACACTGAATGGAATATGTGACTTTAATATTTGAGTTTGAAAACTTAACAGTATTTCTTATAATTCTGCAACTGTACAGAGTACACAGAATAGGCTGTTAAACGGCGGTGAAAGACACTGAATGGAATATGTGACTTTAATATTTGAGTTTGAAAACTTAACAGTATTTCTTATAATTCTGCAACTCTGCAGAGTACACAGAATAGGCTGTTAAACGGCGGTGAAAGACACTGAATGGAATATGTGACTTTGATATTTTAGTTTGAAGACCTAACAGTATTTCTTCCTATTCTGCAACTCTGCACAGTACACAGAATGTGCTGCTACACTGCGGCGAAGCACACTGAATGGAATATGTGACTTTGATATTTTAGTTTGAAGACTTAACAGTATTTCTTCCTATTCTGCAACTCTGCACAGTACACAGAATGTGGTGCTACACTGCGGCGAAGCACACTGAATGGAATATGTGACTTTGATATTTGAGTTTGAAGACTTAACAGTATTTCTTCCTATTCTGCAACTCTGCACAGTACACAGAATGTGCTGCTAAACTGCGGCGAAGCACACTGAATGGAATATGTGACTTTGATATTTTAGTTTGAAGACTTAACAGTATTTCTTCCTATTCTGCAACTCTGCACAGTACACAGAATGTGCTGCTAAACTGCGGCGAAGCACACTGAATGGAATATGTGACTTTGATATTTGAGTTTGAAGACCTAACAGTATTTCTTCCTATTCTGCAACTCTGCACAGTACACAGAATGTGCTGCTAAACTGCGGCGAAGCACACTGAATGGAATATGTGACTTTGATATTTTAGTTTGAAGACTTAACAGTATTTCTTCCTATTCTGCAACTCTGCACAGTACTCAGAATGTGCTGCTAAACTGCGGCGACGCACACTGAATGGAATACGTGACTTTGATATTTTAGTTTGAAGACTTAACAGAATGTGCTCTAATCTGCAACTTTGCACACTAAACAGAATGTGCTCTAATCTGCAACTTTGCACACTAAACAGAATGTGCTCTAATCTGCAACTTTGCACACTAAACAGAATGTGCTCTAATCTGCAACTGTGCACACTAAACAGAATGTGCTCTAATCTGCAACTTTGCACACTAAACAGAATATATATATATTTTTTTTTTTTTTTTTGTTTTTTTCCCCCCACACCAAATAACCTGCTGCCCCCACACACAGTAGTCCTAAAAAGGACTTTTGGTTCTTTTTTTTTCACAATTTTTGTTTTTTTCCTCCCTACACTGCCTTTCCCTTCCTATCCTCAGCTCTCCCTGGCTCAGACTGAGCCGAACTCGCTGGTCAGGTGCTATACAGCACCTGACCACGGGTTCTGGCCAGCCAATCAGTGTAATGCCAGCAGCCAACATGGCTGCTGGCATTACACTGATGTCAGAGCCTCCCTGCACGTTTATTGGCTGCGCAGCAGCCGCAAAACGTGCGGGGAGGAGACCCGAACATGGCGGGCGAGCACATGCGGTACTCGTACGAGTACCGCCATGTGCCGAGCAGAGCGATGCTCGAGCCGATCCGAGCATCGGCCGAGCATGCTCGCTCAACACTAATGTACATCTGTGTGGGGCCAATCTCAATATCATCGACAGGCTTATACAGTCATTGGGTTAAAATCCATGACATAACCCATGTCCTGAGCATGGGGTATAGCTTCAAGAAATACTCTACACACTTATATGGGTTTGAATTAGGCTGCAGCTTTATTATATAAAAACATCCAATAAATTAACATATTAAAATATAATTTTTAAACCTTTTCCCTCCAACCTTCAGCCCTTGCCAATGTCCATCTTTTACAGGCTAACCCAGCCTATCCACCTTTTGAGCCGAAACTCCAAACCCCCAAATTGTCTCCTTAACCGCACCTCATTAGCTGGTCAATACAACTCAATGAGGCCGGCGTCTAACCCACAACAAAGTCCGGGTGTTCTTAGACCTAGGCCACTGGCCTACCATCTCCCGTAACCTCCCCCATCTTACTACCACTCTATACATTGGCAAGGGCCCAAGCCGCCAACAAAGCTGCGACAAATTACAATAATCCAAATATTACAACTTATATAACAATAATGCTGCCAATAAAATCCCTATAAAACAGGGAGGGAGGGAGGGGAACTGCTCCTTCTCCAGTTTAAACTGCTCTGCCACACCAACAGGATGTGAGAACTCCTTTTATCAACTCCTCAGCGTAATCTCACTACCAACTTTAAACCACACCCCTTATTTCCTTACCCTAACCCCAGCTCAGACATGTTTCCCCTCCTAAAGTCCGTGGAGTTCCAATGTGAGTATAAAGGATATATTGTCTTTTATTTGAATAACGAAATCGAGACGTCTGCACTATAAGTCTCTCCCTTCTTTTCTGGGCTTGCTACGGTCAACCTCTGGCTCTCCAGCTGTTGAGAACTACAACGCCGATCATCCCCATCCAGCTGTTGGCTAGATGGAGATGATGAGAACTGTAGTCTCCAAGCAGCTGGAAAGCCAAGAGTTTCCTAATTCTGAGTTGAAGAAAATCAAATTAATGGAGATTAGGTGAATTTTTATTTTCTCCACTAAGATACACTTGGTTTGCTTTCAGATTGCCCCAAATCTGTTTAGTACATCAGCCTCTCGGATGACGTTTGGTACTGAATCATCCTTCCTATTATACTCTATTCTCCTGTATCTCTTCTGCACAGATTATCTTCCTTCCTCTCTGGAGAGCTCACTGTGTTTAGAAGCAGTTACAGCAGACACATACACATCTGCATGCATGTGCAATGCTGACCTGCAGCTGACTCCATTCTCCTGTACCCTTGAGATGATTCCAGTTCAAACAGAATGGAAATTATTGAATTTATATACGTACCAAGAGGTCTTGTATTAATCAAAACGTGAGGGAACATGACACTCAGGTGCATCAAAACAGGCACTCTGAGGTCAAATCTGATCTCTGGAGAGTTGCTTGACATGACTGTCTTTCTTTGTTGCAGTGACATCATAGGAGAGACATGTTTAAAGGCATGATTGTTTTTAACCCTTCAGATGCTAGAAATTTCTCAATGCATTGCTTTGCAATGCATTTGATCCCTCTCTAGTATCCAAGGGGTTAAATTAGTTGTCGGTGGACTTAATGTCCTGCCATTGCCATACATTATGAACAATAAAACTAATTTTGTTTTGCTTATGTAAAGGGGAGGGGGCATCTAAAACCAACTGTGGAGCACTGGAGAGAAATCTGAGGCTGCCCACCCCCACACAGACACGTGGACTAAAGCAAGTTTGAATAACATATGCCAATCCAGATCATGTATAAACCCTGAGTGCCAGAGGCTTGGGGAATTGTTGTACCCTATTTGCCAGATCCATTTTCAGCATTTTTGGTATCCATCTGTTAGGTATGATTCCCGCTAGTAACTTTCTACTTACATATGAAAAACTGTATTGTTTTTGAGAACAAATTCAGCCTTTTCATGGCACCTCACAAAAACTAAATTTCTCATTGTGTGATGAGCTATGATGTCACAATAAATACAAAAAAATGAATTACTTATTTTGCCACTATAATAATATATATGTTAAAAACATTTATGATGTTAGTGAAAATTTCAATTATTTTTAAAAGCATTGAACCCTTTGAATACAAAAATATGAATACTGAGACTTTCTGCCTGTAAGCTGGTGTGGTCTCTGGCCAATGAGAGAGCTCCAGCTTATAGGCAGAAAGCCTCCGTCATTGGAGGAGGCTGGATAGGTAAGTAGGACGCAGGGCAGCATTTATTCTTTCAATTTTGCCCAAATACTGATTTAAAAAACAAAATGAATACACTTTTACACATATTTGCTATATCATCTAACTATTAAGACTTACTTGTATAGGGGTGATAGATCCCCTTTACGGACGAGAGAGGTAAGCAACACATTGCAACAAAATGCCTTCTCACCCTTTTGGTCCTTAAAGGGTTAAGATGACAAGTCCACTTTAAATAAATCATTGTGTTAACCAATTTAAGAACCACTTATTCCTTAATCCACAAGATCAGTGATTCCCACCTCAAGTCTGCAGTGCCCAGGGTGCACAATGACAATGACTGAGCCACTGATTGATCACTTAAGCAGGGATATCCTGTAAAGCTAACCTGTTAGTGTGCTCAGAGAATTAAAGGGGTAGTAATGCTTAAAATAAACTAGATCACCGAGTCTTATTTATAATAAAGGCAGGGCTCAAAATTTCCACTCGCCACTAGCCAATGGCGAGTGAAAATTTAGTCCTGGCGAGTAGAAATTCAGCCCTGGTGGGTATGTTTTGGCTTGCAGTGGTGAGTAACTTTTCAGGTCTAGCTAGTAGCAAAGGACTTCAAATTATAAGCCCTGATAAAGGTAACGCATTTCACTATTTTAACCAACTTACATTTCTGTAGTTCATAAGATAATAACTGTAGAAGGATCCCAGCCTGCTCCTTCTGTCCACGTCACCCTGCAGCTCTGTCTGGTTCAGATGGATGCGGCAAGGGACAAACTTCAGTATGCAAAGGGAAATCCTGCCCTCCATCAAGGGGGCAGGGTTTTCTTTATACTTACGTTCTGAAGTCTGCCCTTGCTGAATCCATCTGGTCCCAGGACCAGATTTCAGATTCAGTAATAGGGGGCCAGAAGAGGCGGGCGGGGGATCCTTCTACAGTTAATATCTTATGAACTACAGAAAGTAAGGTGGTTAAAATAGAGCAATAAGACTCGGCAATCTAGTTTATTTTAAATATTACTATCCCTTTAAAGTAGATCTATCACATTTAGATATCTAATGCTCATTAGATAGAGCATTTAGTGAAAAAGTTTAATATGTTAGTCATTTTTGAAAAAAAAAAACGTTATCTACGCAAAAATTCAAGTTTAAAAGGTGCCCAGCAGCCTCCTTCCACTTGCCGCTGCGGACAGCTGCTTGCCGCACAGAGGCTGCTCCCGTCCCACTACCTAGCATCCTCCGATGACGGAGGATGCCTGTCTGTAAGTTGGAGCGATCTCATTGGCTAGATATCGATCTCTGGCAATGACATCGCTCCAGCTTAGAGAAAGAAAGCCTCCGTCATCGGAGGATACTGGGTAGTGGGACAGGAGCAGAGGCAGTGCTGCAAGCAGGAAGTAGGCTGCTGGGCAAGTTTTAAACTTGAATTTTTGAGCAGATAATGGTTTTTTTCAAAAATGACATATTAAACTTTTTCGTTAAATGATCTATCTAATGAGCATTAGATATCTATATGTGATATATCCACTTTAACACTGGAAAACACTGCTCTTGATTCTTGTAAGGCATTCCATGCATTGCATTGCAATCATTTGGAGTGCTCTGCCACCCAGCTGCATGCCACTGGAGTGCGTAATGCATTTCAAAGTGAATCTTTGAAGGACAGTATATTATCTTCTCCTTGCTATTATAGTGTTAATTCAAGGGATTCATAAAAGAAGATTTAAAAAACTATCTGTTAAAGCAATGCCTGTTTATGTACTTTTCAAACAATAAATTTAATCAAAGCCAGAAAAATAGAAGACAAGAAGATGAGATTCTAGAGCCACAGTGGGCCAGTGTCAATTTTAATTGAGTGTGTTTTGGATCTGCAAGTTTTTATGCCAGCTTCTTCACACTAATCATAGCCAAGTATATCACAGACCAATAGTAGACAGGTATGCTGTGATTTCTCTGAATCATGGTCACAGTTCCTGTGATTGACTGTATCATAGCTAAATATAAGTGCATGTGATTAGTTTTCAAGGACTAATATAAATCACCTGTAGACTTAAATCAAATAAGCTATAAAAGGAATGTTTTTACACACTAAAATTACATGTTTTCAGAATAGCCCATCTTGATCACAGGTGGGTAATCAATGGCTCAATCATTTTGATCAGTCTTTTTGGTCTACTTATTAGAGATATCCTTAAAATCTGACCTGTTGGTGTGTATGCTGAGGACTTGAATTAAGACTCTGGGTTACAGGACAGTTTTTAAATAAATTGAACAAAATGTAGAGAAAGTTTAACAAATGAACACTAGAGGGCTCTGGTTTTGCACTGGAATCCAGCAGTGCTTAGTGTAAAAAGGTATTTGTAGTGTCTGTAACATATTGCAGCTTTCTCTGTTGCGTGGAGATGTTTTATTTGGGGTAATTACTATTGAGGCAGGAAGCCCAGACAGATTTCAGGAGAATGGCTGGTTGTATATCAGTGCCATTGTCTGCAGTGTAACAATGGCAAGTGAACATTGTGGAATTATTGTGTGGGGTCAAGTGTCAAGTTGAAAAGAGCGCATAAATGAGGGAGGGTGACAGTGCAGCTCAGACAAAACACTGAAAAATAACTGTACACGGTAAAAAAATGGCTGTTCACTATTTAAAGATGAAAGTGGCCATACTTGGCTTTAGGTATAAAATAAAGAGCTTTGCCTTGGAAACGGTCCATCAGTATATTGAGGAGATAATGTAATGTATTTTGTATGGCATTTTGTATCGAGATATTAGGACCTTTGCTACTTTATTTTAACCCCTTGTGTGCTAGAGAAGTCTCCAATGCATTTTGACCTCTCTAGCACCCAAGGGGTTAAAATGGCACTTTCACCTTAATTCAATTTTGCATATTTGAAAACTGCTTTCAAAAATGCCTTTATGTCATGTTAACCAAAAGTCCAGCAGTTTATTTCTAGGCAAAGTGAAAGTGAAAATGTCCTGGTACTGCACATTTTGTCATTAGCATATGAAATGTCATTGAAACCTTCATTAGCATATTACACATAATTGACAAGGCTTCACTAGCATACAAAATGTCACTGGTGAGCTTAATTAGAATATGTAAATGTTACTGGTACAGCTCATATACCACAATTAGCATACATTAGCATATGTAAGAAGTGTGAATTTCTCCTTAACTGTACATTTACTGCTCTTTTGGCTAACATGACATATAGGTAGTTTTTAAAGTGTTATAATGTCCCATAAAATGTTTTTATAGATTCGTAGAGGGTAAAAAAAGAATCTCATTGCCATAAACCCCATCTCTCAAACACCTACGTATGGTTTGATAGATATTGACAATCAAAGTTCCCCCTTCCCTTCCCTTCTCCTGATGTCAGCGTCTAGCTGAGGAGATCCCAGTCCAGGGACCAGCCGGGGGCTCTGCAGCAGAGCCGAAATCCCGTTATTAGAAAATAATTACTTCATGGGAAAGGTCTACAAAGTGTGCCTGGTTTGCAAGCACACTTTGTAGACCGTTCCCATGAAGTAGTTATTTTCTAATAACGGGATTTCGGCTCTGCTGAAGAGCCTCATTGTGTCGGCCGACATGGATCTCCTTCTGTCAGCTGTAAATCCCATTATTAGAAAAGAACTACTTCATGGGAACCGTCTACAAAGTGTGCTTGCAAACCAGGCACACTTTGTAGACCTCTCAATTGAAGTAATTATTTTCTAATAACGGGATTTCGGCTCTGCTGCAGAGTTGCCGGCTGGTCCCCGGACTGGGATCTCCTGCTGCCGGCTAAACTCTGATGTCAGAAGAAGGGGAAGGAAGGGGGAACTTTGATTGCCAATATCTTTCAAACCATAGCGGTTTGAGAGATGGGGTTTATGGCAATGAGATTCTTTTTTTACCCTCTCCAAATCTATAACCAATTTTTATGGGATGTTACTAACACTCTAATGACGTTTTCAAATATGCAAACTTGAATTAAGGTGAAAGTTTCACTTTAATTTGAATGAGTCTTGCAACATAGAGGCTGATGTTCTATAATGGAATACAACAATTCTGGAGCAAACCAAATGCAGTATAAAGGACAATAAATATTTCCCAGAATTCCATTGATTTAAATAGGCCTATTAACTCTTGGATTGCCTGATAGGTCTTGTGCATTGTTATATGCTGGATTGCTTTCTAGTGTTCTAGGGGTTGAACACCGCATTTATATAAATGGGAATATTTACATGCCAAAGTGGTACTTTTTGTTAGAGCCAAAACTATTCATCAGCCTCATGGCTAACCTACTGCTTGTTGGAGGGGAAGCGAAGCACGATAAATGGGGACAATCTTCTAGAGGGTCACTAAGGACTAGGGTTGGTAGTGTCTAAATGTTGCAATTTGTGTCATAAAGTAGGTAGGGCTTGACTGGAGTGGCCGAGATTTGGAGGAGAGGAAATGGGATTTGCCTTTAAAATGGGCGGAGAATAGGAAGAACAAGGCATAGATTGACTGAAACTGGCAGTGAAGTGGGCGGAGTTACAAAGGAACTCACAGAGCCCTGAGAATCAGCCTCTATTCCCAGAGACTCAATAATTAAAGGAGCAGTAAACTTTTTGTTATGAAAATCTATGTTATAGAGTAAAATAAGGGAGCTCCCACTTTTGTCAGCTGTTTTATTCAAATGTGATAACAGTTCAAATGATTAGGAAGTGAGTTACAGAGCTTTACTTTCTGAAAGTTTTAAGAGGCAGCATGACTCAGTAATTTCTATCCGATTCTATGGAGAACTGTTCGATCAGTCGCTCTCACCTCCCCCCCCCCCCCCAGAGAATGCAAAAGTATAACTGGAATCTGACCACTAGAGGGCATTGCTAATATAAGAAAACGGGAGTTTAAATGGTAACAACTGAAAATATGAATCTCCCAGCCATTGGAGTGCCATTGTTACTCAACAGGAAAAGCAATACAATATATATTTTTCATAATAAAAGTTTACTGCTCCTTTATGTATAAAAAACAGAGTATCTTTGTCAGATCCGGAGAGTTCCCAGGTATGATTGTGAAGTAATGTTTTACACGTTCCTCTGGCATTCAGAGAGGCCAATGTCAATCTTAAAATACAACTTGAAGCTATGGATGATATGTTCATCAACAGGTCTGGAGAAGGGAACAGAAGATGGGGATGATATCAAGAAGGAATTTGATTAAATAGAAACAGAGGAGTAAAGAACGACGGCAGGATAAATACACATGAGACACTGTGGCCCTTACATCTAAGTAGGGGCTATAGTACTGCACAACTTGCATGGGATCCCTATATTCCTTACAGACAGCAAGGACATAGACGTTTTTGCAGCATGTTTTATGTATACAGAATTCTTTTCTTATTTTTATGTTCTTTTATTTCCTCCTACATGATAACATGGACAGGACCGTAAGAAGATAATAGTGATATCCAGTCGGCAAGATTACGATTACAGCACTTAACCCCTTAAGGACATCATGGCGGTTCTGCGTCAAAGGACCGGTGATGTCCTAGCAAGTCATGGAATTCAGGGGTCCCCACGTGGTTGCACACTGCTTGCGGACCCCTGAATCCATTGTGTGAAGAAAAAAATTCCATGCTCTGCACGACTGGTCGTTAAGGGGTTAATGCTTGTGAGGTGTATATAATAGGATATTGCACTAAATATGGTGATCACATAACATATTGAGGGTATTTCTAAATGTAAATAAACCAGTTGTTTTACCCACACTTCCTGTCTTGTCAAAGCAACGAAAGGTCTGAAACATTACACTGTCTTTGTATAGTGGGACAATCCTATATAATAAAACTCTAAAATGTTTGTCCGATGCAGTCATGCCTAGAGACTGCCCAACCCAACAGAATGCTGGGAGCATCCTGTGCTTTCTGGCATTCTCTACAGCGCATGACTGCATTGCGTGCGCCGACAGTGAGGCGGTGGCATTACACAGAGCAGGCACTCAAAGGTTTAACATCACCCGGACCTTGGCATGCGTACACTGGCTTTTACACTAGTAAATATATATTAAAATATTGGAATTGTTGTACAACAACAGCTTAGGGCTGCATATTGCAATGTGCTCCCCCCCTATTCCCTTAGAGAGAACACTGGCTCTGTGTTGGTGATAAAGTTGGTGGTGGGGTTCGCCTACCTCTTGTGGAGCTAATACTCTTCCCCCATCATATGTAGGCTGACCATATGTACCATTTTAAAAGGGACAGTACAGTTTTTTCATATTTCCAGACCGTCCCTTTTTAATATAAATGTCAATTTTGTCCCATTTTTTTATATAACTTTGAAGTCCTTTGCTACTAGCCAGCCCTGAAAAGTTACTCGCCACTGCAAGCCATAACATACCCACCAGGGCTGAATTTCTACTCGCCAGGGCTAAATTTTCACTTGCCATTGGCTAGTGGCGAGTGGAAATTTTGAGCCCTGATAACTCATATATAGTTTTTCATTTTTTGCAAACAACTGAACACAACTTGTTTATTTCTCTGGAAATAAAATAAATCAGAACTTCCTTTCGTCGCACTAGTGGTTTTACTGTACACATTGATTACCATAGAGTCTTATGACTCAAGTGACTCAGAACTGTCTAAGATTCTCAAGTCTATGGTAAATTACCATAGAGTCTCTTAGACAGTGATATGACGACGAGTCATAAGACTCTATGGTAGTCAATGCATACAGTAAACACAGTAAAACCACTAGTGTGAGTGACTAAGAGAGTAAATTCCGATTTACTTCAGGGGCAGGATTTTTGCCCAGAGAGAGAGAGAACACCGTTAGTAAGAGATGGAGCAAAAGCGTTCTCGCTGCTTGCAGCTTACTACGATCGGATTTGGAGTCTCACTGTCCATCTGTCCCACACCCCGTCCCATTTTTGTCTCAAGGAAATCTGGTCAGCTTAATTATATGGTACTTTATCTTTTCAGTCTTTTGCTTTCATTCATTTCCATTGTTTTTGTTTAATTTGAAATTCAATGCCAAATCTGTGAAAGATAACACTTTAATCAAATTTGTTGCATTTTCAAAAAAATGCATTATTCTGTGTTTCTGAGCACATAATAAATTACTGCTAGATCTTCAGAACTGTGTAATTCTTAAGTAACAGAACTAGGAATCTTAATTTACCAGTGTATTAAATTACCTGCATCAATGCTAATAACATTCTAATTGAAAAGAATACTAGTTTTGTCTTGAGAGATTACTCAAATAGAAAGCAGATAGGTATTATTAGTGTATTATGGGTGGAAAAAGGCCAAGGAGAAATAACTGATGAGTGTTTTGTCATCCTTGTAACTAGAGGATGAGTGTTTTGCATAATTAATATTGAGGTCTATATAAACAGATATGTCTCTGAAGAATGATAATTGTAACTATATAATTAAAGGCATGCCAATCTAAAATTCTATTTGCTTTTACGTGAAAAAACATGAAGCGATTTTTACAGATTTCTAAGCAAACATTTCCAGCTTCCCTACAGTTACTTCAGGCTGGATTCCATTGCAGGTAAAAAGTGTTATCTGGCTTTATCTAACACATTTCTTTTGAAATTTATGATACAATGGAATGCAGCCATTAATGTGCTATATTTCAACAGGCTTCTGTGCTCAGACAATTGGCCCCAAAATCTGTGACCTCACAAAGGGAGTACCACAGACACAACGCCGAGTGATTAAGTATAAAAGTACATTTTCTTCTGAAAAATGGCACATGGAAGGAAGTCATTTGCATATTTACCAATGGATTTATTCTGGCTAGTTTATCAATAGGTGGATACAACGATACCCCAATAATGTACACAATGATGCTTCAGCTGATCCAGACTGGCATATGCCATTGTAGTAATACATATGTGTAAAGAGTTCACAGAATATACTTCTTCTGGAGAAAATCCCCCTGCCTGTGTACTTGCATATTCTAGCTTAATACGATTGAGCATTCATAAATATCCATTAGGATTTGTGAATTATAGGGATTTGTCTGAGTTATAAAGAAAAGCTAACCAAACTGTGTTTGTTTACATTGGAGAAGAGACAGCTAAGGGGGTGATATGACTACCATTTACAAATCAAATATTCAAAGTCAATACAAATAACTCTCAAATTAATTATTTACTCGGAGCTGAGTTAACAACAAGTCCATTAAGACTAGGGGAAAGATGATTTTGACTAAAACAAATGCAGGGATTTTTTACAGTAAGGGGAGTAAAGTTCTGGAATTATTTCACTCAGTGCTGTACTTATAGATAATGTAACTGCTTTCAAAAAAGTAATGGTTTCCTATCTAACACATAAAAATATTGAGAATTATGATAGATGGCTTTAAAGGAGATAGGGTATTGAGTCAGGGAAATAACTGACTGCCATTTAGAGTCAGGAAGGAATGTTTTTACCTACTTGGAGCTTAATTGGAAATGGCTTCAGTGTTTCTTTGTTTTGTCTTCTTCTGGATCAACAGAGGTGATTTGGTATGGGCTGGACTTGATGGAATCATGACTTTTTTCAGCCTCATCAACTATGTAGCTATAAATTATGAAATTAGTAGAGTGATTGGTATTGGATACTGACACAATATACAATACAGTATACAATACAATCCTTATAGTGTGAAGTCGGTTGAATGAAAGCTCTCCAATTCCTTTATAGTTCAGTGAAACTTATTCTGAAATGTCTCCAATTTCAGACAGAGGGGTTTGACTTATTCATTTCTTCCCTTTGCCCCTGATTTGTGTACATTATACCTTTGTTGAATAGGAGGTATAGTGCATCCCCCTTCCCCAAGCTTCCAAAAGGGGAAGCATGGACAGTATATTATCTTCACCTTGCTATTATAGTGTTAATTCCTAGTATTCATACAATAATATTTTTAAAAAACTACCTGCTGAAGCAATGTCAGTTTATGTACGTTTCAACTAATACATTTAATCACAGCCAGAAAAATACCCAAAAGACAAGATGAGATTCTAGAGCCACACTGGGTCAATGCCAATTTTAACTCAGTGTGTTTTGAATCTGCAAGCTCTTTTATCCCAGCTTCTTGACACTAATCATAGCCAATTACATCACAAATGCATGAATCTCAGCCATCTGCAGACCAATCATAGACAGGTATGCTGTGATTTCTCTGAATCCCAGTCACATGTAGACCGATCATGGTCACATTTCCTGAGATTGACTGTATCATAGTTAAATATAAGTGCATGTGATTAGTTTGCAAGGACTAATATAAATCGCATGTAGATTTAAATCAAATCAGCTATAAAAGGAATGTTTTTTTCATAGTTTTTGTATAATTTATATATGCACTAACCCCCCACCCCCAGAAACACACACACAGACATAGACTACACTTATGAATGGAAAGGGGATTTTCATTTCTGATTGTATGTATATCAGATTGGTGCATCTGGAAGTTCAGGGCTGATATTCAGCCAGGTTATAACAGGTCAATGACCCATTACCTATTTTACCTAGCAGGGCAATATACCATTACATGCCATTAGTAAGGTAATTGGCCATTATAGTAATGAATGGTGTGAGGTCCTGCTGGTTCCGTGTAATGGTGCTTTGAATTGCTGGTCTCATAATAGGTAATAGTTTATTGCACCACTGGTTTATGTAATACTGTGCTAGATTCAAGTAATGGTGCATTGCCCTACGGATATCATGTAATACTCTGCTAGACTAGCGTGATGGTCCATTGCCCTGCTAATCTCAAGTAATACTCTGCAGGCCTCATGTAATAGTGTATAGCAGTGTTGTTCAAATATAATTTTCTATTAGTTTCATAAAATGTTTATTACCCTACTGATCTTATGTACTACTCTGATAGTCTCATTATCCTACTGATCTCGCATATTACTCTCCTAGTCTCATGTAATGGTGCATTTCCCTATTTATCTTATGTAATACTCAAGAAGGCACATGTAATGGTGCATTTCCCTATTTATCTTATGTAATACTCAAGAAGGCACATGTAATGGTGCATTTCCCTATTTATCTTATACAATATTCAAGTAGGCACATGTAATGGCGCATTTCCCTTTTTTATCCTATGTAATACTCAGCTAGGCACATGTAATGACGCATTGCCCTGCTGATCTCATGTCATGTGTAATACTCTATAGGTATCATATATTAGTGCGTTTACATTGCTAATCTCATGTAATACGCTACTTGTCTCATTTAAAGGGACACTGTCACCTAAAAACTGTTTTGGTGATTTTGAAATATCTTTCAAAATCACATATGTTGCATTGAACATTTTTTTTATTTTTTTTTGTAAACTCGTATATTAAGTTCATAGTTATCCCAGATCTTGGTATTAATCCCCTGTGGATGACACTGCTAATTAAACTGACCACAGAATGTCCCAGTTCTTCCAACCTTCTGATTCCTGTTCGTTACACAGACATAAGCTGGTTGCATCAGCTATCCTGACAATACACCGAGCTTCGGCTGAAACCTGGGGAACCCAAAAATAAAACCATGATATGGGATATCTATGAACTAGATATGATGACAGGGATGATTAATGGGACCACTGGGTCTCTGGGTAAAAAGTGGTCACCTTGGTTAATTTACAACTCAATGAGTATAGCAATGCAGGCACTTCCTGTCTTGGCTCTACAGTATCTCTCCACTCGTTGACAATTACATCTTTCAGTGCTAGGAGAGGTGGGTAATGCATTGCTGAGCAGTGTCAGTAACTGGGAGAGGTAATGAAGGGATAAGACAGAGTCAGTGCTTGGGAGTTGGGGAAGGCATCTGTCACGGTAACCCAGGCAAATGATCACACAACACAGTACAAGTAAGTTTAACCAGTTTATTGAAGAAAATAATAGTAGCAATAGAAATAATATGAATGACAATAAGAGCGAACACTTCCTCACCCTTGGGGAGAAAGGCGTAAGAACAGTGTCTAGTCCACTACCCAAGCTGGCACTGAACTTGGCTCTCACCACTGATAGAAACCTGGAATGCCAGGAATAATAACGGAGAGTACCCGGACAACCTCCTGAGAGGGATGTCAGATAACAGTGCACAGCTAATATACCAGCAAGATACCAATCGAAGGCCACACAGCGGCGGTACACTAAGAGGCTGAATAGCGCAGAGCGTAACCCAGAGTAAGACAGGCAGAGGCAACAGGAAATACTCAAAGATAGTGTACCAAGAGGCAATGGGTAGAGCCCAGGGGCAATGGGATCACACAGTGTGGAGGTAACTAACAACGCTGCCAGCAAGATAGAATTGTACCGACTAGGTGGAGCCCGGAGGCAATGGGATTGCATAGTGTGGAGGCAACTCGCAACACTACCGGCAAGGTAGTAGTTGGACCGGGTAGGTAGAGTGCGTCTACAGCTATACCTGGGGACAGCGGTAGTCAGACAGGAGCGAGAGGAGCATGGAGCATAGGTCAGACAAGCCACAGTCAGGAAGCGGATCGGGTAGTCATCCACAGCCGGGGTCAGCACAGAGCGGGTAGTCAGACAAGCCAGAGTCATACACGGATCAGTTAGACGCAGCCAAGGTCAAACACTGGATCAGATAGTCAGACAAGCCAAGGATCGAGAACCAAGAGATATCGGAAGTTAAGCAAAGGTAAAAACGAGCAATACTTGAATGCGCACAGAAACACCACAAAAGGGTGATTTAGCAGAGTTCGCGGGCAGATTATAAGGCCACGACGGGGGCAGAGTACAATACAGCATGCAGACAGGAAGCTACAAAATAGCACATGCGGCATCAGAGACGCACGCCCGCTGATAGCGGCAGACCAGAGGATGCGTCCAGAATCCACCACTGGATAGAAGAGCAGGCAAGGAAATCACGGGCACCGTGATAGCATCCCTGAGCAGTTTCAGTCACTGGGGAAGGTAATGTTTGGCTAAGGCACTTAGAGCTCGATCCAATAAGGCATGGTAAAACAGTGGGTAAGGCAAAAAGCATTACCAAATGTTAGCCATGTCTATGTAGTGCTGCTATGCAATAAGTCAACTACCAGAATGGCTAATGAGCGTAGGCCTCACAAACACTCATAGCCTAATAACGTGCAACTCAGTTTTTTTTACCTCCCTTTGTACAGGGATAGAAAAGTGTAGGCTTTGTGGGCTAGGAAGGTCATAAGATAATAGTTTATGCTCTCATGAAGGGGCATTTATTGCAACTAGGGTTATTAAGACATGCGTAAGTATGAAATAATAGCACCGTCAACAACCAGACACATACATGCATGTCATATACAGGGCTGTCGTCAGAAATCTTGGAGCCCAGTACAATCGTAAAGATAGTCACACCACCACCCCGCCCCATGCTTTTGCACTGCAACTTGGAAATGTATGTGAAGACAGAACCCATGGATCTGCTCCACTATACGGTATGATATGAAATAGGGGACAGAGAGGCAGAAGAGCACTCCAGTTTTCTTCTACTCTACCTACAGAAGATGCATAAAAAGATCCTCCAGAATGCCCGTGGGTCAGTTTAGTCATCTGGGAGCCCCCTTTGATACGGGTCCCACCTACACATCTCAGCACTGTGAGGGCCTCAGTGTCGGATCGAGGAAGCGGTCTCCCCTGCTTTGCTGGTCTCCATACTCAGGTACTGCTTGTAACCCCCTGATGGCAGCCCTAATCATATAATTACCCCCTTTTATGCCAGGGACATCTCCAACACATTGCAAAACAATGCACTGGAGATGTCTGCAACGTCCAGGGGGTTAACATATATTTAGCAAAAGCACCTCGAGAAGCCTAAAAAACAGACACCTGCATAAGAGTTATTTCATTCTGATTTGGAGAACACTAAGTATAACTTGAAATTTATGGAATATATCCATAAAAAAGATACAAAGGTTGCCCTGAGACTATGACTCTCATTGTAAGATATGTTAAAATATCAGAGGAGGGATAGAAGGAACTAAAACCTCTGAACAAAACACAATAAAACTTAGTATATTTTAATTTGTCCCTGGAGAACTATACTGTCAAGTTGATGAATAAAAGTGGAAAATCTCGTACTTCACCTGTTTGTATATATCTCCCAGAGCACAATCCACATACAGGTAGTAAAAATGCATCCAAATCAATAAGAAGGAGAATGGTTTGGAAAGAAATCAAACAGTAAAAGCCCAAGAAATAAATCTCTGAATTAAGCAATGCTAAAAATGTGGTGTATGGTTTGGGCTATTTACTGTGTTTCATCAGATGTAAAGTTACAGAGAGTTTTTATTAAGGAGAGACACAATTATTCTATTCTAAAGGCACTATCTTGTTACTTTCAGAGCCGAAATGACATCCCAGGCACCCCAAAGATAGACACTCTAGGCACCTTTAGCTCTGCCCATGGCTACACCCCACTCATCACATGACTCCTCCCTCCCCCAGTTCCATCCACACTTTTTCTGCAAATGCAAATACTCTTCACCTATAACACACACCAACAAAAAAAAGCTTTAACCCCTTGGTTGCTAATGGTATCTCCAACGTATTTCTCTGCAATGCATTGGAGATCTTTCTAGCATCCAAGGGGTTAAACAAAGAATAATTTAGCTTATCAGACCTTGGCTTGTTGCATCTTTGCACATGCGCACAGACACTATCAGCTCCTCAGACCCAGCCATGCACTCAATGATGCTGTACTTCCTTTGTCAGTGTAAGTCCTCTATCCAATGAAACACTGCTCTGCTGCCCCCTAGAGATAGCAACTGGTGCTTCACTGGATGAGTGAGACAGTGCTGGTGACATCAGTATAGCTCTGATTGCCAGTCTCCATTCGGGGCTAATACCAAAACACTCAGGGCTTCAGCCCCTTAGCCCCCCCCCCCAATGACTTCATTGAAGGTGGTGATGTTATGTTTTTGTAAAGCAACACATTTTTTGAACACTGATTAATTGCAGCAACAGAATTGTGACATTTTAGAGAACTTTCGTGTGAAATAATAGTAATGAAAATGTTAATTTGTCATTAGTTGAGAGTTCCTGCCCCCCAGCCCACTCCTGTCCTCCATAGTTCCTGCTTCGCTCCTCTGCCCACTCCTGTCAAAACCATGCCCCATGGATATTTTTGTAAGTGGAACTCCTTACATTGTGGAATAGTGACATGTAAGTGAATAGTAATGAAGGTGTGAATTTCTGACAGAGTCTTACTGAAGAGGTTTTGTATGTAAACATGATCCCTCCCATGCTAATGGGAGCAATCATGTATATTCTGAAATGTGTGTCAGAATGGGGAACATTGCCATTGTGTGTAAGCTTCACATACACTGACTAATACCCTTGCACAGGCAGTGCCCATGGGGATTTGGTGCTATCAGTAGGCAAGGGAACAAGTCTGGGGGGTCAAACTGTGTAAATGGGGATCTGTGGCTACCAGCGGGAAAGGGATCAAGTTTGGGGACCAGGCAGTGTACATAGGGATCAATGACTACCAGTGGGCAAGGGAACAAGGCTGAGGGGGCAGCTATGTTCCCTTGGGGGTGCACAACAAATAGGAGTATGAAAAATGATACAGGGCTGAGGTAATGATTGTGTACTTTTCTAAACCTTTGAGTACCACTGGGGTGTGCAATGCACATGCCTGTGACAGTTAAAAGAGAGATGCTGTTCGTGGTGCTGAAAGGATCCTCTCCACTCCCTTACTGACCAAGTGGTGAAGCAGAGAGAATGCTCTCTGACTTCATGGTTGTCTGCTTCTGGTAATATGTAAGGAAGGAATCCCTTCCACATTGCCAGCAATTCGACAACCCTCCATGCTTATTGATTGAGGGCTGTTACTGCATAGGAAAATAAAGGGAGATTCCAACAACACCAACCTCAAGTAGGCAAAGTTGGGACTGTGAACTCCTAGAGCAGATGCTGCTATTGGAGCTTAAAGCAAAACAGCCACATTAACATATATACACACCCATATAAATATGATAATGGCTCATTATCCTGCATTTCCATATGGAAATGACTCATTATGCTACATTTCCATTTGGAAATAGACCATTTTCAAAGTGCAAAAACCTGACAAAGGTGTGTTGGATTGATGTTGATGTGGGCAGATTTTTGTTGCATTGATGGGGATATGATTAAAGCACTTTAGTGCATGCTGTCAATGTGCCTTCAACACTGAACCCACAGGATATCGCCATTATGAGCCCTCTTTGACCTCTTTTGCAACTCAGCCATAGTGTACGTGATCATCTGTTACATCCAGATATGCAGGTTGTGTATATTATAGTTATTTTAGTATACTGTGGCCACATGAGTGTTTAGTGAATTTTTTTTGCACTGCTGGGGGGGGTTAATAAATTTATTGAAAGCTTTCCATTGCTGTTTTATTCTGGAAGTCACCAGATCCGTTAACCTAAGAATGAACTTAAAAACGAATTTTACCATAGTTGGATATCCTTTCAACCAGAGAATAACCTCAAAATCAAAATACTCAGAGGAAATTTCAAAGACACCCAAGAGAAAAACATTTGAAATAAAGATTATCGGCTTTTTCAGTACCAAAGTCACTGGACTAAATAAGAATTTTGGGATTCCTCTCACATTAACAAAACTTCATAGAGCATTTCCTTTATTTTTGCCTAGTTCATATTGACTTTATTTTATTTTTTTTTATATATATATTATTGTATAATGGACTTATTTCCCTCCTCTCTCTCGCTGTCTGTCATCCATCCCCTTCTGTGAATTCTTTTCACACTGACCAAAGGATCTTACTATCCTAAAAATAGTGAGATCTGTAGCTTGTCAGATTGTGTCTTCTTAAAGGGATAGTAATACTTTTTATCTTTATTTTATTTTGTAGGCATTAAAAAAACATGAAGAACAAAGTCTTATCTCTCAAAGCTTTATGGTTTGAGAGATATTCACAAGATATTCCCACCCCTTTTACCTAGTGCAAGCCATCTCTTCTCAGATGTGGAATCCAGTCCATAGACCAGACAGATAACAGCAGGAGACAATCTTCTTCCTATGAGAACAATGAAAGCCCTGTCCCCTCCCCCTTGACAAGTTTTTCAGGTTTTTCCCTTATCTTATTTGAAGATTGTCCCTCTCTGCAGTCTACCTGGGCACCTCCCTTCTGATCTGGCTGAACAGTGTTACATCAGTAAAAGGGGCAGGAGGGGGATACTTTGTCATTGAATTACCCTTGAACTACAACTCTGACAGAATTGAAATAACACTCTCCAAAGTCCATATACTATGATGATTAATTAGAGCTGCTTTTATTATGAAACATTACTATCCCTTTAACCCATATATCGGCTCTCTCATCTGTCTTGGATGCTTTATTTCGAAGATTAGTATTGCTTTTGACTTGATAAAGGGAGGTTGTTGCTCTTGAACGTTAGACTAATGAATAAGTATTATCGCATACTGGGATAATCATTCATTGTGTGTGTGTGTGTGTGTGTGTGTGTGTGTGTGTGTGTATGTGTGTATATATATATATATATATATATATATATATATATATATATATATATATATATTGCCTATTGTAAAGAGCAACTACCCACCTCATTAAACCAAATGCCTTTTAATATGGAACAATAGTGTTGTGGGCACATGCCAGCTACACAGACAAACACTTACTTTAAATGCCAGAATAGTATCTCCATCTGGCATTCCGTGGGTTAAATGAGAGGATTGGTTGCATTCAATCAAGTTGCAAGACTCTTACCTAGCATTTCCCTGGGTACCTCTGAGCTGTCTTCTGTCATTTTGCACTCTCTTGTCTGTGATGGATAAATGGTGCAAGGCTCCTGCACAATTACCCCGTCACCTACAACAACAGCGTGCTTTTGCTGGGATGAATCCAATGATGGGCAAGGAGCAAGACTGCAGATACAACTACTGTGCATGCCCACACCACAAACTCTAAATTCCCCTGTCACACATGTATCGGTATTCTGATACCATGCGTTTTTTGTTTTTTGGATTCTATTACAGGTGCTAATTTTATCTCTTTTTTTATCTCCAGTTTTCTTCATAGACTTCAATGGGAAAATGTTTGATAAAACGGGTGTTAACATTTAGCACCTGCAATAGATTCTAGCCCCAGAAGTACCATAAAAATAATGCAAATATAATATAAGCGTATTATAATATAACCTAAAATAAACCTATAATCTACATACGTAGATGCAAATTGCTTATACAATACAAACTGTCAAGTGGCAGAATTACTGCATATAACTATATCTGTGTGTATTTTATAGAGGTTCTGGGTATGCCGTGTGGTACACATTTACCAGGTTTTCAGTTATAATATAGGGAAAACAAAGGCTAATTATGCATGCACTAATAAGTACACTTGCCTCGTAGAGCTTACAGTTTAATGAGGGATTTGGAGAGGCCATCAGGAAGAGTAGGAGTAATTTTAAATGCATGTTAGGTTGTGAGTCAAGGGTACTGCTCAATAGAGTTTGGCAATTAAGAGGGACTTTCAGATTGTGCTAATGAAAAGGGATGCAACTTTTAAGCAAATCAGCTGCACTACGAGGAAAAAATAAAAATCCCCATTCTTTTAAATGGGTATTGTAAACCTTTGTGTGCCAGAGACGTGTGCTTCACAATGCATTACGTACTCATCTGACATTCAAAGGGTAAGTAATCTTTTGATTGCTAGAAAGTACTCTAATGTATTGCTTCTCAATATTTGGAGACCTCCATGGGACAAAGCAGGTTAATTAAAAGTCCCATTTCAATTAATGTTACATTATGAAATATTTAGTTGTTCTCTGTGGTGCAGTTGCTTGTACCAGAATTATTCTTCGTTTCCTTTTTACATCAGCCTCTGGGACTATGCTTTCAATGGGGACTTGAACAGAACTGAGATGTTGATCTGTGCAAATCTGCTCTATCTTGCATACATATCACCTGTGATATCACTGCTGGGGGAGCACATCACTGGCATCAGTCTTACATGATTGGCTGATTCCCATGTGGGTCAGTCATTTAGTGGAAGTTGTGATGCTCCTAGCAACCTCCAAATTGGCCACTTTTGTACTATCTACACTATAGCCCATCGCCCTCCCATCAGGTTGTGTATGCTACTACGTCCTTGCATTTTGAATTGAAAGCAGTGAAGCTACATCAAGCTACAACATGCATCATCATGCCAAGCCCATGTGAACACCCAGATAAAGGGGCATTTATCAATGTGTGAGGTAGATTAGTCTGGCATCAGAGTTCATTATGGATTTTAGTGGGGTTAGTCAAGTGAGAGGAAGGCCAATTAGGAGTTAATTAAAGTAGTCGAGACTGGAGAGCCTGAGTGTTTGCATTAGAAATGTAGTAGTCTCCTGGGTGATAAAAGGTTAAATTGTAGAGATGTTATGGAGATGGAGGAAGCATGAGATGGAGACTGACTGAAAGTGAAGAATTAAAAGCGTGATCTAAACATAAATACTTAATTGAAACAGTCTACAAAGTGAGTCTACAAAGTGTGCCTGGTTTGCAAGCACACATTGTAGACTGTTCCAAAGTATTTGTTTATAAGAATAATATAATAATAACTAGTATTTATATATCGCCTTTCTCCCAGTGGGACTCAAATCGCTGTCAGCGCACGCTCTTGGAATTAACCAAATCGGCAGCTGAAATAATAGGTGTTATTAGATTTTTATTGCACATTTTATTAGATTAGATTGCACATTTTCAGCTCTGCTGACTTCTTTAGCAAGGTATATCTCTCAAACCATAAAGATTCAAGAGATAAGACTTACATCGTTGTTCATATTTTATTAATGCCTGCAATAACATATAAACATAAAGTTAACTATTACTATACCTTTAAGGATAGGGTGGCATCAAGAATGACCCCAACGAGGAGTGATGTAGAGGTTGAGGTGATGGTGGTGCTGTTAACAGTTAGGGCAATATCTGGGGTAAGGCTGGTTGGAGAGGAAGGGAGGGAAAATTATAAATTCAGTTTTGCTAAGGTTAAGTTTTAGATGATGGGAGGACATCAAGAGACAATTAGATACCCAGGACAGGAGGGCAGGGGACAGGTCTGGGGACTGCTATAGAGGTCTACAATTTGTTTTGCAGTGTCTGGAGACCTCACAAGCCTGCAAGGGGTGATATAACATACATAGGGTTGCCACCTTTTCTTGAAAAAAATACCGGCCATGGCATTCCCTCCATAGACTTAACATTGGACAGAAGCCAATTTTTTACCAGCCTGCCGGTAAAATACCAGCTGGGTGGCAACCCTAAACATACATAAAACAGTTTGTTCTGTTTAACAAATTTTTGCTATCACAGAATAGCTCAAACCTTTCACTTTATTTTTCCCTTTGAGTGTCCGAGGGGTGTCATGTTGGACACCTCTGTGACACTTTAAGGCTTAATAAAAATAAATTAGCACTGATGCTTATTGCCTTCCCATGCTGAAAGTTATGCAGGGAGAAATTCTAATCTTGCTGTCAGACTTACATAGCGGCTGCTTATGGCTCCTGTAGCTAAACATTACATTGATTCACCCAGTCCTGATTGAGCCAATGAGATGCTTGGATGCAGAAGCTGGAAATATCCACTATGGAGGTTTAATGGTGAGACGATTCATGGAGACCATCTCCTTGCATCTTCAAATTCCTCACTGCATATGCAGGGGGAGGCATTAAATGCCATGACTAATTAATTTTATTATATGAAGTGTAACAAACGTTTGTGCTGCACTGTGATAGAGCAAATCTACCAACAAGACTCCAATGAATGATCAATATTAAATATATATAAAAAAGTATGTAATAAATAAATGTATGTAAAGGAAAGTATATTGTTGACAGGTGCTTAAATTGAAAGCAATGGATTCTGGGAGCAAAGAAACAAAAACCTTACTACAATTTATACCTACATTATATGTATAATACAGTAAAATTGCATAAACAAGCTTGAAAAAAGCAGACAAATGGTTTAAGAGCTATTCACAAGCAAAGTTTCCCCCTCCCGCCCCTTTTACCTAGTGTAAGCCATCTCTTCTCAGATGTGGAATGCAGTCCATAGACCAGACAGATAACAGCAGGGGACAATCTTCTTCCTATGAGAACAATAAAAACCTTGCCCCCCTTGACAAGTTTTTCAGGTTTGTCCCTTATCTTAATTGAAGATTGTCCCTCTCTGCAGTCTACCTGGGCACCTCCCTTCTGCTTTGGCTGAACAGTGTTACATCAGTAAAAGGGGCGGGGGGGTATACTTTGTCATTGAATTACTCTTGAACTCTTTCGAAGATTAGTATTGCTTTTGACTTGATAAAGGGAGGTTGTTGCTCTTGAATGTTAGACTAATGAATAGGTATTATTGCATACTGGGATAATCAATCATTGTGTGTGTGTGTATATATATGTATATGTATATATAAAACCATAAAGCTTTGAGAGATAAGACTTATATTGTTCTTCATGTTTTTTTAATGCCTACAAAATAAAATAAAGATAAAACGAAGTATTACTATCCCTTTAAGTTTAAAGATAATTAAAACATGCTTATTTGGCGTGCTAGGCATACAGGAATATTTAATTCTTTGTAAAACAGAGGCATGAAGACATCACCTTTAAATGAAAGAAATGCACAACCACATGCACAGAAATACACAGAACTGGGGGTTTGTGACCATTGCTTTGCCTTGAAGAAAGAAAGAATTCTAGTTCTGAAAAGTGGCAATGTTTTTTATGGTAATTTTAACTGGTTCATATAATTTCTATTTAAGAGATTTTGTTTTTAAATACACGTAAGATTTTTCATTTACATCTGCCATTCATAGATTATTTTTTATACTTTGTGTGCCTGTCTACACAATCCTGTAAACGGGTGCTGGAATGTATTTTCCCCTGATACTAGATGCCAGTTTATCTTATATACAGACCGGCCATTGAGTACTGGTTTACTTCTATTACTGTTTTCCAATGGAGAATTACTACATTGAATTCATGAGAGAGCCCCCACTTTTATGAATTCTGGTTCTAAATACTGTAGTATAAATATTAAAGCGAGCACCAGCGGAGGTGATAGGGTTAAACCAGAACTAGGATCATTCAACAAATGTAATAAGTGGACAAATGTTTCCTTGGCCCCCTATCTACAACTAAAGCAATTATCTTCAGTAGTAGTAAAGGGGTTTAAATTAGTTTTACTCTCAGACATACGCTATGTTTACAACCATCAGGATCTCTATTAGCGGAATCTGGAACCCTGCAGTTGCTTGTGAAACCAAAATAGAAAAGATAGGGGCTCTAAATTAAACCCTCTCTGGCAACAGCTGCATGTCATGTATGTAGTAAATAATGGCGATGCACAGCTCATTGATAAATATAAGGCAGCAGCTGTTTTACTTTTATTGGCCATGTCATGAAATGCAAAACTGATTGTTAATCTTTCATTTCAGGAGCAAGAAAAAAAAACGTATTCTGCGCTGTCCTTAAATAACTCTGGAAGTGGAGAGATCGTGGTTGTTGTCAACTTTCTGATAACAAGCACTCATTCAGATGGAAATGTTGTTTTATTATTTTAGACTTAAACTTCAGGCAGATTTTTGATATGGTTAACCTATTGCGTCCACTACGTGTGCAATCTGCTGACACTCACAGTGTTAAATTGTCACTACTAGGTGATTATGCACATCAGAGAATAATGAAGGCCAGAGAAGGCTTAGTCTCACCAAAAGAAACAACCACCAAAATAGATTATAGTGAAAGTCCTAAAAATGTTATTATTATTATTATTATTATTATTATTATTATTTTTATTATAATTGTTATCGTCATCATCATAATAATAATTATCCTCCCTAAACATAAAGGTTACCCTACTGGTATGGTCTTATGCTTGTGTGTGTGTGTGTGTCTGTGTATGTATATGTGTGCGTATGTATATGTGTGCGTATGTATATGTGTGTGTGTATATGTATACGTGTGTGTAAGTATGTGTATATGTGTTAGTGTGGGTGTATATGTGTTGTGACAAAAGTACTATTTAATGATTTGCACCTTCTGTCTTGGGATCAGTCTTCTAGGTTGCAGAGACACTTCACACACACAGGAGGAGTATCATTCAAGTGTTTGCCTGTTTATTTATATCCAAGTGGTAAGACAGCAGCATCACAAACAAAATGAAATCCTTGCTCTACTGACCACTAACTAAACACATCAGCTCCTGACTGTATTTGGACTGCTGTGTGTGTATATGTGTGTCTATATGTGTGTGTTGAAGTATGTGTGTGTGTGTGTATATTGAAATGCACTTGAAATCAGCTAAAGTAAGCAATGCTTTGGCAACCTCACTAACATACAGACCTATATCAATCAACTGCCATCTGGGTAATTTTTATATGTGTTCCATGGCACAGTTGGATTGCATTAGTTTTGTTAGTACATCATCCTCCTCATCTTTCTTTTGCATCATGGCATATTTCCCTTCACACTCTCTACACCTTTCTCTGCCTTCTTAAATACTTGTTACAATTTTAAATAGAAATTACCATCAGGATTGTTCCCTGTTGGCAGTTCTGTTTCTCTGGGAGCACACCTGACTATGAAGCAGTGGGTAATTTGTGAGTCTCCACAGACCAATGGGAATCCATTAGTCCCATGAAAGAGACTGAACTGAAAGACTCTGAAGTCTCTGAGTTCAGTCACATTGGACTGCACAAACAGACCCCATAGATCCTACTGATGTGCTTGCAAGACTAACACTAAGCTTCTATAGAAACTGAGGGCTCAAGCCAAAATGTTTGTGGCTGTGCATTCCAGCCCTTTGCCAGCTGGAGATTTTTCCCAACTGTATGGATGATAGGACCTGTATTGGGCATGCACAGTACATTCCCAGTCTATTTACCAAGTCTCCTCCCTTGGGAACAGCGCTAGTAAAATGTTAATTGTACTTTAAGTTTAAAATATGTAAGCCTTAGAGTAGATTTGACTGCCTATCACTGATAAAATTAGTGGGTATGTATAATTGATGTTTCCCATTTTCCACACTATGCATTATATACACACATTATTCTTCATATGCAGAGATGAATAGGAACATATGTTATTACTAACATGAAGAAGAAGCAATTAAAACATCATAAATAATATGCTTCAGTTTAATGGAAAGGAACATTTTACATTGTCATGTACAAAAGCTTCGTAAATTGAGAAAAATAATCTAATACTCTTTTTTTACTGTGAGGAAACTAGTGAGGCTTATGAAGACACAAGAATATTCTGGATTAACCAGCTGCACTACAGAGGCAAATAATGATCCCCACCGATTTAACCCTTGGTATGCCAGAGGGGTAGGCAATGCATTGCTTTGTAGTGCATTAGACACCTCCTTTTGCACTCAAATGGGTTATGGAACTATAAACCTTTGAATGGTAGGCCCAACAGAAACAATAGGGATGTTCTCATTGGTACTGAGCAATCCACAGGGGCCCACTAGCTGACCAGAAAGAAGATCCCTGACTCACACAGTCACCTAAGGGCTGGTCTCAGAAACCATCAGCTAAAGTCTGGCTCTTACTGTTTGTTTTTCTTATATTTATGACATTTTTTTATATTTATGACATATCTTGTCTCACATTTAATTAAAGGGATACTTAAAATGTAAAACGATATGTTATAGTGTTTATCCCCTGAGTAGAACAAGGGTACTCCCACTGCTGAAAGGTGTTTTATTCAAGTTATTACAGCTCAGACTTGTATCTTTTTATGTGCACGATCACAGTGTCCTGAAATTGTACAGTGGCGCTGTTGCTACACCATCCTATAGACAGCTCTGGTCAGTTGACCATAAATCTCCATAGGATGGTGTAGCAAGAGCACCACTGTACAATTTCAGGCCACTGTGATATTGCACCTAAAAATTAATGTTTTAGCTGTAATAACTATTAATTAAAACGCTGTTCAGCAGTAGGAGTACCCTTGATTTACTCAGGAGTATAAACCCTACAAAATATTTTTTAACATTGTAAGTATTACTATCCCTTTGAAGTGTGGCATCAATAGAAATATGAAAATGTTCTGAGAAAAATACATAATTTTTCTTACATAACCAGGAAGTTGCCCACAGGAATCACTCTAAACAGATGGCTAGCAAAATACAAAAAATGTGTCTGCCTCCCCCCAGATATTTAAACTGGCCCAGACATCTGGCAATCAGAGTGTTAATCCTTTGAGTGCCAGAGGGGCACGGAATGCATATCAAAGCAATGCATTCCATACCCCCTGGCACTCAAGGGGTTAAATCAATGGAGGTTTAGATTTGTTCCCTATGGTGCATTTACGTTACCTCAGAATTTGTCATTAAACGTTAGGCCCAAATTTGTGTTACCCTGAAGGACACCATTGCCTTGCTCTTTATGTATAAAAGGTGTTATCAGAAAAAAAATGGAAATAAAAGTTCAGACGGCAATGAACCGTAAAATAACTATTTTGCACTCTGGTTTATGTGCTGTTTGGGGAAATTGTGTAAAAATGTTCTGCCATTTTATGCTTTTAACACCTCCTAACTGGTGTGTGACCATTGTCAGGTCAGCATTGATTTTTCAGGATTCTGAAATTCTTTTAACCATTTACGTCTTAGCAAGTGAGAAAAATCTATTCCTTTCACAGTTCTGATATTTAAAGCTTAAAGGGATAGCAATGTTTCATAATAAAAGCAGCTCCAATTAATCTTCATAGTAGTTGAGTTATGGAGTGTTATTTCAGTACTGTCAGAGCTGTAGTTCAAGAGTAATTGAATGATAAAGTATCCCCCCTCCCACCCCTTTTACTGATCTAACTGCTCAGCTCAGAGCAGCAGGGTGGTGTGCATGTGGATTGCAGAGCGGGACAATCTTCAATTAAGATAAGGGAAAAACCTGTAAAACCTGTCAATGGGGGCAGGGTTTTCATTGTTCTCACAGTAAGAAGATTGTCCCTTGCTGTTATCTTTCTTGTTTGTGGACCAGATTCCACATCTGAGGTGAGCAGTGTTACACTAGGTAAAAGGAGTAGGAGGGGTATACAGTTCTTAATACTTCCAAATGTTAATGCAGAAAGTAAATGGTAAGCAAGTCTGGAACACAGTAAATGCATTATTGGTGTAGGGATGGGCAGACACGTTCACCCAAAAAGATAAGTGGCCACATGGATTATAGCCCTCAGTATTGTCCCACTGTACTGGTAGCCATAGGACCTGCATTCTGACCCACCAGCATTGCCCCACTGCACTGCTAGCCATAAGACCACACAAACAGACACCCAACCTTGTCACATGACAGCAACAGTATAACTCAAAATGCACCTCCATCTTGTCCACTGCAATGACAGGCAGTGGGATGGGCAAAGTGAGGCCCTCCATCTGCTGCCAGACTATAACTCCCATCATTTGTTAGGTAATGATGGGAGTTGTAGTCTTGAAGCATCTGAAGGCCCTCATCTTGTCCACCACAGCAATAGTACCACAAATGATCACTCATCTTAGACTTGTTCAACTGCACTAGCAGCCATAGAACCCGAGATACTAACCACAAGCCTTGTTCCACTGTAGTAACAGAACCACACATACTGACCCCCCAACTCTGTCCCACAGTAGCCATATAACCAGACATACTGACCCCCAGCCTTGTCTTACAGTAGCCATAGAACCAAACATTCTGACCCTCAACCTTGTTATACTACGGTTATAGTCATAGAAACTAACATGCTGCCCCCCCTAATCCTTGTCCCACTGCAATAGTAGCCAAAGAATCACACAAGTTACAGCCTTGTCGCACTGCACTGGAAGCCATAAAACCACACATACAGACTACACCAGCCTTGCACCACTATACTGGTAACCATAGAAGTACACTTAATAACCCCCTTCCCAGCCTTTTCCCACTACATTGGTAACCATTGAACCACAAATACTGATCCTGTTGTGCTGAAATTTCCGCAGAAAATGCCAAATAGAGGGTTTTCCATGAAAATTTCCATGGGAACACAGTGTAATTTTTTGGCCATCCCCACATATGAGACATATAAAAACTCCCCAGGCTCCCACTGATTTAAGTTCTGTCTCTGAAATGCACATACTGTCACACTGGCCGCTGTTTGGCACGTGGTGTGAAAAGCAGAATTGTTGCTATAGGCAGTGTAATACATAGCCATTAGGCAGAAGCAGCACCAATAAATCAGTTCCAACCCTTTTAGTACGGAATTACAGTAGTTCATCCCCCCCTACTGTCACCTATGACTTCATTCAGAAAAAACAATACAGGCTCACAGGGCCTTGCTCATGAGAGCTTAATGCAGGTGAGAGCAACCTGAGGCCCTCCAGCTGTTCAGGACTACAATTCCCCATCATTCCCAGCCAAATGATGGTGGATTGTAGTCCTGAACAGCTCTGAGTCCTTAGCTTGCCTTCCTCTATCTTGTAGTCTAGAAGTTGCACCGTGAATGAAGTCTGTCTTCTTTAATATTCCGCAGTGGTACTTCAGAAACAGACAGAGACCTCATCTCATTGCGCTTCTTTTTACTACCCTTTCCTTTTCTCATTACTGTGATTTTTCTCCAATTTTTCATAGTAACATTTTCTCTACTTTTAATACCATTTTCTCTACTTTTAATACCATTAAACATAATATTATTAGTTCAAAGGTTAGACGGTAGCCGCACAAATTTTAAAAGCAACGATGATAATGTCACAGTGATTTAAACAGATCTCTGCTGTTACTTTATATCTGGTTTTCTACACTTGATTCACCATGGCAAAGGCAATGCTCTGAATGTGTGGTTTAATCCAGTATAAGTGGAAGCATGAAATGAAAGTGTTTAAATTATAACACATGTGGAGAGAAGGTTACAGTAGTCCATTTGGGAAAAATATGTGCCTTCAGACCTTCAAAGGTTTTAATTATGGAGAAGCAAATGTAAGGGTGGCTTTTTGCAGTGTTATAAAAGGAAAACATATAAACAGCTTTTAATATAAAGAGAGCGTGAAAAAGAATTTAGACCAAGGGTGCTATACTCACAAGGAAGCTAGAGTAATTATGGGGCAAACCAACTACAATATAGGGGACAAATAAAATGTCCCATTTATTTAAATGGGGATTTAACCCCTTGTATGGTACTGAAGTTTGTAATGCATTGCAAACATTTAAACCAATGATAATCTGAGGAATTTTATTTATCCTCTGTAGACACATTTGTTTGCTTCAGAATAACAGAATAAACGATGTATTGGTTAGTGTTCCCACAATACTGTCCAGCTGGCAAGACCATGACTATTAAACACCTATCACCAGGATCGCATTCCATCAGCAGAGCTGGGGCCCGATACTATTAGCTGCACCAAAACCGGTGCTACAGTAAAAAGAACCACCATGTATGTAGAAAACATGTGGTTTACCGGTTTTCTATTGTAGATCCATGGTAAAACAAAGCACACGTCGGCATACTAACAAAAATGGCGCTGTCTGCTTTTATCCAACTACGCATTAAACTACCGCCTAAAATACACTCAAACGTCATCATCCAAGGAATTGGGCGTACATTTATCGACAGAAAGCTCAAGTTAAGCATTAGATGGTCTAGATTCACTAAAGGTTGATGCTGTGGCAATATGATTTTGTCGATGTATTCAAAACACTTATACATTTCATATACAAGGAGGGAAGGAAGCTGGGGGTGTCAGGCAATGTGTATGGGGCTAACACACAATGGTGGTGTTCCGCATGCTGCACAACTTGTTAGAAATCCGACACACAGTGCCCCCCTTCAACATATTAACCCCCCCATAGTAATTTGACATATATTGCTCCCATTCGACATACTAACTTTTCCATTTGTGTTTCGATATAGTGCTCCCATCCGACATACTTCTTTCTCCAGTTTTATTCGACATACACTGACCTCCTTGTACATGAAATGTCGAAGTGTTTTGAATACATCGACAAAATTATACTGCCACAGTATTGACCTTTAGTGAATCTAGGCCATCTAATGCTGAACTTGACACTTCTCCATTTGATTTGTCCTTATAGAGCATGTGTGAATGTATTCTGCGCTGCTTTTGTTGAAACAATGATAGTTTAAAACCGTCGTTGTGGCTTCTACGCCTCAACTCTGAGGAGCAGGATTCCCGGCAGAAAATGTAACCACAGAACACGTGGTAATATGTAATATGCTGTAATATGTAATATTGTAATATGCTACTTGCGCGTTGTCTTTAGTTGTTTCTTCGGGGCTTTTTTTGACTGGCGGTGCAAATAATTACTTCTGGTTTTGTTTTAACAACTTGGGTAATAGGAAAATGAAACCTGACTTAAAAAACCACAAAGCCTGTTTTTTTTTTTTTTAGAGGGGCTAACAGTGTCGAACCCTTGATCTCTGCAGCTGATCTGCTGATGAAACCAGGGCTGCATTGCAAGTCTCAGAGGAAGAACAGTGGGACTGAAAAGAGATCCCTGGGGCTCCCCCATTGGTCCTGAGAGAAGAGAATAGGCAGCAATATATTCTCTTTTCCTGAGCAAAACATGATAGCTGACACAGACGATCTAGGGGCTGCACATACTACCCCGGAGTCTGTGGTTGAGGGCCTTATACTTCTGAGTTTACTTTCCAGCTGAGGGGGTCAGTTTTATGCACCCTGGATTGGCTGATCCATTATGGTGCTGCACAATGTTTAATGCTTTAGGGGGTCAGTTTTATGCACCCTGGACTGGTTGATCCATTATGGTGCTGCACAATGTTTAATGCTAAGTCTGATCCCATAGGAGCAGACTTAGTTATAGGTGATAAGTGCACTTTAAGCCTTTCATTCATTTAACATTCTGGATATTAGTGACATCTCCAGCACAAAGTCCATATCAAATATAAAGTGTGATAATATCCTGCATCATTAACCTCATGGATGCTAAAGACATCGCCAGCCAAGAGAGCATGATGTGCTAAGAAAAGTAATACAGTTTTGGAGACAGCCATTTGTACCATATCGAACAAATGAAATGCCTCATTACTTTTAAGTGTTGCTTTTAAATGCTAGATAATTCTCCATCTCTTAGCAATGCATTGTAGCTCTCCAGCATTCAAGAGGTTAAAACTTTGATATAAAATAATTGGAATTTTGACATTTTTTGGTCTCATATGGTACAGTTGGTTTGCTCCACAATTGCACAACTTTTCCTCAGTGTCCATGGAAATTAGTAAATACATGAAATAGAAAAAGAAGACATGGGGGAGATTCACTAAGACGTGATAAAGGTGTGATAAAGGGGTGATAAAGAGGTGACTTCCCCAGTGATATCACTTCTCCAGTTCCTATGTTATTCTATGGAACCAATGCACTAGGATTTCTTCAACTCTGGAGATCTTACTGCATAGACTCCATAGAATAACATAGGAACTGGAGAAGTGATAAACTGGAGAAGTCATGTCCACTTTATCACCTCTTTATCACCGGTTAGTAAATCTCCCCCAAGGACAGAGCAATAACCGATCCTAGGGTCGCATATTCAAAAGAAAAGTGGAGGAGTTCTGGGGCAAACCAATGGGGGAAGCCCTGGGGAGAACTAAAAAAAATTCCAAAATATCCCATTGATTTCAGTTGGGATTTAAACCCTTTGAATGCTATAGCAGTTTCCAGTGCATTGTTTCTCAGTGCACTGAGACACCTCTGCATTCAAAGACTTAACATCGTCATTTAAATCAATGGAAATTTTTTTACTTCTCCTCTATAGTGTAAATGATTTTCCCCAGAACTCCTCCACTTTCTTTTGAAAATAGGGCCGTTAACCCCTTCGCATCCTGTGACGTACCCGGACCGTCACGCTGGCCCGGCACTTAAGGACCAGTGACGGTCCTGGTACGTCATGTACTATTACTCACCTTGCTCCTGCAGGAGCGCGGTAAGTAATACCGTGGACTGAAGTTGATCGCTCCAAGACCGGAGCGATCTCTTTCAGTCCTTCTTTCGACGTGCCGCCCCACGTGATCAGTCACGTGGGACGGCACGTCGAACTCACCTATCTGGTCCTTAAAGGACCAGACACCCCGGGATCGCTGGACCTTAAGGGGTTAAAGTGTAGCATAAAAATTCATACTCTAGCAGTTGTTCCAGTGGAACGATGGTGTGAGACAAATGGCCATATGTTCAAAGAAGTAGCGAAATAGCTTTTGTCATTTTTAACAACATTTCAAAGTACAGTGTCATTGGGCTTATTAATATTTTTAGAGAGTGTCGGTTGTGATCGGAAATATGTCGTTTGTCCTGACTGAAACTGTCATATGTAAAGACAAAAATGTCGTATATAATGACAAAAATGCCTTACCTAACGACAAAAATGTGCTAACTAAAGATAACGATTCTCACATTCAGAACTTCACATTCCCTCCACTTTTTTCTTAAAGTACAATTTTCGTCTTTTTACAAAATATTGTTTTACTAGTTTTAAAGTCTGTGTACACAGGCCAACACTGGCGGCGCTGCAGTCATGCACAGTACAGACTGCCCGCGCCACGGCTGATATGGAGCGGGGCGCTCCGAATTCAGACCACAGTCCTCTCTGCGCATCAGAGCTCCATATCAGCCGCGGCACGGGCAGTCTGTACTGTGCATGACTGCAGCTCGCGCAGCCATCTCTACTGCGCATGATGGCTTCTGACAAACATCCTTATCGAATAATATAGGATTGTTGTATACGACAAATTTTCTTTTCCTCTATACAACACTGGAGAATAGTTTGGCCACTCCCTTGCCCCGCCCCTTTGCCCAGCAGTTCTGGAGTTGTGTCTTACACAACGGACATTACTATTTTTTGGTCTTATACTCTACAGAAAATATGTTGTTCATGTAAACAATTACTTACAACATTTTTGTCCTTATACCTTTGAACATACGGCCCTAAGTGGGGCAGCATATGAGGAAAACTATCGGAAATGTGAATAAAAATATAATACTGGCACATTATATCAGAAAGATTAATCACTCTAACAATTTATTCATACATAAATAGGGCAAAAAATATTAATAGATCAAAATTATTAAGAACATGATATATTAAAAGAGCTGACTACACAAAACTATCTTCAATAATTAATAAGAAAGAAAAGGTTTGCTCTTATCACTAAGCCAGACAAAGGGACAGAACTGGTACCAAAAAGCGTTGATCAAAAACATTTTTTTTATATAAAACATATAAACTGAAAGAATTGCGGAGGAACAGGTGATCAAAAGGGAAAAACAGATGAAGAATCAGACCTGGACAAAAACAATTGGGGAAACGAGCTGTATTACAGGCACAAATCAAAGAACATGTCTAGGGAGCACATAGAATTGGAATTAGAGACAATGCATTACAGTTGAGCTTACGGAAGATTTGTTAGTTTGTAAGCATTTAAACAGGATGGAGATATAAAGGTTGCTGAATCACTTCATGGGCTCCTGTATCCCCTCCATGTGCCTGTGACCCCCTATAACTTATTTCACCATTTCTCATTGTTATCCCCAGCTCGTTTAGTTGTCCCATCTTGTCCATTGCCTGGTCTTTATTTACTCCTGCTTCCTCTTTTTCCCCTCACTCCAGCACTCCATTTCAACTATTTATTTTTTTTTATGTTTTGTTTTTTTCAGTGTTTCTTACTTATTTATTATTTATTGAAGACATTTTCATTCAGTCAGATCTTTTAATCTATCACAAGTATAGGAGAGGTCAATACAAGGATCTTTCTGGGGAGCATTTCATTCCAAGGCCTGAGCAAAGAAGGAGGGGCTACCCCTTGAGATTAGAGGAAAGGAGGTTTCAATTTCAGCAGAAGAAAGGGTTTTTTAATAGTAAGGTCTGTTAAATTATGGAATCCCTTGCCCAAGGATGTGATTATGGCAGATACAATAGATATTTAAGAGAAGATTAGATACATTTCTTTCAAAAGGGAACATACAGGGTTATAGTTTGTATTAGTAGGCAAAGCAGGAAGGTCTGATAAAGACTAACTTACTTGGCAGCAGGAAATCTATATAATCCTCATGTCTCAGGGTTATATGCAAAGGTTGAACTTGATGGACTTGTGCCTTTTTTCAACCTAATTTACTATATTACTGTCTTATTTATCTTGACCTAGTAATATTCTTTTGAAATATTTATGTATGAATAAATTGTTTTAGTGATTCACCAATTCTGATATAGTGTGCACCAGTTTTATATTTTTATTTACATTTCCAATTGTCTTTCTCATATCATGCACCACTTCCTCCCTCAGAATAGCTTTCCACCAGAACAAGCGCTAACATTATACAATAATAGTTTTTATGATACAGTTAGATCACTTGTTGTACTGTCCTTGTTTTCTTTTTCTGTTTCATGTACTCTGCGCCTGAGGATTGTGGGAGAATAAGGACAGCAGCAATGTGAACTAAGTGAATTGTTATACAAAAATGAAAGGGTGTGAGACAGCATGATTCAAATAAAGGCATTATGGTGCACTAATTAGACAATGTGTTTACCAGGGTATCAACACCTCTGCTTTATATACCTCATCACCATCTTTTTTTCTCATCATCATCTTCTATTCAACTGTCATAAAACATGTGTAACAGAAAAACAAAGGACTGAGGAGGGAACAATACGTATAGTGTAGCGGTTTAGCAGCTCCAATTCTCTTATGATCCAATCATCTTATTTCCAAATTGAAAAACCAAATCTCCATAAAAATACATTTATAAATTGAATAAAATACTGCTGATAATGACTTGGATGTTGTTTGTACTGACCATAGGCCACCTGTCACTCTTTTTAAACTATATACCAACGTATATGCATACCTACGACATATTATTTTCTATAGGTGTATATATATATTCCACTATTGAATGCCTTAAAAGTTTGAGCTCATCATTGTTTTATGAGTCATTAGTGTTTATCTAATTAGGAAGTTAGTCCTGTCTTTGGTATTTGTTATACGCAGTGAGGAATGAGTGCTGGATTTATCTGCAACACCTAATATCCTAATACTTTGGTGTGCTACCATTTACTTTCTGAGTAGTAAAGCAAGAACGTTACATGAAGGAAGTCCCAATAAGAGTCCTTATAACTCATGAGTCTTTTTCATGGGTTCTCTGTGCAGTTGTGGCTTGGTCACCTTGTCATGTGACCTTTTATGGCCAATCGGCTGTAAAGGCTAATCAAAAAGATAGAAACAGAGCAAAAGCGCTTCTAAGAGCAATCACTCTTGATAAATACACTGTGTTCTTGAATATATGTCCCCTATTTTGATAGGTACTCACAGGAGATGGAGGCTCAACCAGTCTCTGTGTTCAAAGGTACATCAATAGTAATGACATCCAGGTGTCAACTAGTTAGATTTGATCCGCAACTCCTCAGTGTTGTTGAAAGGAATAAGAGTCTGCTACCTGGGCTATGTAAAAAGCCTCCATGTATTGGTAATATAAAAGCAGAGATATATTCAATAATATTAAAAACATATAAAATCATAATGGTTTTATAATGGTCAAAAACAAGATCTATATATACCTTTTATTCTATCCTTGCTTGTCATGAGGGCTTACCTATAGAACATGTAAATCAGCTAATACTTTTATATTAACCCATAATTTTTTCACATTTGGGTAAGATAGAACTATAAATACAAAACACAGAAACCGTCATGAATGGCGAATGGCACCGCAATATGCTAATCGATTCATAGCAAAACTGGAGGAAGAGTTCTTGTCCACAGGTCAAATAAATCCTCTGGTCTACCTAGGCTACATAGATGATATCCTAATCATTTATACATTTCACAAAAATTACAATGTTTTCCATTACCCCACACAAATTAACTTTCTGGATACCACAGTCAGTATTAGAAACAGGTCCATCAGGACATCTCTATATTGCAAACCAACAGACAGGTCTATCTGTCTCAGAAATAACAGTTTCCATCCGAGACACACAAAAAAACTATATTTACAACAGCCAGGCCCTAAGGTATAACCTCAAATGCTCTGAAACTTCTGATGGGATAACATAAAATCTATCCTTAGAATTATTATCAGTGACTCTTATAATGCCAAGTTCATGGATATTCAAATGAAAAGAGCCACCAGTGTACCCAGAAAGAATGTCCTGGAATACAAACAACCACTGGACAAGAACAGAATACCATTAGTAGTCACCTACAACCCCCAGATTGAAGTGCTGTGCAAAATCTCAAAAGAGTGCCAAACGATGGTACATCCTGATGGCAGGTTAAAAAGAATATTCCCAAAACCTCTGCTCCTCTTCTATAAACTACACCCCAACCTGAAACGACTGTTGGTAAAGAGCTCCCTTAAAAAAGCAACAGAAAATGGTATGTCTCTTTGTCTACAAAACAGATGTGGAACCTGTGCACATACCTGTACCACAGATAAGGTGTCCATTCCACATTCCCACCAAAACCACAACATCAAGGGAAAAATCTCTTACTGATCATCTAATGTTGCCTACCTCATCATATGTGTGAAATGTCCCAACATAGTCCAATGTGAACAAAAAAAAAAAAAGGCACCTCAGTGGGTTAACATTTTTTGCAAAACTGGTCAGATCATCAAAGATCTTAGGATGATTGTATAGATGGGAAACTTACAGACACATAAAGAGACAGAGAGATCTGGAAGTATAAATTGATGAACGTGTTTAACACTCTGAACTGTATCCTGAAACCGTAACAAGAATTTCATGCCACATTATTCCACACAATAAAAATATATTTTGGCTCTTTGCGTGCCAGAGGGGCATTGAAAAATTGTATGTTTTTATCACAGTCCAGTGATTCTGTCTAGCGACATTGTGACTTCCGGGCTTACCCTAGCTGCATTCTTATTGGTCCGGCGCTATGACTCCTCCCTGGGTTTGCCTTTATATAAGCCCTCCTGTCACTATACCGGTGCCCTTTTGTGGTGTACCAGTATCTAGCGACTAGTACCTCTTGTTTCCTGTTTCCGTGTATGACCTGGCTCGCCTGACTACGCTTCGTGCCGGACGCTCCTGTGATCCGATTCCATTGCTGACCTTGGACTGGCTGACTAACTCCTTTGTGTACCGAACTGGCTTGGCTGATTATCTGATTCCATTACCGACTAGGACTGGCTGACTAACTCCTTGTGTACCGAACTGGCTTGGCTGAGTGTCTGATTCTGTTACTGACTAGGACTGGCTGACGATCCGTTATCACCGATCTGGCTGGACTAGTGTCTAGTGGTTCTTCTGACTGGCTGTAGTCCGTGTGTGCCGACCTGGTTGTGCTTCTAGTTCCGTCGCTCACGGGACTGGCTTATTACCTCCATGTACCGATCAGGGAGACACCGGTTGCGGACCGGTTACGTTATGTACCTATCTCTCTCCTGCACGCTTACCGCTCCTATAGTCTCCTGGAGCCTGTGGGAGTCCCTGCACTCACCAGTGTCTGTGTTGCCTCCGGTAACCTTAGGGTCATTATATTGCCAGTATCTGGTGTCTGTTGCCTCCGTTAACCCTAGCGTGCTAGGGCCCCGTCACTGCCAGAACCCTGTCTGTGTTGCCTCCGTTTACCCTAGCGTTCTAGGGTTCAGTCACTACCAGAGCCACAGCCGTGTTGCCTCCGTTAACCCTAGCGTGCTAGGGTCACATTGTTGCCAGAGTCTATTCTGTCTTGCCTCCATTAACCCTAGTGTTCTAGGGTCTAGCCGTTGCCAGAGTACTGTCTGTGTTGCCTCGATTAACCCTAGTGTTCTAGGGTTCAGTCACTGCCAGTGTCCTGGCCGTGTTGCCTCCATTTCCCTACTCTCCTAGGGTCAGTCCTCTGCCAGTGTCTTGCCAGTGTTGCCTCCGTTAACCCTAGAAGTCTAGGGCCTAGTGTCTACCTGTACACTATCTGTGCTGCCTTCGTTATCCCTAGTCCACTAGGGGATTGCCCTTCAGTTACCCATCGCCTGTGTCACCTATTGCGGTGTGGGGCTGTCGAGGATATTCTTGTTCCTGAACCATGATAAGAATCTGCCTACAAGTCCAAGAGCACTTATTTTGCTTACTACTACTGTGTGTGTATTTTCGCCCTGACCTGCGTCAGATCTGGAAAGTACTTGGTACGGACCTTATCTGGACCCGAGTGGGGCTATTGTGCATTATTTTCAATAAAGCTTTTAACCTTACCTAACTGTCTGAGAGTTCTTTAACAAACAGTACTAACCGTGACCGTTTTGCACCCCACTGGTACTGGTTAATCAATACATTCCATATACTTAGCCATCTTTGACTGAAAGTTACCCCTACACACTAAATTTACTGGAGGAAATACATTTTGTACCACTTGGCAAGCTACAAAGAGATACCACTGGTGGAGTCTAAAGAATGATTTGCATAGACACTGGTGATAAGATTTTCACCTCCAATAGAATTAAAATTAATCAGGAACCTTTGCATGAATGTACAATCTATATCATGTATTTTGCATTCAACCTTCATTCTAAATGTACCTGTTGAACAGACCTAGGTTGTCCTGTAAGCTTGAATTCTAAAGTTGCTCAGTTATCTAATAAAAGTATCACTGTTACTCTGCCAGTCTCTTCCTTTTTCTATGGCTAATGTGGTACCACCTTTTAACTATATTTCAATGGGAAATACATTATCACACTCATTTGTTACTGCCACTGCATTGATTTATTTTCCATACACTATGAGTTTCTGTCACGGGGTGACTGTGGAATAATGACACTGACAAGTACAGATACAGTAAAATCAACATTTTTATTAAAATAAGAACAGACTAAATACAAATAGCACTTCCCCAACCCTCACAGGGCCAGGTGTGAAGACAGTGTCTAAGCACTTCCCCAACCCTCACTAGCCAAGTATGGAGATAGCACAGGATCCACAGACTGCACAGAGGCTGATACCACTCTGACTATAGTATGCAAAGGTAGCAATGATAGCAGTAGCTACTAGTGCAGGAAAAGTTGAAATGCCCAGCAAAACAAAAGGAAATCCCCTAGAACATTGATTCTCAACTAGGGTGCCATGGACCTTTGGTGTGCCACAGACATCATCTTAGGGTGCCCCACATTTCCTATGAAGACTAACAAAAACTGACTTTTAAATAAAGATTAATAGAAATTGTTCTCTACAATATGTTCAGTTTTGTTACTATGATTGTAAGACATAATAATTACTGTATATTTATGTACTGTACCCTTCATTATGCCCTTGATAAAGTACATCAAATATGTTAGGGGTGCCCCAAATATTCTAGATTATGTGTTACGGGTGCCCCGAACAAAAAGATTGAGAACCACTGCCCTAGAACGTTAGGGTAGTACAAGGCAACAGAGATAGGACTCCCTAGAAAGCTAGGAAGAGTAGGCAATGGTGACTGAGCTCCCTAGAACGCTAGGGTGAACCTATAGGCAATGGTGACAGAAAGCCCCAGACCGCGAGGGTAGAACAGGCAATGGTGACTGAGATCCCTAGAACGCTAGGGTATACCCAATGGCTCAAACCGGCAATAGGTAGAAAAGGAATGCCAGAGACAAGGTCTGACGCAGTAACTGAGCACAGCTTGAACCGGAGGAAACAACAGAGCACAGTAAGCACAAGCGGAGACAGTAGACCAAGGGTAGGAAATGATCGGAGAGTCAGCCTGAGCCGGGGTCAGTACGAAGCGGGTAGTCAGCCAAAGCCAGGAGTCAGACCGGATCAGGTAGTCAGCCAAAGCCAAGAGTCAGACCGGAGCTGGTAGTCAGTCGGAGCCAAGGGTCAGACCGGAGTAGGTAGTCAGACGGAGCCAAGGGTCAGACCAGAGCAGAGAGTCAGACGGTGTCAAGGGTCAGACTGGAGCAGAAGGTAACTTAGTCAGGGATCAAACGTAGCCCTAGTCAAACGTAGCCAGGAGTCATTCAAAGAGTCAGAGCATCGGAATAACACAAGAGCTTAGAGCACAGGTATACCACGAAAGGGCAAAGGAGTACTGGCAGGCTTAGGCCTATAAGGCCTAGTATGTAAGCTTAGACTCATTCTGGCAATTATCATCAGCCTTTAAGAATAGCGAAAGCGCCTAAGCGCAACAGCCAGGAAGTAATGGCAATGTCTCCTGCAGCACAGCACAGCATTCACGGAGGTCAATCATGACCCGTCTTGGTTTTTTAAGAAAACCAAGACGAGTTTTCTAAATTACTTCTTAAATCCTTACTAGCAATGTGGGACGGCGTTGCCCGTCATATTACTTACACAGACAGACATTGTGTGAAAAAGACATATGCAGTGTGTGACAGACGCAGTGGTGATGTAGATATGCTGATAAGAGTTGTAAAAAAGGTTTTAATTGCATCTCTTCAGCTTGATGAATAAGGCCCTGTATCCCTACAGTTGAAGTGAGTGTGCTGTGTGACTTGGTGAATAAGGCCCTGTATCCTTACAGTTGAAGTGAGTGTGCTGTGTTACTCGATGAATAAGACCCTGTAACCTTACAGTTGAAGTGAGTGTGCTGTGTTACTTGATGAATAAGGCCCTGTATCCTAATAGTTGAAGTGAGTGAGCTGTGTTACTTGATGAATAAGGCCCTGTATCCTTACAGTTGAAGTAAGTGTGTTGTGTTACATGATGAAAAAGGCCCTGTATCCTTACAGATGAAGTGAGTGACCTGTGTTACTTGGTGAATAAGGCCATGTATCCTTACAGTTGAAGTGAGTGTGCTGTGTTACTTGATGAATAAGGCCCTCTATCCTTACAGTTGAAGTGAGTGTACTGTGTTACTTGATGAATAAGGCCCTGTATCCTTACAGTTGAAGTCAGTGTGCTGTGTTACATGATGAATAAGGCCCTGTATCCTTACAGTTGAAGTGAGTGACCTGTGTTACTTGGTGAATAAGGCCCTGTATCCTTACAGTTGAAGTGAGTGTGCTGTGTTACTTGATGAATAAGGCCCTCTATCCTTACAGTTGAAGTGACTGTGCTGTGTTACTTGATGAATAAGGCCCTGTATTCTTACAGTTGAAGTCAATGTGCTGTGTTACTTGTAGAAGGTCACAGTGAGAAGATGTTTGTGAGTAAAGGAATAATTTACATTACAGCAGTGGATACTACAGTACATTTGAAGAAATAGGTTGGCGGACAGAAGGTTATGTGACAGACAATGTAATAGTGATGTGGGAGTAAAATGGTGAGATTGGGACTATGGATGAATGGCAAGAGGATAGGTTAATGGGGATGACAAGGGAGGAGGAGATGAGAGACTGAGGAGAAGAGGGACAGTGAAGTGTTAAAGTAAAGTAATGGGTGAGGGGGAGAAATGACTATACACAGACAGTGAAGTAGACCTGAAATACAGGGCTGTAGGGTTACTGCATTATACACACCTAGTGTAGCAGTTGGTTGGAGTGAAGCACTTTAACTCTGAGTGTGAGAGAGGTACGCAACACATTGCTGTGTAATGAGTTGTATAGTCCTCTGGCAGTGAAAGGGTTAAGTGACACATGTTGGGCGCTCCTTGCATTAGTGGGCTGTGGTGGTCAGCTGGGACAGAACCGAATTATATGTCCATGGGCCATAGGCAAGGGATCAATACAGGGACTCCTAACAGCTAATAGGCTTCAAAACAGTAAGGCTCATATACTAAGAAAGTGGTGGAATTTTGAGGAAAAGTAACAGAAGAACAGGGAACAATACCCATTTATTTAAATGGTCGTTTTAACATCTTCAATGCTATAGAGTTCAGCAAACCATTTTATTTGTCCTGTATGGTACAGATGTTTTGCTCCTGAACTGTTCCACTTTTAGAATCATCCATACTTATCTTTATTTATTTCAAACAATAGTTTATGAGATACTTAGCTTTGCCAGTTTATGAATATGAGCTAGTACTGGGTGACAGGAAGTGACAGTTGGGATCAGCAGCAATGGGAAATGCATGTCTCCTAGATTTGCTTTAACTGACAAACTGATCAATCTAAACATTTCATACACTATAGTTTTATATAAAAATGGATAACAAACAGAAGTGTTTCTGAAAGCTTTCAAAATCACCTATGTGTTACAAAGTGGCAGTTCCACTTAAAAGCAAGATGCCACTGGGTATCTGAAATGTAACCCTATATTTGGGGATCACCATCCCAGTTTCAGCCAGGACACCTCATGGTCCCTTATAACAGCCTTGACACAGACACAGAATCACACATCTACTCTGATCTACAAACACACACACACACACCAGTGTGATCCATGTGTACACAAGACTAGGTACAGAAATGTGTTGAACATTGATGGGCAAATTGAGATACCCCAGCCATTCAGGGCTACAATGGGAACTGTAACCCTGGGCAGATGGAGGGCCACAGGTTTCCCACCACTGCAGTACAAAGTGAGTCCATCAGTCCCAGTTCTTACAATGGAAAGTGAACGATCTATGTTCTTGGGTCTATCACAAGCAGGAAGTAACATTCTAACTATCCTCCAGCTGACTCCACTTGCCTGATTCCAATCTGCTGCTGCCTGTCCCAGAGCATTATGGGGAAAGGGCGTTTTTTTATGCCCTTTGAAATACGTGATCAATGTGTGGCTCCCCAGCTGTTGTTGTATTATAGCAAAATGGAGCTGTTGGTTGGTGAGTTATATTATTGTGCAATGAGTTGTTTACTGTAGGAGTTGTAAGTCGAGAACAGTGATGCAGCAGAGTAGGTGAGTTGGGGAGGAGAGGGTTAATGTACTGTAAGAGATAAGTGGTGCATGAGACATTGAGACTGGGACAGCAGGCAGGTATGGAGCCATGTAGTGGAGGAGTAAAGTGCTGGGAATGTGAGCATTTCAATGTGGTGTGTTTAGTCAGGCATGTGTTTTGTTTTCTAAGATGGATGTTGGGGGCGAGCTAACTCCTTGCAGCAATTTTCCACCCCTGTCTATGTCCAGGGATGGCAGTAAGGAGACATGAATATCTCCTCCTTACAGCCACCCCTGGGTGTGTGTGGCAGGAGACGCAGGTTTTCTCATCTATATATATAAAAGAAGACTTTGTGCCTGGCAAAACACACCCAGGAGCGGCAGTAAAAAGGATTACTGCTGCCATTGGGTGATTCTGTGGGAGTGTGATTTTTGGCCTGCCCCCACTATCCAGCCCGCCCACCACTATCTAAGGCTGAAAAAAAAAATGGCTGCCACACACTCCTACACCACAGACACATGCACATGCCCTCCCACACACACACTAGCAGACACATACACACATATACACACACGCACGCTGAGGATGATGGGAACAATGTTCAAGCTACAGCTGGAAGGCCATGGTCCAATCTGTATTATGCAGCTTCTTCATTCCCTGTCTTTGAGCCTACACAGCTCTGCTAATTACTACAAGTGAGCTGATTTCTAAACAATCAGCAGGAGGATACTGGCTTGCTGAGAAAGTGGAAACAACGGCAGAGAGGTGATCAGGCAGTGCAGAGCAAGGCTTCAGCTGAGCTGGTAAATGGCAGAGACATGGATGTGACTGTATTTATATATTGCACAAAGAGAGAGAAAGAGAGCAGGTTGTTTGTCAGTCTGTCTGTAAGTAGAGGTGCCAGTTCCTGCAATCATCTCCATGCTGTACATAGCTCACTGTATAGCATGTATGACAAACTATTTATATATGGTCTGGCATTGTATAGTATACAGTCTGTGTATAAGGACTGGCACTATACAGTATAGGAGGGACAGTCCCTGTTTGACACCCAAATCCCTCTGCTCCTCTATTTAGGAGATCACACGGTGTGGTGTATATACAGTAGGCTGACCAGACCTCACCTTTAACCGGGGACACATAGGAAATAAGCATATTTCAGGAGTGCACCAAAATCAAAGCAGCCCTGCAGTATGCATTTTTCATATGTGTCACTGGTTAAAGGTGAGGTCTGGTCAGCCTAATGTACAAGTGTATCAGATTGCTCCACATCAGTAAAACCCACGGTAATGTGGGTATAAACTTCTGTATATATCTGTTAAATTAGTCTGTGTAAAAAAATACTTTCATCTTCTTCTAAATCATTCACTTACAGAAAGAGTAACTTAACCATTTCAGTGCCAGAGGAGATGCAATGCATTGCTTACCCCCTGGCACTCAAAGGGTTAAAAATTCTCTACAATGGTCTGGCACTGTATAGCAGTGGTTCTCAATCTGTGCCCTCAGTGGCTATTAACAGGCCAGGATTTTAGAATTTCCTTTTAAGAGCACAGGTGAGTTAATCAATATGACTGAGCCTCTGATCAACACACTTGTGTTCTAGCAGTGAAATTCCTAAGTCCTGGCCTGTTAGTGGCCACTGAGGGCATGGGCTGAGAACCTCTGCTGTATAGCATACAGTCTGCATGTGTCTGTGTATAAGGACTGGCACTATACAGTATAGGAGGGACAGTCCCTGTTTGACACCCAAATCCCTCTGCTCCTCTATTTAGGAGATCACATTGTGTGGTGTATATACCAGTGTATCAGATTGCTCCACATCAATAAAATCCACAGTAATGTGGGAATAAACTTCTGTATATATCTGTTAAATTAGTCTGTGTAAAAAAAATACTTTCATCTTCTTCTAAATCATTCACTTACAGAAAGAGTAACTTAACCATTTCAATGCCAGAGGGGATGCAATGCATTGCTTACCCCCTGGCACTCAAAGGGTTAAAAATTCTCTAAAATACACCACCAGCCACGCCCCCAGTAACACCACCGAAAACATAAGTGTCCCTCTTTGGCCATATGAAATGTTGGGAGGTATGTTACTTACACTGCTCACACTGTATGTATTTATGTTCTGATTTGCAGCTGTGTGTCACTGTTTGTGTTGTCAGTGCATGTGTGTGTATATGTGTGTGTTGCATGTGTCTCTGTCTATCACTGTGTGTCCCTTTCTGACACGTACACCCTACGCTATAATTCACTATCATAACATTTATTTAAAAAAAAAGAAACATTTCCTGCATAACATGACGGGCAACGCCGTCCCAAACTGCTAGTATATATATATATATATATATATATATATATATATATATATATATATATATATATAGATTGGTAGATGATCTCATTGTAGAGACAATGGACTATTTGCCTCATTGTGGGGATGGAACTATCTGAATTACATTTATTAGTAATTATAGCCTGAGTGCCACACAACCATGGTCTAATAGCTATGGGGAAGATAAAGTGTCTGGTATTTTGGGTCATAACTTGTGCGAAAGACTGGGACTACAGATTCCAGGGATGTCACGGTTATCACTAAAGCTGAAATTTTCACACATATCAATGCCATCATATATGCAGTTTTTAATATGGTATTGGTGCGCCATCTTCAGGAATAACAGATACATTGTTACAAGAATTCGAAAATCTCAAATGAATGGAATTTTGGGTTAACCAACCAGATAGTCCAAATAATGTAGTCTGACATCATATTATAATGATATGGCTACTTATCCAATCAGAAAAGGGTGGGTGGTGATTTTCTGATAAAGGAATTTACCTTATAAAATGCTTAGGCCTAAGGTAGCTCTCTGTTTGCCGACTTCCATGAGGAGATAACCATCCTCAGAACCATCCATAGAATTCTAAGAGAAACCACTCCTTGATAGTCTGGTAATGATATCTTTCTTAATATTAATTCTGTATCAGTCCTAAGAATTATATTTATATCTGCGGAAAAATATTTATAATAGTTTGCTAGATATAGGCCTGGACAGCTGTATACAGCAAATTATTATAATAAACAGAACTAAACAAAATTAACATGCAATTTTATCCAGATAATTGTAAAATAGTTGATAGCAGTTAGACCAATATAGCATTATATTAGTTAAATCTAATAATTGATTCCTATAGAATCATATATTTGTGTTTCTGTAAAGGTTATTGAGTTAACATTTGATCTGGTAAATTATTTAATTAACCCTTAATCTGCTATTTGTCTATCTTGTCTGAGTTTCAAAGAATTTCTTTCTTACATGTGGGTTTGGGCCCAACGTTTGTCTACTGAGAAAAACCTCTCACTCGACAAAAGCAGTCACCTGGAGGTCTTCCAATCCGGTTGACCGCTCCTCCTCTGGGTGGTGCAGCTAGATCCAGTGGCAAGCGGCCCAGGTCTGTCCGGTGGTCCTCTGAGGCTGGTCTGGTGTAAATGACCTGGTAGGGGCCCCCCTAACGCTACAGGGGTGGGTGCCTGCCGCGGGGGCCATCACATTGGATTACATAGATTGTAAGCTCTACGGGGCAGGGACCTCTTATCCTAATGTATACTCACCTGTCGTTCCCCTTATGACTGCCTATATAAGCACTTAATCACCACACTTATTGTACCCCTTCTATAGTAAATGTAATCTGTAAAGTGCCAAGTACACTGGTTGGCGGTATATAAATAAAAATATACAATACAATACAATACAATACAATACATGAGCACCGTGATAGTTTCTGAGGATGATATTCAAAGAGGAGCAATTCTGGCACAAACCTCCCCAGATACCCATTGATTTTAGTGGTGCCTTAACACCTTCAGTGCTAGCAAGGTCTCCAGCAAAGGTGTATTTCCTCTTGGCACTGTTTTTTCTCCCTCTCTCCTTCCTAAACCTTTATTTTAAAAATCATGACCCTTCTTATGCCCCCTCCGGTATTGATTGCCTATCTGATCAACATAGGTAATATTGTAACTTGGAGGACTTGTTCCCTCCTCCTCATCAAATTCACATTCCCCTAACTTCTGTATTCAAAAGCATTTTGAGGCTTAAGACTTGAGGTTTAAGGAAAGAAGGGAGGTAGTGAGTGCCTTCCAGATCTCTTACATGATTGTGTATACTGTCAATACCAGTGGGGGATCAGGAGGGGTCCTGATGCTTCCCCAAGGAGGTCAGAGTATCATTTTTTTTAAAAACCTGGAGCATACCATGTTTGTCTGTTTCCTCAGTCTTACTCCATTGGTAGCCACATAACTTCACATGCAGAAAACAACAAAATGGAGAGCCAGGGGGTGCCCCAGTACAAAAAAGAGGGATGACATTCAACACCTCCACTGAAATAACACGTGAGTGAATACTCATAAAGAAGATGGCTGGGATCCTACATATGTAGGTCACAGCTATAAGAGCTTCCTGTGATAGTAAACTAAACCAGAGGCAGTATGAGCTTCTACTGAATCAACAGACTGCTTCTCAAATACTCACTCTCCCCATTGGTTAACCATAAAAAACACAAAAGAAACAGAGGGCACCTAATAGTGTAGCTCTGCAATTAACACATATACCTATTTAGAGCTGTACCTTCAGGTACTGGCTTTCTAATATATTATATTACATAGATATACAGTTATGCTCAGTTTGTTTATATACATTATCAAGTTAGTTTTACCTGTATTATATATATATATATTGGTTTCTCTGAATACAGGTTTTCTGGGTATAGATATAAACTGTGATTTTGGTGTAAATGTATGAAACCTTTCTGAAGACTCCTATTTTAAAGGGATAGTAATACTTCATTTTAACTTTATTTTATTTTGTAGGCATTAAAAAAACATGAAGAATTATATAAGTCTTATCTCTGAAACCTTTATGGTTTAAGAGATATTCACAAACAAAGTATCCCCCCCTGTTCAACCAGATCAGAAGGGAGATGCCCAGGTAGACTGCAGAGAGGGACAATCTTCAATTAAGATAAGGGAAAAAGCTGAAAAACTTGTCAAGGGGGGAAGGGCTTTCATTGTTTTCATACAAAGAAAATTGTCCCCTTCTGTTATCTGTCCTGTCATACAACCTGATCCACATCTGAGAAGAGATGGCTTACACTAGGAAAAAGGGGTGGGAGGGGAAACTTTGCTTGTGAATATCTCATAAACCATAAAGGTTAGAGAGATAAGACTTATATCATTCTTCATGTTTTTTTAATGCCTACAAAATAAAATAAAGTTAAAACGAAGTATTACTATCCCTTTAAATACAATTTCCTTACATTATCATTTTGTGTAAGAATGTTAAGCCATTTTCTCATTCGTACGTTAGTCTATGTTCAAAAATATATGATTTTATGTATTTGTTGAACTTTTTTGGGTTAGTTTTACATGTAACCAATGGAATATGCATTTCTGTTCTTAAACTTTACAGAAAGGGTGATAGACTCAGGGAACAGCCCCAGCAACTGTGTAGGTTTATGACGTCATTGTTCGTTGTGCATTGCAACATTTACTTCACATGAGTCACCATGAAAAAGCTACATTTGTTCTCAAGAAAACAGGATCTAGTTTTTCACATATGACTTCAAAGTTACTTATGTGAATGATATATAAGTGGATGGATAACAAAAATGCTGAAAATGTGTCAATCTACTAAGGTAAAAAATATTCTCCAAGCCTCCGATTATCAGAGGATTAAGATATTCAGATCATAGTGAGGTGTGTGTGTGGGGGGGGGGGGGTTACCCTTAATAGTGTAGCATACTTTTCTTTTTTTGGAAATACCTGCCTGGAAAGTCTGGATTTGTCTCTGTAGCCTGGGGCTTTCCGATGAGTATTACTAGATGTACCATAGATTCCAGTAGAAGCCATAGCCAAAGCAGCCCATCCCCAAAGGGCAGTACTATAGTAACCCATTTGACTTGTGTCATTTGTTATCACAATGGATATTGTTGCATATTCCTGCATCTTATATGGAAGATCATGCACACACGCTGCATCATTTAAGAAGACATGGGCCAAATTCAGCACACTGAAGAAATGGAACTCTGGAGTAAACAAACTTCACCATAAGAGACAATTAAAATCCTCACAATTCCCATTCACTTTAACTCAATGAATGCTAGAGAGGTCTCTGAAGTATGCTATAACCATCTCACATGCAGTGGGGCCACTTCTTCTAGACAGGTGGTGTTTATGTACATCAGTTACCAACCCATATTCTGAGACCAAAACCCATAGACATATGCCAGTGCCACCTGTACCTGAAATATTAGACTGTCTAGCCATAACCACATTAATTGCTTCCTGTGATGATGACATGCCCCACAAAATGTTGTGATGTTGTTGATGCTACCGAGGTTATAATCCTTTTCTTTGCTTCCTTTTCACCATGCTTCCTAATAGGTTTTCCCCTATGATCCTTCGTCTTATCTGCTTCAATTCAAACTGATGAATCAGATTATGTGAAAGCATATAAAAAAATCCTTCTACATCAAGTGGCAAAGTGTTGCTGCTCACACCTTGGCATAATTTCATAACATGTATGTGACTATGTGACAATCCTGCCTAAAGCATGTTAAAATGTAATTTCACCAGCTAGTTTATTTATTTCTGTGTTGTTGTTGTTGTTGTTGTTGTTGTAGGAATCACTGTCCATGCTCAACAATTTTTTCTGTAATATGTGTTTTAGTGGAAGTATCTCACTGATTTCTGCATTGGCATGACAAATCAGCAAGACGGATTCTCCAGAAAGCTTCAGCAGCTCGCGGAATTCAAACATTACCTGCCACTGACCAAATGACAAAGAAGCCCTTTCCAATTCCTTCCATTTAAGCATTGTATAGTCACTAATTACTTTTTTCTGCTCATAAAATTCTCCAGCATGTAGAATATCGTGTTCCACCTGGTAGAGACCTCCATTTATGCTGGTAATGAGGCAGGTGATTACGCTCTTACAAGTCATGTAATGCATTGCGAGCATTATAGGACTGGCTAAAATATTCAAAGATTTTGCAAGCAATATTTAGCATTTATTAGAGTGTTTAAGATACTGAGAGAAAATAAGTAGCAATTCGATTTAGGACATGGGCGAAGCAGACTACGTACACCATTAATATTATTCTTGAAGCATTTATATTGGAGCTACTGTCAGTAGGTACAATGCCAGCTTTCAAGGAGTGAGCAGCAAGCCATTCTGCTATGCCCTGCTGCAGTTTCTTTAACACATTTACAGATTGGGGGCATTGTCTCTCAAAGCTCTGCATAAAGTGGCATGCCAATGGTATAGGGTACTATACAGCTGATCTTTACTACTAGTACCAGAGCCGTAGGTAACATTGGTGGTACTCTGCTGATGATGATGATGCCTGCTACCCATTGATGGAAAAGATAACCAGTGAGCACTGACAGTCATATGGTCTGTACTCTGCCCAGTTGCCCACATATCTGTGGGTTAATGTTCATGCTGTATCATGTTTCAGCTCTTTATTCATGACACCAACCACCTACTTGAACAACTCTAGCACATCCATCCTTGAAAAATGATTGTGGTTTGGGATATGCCAGCTGTGTGTTACACATGACATTAGTTCTTTTAAACCTCTTTTTTCTACAAAAGAATAGATTGGCACGTTATCAACAAACATTTAAGCAAAGTTGCCATTACACAGATACAGTTTTGGATTATTTTTGTGTAGTTTTTGATTTCTTTATAAGAACTCTTTAAGTGTGGCTTGGCATCACATAGAAGAACTGTGTAAATTAACTACTTTAACAACATAACATTACTAGCGGTGGTTCTGGAAGTGATCGCCGTGTGTCTGGCACTTGTAGGGAATCTATGACTCTTGTGACCTTCAGCTAACTCAGATTCATTTCCTTCATACTTTTTATTTGCACAACAGCAGTAAGAGTAGGAGACATAAGTGTTGTTAGAAAAAGGTTGTCCAGATCTCTGAGACATCCACAGCATTGCTGTTATATGCCTCTCTGACCGTTAACCTTTTAGGAGTACTTCTACTGCTGCTAGTCATCACAATTCTGACATGCTGCTGGTGTGTCTCCCGGTCAGACCAATGGTTGTACTTCAGGAGGGATGCCAATGAGGATTTGCCTATATTTTGCTTTCCTACATATTGTAAAGAAACACCGAATAGCAACATGTATAGCTTTAAGTTTGTGGGTGAAGTGTCTCCATACTGGAGATTTCATTGACTAAGAAGTTCCTGCTACAGAGGCTAGATGTTGTAATAGTATTAAAGCAGGACTACCACCCTTAAAAAACATTGTCCCAAATAATAGCCCATCTGGCAACTAGCATATGTCACTATGGAAAGATGTCTGTGCTCCTTCCTGCCTGTCAGTCCCAGAGTAGTGGCTCATTCTCATGAACACCGTAATAATTCTGGCAACTATCGCTACTGAGCAGCTAGTCACCAGATAGGGAATTATTTGGGGCAATGTTTTTTAAGGGTGGTAGTTCCGCTTTAACAGTACGTGTCACTTTGAACAGCATAAGAATCACTCATAGGTAAGGTTAGAGATGCTGATAATGTGTTGCTGCTTATTCAACAATAGTGTGCAACTAGGTATGGCAGGGTAAGGGTTGGGCTTGGAAACTGTGTCGATGATGATAACCAGCATGATGATTGAGTATTTTTAGGCATATTTACTTGTTCAGAGTCAGGCATCCAAGTGATCTCTGAAAGAGTTTATAAACAGGCATACTGATTCTTTTCAGTGGTGGAAGCTCAAGTATTTTCCTTTCAACTAATTTCTTGGTAATATATTAATCTCTCTTACTCTGTACATCATCTCTATCAGTGAGGTGGACATATTCTGAATTAACATCATCAATAACTCAGTCATCATCATCACCAGCATCCGCTTCCTCCCCACAACTTTCATATGCTTGTAGGTTTTAAAAGTGGAGCAATGTGTTGGAGACCTCACTAGCATTCATGGGGTTTATTGCCCCATTTAAATAAATGGGGTTTTGAGAATTTGCATTTCTCCCCTATGATGCAGTTGGCTTGCCCCAGTTTTACTCCAGTTTTCATTTGATCGTAGGACCTGTAATTGTAAGTCACAATTCTAATTGGTTAAGCAGGTAGGGAGATTAAAACTAAGCTAATGTCAAACTGAACCATACCAGTCAATTTCAAAATTCTCTGTAGAAGTGTATTCATTCTATTTATTTCTTCTTAACACACCATTATTAGAGTATTCTATTGTAACCTTTATTGATGAATGTGTATTCTACCAGGCCCTAAAGTACTAATATAACTTGTAGATAGAATATCCACTCCATTTAACAATACTGGAATATAACTTAAATCCGATTTGGATCAGATCTTATGTGATATGCTAAAGTCTCAAACATTTGTGCATCTTTACCCAAGAGTCTCTCGCAAATGTTCCATTCTCAAAAGATGACTATTTGACAGTCTCCTGTAGACATATGGGACCTTAGGGAAATTATAAACTGCGTTCCCAAGATTGAAATTCCCTTAGCTTCCTGAGAAATGACTAAGATTAGCGGCCTAACAAAATAAAATACAATCACGTCTTAGCCTGTTATCTGTAAATTATAGGAGATAGCTGTTCACTATGGTTTATCCTCCAAATTCTTATCTAACTTGTTCAGAATTTGGTACACTAAAATATATGCAAGAGGAATAAAAAAGGCATATTTGGTAAACAACTGCAAACAATAAATAAATAAAAACAAGTATTTTGTGTCTTTGCAATCTTTATAAAGATAAGAATGATAGACAAATAATGTTCAGAGGCTGATATTTTAAGGAGAAGTAGTCTGGACAGAACAGCTAGCTGCACCATAGGCAACAAATTAAAAGTCCCCAAATCCACATTGATTTAAATTGGATTTTTAAACCCTTGAATGCTGTAGAGTTTTACAACTCTCAAGGGGTTAAAAACCTATTTAAATCAATGGGATATATTTAGTATACTTTTACATGGACGTGCAGTAAAGGCTGAGAGTGGCAATGGACAGTGGCGTAACAATAGGGGTTGCAACTGCGACCGGGCCCATCACTCCAAGGGCCTGGCTGCCCCTTGTGTCAGCAACTAGCTGAGGTCTGAGCCTTCTTCAGCACAGACCTCTATTAGCAGCTGAGAGCCCTCTCTGTCTTTGGCACTCTAGTAATACAGAGCGCTGGGAGATGACATCTCCAGTGTCTAATAGAGGTCTGTGCAGAAGGAGGCATAGAACTGTCCTGCCACTCTGCTGGAACACCAGGGAGGTAGGGGGTGGACATTGGGGGCAATGTGTGGAGAGGTGGACATTGGGGGCAATGTGTCGAGAGGGCAATGTGGTCAGGGTGGGGGGCCATGGCAATTTTTGCAACTTCTAGTTACACCTCTGACAATGGTGCATTTAAAATGTCTCTTGAATTGCTTTGCAATGAGATGGGGACCTCTTTAGAATTTGAAAGGATAAAAGCCACATTTAACTCAATGGGCAATTTACAGAGTTTTTCTTTTTCCCTTGTTTTGAAATGTAATGAGTTTAGAAGTTTGAGGAAAATAGCCTCATGCCCTTATTTGTAAAAGCAAATTCTGGAGTAAACCAACTGCAAAATAGGGGAAAATAATATTTCCTAAATTCCCATACACTTGAATAGAGTTTTTAACCCCTTGGATGCCAGACCTCTCTAGCATTCAAGAGATTAAAGGGATAGTATTGTTATCTTTTAAAAAAAACAAATATTGTAGCTATTTAAAAATTAAGCTAAATGCCCCCAGTCCCATCTCTCAAACATTTATGGTTTGAGAGATATTCGGCAGTAAAGTTTCCCCCTCCCTCCTCTTTCCCTGATGTCAGCTGACTGCAGGGGAATCTGGTCCCGGGACTGGCAGAGGCTCTTCAGCAGAGCCAAGATCATGAAAGAGATAAATAACTACTTCACTGGAACGGTCTACAAAGTGTGCTTGCAAACCAGGCACACTTTGTAGACCATTCCAATGAAGTTATTATTTTCCTCTATTTTTAAATAGCTACAATATTCTTTTTTTTTTAATGTTGACAATACTATCCCTTTAAATGCCCAATTTAAAGGGGGTCAATCACCCCTATACATGTTGGTCTAGCAACTAGATTTTATATTGTTTTCATTTTTTTAATAAAATAGCTATTTTGCTGAAATTTATTGAGTAAATATTGTCCTGCGCCCTACTTCCGGACAGACAGCAGTTACCAGCTCTGAACCCCAGTCTGTCACTCTTCCTCTTCTCCCCTCCCTCCCTTGAAGTTTATCAGCTCCCCATCACTTCATCATTGAATATCAAAGAAAACAGCAAACTCAAGCAATGACAGTCCAGCCAGTTGTGATGTCTGATGTCCCTTAATTTCCTGATTGGACAATTCCTGCTTAAAGAGAAAGGGTTCAAATCCTATTGTTACCTTTTTTTAATTATGAGTTACATTTTAAACGAAGGAAATAATAGCAACCAATATAACTCATAATAGGTTATTATTCCTGAATGTATCAAGTCCTCATCATGAGTAGCAACTCTCTTTCTCTCTCGTCATGCATCTCTCAAGTCCTCAATCATGGATCATCAGTTCCTCTTATTATGCATTCCCATAGCCTTTCTCATGATTAGTCATTATCACTCCCTCTCCTCATTCACACCAAAAGCATTAACAACCCAGCACCCCCTTACTTTTGTGCACCCAAGTCTCTAATCATGAGTCATCACTCCCTTTCCTATTGTGCACCTCAAACCTTCATCATGTTCATCACTCCCCTTGTTGATCCATATCCCATGCCCCCCATAATGCTTCACTGCACCTTCTGTTCATGCACATCTCAAGCCCCTCAGCTTTCTCTCTCTCTCTCTCTCTCTCTCTCTCTCTCAAGAATCCTATGCAATGTCTCCTCTGGCAGTGGATGCTTCACCAAGCTGGGTGCCTGAAGAGAACCTTCTTGGTGATGCAGTGGATGCTTCGCCTGATATGATAAACACAGAACATAGTCACTGAAGACAAAAGATCAAGGGTTCTGTTTAGCAATTTCTATAATAAGAAATGTGTGTTGAATAGTGGTTAAAGTACTAGTTCTATATACCCTGAGAAAAAGATCCAAATCCTGCCACTGAAGTTTTTTTTTTTTAAATTATGAGTTATACATTTTAAATTAAAGAAATTGAGCAACAAAACATAATAATACTATTAATAGTGTAGCTGTTAGCCCTTTCAGTGCCACAGGGGCATGCAATACAATTCCCAATGGCCCTGAAATGGTTACAGGCGGGCAACTGCTGACTCTGCTCCATAACAGAGACAGCAATCTGTTATCTGGCTCCCTAGAGATCTATAGGGAGATCCCAAAATTACCAGCCTCAGGTAGGCAATGTTGGGACTGTGAACTCTGCCCACATGAATACATCAATGGCTCATTAGCCAGCATTTCCATATGTAAATGAGCTATTGCCGATGTGTTCAGTGCAAAATCGTAAACCTGTCGAAGGCATGGTGGATTCATGTGATGGTGGAGGACTGAATGGGATATGATGGCAAAGACATGTTAGTGAATATTGGCTATGTGCCTTCAACACAGATCTGCCACAACACCACCATTTGAGCCCTTATTGAAATTTAGTGCATCTCGGTCCAGCTGTCCTTAGACAAGGTACTCTTGTCACACTTAGCTCTCCCATGGCTCCACCCTATATTCCTCACATGGCTCCACCCACAGTCCCATCCACTATTTCCTGGCATAGAAAATAATCTTGGCCTTTAACAAGCAAGGACAAAAAAAATAAACCCATTGACTAGATAGATGTCCATTAGACTGCTCCAAAATTCAAGGGGTTAAATAATAGCCTGTAAAAGTGTATAAAATTAGGGCAGGGATACTGCGATTGCTATGGCCACACCCACAATTAAGAATGTGTGTTTGGTCAGCACAGCAGAGGTGCCCTCAAAATTTGAGCTCCAGGCAGTTGCCTTCTCTGCCTATTGGGAAATCAGGCCCTGAGTACAGTTAATTTCTCCAGGATTGTTCATCATTTGCTTTGTGCATAAGATCTTTTTTCAAACTTACCTGAAAGCAGATACAATATTGGGTGTATGGAAGCATATCTTATTGAACACTTTCCCCTTGAGTCATCTTTGAGTTTCTTTGCAATCTCATCTTGATTGTATGTCCTTGCAAGGCCTAACTAGATTTGGGATTTTCTTCCCCCGCATAGTTTCATAAAAAGCAAATAGCTTCATAGATGAATTGTAATAAAACACAGAAATATTTTCTTAGTGGGCCAGTGGTGACAACATAAATCATCACGGTAAATTCTCAGTGGGTTTAGCAGAAGACGCTACAGCCACAAGATGGAACTGTTTCCTTGTGTTAGGGCATAAATCTTGGTTGTAACAAAACTGTGTCAAAATAAAAGCCATTTCACCAGCCACCTAAAAATCTGTGATTTTCTGAAACCATAATACTTTATGTCAGGTATTTGCAGCATGACTCCCCCCAGCTGCTGTCAAACTACAACTCCCATCATTCTCTGCAAGTTATTGGCCAGCAGGTAGTGATAGGAATTGCAGTCAGGCAACCACTAGAGGGCTTCAAGTTGCCAACCAGTGCTGTATGTGGTCAACATGTCAAACGTTCTGAATAATATTTTTTGAATAACTTGCCTTCTATGGCAAAACTGAGATAAGCAAAGTAGCATGATTTAACCCTTTATGAATCAGAGGGCTGCGCAACATTTTTCTTTAAAATCATTGCATGCCACACTGGCCCTTAATTTAAGGAGAAAAATTAATCATATATGATTTTATTTTTACCCTCAAATATGTTGTACACATAAAAATGATTTTTGAAGAACTGTAAAAAAAAAATAAGCTTTTTGTGTTGCATTGCTCTCAAATTCTTCTTTTCTGATGATGTTACCCACTCAAATCCTGCCCAGTTCTCTCAGCATATGGTATACAGCGGGCTTTCCTTTAGTCATCAGTAGAAAGCGCCATTCCATGTGATCATTTCATATCAGTCTTCTGAGTATCAGAAAGGTGTCCAATGCATTCCAATACATAGCAAACCCCTCTGACACTCATAGAACTAACAAATATGTCATATGCAGGCTGGCATTTATTAAGATGCAATATAAGAACAGACCTGATTTCATGGTGCTCTGTGATAAATTAGCAGAGTAAAATTATTCTATTTATGAAAGTCTGAATAGGACCTTCATACAAGCATCTGTAAAAAAAAGTATATTAGTTTTGTGAGCCCTAAAATCTAGTCCTACATATGCAATGAGGGAGCAGCCATTCCTGTCATTACCAGCGCTCCCATTGATTGTGCAGGATTATCTGTAAATGGGCTGAGATAAGATAATAGTATTTCTGGATACAAAAGCAGTGGGCATAATCACCATCTATTAACTGACTTTATCGCTTATCTCCCAGTACAAACAGCACAAACAACATTAAATAGCCATTCTCTGAAGAAAAGCAAGAGTTGAGTTATATTTTAGGGATATAATATATTAGTAATTTTACATAATCTAGCTGTAAGGATGAGATATTTAACATATCAGCCTATTAAATGTTTTGTTGTTAGTATTCCTGTAACCCCTTAATGACCAGAGGTCCGGAGAATTTACCTTCACTTAAGGACCACTTTGATCGCTGTAGGCTCGCCGACACACGTGACTGATGACATGTACCTGCGGGCAGAACGGTTCACTATCAAAATGTCGCCCACTAATGGGGGACAAAGAAAATGGTGCATTAAACATGATGCCAGCATGAAAAGGGAGATATCAGAATTTTGCCCGCATCAAAAGGATGAGATTTTGATATCACAGTCTTAAGGGTTGCACATTTTAATAGTTAGCTTTGAAAATGATAATCTATACTGCACATTCTGCTGGAACTCATAGCGATCCAATACCTTGGAGACAAGAAGCCTTTTCAGGTCCATGCATTTCCTCTTTCAGCTCGTACACACATTGGGTGTAGGAATCACACATACAAGCACTGCTAGTGCTTACATCCCTATATGTTAACGCTTTGAGCGTGAGAGTGGTTCTGAAGCAAGTGTACCCTTCTTTTGCTCAAAGGGTTAATATACATGGATATAAACACTAGCAGTGGTTGTATGTGTCATTCATACCCGAGCTGTGTATAAGGGCTGCAAGATGAAATGCATGGACCTGAGAAGGCTCCTTGTTTCCAAGATATTGGATTGCTATGAGTTCCAGCAGAGTGTGCAGCGTGTAGCTTACCATTTTTAAGGTTAACTATTAAAATGTGTGATGCTTAAGCCCACAATATCAGAATCTAGCCCTTTTAATGCAGGTGAGATTCTGATATCGCCCTTTTCATGCCGGTGACATGTTTAATGCACCATTTTCTTTGTAGCCCAATAGTGGGCAAATTTTCAAAAGGATACCGCACCAAACAGGGCTCTGAGAGAGACAGCTCCAGTCTTGGAGAAGTCAATTTCATACCCTCTTTGTGCTTACAGTGCTCCCACAGGAGTGCTGTTAGCACAAAGTACTTAACATGCCAGGACCATCGCTGGTCCTTCAGAGGAAACAAATGGCATAGGTTCTGGCACGTCACAGGTCATTAAGGGGTTAAATGTCCCTTGTAAATCAATGGGAATTTGGGGATTTGTTTTGTTTCCTATATTATTGTTGATTTGACACAGAATTATCCCCCTTTTCTTTGTTGATATGCCTATTTAGAGCTAGAATTATCAATGGAGATATAGTGTTACAAGGCACATTACAAATAATAATTTACACAGGATTTTGTACCCTTCTTTCTTCTTGGCAGTTTACTGTCCTACCACTGAAATTAACGTGATTTGCTCTGGACCGAGACATTTTAAAAGATCAGGGCACACTTCACTCGGAACAAGATTGGTGGAAGGATCAATTTTTCATGGATGCGTAGGTGTATGGACTTGTCCTCTTTCTTCAATCACACAATCAATTAACACATTTTCTGGGCCAAGCTGCCATAACAGGAAGTGAGCTGGTTGTGAAGAAAGCATACAGACTCATGCAGGTGGGCAATTCTCATATATAGATATATTTATAATTTAGTAGAGGAGGAGTATGGACTCTTCTGCCTACCTTCCTTCTTGTGCAATATTACCCCTGGCTTAGCTATCTGGGAAGTGCACCTTCTGTGACGTACTGCTCTCATGTTTCTTCATAGACTAAAACTTAGTTAATTGTGGGCGCATGGTATGTATGGTATGTTTTTATTTTTGTTCTTACATCTTTTATTAACACTATAGTATTTAAAATCAGCTTCATAAGCTATTTCTGTTGCTATGGCAAGGCTGAAAATTGCTCTCAGTTTTTTCTACCCTGTACAAACTCTACCCAACTCTCTTAGTTCACGTTGTTCTTTCAGTGGACTTGTACTTAATCATCAGTGGGAGGTTTCAAACAAAAATAACTGCGAAAGGAAGAGTATAGTAGTTGAATAAACTGTATGTTTTAAATTTGTGTCAGGGATATGCTCCCCAATTCTGGGTTATCAAGATAAGTTGTTTGGGGGGTTTTTTTGTTCTTTTTTTTGGGGGGAGGTTGCATCTTGGAAGCACTGTCTTGTAAATTTGATCTCTCTGGAGGCTTATCCTAAAAGTTCCTATACACATGGCGATTTTGGTTGGAGACAACCAGCAATCTGATTGCTAAGTGATCCGATTGCTGTTGTTCCTTTCCACATACACATATGCCAAACTGGGCAGTTTGAAACAAGATTGCCTGTTCATCTGTGTATGCTGGGGCTGTGAGATCAGATCAGAAGAATTTGATGTTACAGCAGCACACAAGATCACTGTGGTTTGGTCTGTTGAGGCAATACACATAGAGAGCTGATTGTCAGGTGTTCAAACTTTTCAAGCAAGGACAAGAAACCATAATCACCAATTTGGTGTGCTCAACTTGTTCCCTGTTGCCCATACACAGTGCAATAACCAACCAATCGGGTTGATTTCAACCAGATTGGATGGAATCAGCCAAAAGAATCATACTGGGCATTGGCAAATTAAGTGCTGGATATCATTTTATTAAAATAAACTTAGTAAAAAAGGAAAATAACACACATTCTCTGCCAATGACTTGTTTAAACATTTAATGGTGCAGTTATGTGGGCTGAGTTACCATTGTTCAGAACTCCTCTGATCTGTGTCAGGGCCCTCAATCGGCACTCGGGAGAGATTGCTTTTCTCTCTGTTGAAGTCAATAGAAGCCCTGTGTCAATGACTCCATTATCAATAGGCTTCAATAGAGAGGAGAGCACTCTCCCATGAGCATCATGTGTGGAGTTGATATTACCCAGCCAACAATGGAGGAGTTTTGAACTGTGCAAACTCATAGCTATTGGGGCCCAGTTAAGCATTTAAAAAAGGTATTGTGTGGAACTGATACTGTTTATTTAAGGAACCTAAAGGTATGTCAGTACATTCCTTCACCAGGGCTCAAAATTTCCACTCGCCACTAGCCAATGGCGAGTGAAAATTTAGCCCTGGCTAGTAGAAATTCAGCAAAGGAGTTAAAATTATAAGCCCTGCCTTCACAATGTGTTACACATCCCCTAAGTTCTTTGAAGAGTTAAACAAAATTCCTTTGAATGAAAGCAATTGAGCTCCCCAGTTAAAAGAACATGTGAAATGATTGCCTTAGATACAGTTACTTTAAAGCATAAAATATGTATCACATATGGATAAGAACTAAAAAAAAATGTATCATTTTTTAAAAGCATCAATTCAGATATTGAGGAAGGAGAAAACTGCTTAATTAAATGACAGATTAGATAGGTTTGAGTTAGTGTGGAAAGCTTTGAAGGTCTAGATTAGTCTAGACCAGGGATCATCAATTGTCAGAGCTCCAGATGTTGAGACCTACAACTCCCATCATCCCCAACCAGCCGTTGCCAGGTTAGGGATGATGGGAGTTGTAGTCCCCAGCAGCTGAAGGTCCATCAGTTGACAACCCCTGGTCTATGGCAACCACATGGATGCTAGAGACCTCTGTATAACACTACAAATCAAGATACTGGGGGTTAATTATATCTGGCCATTGCTGAACTGCAAATCCTACTGGCCATTCTGCTGAACTGCCAGGCACTGAAAGCAAGTAATCAAAAATATTGCTCCAAACCTGTAATGTCAAACTCAAATATAGTCAAGGCCCGCATACTAAACATTTTCCAAGGAGGGCTACAAATTGTCTGATCGGTTATGTTTATGTGTATGTGCTTATGTGTGTATACATGCACACACACACACACACACACACACACACACACACACACACACACACACACACACACACACACACACACACACACACACACACACACAGAGATATATATAAATATATATATATATATATCCCAGCCAATCAGTTTAAAGAACAGCCGCTCAAATCTAATTAGCATAAACACATCCCAGCCAATGGTTGCTGATAGCATGAGAGTGAAGTCACCATTTACCCTGGGACCACATGTTGGGCCTCCTCAGCCTATTTAAACTACCTTCCATCTGGGTTCAGTTGTCTTGAGAAAGGTCCTGATGTAGGACCGAAACGTTGACCTCCTGTTTTTCACTTTAAATATCATTTAATAAATTTTTTCAATAAGACCCACTGGTGCTGCCTCCCTCTCTGTTTTATATATATATATATATATATATATATATATATATATATATATATATATATATATATAAAACATATCAGATCTGAATATGACATGGTTTCATTTGGCAGTCCCTTAAGGAACAATTTATTTTATCTGTAATTAACTTTAAAAAAAGATGTAGTTTTTTTTCACATCCATTCTGTTTGATGTGCCCAGCTGCTATGTTCTGATTTCTATAAGTAAGATTATCAAAAGAAAGAAAGGGAATTATTTGACAGGAAATATTTCCTTTCAAATGAATTAGAGTTTGTTAAAAGGACAGTGCATTCTAGTTGAAAAATAAATGATAACTGAGATTCCTAAGTTGGCCCAACAAACATTTGAATCATACAGCTACTTATTGATATTTTCACCATTATCTGAATTGCTCTGGGATGTCTAAATTCAGTTATTTTCATTGTCCTCCTCCCTTTTCTTAATTTAAAATGAAATTGCCACCATAAAACAACTTAGGTAATTTTAAAACACCTTGCAAAATTACCTATTTTTGTGTTAGATGTTTTTTATTTATTAGAATTGTTTTCAGTCTATTAGCATTTTTCTTGTATGTGCACAGCCAGCACGAGTGACTTCCCCTTGCTCCCCTGATCCACACCTGTGTGGTCCTTTCTGTCCCATCTCCAACCCATGTGCATCTTCAATTCCATGTAAGTGTGCAATGCATAGCCATGCAGTTAACATCTCTTTGGCAATCAAAGGGTTACATTAATTTAGTACTTGATCCTGGGGGAGAGGGCTTCCCCTCCAAAAAAAACTGCTCCTCTCCCTATGGCCACATACAGGTCTGCCATTGATGAGTCAGGAAGAGGCCATTCCCCAAGCATCCTCTCCCTGAGGGCCCAAAAACACACACAAATCTGTTTAACCCACTGATTTCTGAGCGTGTAACACATTTGCAAACAGAATAAATCGCTGACACATATGATCCGTGCTTCAGTAAAAACAATATATCTTTTATTGTGTGAACACTTAAAAATATATTGACAACATCGTGGAATTGTGGAACATTGATAGAGAGACTAAGGGAGGACAGTTACAACATACCAGCTAGATGTATAGACCTCGGTCCTCACCGATCAACGCGTTTCGCGCAATCTGCGCTTACTCATTTCTCATACCTCTGACATGCAAAGGGTTAAAGAGTGTGTGAAGATTGAAAATGTATCAGTGACTTTTTTGTATTACTAATTTCTCTATTTCACATAGAAATTGCAACACCTTTAAACCAGCATTTTCCAATAATGTATTTTATACAGGAAAACTAAAATGCTTATCAATAGTGTATTATAAACTATTGCCCATTTGAAGGTATAATACACAAGAATGCCTAAAGTGAATTGCTGCTGACTCCTAGAAGAGAGCAGTCAATGCAATCACTGATTTAACCTATTAGCTGTCAAACAGGCTACAACAGCCTCATAAAGAACAATCAGCTTTAGGGTATGGGAGTAGTGAAAGGGTTAATAAAGGAAATGGAGCAGGAAATGAATGAAAGAATGCTATAGATGGAATCTTGGTGGAACTTATGAAGTTTGTACTGTTTACGTTTTATAATTCCATCAGACCTATCAAGGGTTAAAACCTTTGAGGGTTAGGTGAGTGCAAACATCTAGCTTTCAAAGCACTTGAGTCATACAGGTAAATATGGAAAATACCTCTTCAGCAGTCAAGAGGAGTTATGCATTAAGACGTGATAAAGAGGTGATAAAGTGGAGAAGACTTCTCCAGTGATATCACCTCTCCAGTTCTTATGTTATTCTATAGAGCCAATGCACTAAGATCTTCAAAGAGAAATCTTAGTGAATGGGCTCCATAGAATAACATAGGATCTGGAGAAATGATATCACTGGAGAAGTGATCTCTACTTTATCACCTTTTTATCACATGTTAGTGCATCTCCCCCTGGGTGTTACCTACCTGGGATTGTCTGCAGAGACAATTTGACAATCAGTGGGAGGGGGATGGGGGTGGGGGGTTATGCACTAAGATGTGAAAAGCTATGATTAAATAGAGAATACTTCTACGGTTATATCATTATCCAGTTCCTATGTTATTCTATGGAGCTAATGCATTAAGATTTCTCTAACTTTGGAGATCTTAGTGCATAGGCTCTATAGAACAGTGGTTCTCAATCTTTTTTTGTTCGGGGCACCCCTAACACGTAATATAGAACATTCGGGGCACCCCTAACATATTTAATGTACTTCATCAAGGGCATAATGATGGGTACAGTGCATAACTATACAGTTATTGTTAGGTCTTACAACCATAATAACAAAAGGAAACATAATGTGCATAACAATTTCTATAAATCTTTATTTAAAGGTCCATTTTTGCTAGTCTTCATAGAAAACATGGGGCACCCTAAGATGATGTCTGTGGTGCACCAAAGTGCCACAGCACCCTGGTTGAGAATCACTGCTATAGAATAACATAGGAACTGGAGAAGTGATATCACTGGAGAAGTCATCTCCACTTTATCACCTCTTTATTAAACCTTAGTGCATAACTCCCAAGGTATCCTAAGAATCATGTCTACCTCTGTTGACATGATATGTAATACTATAGAACTTATTCACAATGGCCATTAGAATTATCTGCCAGATTAACCATTTGAGTGACAGACAGGCAATGCAATGTATCGGATACCTGTCTGGAACTAAAATTGTTTAGGGGCTTATAATTATTAAATGTTAATGTTGTTTTATTGTACATCAGAGCACATATCATTTAACATTACAACTTTTCTTTTATTATAAAGCAAATTGTTTTTAGAATAATGTCCCTTACCAGATTGTCATGATTCATCCGAAAGTAACACCTTTGACATCTGTCCCATTCTTCTCCACAGTTCGTTGCACAACCCTCTTGCATGCAAAGGCTTAAATAATATTTACTGTTCTTTGCTTATTTCTAGAAACATGGGGGGGAGGGATGAATACAACTGACGTGATCATGAAATTGTCTGTAAAATTGCAGCACAAAGCGACATAAGGATACATTTAAATTTGTAACATTTTCACTACATATTAACGCCTGTTAATTGACTTTTTTTTAAACGTGGAGTAGAACTGTTCTTGAAGAAATAAGAAATGTGTTGCAGTATAAAGAAAATGTGCCAATTGTGCAAAAAACAAAGGCAGTTTCAGCAGTTAAAGCTTAACCCTTTGAGTGCCAGAGCGGTACTCGGCGCATTGCTTTGCATACCCCTCTGGCACTCAAAGGGTTAAAGCCAGGTGTATCCTGTAATTAATGCAATTATAATATCATAGTGTATAAGCTCTGCGTGCAGAAAGCAAAATGTCATTAGTAAATCTTCTCTATATACTCGATTCATTAACTTGACATTACTTATTAACCCTTGGATCGCCAAAAGGGTATGCAATATGTTGCATACTCCTTGGGCACTCAAAGGGTTAATAAATAGAACCCGTCATCGTGAATTTTAGTGACCGTTTTTAAAAGGGTAGTAATGTTTCAAAATAAAAGCAGCTCGAATTTACTCTTCATAGTATTTGGGCCACGGAGAGTGTTATTTCAATACTGTCAGAGTTGTAGTTTAAGAGTAATTGAATGATAAAGTATCCTCCTCCCACCCCTTTTACTGATGTAACACTGCTCACCTCAGAGCAGAAAGGTGGTGTCCAGATGGCTTGCAGAGAGGGACAATCTTCCATTAGCATAAGGGAAAAACCTGAAAATCCTGTCAAGGAGCAGGATTTTCATCGTTCTCACAGTAAGAAGATTGTCCCTTGCTGTGACCTGTCTGGTCCCAGGACCAGATTCCATATCTGAGGGGAGGCGGCTTACACTAGGTAAAAGGGGTGGGAGGGGGATACTTTATCATTCAATTACTCTTGAACTACAACTCTGACAGTACTGAACACTCTCCATGGCCCAAATACTATGACGATTAATTGGAACTACTTTTATTTTGAAACATTACTATCCCTTTAAATACAGATAGAATGTTTTTTATACAACCTCGAGCGCTATCTAGTGTTTTAGGATATGTTTGCCCACAATACTAAATTTTTGTTTTCCTTCTTTCACACAAATTTTTCAAATTCTTCACTTTCTTTTTTTAATTTTTGCCCAACTTTATAGCCTTTCTTCCTTTTCAACTCTTTGTGGCTGCAGGCTTGCACCATCGCTCACCTTGACTACTGTAATCCAACTGTCTCTCTGACCTCTGTCAATTCAACATTCTCACTGTAATCTCCTATCAATCAAAGTCTCACTAATGAAGAGGTTAGACTCCTAGAGAGGCTGTTGTGCATAAAAGTGGTGCCATTCTATAACAAACAATAAGAGAAAAAAAGTCCCTAATTCCCATTCATTTAAATGGGGTATTTAACCCCTTGAATGCTAGAGAGGTCTCCAAGGCATTGAGCGGACCTCTCAAGCATTTATGGGGTTAATAATTTGATTTAACCCTTTGAGTGCCAGCACTCTCCTACATTCAAGGGATTAACCCTTTAAGTGCCAGAGGGGTACGGAACGCATTGTTTTGCAATGCGTTCCGTACCCCTCTGGCACTCAAAGGGTGAACTCAATTTGAATTGTACCACTTTGCCCTAGTATATCCACCCTACCGTCTTCATAAAATACATTTATGGTGTAATGCAGTATTCCAGTGGTTCTCAATCTATTTTTGTTCGGGGCACCCCTAACATATAATCAAGAACATTCAGGGCACCCCTAACATATAATCTAGAACATTCGGGGCACCCCTAACATATAATCAAGAACATTCAGGGCACCCCTAACATATAATCAAGAACATTCAGGGCACCCCTAACATATAATCTAGAACATTCAGGGCACCCCTAATATATTTAATGTACTTTATCAAGGGCATAATGATGGGTACAATACAAAAATATACAGTTATTATTAGGTCTTACAATCATAATAACAAAACTAAACATATCTTGCTTAACAATTTCTATAAATCTTTATTTAAAAGTCCATTTTTGTCAGTCTATATAGAAAACACAGGGCATCCTAAGCTGATGTCCGTGGCACACCAAAGTGCAACAGCACCGTGGTTGAGAATCACTGCGGTATTCCCTTCTTTCACAACTGTTCTGTTGACAGATTGTAGGCAGATGGGACTTGTGTGAATCTGGGGTGCCTTGACGGAGCAGGCACGCTTTCCATCCCTTTGACCAAAAACATGTTCCTAAACCCAACTGTTTTATAAATAGCAAGTCATAAGTTGTTTATGTGTAAAAATCAGGATTTGATGCGAAGAACCTTTTTTTTCATTTTACTGTGTATATGTAGCCAACATATTGTTATTGCTGTTCTCCTGACTATTCACATATGTAATTAATTGAACACTACTAATAAAAGCTTTTTAGAGCTCACCAAAAACCTGAATGTTTTATATATTTTGTATGTATTTTTGGACATTTTGGCTCCTTCTCTTTTGGTTGGTAGCTTCCCATTTGGGTGATAACTGAATTAGGGAACTTAGAAATAGCTCCCTCATTTCCCTCACAAGGGTTTTGCTCACAGTAGACATAAGGTAGCATCATTGCTTTTTAGCTGCATTATATTAAACTAGTTGAAAAGCCCGTTTCACGGGCCACAGTGCCACTGTCAGCTGGTCACGGGGCAGTCATGAACAGTAGAGACTTCCCGCGCCATGGCTGATACAGAGCTGGACGCTCTGTAGGAACGTCCAGCTCTGTATCAGCCTCAGCGCGGGTAGTCTCTACTGCGCATGACTGTGTTGTTACACACGTTTTAGTGAATTATTATATAGGATACATGTTCATAGATTGAGGGCAGATAGAGACTTGTCTGAAACAGGGTTGCCATGACGGTGCAGGAAAGTTTTCCATGCCTTTGGCCAAAAACATGTTACTAAACCCCACTGTTATATATGTATCATGTCATAGGTTGTTTATTTGTAAAAATCAGGATTTGATGCAAAGACACTCTTTTTGTTTACTTAATATATAAAGGGACACCAGAAAGCAATAAAACAAGCCATATTGAGTAGAAATCACATAAATGATTTGTTCCATTTTAAGAATATATTACCTCAGCAATCTTTGCAGAAATTTGTGATGTGATTTACACTGCAGAGTTGCATTCCAGTGCTTCCAAATAACAGCTTCCAGAGAACTAATAGCTAAGGACCAAGGACGAGTAGTAAAAGATGTAGGAACAGAGAGGGAGATTTATAAAAAACGTTCTTCTTACCATTTAAAGAACTATCCTTAAAGGGGAACTTTCACCTCTGTATGATTGTACCCTCTTCCCTTCCTTTGTGTCCCATGTTTGTAGCGATGTGTTTTTTGTCATGTAAAAATTGGTCTAAGTTAAAGGAGCAGTAAACTTTTTTTATGAAAAAATATATATTGTAGGGATTTTCCTGTTGAGTAAAATAAGGGTACTCCCACTGCCGAGAGATTTATATTTCCAGAGTTATTACAGTTTAAACCCATGTTTTTTTACATTAGCAGTGCCCTCTAGTGGTCAAATCCTAATTAGATTTGCTGTTAGATTCTAATGGAGAGGAAAGTCAGAAAAGTCAGAGACATACAGTTCTCCATAGAATGTGATAGAAACTGCCTGTCACTTCCTGTCAGTTAGAACTTCCAGGAAGTAAACACAGTAAATTCACTTCCTGGTTATTTAAACTGCTATAAATTTTGAATAAAACATCTGACAGCGATGGGAGTGGCCTTTTTTTATTCAGCAGGAAATGCTCTATAAAATACGTGTTTGCATAAAAAAAAGTTTACTGCTCCTTTAAGCAATACAAACATGAAAGTAGTACCTGATGACGCAACGTTCGCTTAGATCTCTCCCGCTGTGTACCTTATGGTGCAGAAGACACTCCTATAGGGCTCTCACTGAATCCTCCATCAAGCCCTTGTACACCACGTGACCTGGCGCTCTCGCTGAATCCTGCGCGTCCAGGTCATGTCTGTGAGATGCAAGCGCATTCATGTACAGAGCTCGCACTGTATAAATAAGCACCCAATTGTATCCTATCTACGTAGAGTTCTTTTGTGCCAATATGATTAATACAGTTTAACCCTTCCAGTGGCAGACAGGTATGCAGTGCATTGCAATGCGTTGTGTACCCCTCTAGTTCTCAAAGGGTTAAATTAACATTGTGGCGTAAAGTATTTTTTTAAATCAAGGAACTTAAGCTGCAACATTTACAAAACCTTAGTAAATTATAAGTTCCTGTTACTTTAATGTTATGCATCATGTACGCTTTCTCATACCAGAGCGAAGGGAAGTGGATGGCTGTGCACACAGGAGTCTACAATACTGTGTGATCGCGCAGTACAGGACCTAGTGCGCATACACAATTTGCATGCGCATCGTGCACAAGCGCGCGTCACGCAGAACTGACAAGACAGAGGGTGAACTGGCACATGCGCTCTGTAACTTTTTTGGCAAGATGGCGCCGCTCTCCCTGGTCTTGTAGCGAACTTACAAGGTATAATTGCATAACCTAGGGGGACAGCAGAGGAGTTATATATAAACCTAGAGGATCGTGTTACTATGAATATTTTAATGCCTGGAATGCTTAAGAACAACCTACACATGACGTTACAATTCTAGCGATAATATTCTCACAAATCTATTGCAAACTGCGACAATTCTTTATAAATTCACTGCGTCAATATTTTCCTTCTCCCAAACGCCAGTTTTCCTCAACCTCTACTAGTTTGTGTTACATGCAGGAAAACTGACGTTACACGGTTTATAAATACCAAAATGCTTTTTAATGCCACTTTAAAGACAATTTAGATGTAACTACATTTTTATAAATCTCCCCCACAGGGTCCAAGTGAGGAGAAGTAATGATATGGGGGTTGGACTCAAAGAAAGGAGCAGGAATTACAGAGAGACAGGTGATAGAGCAAAAGGAAAAACAGGAGGGAGAAAAGCTGAGGAAACAGATATGGACAAAATATAGCAATGCAAATAGATAGCAACAGGACATAAAGAAAAGGTGGTATTATATGTAAAGACAAGGAAAAATTACAAACAGGACAGGGGAGTCAAAAAAGAACCGTTTATGGAAAACAGTGCAAATATTCCAAACAGGCAATTAGAAATGAATATAAGACAAGTGTTGCACAAATAGATACTAAGGAGACTGAGTCAGTAAAACACTCACCTTGGTTTCCAGAGACCCCAAGGCAAGTAATACAATAAGAGGCCACATTTTATTATATGGTTACAATCCTCCTCCTGAGAGAACAGAATCAGCACCATCTCCACTACCGGTCAACTGTTACTCACCTCCTCAGTACTCTATTGCTGTGTTCATTATATCAGGCATCCAGCTTGGTGAAGCATCTGCTGCTATGCCACATGATGTCAACTCTGACAACGGATGCTTCACTAAGCTGGTGCCTGATTCGATGAACTCAGCACATAGTATACTGAAAAGGCAAGATTGCCTCAGGGCAGAGAGAGACCATTATGTCTGTTCTCCCTTCCACCCAGGAAGCAAATAGAAGGATGTGGCTGGCGTGAGAAGGAGAGCTGGCCACTTAGAAGCTTCTTCCCTCCCTGTGAATGGAAAATAAAAAAGAAAAGAAAGACCTGGCTTCTCCTACTGGGCAGAAAAAGCACAAGTATGGTAAGAATGAGGGGCTCTTATATACAGTAGAACCTTTTTAAATTTGACCTGTGCTTTTCCTGTCTTGGGGTGGAGGAGTCTCTCATATTCATGTGCTGACTGGGATAGGAAGGAAAACACTACTAAACATGTTTTCAAGTTTTAAGCCTTTCATAAATGAGTGCCAATACTAACCAGGGGCTTTTTTAAAGGGACGCTAATGTCCCAGAAAAATTGTCTCCAGTTTTGTAGAGATTAAAATAATAAACAATATGCGCCAAACCCTATCTCTCAATCTGCTATGGTTTGAGAGATATAGGCATTGAAAGTTCCCATCTCCCTCCCCTTCTCCTGACGTCAGCGTCTAGCTGACAGCAGGAGATCCCGGTCTGGGGACCAGCCGGCGGCTCTGCAGCAGAGCCGAAATCTTGTTATTTCAAAAGAATTATTTAATTGGAAAGGTCTACAAAGTGTGTCTGGTTTGCAACCACATTTTGTAGACCGCTCCAATGAAGTAATTCTTTTGAAATAACACGATATAGGCTCTGCTGCAGAGCCTCCTCGTGTTGGCAGACACTGATCTCCTGCTGTCAGCTTTACAGCAGTGGTTTGAGATATCGGATTTGGAGCATATTGTTTATTATTTTAACCTCTATAAAACTGGAGACAGTTTTTCTGGGACATTACTGTCCCTTTAAGTGACTTAAAAATAAACCTGTGAAATGATTTGCATTCAAAAAGATAAAAGGGTCTGTTTAGCAATATCTGAAAAAAGCAATGTAACCTGAGACCAGGGAGTGAATCCTGCTGTCGTTATTCTTTTTGTTTGTTTGTTTGTTTTTTTAAATAATTACGAGTTACATTTTACATTAAAGAAAAATTAACAACAGTAAAAATTGTTATTAGTTGTGCAGCTTTTAACCCTTTCAGTTCTACGGGAGAGTGCAATACACATGCCTATGCACTGAAAGGGTTAAGTGAGGGCAGCTGCTGTCTCTGCTCTTTTGCAGAGATTATAATCTGTCATCTGGCTCCATAGAGAACAGGGAGATCCTAAAATCGCCAGCCTCGGGTTGGGACTGTGAACTCCGATATCAGAGGCTACAGTTTAGTCATGTGGCAAAGTGCCACATTAAAGAGATAGTAATGTGCCATAATAAAAGCAGCTCTAATTAATCATCATTGTAGTTCAGGAGTAATTCAATGACAAAGTCATTGTCCCTTTTACTGATGTAACACTGTTCAGCCAGATCAGAAGGGTGGTGCCCAGGTAGACTGCAGAGAGGGACAATCTTCAGTTAAGATAAGGGAAAAACCTGAAAAACTTGTCAAGGGGGCAGGGCTTTCATTGTTCTCATACGAAGAAGATTGTCCCCTGCTGTTATCTGTCTGGACTTTGGACTGGATTCCACATCTGAGAAGAGATAGCTTACACTAGGTAAAAGGGGCGGGAGGGAAAACTTTGCTTGTGAATATCTCTCAAACCATAAAGGTTTGAGAGATAAGACTTATATCATTCTTCATGTTTTTTTAATGCCTACAGAATAAAATAAAGATAAAATGAAGTATTACTATCCCTTTAAGAAATGGAAACATACAGTATCCATTTGGTCCAATTGTATTTTAAATGTATTGAACGTTATCCTTTTTGTGTGTAAAAAAAAAAAAAAAAAAGTAGTTTCCCGTTAATTCTTCACACTATCCCACATAGGTTATCCTTTCTTAAAACCATTCAGCTACTTGGACACGTATCTGACTGATATATCGAAGGAGGAGAGCTTTTATCTGGGGGAGTAAGAATTAATTAAAGGGTTAGTAATGCCCATATTTAAGTTGATTCAGTATTGAAGATGTTAAAAAAATAAAGTATCTGGAGAAGGAAGGTCCCATCTCTCAAACCTTTATGGTTTGAGAGATAGTCACCGCTAAAGTTCCCCCTCCCTTATGTCAGCTGTAAAGCTGACAGAAGGAGAGCCATGTCAGCCAACTCGAGGAGACTCTTCAGCAGAGCCGAAATAGCGATATTCAAAAAGAACTACTTCATTGGAAGAGTCTACAAAGTGTCCTTGCAAACCAGGCACACTTTGTAGACTGTTCCAATGGAGTAATTATTTTTAAATATGAAGAGCCACCAGCTGGTCCCAGGACCGGCATCGCCTGCTGTCAGTAGAGCACTGACGTAATGGAGAAGGGGAGGGTGGGGGGAATTTTAGCGGCAAATATCTCTCAAACCGTAAAGGTTTGATAGATGGGACTTTCTTCAGATACTTTATTTTTTTTAACATCTACAATACTGCATCAGCTTAAATACGGGCATTACTAAGCCTTTGAAGTGAAGAAGAGAAGGAATATCAAGGCAGACCTTGGGGGTTATGCTATAAAGCGTGATAAGAGGTGATAAAGTGGAGATGACTTTTCCAGTGATATCACTTATCCAGTTCCTATGTTATTCTATAGAGACTATTCACTAAGATCTCCAGAGTTTGAGAAATTTTAGTGTGTAGGCTCCATAGAATAACATGGGACTTGGAAAAGTGATATCGCTGGAGAAGTCATCTCTCCATTATCATGTCTTTATCATGCCTTAGAGAATATTCCCCTGGGCTGGGGGTCTGACCCAGTCAAAGTACAATACCCAAGTGGCAGGAAAAACCTCTCCAAAATGTGAGTACCCATATGAAGATACTTGAAAAGTATACTAAACTATTCTTTTTTTCTACACATGATGAAGACATGATGAGTGCCACAAAATAGCCTCTACCACCAATAAGAGTCATATCCCACAAGTGAGGAAGTGAGGACGATTTTCAGAGCTCACTTCCTCTACTGAAAGATAAGGGATCCCTCTCTCTTCTCTTAATAAACTCTGGCCATTGCATTCATATATATATACTTAATAAACATTTTGTTTATGCTATATTGTATAACTAGTTGAAGAGCCCATTACCTGGGCCACAGTGCCACTGCCAGACGGTCGCGGGGCAGTCATGCACAGTAGAGACTGCCCACGCCGCAGGCTCTACTGCGCATGACTTTGTCTTTACACACGTTTTAGCAAATTATTATATAGGATATGAACTTTTTTCGCTATTTTTTCCTTTTATTATTTCATATTGTTGATTTGTCATTAACCCAAATTAAAATCAGTGAATTTACACTCAGTAAACAAAAAACATATTTATATTGATGCTTATGTTGATGTCCTTTAACCCTTTGAAAGCCAGAGAGGCATCAACTCATTGCAGAGCAATGCTTTTGATGCCTCTCTGGCATTTAAAGGGTTAAATAAAACCAAATATATTGTGGTAATATTTTCTCCAACACATTTTCTTATGTGAAGTGAAATGCGTTAGGTGATTTTTTTCTTTGTAGACTTTAGTGCCGCTGTATTTTAACCCTATTACACTTTTTTTGAATCATAAAAAGAGAAGTACCTTTACTGAAGTTGTGTGTTCCCTTTTGAAGAACTCCTTACATGAGGAGTGGGCAATCTGATGCCCTTCACTTGCTACCAGACTAAACCTTCCATCATTCCTCACCATCCATTAGCTGGGAATGATGTGCATTGTAGTTTGGCAGCAACTGGAGGGCATAACATTGCCAATCTTTACCTTACAGGCTAGTAATATTTCCAATATATTACTTCACAATGTGCCGGAGGAATCTCTAGCATACAAGCCCCTGTCTAATGTGATAACCAGACATAACTTCAAGACCAATCCTCAAGCATGTTAATATATTGCCTGAGCCAATGGAGCGGTAAGCTCCTGAATTTCCTGTCACTTACTGCCTGTTTGGAGACAGAAAGAAAAAAAATGCATAATGTCTGTGTCATATAAAATAATGTATCTATTTATTTGTAAGGAAGGTGTTTTATGAGAACAAAAGGACTTGTACATTAGTAGTTGTGTCAGGATACACACCTAATAACTATTCATAGCTGTTTCCCTATGTTTATCCTTGGAATATTCTGCATATATATTGAGATGTGGTTCTCAACATCCTTTTCAATGTCATTTATGTATAAATTAAACAGCGGTAGCTCTAATTCTGATCCCAGTGGGACACCATGTGTAACTCTACATTTTGATAAATGTGTTCCATTTATAATCTTTTTTTTTCTTATTTCTTTTTCTTTTTTTTTTTTTTACCAAAAACAAATTGTCTGTTGGTATTGTTTACAATGGAAGAGTAATCACTGAAGTGGCTCATTAAAATAGCTTTCATTTTCCCGGAATATTATTCTCTACCATCCATCAGACCTTTTGTATTTCAGACTTTAAAGGTGATCCTAATTATTCTGGGTTTAGAGTTATCTTTAGACACAGGTAGGTTTTCATCATTTTCATTAAATTCATATAAAGTATAATATCATAGCATATGCAAAATGAATGTAATTGGCTGCAAAAAATGTCTCCTGAAAAATGTCTTAGGGATGCACGTATTGTTTTGAAAACTGCAGATCAGACAGATTCGGGTCTGACAAATGTATTTTTTTATTTTGTATTCAATGTAAAACTGTAAAAGACAACACAGGAGCAACCAATGGTGAAATTATTATTATTATCCTTTATTTACATAGTAAATGTAGTCCGCTGTGCTGGAAATACAATGCGTTGCACCGCCCTTCTGGTACTCAAAGGGTTAAGAAATGTATTAACCCTTTGATGGATGGAGAGGTACCCAACGCATTTCTTCGCAATACGTTGAGTACCCCTCCGGCACTGGAAGTATTCCAAGTACTTACATACAAGGGGAAAGTTCAGTCATATCACAGTAAATACTTCACATGGATTCTGGATTCTATTATGAAGATCAACAGGGTCTCCAAAGTCAAGCAAAATTATTGGATCAACAGGGGTGCTTTTGGCATGGGCTGGACTTGATGGACGCATGTCTTCTTTCAGTCTCATCAACAACTATGTTACTATGTTGCCAGGGCCGGCTCTTACATGGGTCCCAGTGGGGCCATGGACCCAGGCGGCACTCTGACATGGGCAGCAATTTGCCATCCCAAAGCATGTTATTTCGTGTGCAGCGTCTCCCCACTGCCCGCACTGATGACAGCTGGGACCGTGTCACATGCGGAGACGCCGTGTGGAGCATGCCGGGGTTTTCTTCCTCTGTTCGGAGGCCAGTGCAAGTTTAAAACTGGCGCCCAGACTGACAAAGAAAATCCCAGCATGCACCACGTGGCATCTCCACATGTGACACGGTCCCAGCCATCATCAGTGCGGGCAGTGGGGAGACTGAGTAAAAAGGAGGAGAAGAGCCAGACAAGCAGAGAAGAGAGGGAGCAAGCCAGAAGGAGAAGAGAAACAGGCAAGGGGGGGGAAGAGGCACAAGGGGTGAAAGAGAGGCACAAGGGGTGAAAAGAGGGGAAAAGAGAGGCACAAGGGGTGAAAAAGAAGCACAAGGGATTAAAAGAGGGGAAAAGAGAGGCCCAAGGGGTAAAAAGAGGGGAAAAGAGGCACAAGGGGTAAAAAGAGAGGCACAAGGGGTGAAAAAAGAGGCACAAGGGGTGAAAAAAGAGAAAAAAGAGGCACAAGGGGTGTAAAAAGGCAAGGGGGAGAAAGCTACAAGGGGTGTAAAAAAAAACACCACAGTTCTATGTGGTTTTAGAGGCAGGAGAGGGGTTAATATAATTAAGTATGTGGCGTGTTTTGTTGGGTGTGGTTTTGGTGTGCGGAGGGGGGGCAGCATTTCATCCTTGGACCCAGGCAGCACAATGTCTTGGGCCGGCCCTGTATGTTGCTATTTGGAGAACAAAAAATTAACTTCACAATACATTAAATGAAAGTAATAAAAAAATAAAATCATGGATAAATACTGAACACTGAATAAAATGTCAGCAAGTCTGGTAAAAGGAAGAGAGGCATTTTCACTAACGCAGAGGACCGTCCGTTCAAATGAAAAGTGGAGGAGTTCTGGAGCAAACCATTTTCTTTATAGGGGAAAAATAAATTCCCATTGATTTAAACTGAAATTAAAATTTTGGGAATTTTCAGCTCTCCCCTATAGTGCAAATGGTTTGCCCCAGAACTCTCCCACTTTACATTTGAACACATGCCCCACAGTGTATAATTCATATCATGGAACAGTGGTCTAACTAGTCATTAGAGGGCTCTGGTGTAAACACTGTATTTTGACCCCCCCCCCCAACAGACAAGAATAATATTCAAGGTGTGTAACTAGAATCTGTTGGGCCCTTGGACTGATTGTCCCACTTGGATGATGGGTCCTGTGACAACCTCAGTCTCTGCACACTCAATAGTTTACAACTCCATTAAGTCCTGGAAAGGAAACGCACTAAGATTTTATATGACGGCAAATTTTTTGGGTGATGTAATGCAAGCATTTCACATTGGAGAATAAGCCATACTTCTCCATATACATTGATAATTATGCATTCAAGGGGAAGAGTAGAACACTGGTCATTAGCATAGGATGTTGGCGTTAATCTTGCCTACATATAATCGTAATAGATCTACAGTGAGTTTTAAAACCAGGCGAATGTCATACTACTCAATAGCATTATATTACTAAATTTTCAATAGAAGTTTGCCATATTTCAAACTTCCCCATACAAGTGATTTCAAAGTTCTCCATAGAAGTATATTAGTGAATTTGTAGCAGTGTATGTAAAACATTAGAAATCTAATGTTAAATGTCATCCTTTGAGTATTATGTCATGTTTCAGGTTAGACAGTTATGGAGATTGATACACACTTCTATATGGAGAAGCTTGAAATATACTTCTATGGAGAACTTAGAAATATTCTCCTATGGAGAGTATTGACATACTCTTCAGTGGTGAACTTTCAAATACACCTCTATGGAGAACTGTTAAATACACCTTTGTGGAAGATTTTGGAGTACCCTGAAAGGTACCTCTATGAAGAACTTTAAAATACACGTCTATGGAGAGCTTTTATATATGTGAGTTACAATGATGCCAGTATACTAACGTCTATGACAAACTCAAGATTTTCCCTAGCTCAGTGAGTTGTTTCTTTGAGCTCCGACATTATCCCCAGCTATTGGACCTTGGTGAATGTCATAAACTAATAATAAAAACACTCCTGCAGTAATACAAAAATGGGTCAGAAAGTAAGTATTCAAATAAGCCATTGACAAAGAATACACTCACATACTGTAAATGCGGTAATATCATGGTGATGAGGTCATATCTGAGGTAATCAAAGGATTAAAATGTTGAATGCAACAGAGCATAAGACAAAGAAGACTTAGGTCAAATTGTCTCTAAATTGTTACTCAAGACCCTTATCAAACTTTAATACATCTCCCCCAGTATGTTAGTGGTACCTAAAGGTAACTTTGGGAAGCAGTGAAACAGACAGATTAGCAGGTAGGAAAGTTAAAGTGCACAAAAGGTGATTTTGGTTGGAACCGACCAGAAATCTGGACCAAATCCAGGAAATCTGAAATCAGATTGCCTGTTTTTCTGTGTTTGGGATTGGGAGCAGTGAGATCAGGTCTGAATGACACAATCTCACAGACCCATACAAGATTACCGTGTTTTGGTTTTTTGAGGCCACAAACACAGAGATCTGATTGCTAGGCAATCAAAAAATTCAAGCCAGACCATCTGACCAAAAATACATATTGGGTCATTTTGATTCATTGGTTTTAGCCACATACAGAGATATATGATGATCTGGGTAGAGTCAACTGATGAGATCACACTGTGTGGATACCTTTGAGACGTGACAGTGAGATGAGTTAGAAGTGCAGGGGTAGAAAAGATGAGTATATGAGGAGAGGGTGTATAGAGATAAATAGAATATATATATATATATATATATATATATATATATATATATATATAGCGAGAGGTAAGTATGTAATTGAAATTGAAGCCCTCCACTGTCAAGGATGTCTAAAATGCATGACAAAGCTGAAAAAAAGACGTGCGTCCATAAAGACCAGCCCATGCCAAAACACTTCTGTTGATCCAGAGGAAGACAAAAACTGAAGCCATTTCCAATTAAGCTCGAAGTGGTTAATAACCCCCCTGAAAAATGTGAAGCCAAATGCTAGGAATCATCAAAACATACTTAACTCCAATATTCCCATCTCTCAAACTGTTATGGTTTGAGAGATGTAAGAAAAGAAAGATCTCCGCTCCCTCTCCCTTCTCATGCATCCGCTGCATAGCGGACGTCAAGAGATCCTGCTTTCAGGACAAGACGGCGGCTGTTCAGGAGCACTGAAATCTACATATCTCGGTATAATTACTTCATCTGACTGGTCTATAATGTGTGCCTGGATTGCAAGCACAAGTTGTAGACCATTTTGATGAAGTAATTATACCGAGATATGTAGATTTCAGTGCTCCTGAACAGCCGCAGTAAGTCGGTCGACCGGATTCTGCCTCTTACAGCTTTACAGCTCGTCAGGCAGAAAGGGGAGGGAGAGGAAGTCTTTTTTTTCTTACATCTCTCAAATCATAACGGTTTGAGAGATGGGAATAAGTGAGTTAAGTATGTTTTGATGATTCCTAGCATTTGGCTTCACGTTTTTCAGGGGGGGGGGGGTTACTATCCCTTTAAAGGGAATTTATCACCACAAAAAAAGCTACCCCCCCCCCATAATTAGCTTTCTAGAGATAAGTTTACCGATGGTACTGTTATCCAGAATAATTACCTTGTTACTCAGAAATCCTTGTGCCGAGACTGACAGTCAGGCAACATCACTTTAGAGGCATCTGCATACCTGCGCCATCTGTCCCTTCTGGTACCTAAAGGTAACATGCAGCGCCTCCTAGAGGAGACCGGGACTGACAGCACAGGTGTGCAGATGTCTGTAAGCAAAGATGTCTGCAGTATTTCCTGGCCGCCCGCCCGCCTTGGCACAAGTAGGACTTCTGAGTAACGCAGTAATCATTCTAAATAACAGTACCGTTGGTAAGCTTATCGCTAGAAGGCTAATTATGGTGGGGGGCACTTTATTTGGGGTGATAGTTCCCCTTTAAAAATAATTCTTTCCTGTCTCAAATGCCAATCAGATAGTTGCTTGGATCAACAACCTATCTGCACTGAAGCCATCTGTCAGAATTTCCTCACAATGAGTTGAAAGATCTCTGGCTCCCAATGGATTAACCCTTTAAGGGTCAGAGGGATGAGCAACGCATTGCTTTGCAATGCCTTGTGCGCCCATCTGGTAATTAAAGGGTTAAACACAACACCTCTGCACCAAATCCCTCTTTGTATAAAAATAAAAGGCCCTTTGAGTTATTTCTTGATTCTTGATCTCATCTGTATTCAAAAGCTGCCTTTGAATTTCTTATGTAGTACTTGCATTTTCTGCTTGTCTGCCTATATTGCTTGAAGGCCATATGTGTTGCGTTTCCATTTTTCTCCCTTCTCTAACAGCATCTACAATTGTTTTTTAAAAACCAGGAAGGCATTCACTTTTTCAAATTATATATATTTTTTTCCTCTCAGAAGAATGTTCCATTTCCCGGGCTTGTAAAACTTTGTGCATTATATATTTTTTTCCCTTTCTCCATCAACTGGGAAAGTGGCTTATAAAATCAATCCCTCTTTCTGCTTCCCCAGTCTCTGTCCTCCTCTGCTCGAGTTGGACTTTTTTGGTATCGGAGATAAATGATGTCACCTAAACTGTAAAAACGATAAAAACAGGATATGTGATTCAAACCTTGTACCCGGCAGATGCTTGTGGATTAAGCTTCTGGTGCAAGTATCATTTTATTGCTAAAAGGGACAGGAAAATGTGATGACTACAATAACCCTATATGAGTCCAGTGGAATGTGCAATCTGCTTCTTAAAGCTGCATAATGTGTAAATTACTGCTGCAGAACACTTTGTTGTGTGTGTTCATAAACCTGAGAGAATAATGAGTGACAGCAGCTGGTAAATTCAGAGGTTCTTAAAGTGACAATGGACATACTTTATATATTCTGCAGATGTATAATATATGTAAAGTCAAACTTCCTATACATTTTTCACTTTTTTTCACTTTTCTTTTCATGACAGCGACCTGCTTTGCATCTATAACATCCAAGAGGTTAAAGTGACAGTCAACCTCCATTTTGACTTTACATACTCTATAAGTCTATACTAATTAAAGTCAAATTGCCTATACTATTTATTTCATTTTCACCTTTTTATTCTTTACCATTTGAATGCCAGAAAGGTATCCAATGCATTAGATACCTCAGAAGGTGTGGAGGGGGTGTTGTGCCAATATGCATGCCTGCCGCCACCAGCGGTGGCAGCGGCATCAGATATATATTTAAACACTGGTAAAAAAAGGAATTAATTATTCTTTTTTTTTTTTTTTCAAACAGATTGGCAGAATATTACTTTTCAGAGAAATGCCACACTGCATTTAACCCTTTGAGCACAGGAGGGGTACACCTCAGGCACTCAAAGGGTTAAATCTGAAATGTATTGGGGACATTTGTTTTTGGATAATACACCTTTCATTGGATTTTTTTTATTTGAAAGAAGAAGAAAGAAGAGAAGGTAGATTAAAGAAGACGGAAGAGAGAAGATTCAAGAAGAAGATGGACTGTCGCTGACAAGGATGCTGAAGACCCTGCTGGACATCAAGATTACAGGTCAGTTTTTATTTTTCAGGGGATATGTTAACTTTAGGGAGATTAACCATGTGAGTGCCAGTGGGGTATTTGACTCTGTACAATGTGTTGCATACCCCACTGGCACTCATAATCTTCTTTTGTTGTTAAGCACAAGTGTGCTTTGGAAACCACTATTCTAACACACATTGGTGCTTTTCACCACAGTTTAGGGTTCACTACTGAAATGTCGCCATCTACAGGTAGACCATCAAAATGGCACGTTTAAAATGTCACATGAAGGGCAATATCAGAATATCGGCAGAATCAAAAGACCAACATTCTTATGTCGCATGGTTAAAGGTTGCCAAATATCACATTATAGCCTATATACTGCAGTCATGCACAGTAGTGACTGCCCACTTTGCAGTCATGAGCAGTACTGAGTGCCCGTGCGCACCACGGCTGATACGGACCTGGGCACTCCAAATTCAGACAGGAGTCCTCTCTGAGCACCTTCCTGGGATACATTTGAGAAGTCAATACTGGGCATGACTGCAGCTCGGCCAGTGAGAAATAAAGGCTCCAGGCACCAGACGAGGTTGCTGGGTGGCACTGTGGCCCGTGTACACCGGCTTTAAAACTAGTCAATAATAAATATGCTGAATACCATAACCTTTTGAGTCAATGCGTACATATGAATAATAAATATGCTGAATGCCTTAACTCTTCCAGTCAATGCATTGCGGACGCCTCTGACACCTGTAGTCACCTGTCATATCACCATACATTCTGATGCAGTCTTCCGAGTTGCGCCAGATCTCGCAGCTCCTGGAGATGGACGATGAGTGCTTCCTGGGGTGAAAACACCTGCAACACAATGCAAATCAGCTCTTCCCCCAGCCAGTCCCCGTCCCCCCTATCAGACAGCTCGGCCTCCTTCGGGAAGGGTTCTAACCCCTGGAAGCACTCATCGTCCACCTCCAGGATTTGCATGATGCAGACGCGACTCGGAAAGCTGCATCAGAATGTACGGTGATATGACAGGTTATAAGGGACTACAGAGTGAGGAAAGGACAGGCAATGAGGCACAAGTGGGCCAAGGATAAGTGACAGGAGTGATTGCTTGGTAGCAGTATGTACTCAGGCAAAGGGGTAGGGGATGGAATGGGCTAACTGTTCAAATACGACAAAGCATCTTCACTGGCATTAGCATCTGATGCATTACGGCCCTCTCTGGCACTCAAAGGGTTAACTTAAGAGTGACTATTATTGCCAGTGGTGTTCGCAACTCATTAACTGAAAGGGTTAAGGCATTCAGCATATTTATTATTCATATGTACTTACTGACTAAAAAGGTTAAGGTATTCAGCATATTTATTATTGATATGTTGCCCTGTATTTGGTGACCTTTAACCATGCAGCATAAGAATGTCGGTCTTTTGAGTCTACCGACATTCTGATATTCCCCTTTTGATTTATGCAACATTTTTAAATCACAGCTTTGATGGTTGCCCAATAGAGGGCAACATTTCAATAGGATACCACACTTTAGATGCAGTTTTTTAGAGATAAGCCACTAAGTGTAATAGGATACCAAATTCAACTAGTTTTACATGGTGCCCATTGATCACAAATTTTGCGCCCGATGGACATTTTTACTTGGTTTTGGTTTTTGACAGTGCAGTTAATAGAATACCAATCTGTTTTGTCAAAACCACCGTCGCCATTTTTTTAAATTACCATGCAGATTAGAATCGAAGCCTCAGGGAGCTCCGTTAGGCAATTTTACTTTACATGTATGCCTTGCAGAATACATAAAGTCAAAAAAGGAGGCTTACTGTCACTTTAACCTCTTGAGTACTAGAGACATCTGTAGCAGGCAGTGGTTAGTCAGCTGTTCCTGAATTCATCTTTTTTATCTCTAACCCCTTAACCCCTTAAGGACCGGCTGCACACGCACGCGGCAGTCAGTTAAGGACCACGGAGCATTTTTTTTTTACCCATCCGATTCCGGACTCCCCGAACAGAGTGCAGCCGTGCGAGGAGCACAGAATTCCATGACGTACATGTATATCCTTGGTCCTTTAGGGACCTCAACCTCATGACGTACATGTACGTCATGGGTCATTAAGGGGTTAAGGACCAGCCGCGCACACACGTTTAGTAAACAGAGAGACACAGGCCTCAATTCAGTTTACCCCGAAGGCTTCTCTTCAGTCTTCTAATTGTCTTTATCTTACAAAAGATGCCCCTGAAAGTGAAAAAAAAAGTCCAGTTAAACATGCACCCAAAACTTATGCCACAAAGAAATGCTTGTGTTAACCCTTGGAGTGGCATTCCAAGGGTTAAATGCTTTGTCATGGGTAATCGTTGATTATGATTAGTCTGGAATTAGGATCAATAAAACTGAGTTTTGTGTGTGTGTGTGTGTGTAATGGTTAAAACCCAATTCCCCATTGGGCTACTTATTTTTTATTATAGCTTAGTGCTTCTAGGGCTCGATACTATTACCATTGGGAAAACCTGTGGTAATAGCAAAAACAGTAATGCCAACAAATCAACCATGTACCCCAGCTATTCTATTGCTGGAGAGGTACATGGCAAAAAGATCGTTGTCCAAAACTCACGTTTTGACAAAATGCTCGTTATGGTTTTTGTTCCTACAACTCGCGCTAAATAGCGCAAATTGTGGGAACATCAAAGGAAAAAAAAAGTCAATGTAACGCAAGGAGAGTGTGCTGAAACTAATCAGAAAATGTAACACTTACCTGTCATCTACTGTCCGACTTCTTCATTTCTCTCTCCTTTCTTCTCTTCTGTCTTCTTCAGTCTTCTCTTCTTCCTGTAATGTTCATTCTTTTTTCTTATCTGAAGATAAAAAAAATCCATTAGTGTTTTGTTAAAATAAAAATATAGTCCCCCAAAGATGCTACTGTTAACCCTTTGAGCACCGGAGAGGTAGCCCTCTAGCGCTCAAAGGGTTACTATTTGTGGCATATTGTAAGTAGTAAACATATATGTGACATCTTTTTAATTTTAATTATAAAATGTCCTGCTTGTTCGTTAATATGTTTAAAAGCTTAAAATTCTTTACCCCCTTGACTCCGCTGCCATCATCTCTGCTTGTGGCTGAAGACATGTGGACCAGCACAGATTCTGCTTCTGACCTCTTGGGTCTTTGCCCGAGTCAAACTGACGGAATTTAAAACCGAGACTGGCTTTTATATGCCAGTCTTGGTTCAAAATATATTGGCAGTCTCCTACTGGCTGGGAAGTGCTTACGCACCTCCCAGCCAATCAGCTTCTAGCATGGGGGCTGAACGAACCCTGCAAGAAGCTGATTGGCTAGGAGGTGCATAAACATTTCCCAGTCAATAAGAGATTACCAATCTATTTTGAACTGAGACTGGCATATAAAAGCCAATCTCGGTTCAGAATTCCAGGAGTCTGACTCGGGGAACGGCCAGAGACGTCAGAAGCGGAATCTGTGCCAGTCCATATGACTTCCACCTCCAGAGGAGACGGCTGCAGTGGAGGTAAGGGGGTAAAGAAATTGAAGCTTTTAAACATATTGACACACAAGCAGGACATTTTACAATTGAAATTAAAATGACGCCACATATATATTTACTACTTACAAAATGCCACAAATAGTAACCCTTTGAGCGCTGGCTGGCTACCCTTCTGGCACTCAAAGGGTTAACAGTAGCATCTTTTTATTTTAACAAAACAAAACACTAATGGATTTTTAAATATTTTCAAACAAGAAAGAAGATCAGAGGAAGAAGAGAAGACTGAAGAAAAGAAGAAGCCGGCCGCTACCACACTGGACATCAGGATTACTGGTTAGTTTTTAATTGTCAGGACATGTGTGAAACTGTTTGTGGGTTAACCCTATGAGTGTCAGTGGGGTATGCAACGCTGTATAATGTGTTGCATACCCCACTGGCACTCATAGGGTTAATCTTTATCTATTTTTCAACCACAAGTATGTGCTGGAAACCAGTTTTCTAACACATACCGGTGGGTTTGACCACCTGTTTTGGGCTCTGTGCCTGCGTTATGAAAAGTGTGTCCTAAACATGCAGGGAAGCCACCGAATGGAATAGCATAGCAAAGGCGACTATTTCTAGTTAATGTTCAGTGGGTGAAACTGACTCACCCCTTGAACATTTTTATGAGGTTTTTGGTGTTGACAGCATACTTTATAGAATTGTAAAATGTGCTGTCAAAACCTTTACCGCTTGTTTTAAAGGGATAGTAACACTTCGTTTTAACTTTATTTTATTTTGTAGGCATTAAAAAAACATGAAGAATGATATAAGTCTTATCTCTCAAACCTTTATGGTTTATGAGATATTCACAAGCAAAGTTCCCCTCCCCGCCCCTTTTACCTAGTGTAAGTCATCTCTTCTCAGATGTGAATCTGGTTGTATGACAGTACAGATAACAGAAGGGGACAATTTTCTTTGTATGAAAACAATGAAAGCCCTTCCCCCCTTGACAAGTTTTTAAGCTTTTTCCATTATCTTAATTGAAGATTGTCCCTCTCTGCAGTCTACCTGGGCACCTCCCTTCTGATCTGGTTGAACAGGGGGGGGTACTTTGTTTGTGAATATCTCTTAAACCATAAAGGTTTCAGAGATAAGACTTATATCATTTTTCATGTTTTTTTTAATGCCTACAAAATAAAATAAAGTTAAAATGAAGTATTACTATCCCTTTAAAAATAGTGAGGCTAACAGTATCGAGCCCCTAGTGTCTAGGTCCTTATGTTTTGTTTATAGAACGTCCCCTTTGTTGTTGCATGCTTGGAGCTAACCTTTAGTAACATTATCTGAATAGGGCAGCAGAATACAAGTGGACATTTTTATGCCAGAATCATTCATTTTGTACCAGGGTGATTGGATTTAGACCAGAATTATTCATTTTAAAAGTGAAGTATAGACTTTTTACTAGAAGTAGAGAAAAAGGTGTGGCAAATTTTACTTGCAGATTGTATATATATATATATATATATATATATATATATATATATATATATATATATATATATAATGATACAAGTGAAGAACAGAGAACAGAGAGAGAGATTATTTCTCTGCAAGGCTAATGATATGTGATACTTTTCTTATTGCAAGCATATATATTATTTCCTTATACTTTGCTATTTATACTGGATTTCTTAATGATGCATTCTTTTTATATTTCTGTGGTATATACATAATAAATGTCTCTTTTTAAGTATATTTGAAACGCTTGCCCCTTTCTTTATTATACTTACTACATTCTAAGGAATTGTGACACCATTCTACATGTACAGAATCACTGGTATGTGAACTTGTACTTAGAGTAGAGAATAACTGCCCCCTGGGACTTTATATGGGGAAGAAAGGTACACCCCGTTACAGCATGATGGCATTTCAAGTAGAAATCAGATGCAGCCATCCCAAATAAATATATGATGTATTCATCCCAAATATGAAAAAGATGCAGCTATTCCAAATATGAAAAATGTATGCAGGCATTCCATATTGAAAGATTATCATGGCATCCAAAGGCTAAATGAAACACTACTGCCACCGCCGCTGCCACCAGTGGTGGCGGCAGCAATGCAGTGTAAATACTGCCTCCATACCTCTCGGGCCATTGCTTGAGCCAGTCTGTGGGAGAAATTAACAGAGACTGGCTTTTATATGGCCAGTCTTTGTTCAAAATGGTTCCCACAATACAATTGGCTGGGATGTGTGCTTATGCACCTCTCAGCCAATCAGCTCCTAGCGGGGTTCATCATCCCCCCCACTAGAAGCTGAATGGCTGGGAGGTGCATTAGCACACATCCCATCCAATTGAAGCATGGGAACCATTGAACAGCGGCTGACCATATATATTAACCCTTGGAATGCACGAGGGGTACGCAATGCATTCCTCTGCAATGCGTTGCATACCACTCTGGTACACCAAGAGTTAATACAGGCATATCATTGTGGAACACTTTTTCTGCGCGTGTTTCATTGGATGTTTTTTTTCACATTCAGGGACATATTTTAATAGAAGAAGACTATTAAAAGACAGAAGAGAAGAAAAAGGAAGATAAAGTAAAAAAAGAAGACGGAAGAGAGAAGATTAAAGAAGGAGACTGACAGTTGCAAGTTTAGCATTATATTTTAAGAATATAATGTGAATAATTATTATTTATACATGCTAGCTTTAAGTGCATGATATTTAAAGATATAGCAACATATTTCATTGCTATAGACTAGTCCATTTAAGCAGCCAAAGAGGTTACCTAATACAAGCTTGATAGTGTGAGGCTGAGCTGCAATTCTGGTGTAACAGAAGGAATACATGAAAATTCAAAACAATCTCATTGACTTTTAACTCCTTGGGGGAGATGCACTAAGGAGTGATAAAGAGGTTATAAAGCAGAGGTGACATCTGCAGTGATATCGCTTCTCCAATTCCTGTTATTCTATTGGAATCTATGCCCTAAAATTTTGCAAGTGGACGAGATCATAGTGCATAGGCTCCATAGAATAACACAGAAATTGGAGAAGTGATATCACTGGAGAAGTCATGTCTACTTTATCACCTCTTTATCACACCTTAGTGCATCTCCCTGCCCAGTGCTAGAGAAAACCTGTATAGGTTTCAATGGGAGATGGACTAAATTGTGATAAATAGGTGATAAATCAGAGACAACTTCTCCAAGCACTGTGTTATTCAATTGAGCCTATACACTAAGATTTCTCCAATTTTGGTGATCTTAAAGGGATAGTAATACTTCGTTTTATCTTTATTTTATTTTGTAGGCAATAAAAAAACACGAAGAACGATATAAGTCTTATCTCTCAAACCTTTATGGTTTGAAAGATATTCACAAGCAAAGTTTCCCCTCCCGCTCCTTTTACCTAGTGTAAGCCATCTCTTCTCAGATGTGGAATCCAGTCCATAGACCAGACAGATAACAGCAGGGGACAATCTTCTTCCTATGAGAACAATGAAAGCCCTGCCCCCCTTGACAAGATTTTCAGGTTTTTTCCCTTATCTTAATTGAAGATTGTCCCTCTCTGCAGTCTACCTGGACACCTCCCTTCTGATCTGGCTGAGCAGTGTTACATCAGTAAAAGGGGCGGGAGGGGATACTTTGTCATTGAATTACTCTTGAACTACAACTCTGACAGAATTGAAATAACACTCTCCAAAATCCAAATACTATGAAGATTAATTAGAGCTGCTTTTATTATGAAACATTACTATCCCTTTAATGAATAGGCTCCATATAATAATATAGGAACTGGAGAAGTGATATCTATGGAGACGTCATCTCTGCTTCATCACGTCTTTCTCACACCATCAAAGGCAATAGGGGACTATATAGTGCAACTGATCTGAACCAGATTAGCTTGTCTCTTCTTTTGTGTAGATGGCCCAGAGGACACTGTTTGCTAAGGGTTAAACTGTCCATTTACCAGTGATAATCTGTAACCCTTTGAGTGGCAAAGAGGTATCCAACGCATTGCAAAGCTCTCAATTGCACTCAAAGGGTTAGCATTTATTTTTAACACATTACGATGGTTTTCCTGTACTAGCCTATTTTCTGGCATTTTATGCAAATCTCAGGTATGCTTTTAATCCTATTAAAGGGACAGTAGCACTTAATATGGAAATAATATATATTTTAGGGTTTAGCACATGGCTACTCTTACTGCTGAGAGATGTTTTATTCAAATACTTATTGCATCTCAAATTTGAACTTGGGTGCAGTACCTCGGGGGTCTGAAAGTTTATGGAGTTGCTGTTGTTACAGCAGTCTATAGACAGCTATGGTCACACAGTAAACTTCCATAGACTGTTGTAGCAACTGTAAATTTCACAATTCAACGCAAGTATTTCATACACTTTTCTATGGGCTGGGAACTTGGATTTTATTATGTTTATGTTAGTAAATGTGAGAATCTACAGGTACATTTTGGGCACAGAGCAGCCTTAAATTCTGATTTTTGCAGCTTATTAACCCTTTCAGTGCCAGAGGGGTAAACAACGCATTGCAAAGCAATGTGTTACATACCCCTCTGGCACTAAAATGGTTAAATAGAAGGCCTAGGTGTAGTAAATACATTTTGTTTATCAATTTCCTAAAGAAAGTGACACTGATGTACCAAGTAGAACTGATGGAATTTTGGACCAAAACAAACTGTTCTTTTGGGGTGGGGCAAATAAAAATTCTCGTAGATTTAAATTGGATTTTTTACTTTGTGAATGCTAGAGAGGTCTCTAAAACATTGCATTAAAAGGGTTAAAACCCCCATCTAACTCAAAAAGAGTTGAAGAGTTTTAATTTGGTCCTGATAGGGCAGTTGGTTTGCCCCTTATGACTGCTAACCTGCAGCCAGTGGCATAACAATAGGGGTCGCAGGGGTCGCACCTGCGACTGAGCCCGTCACTCCAGATGGGCCCTGCCTCCCCCTGCAACCCCCCGCCCAGTGCCATGGAAGCTATTAAAAGCAATGTCCTTTGTTGCAGTCTTGTATTGCAGAGCGCTGGGAGACAAAATCATCTCCCAGTGCTCTGCATTAGTGGAGACAGGTCTGCGCGGGAGCACCAGGTCTTCATAGAGGTCTGTGCCGAAAGAGGCACAGAACTCTACTGCCACGCCACTGGACACCCAGGGAGGTAGGAGATGGACACTGGGGGCAATGTGAAGATGAAGATGTGGAGAATTGCGGGCAATGTGGAGAGGAGGACATTGGGGGCAATGTGGAGAGTTGGGGGCAATGTGGAGAGGTGGACATTGGGGGCAATGTGGAGAGTTGGGTGCAATGTATAGAGGTGGATGTTAGGGGCAATGTGGAGAGTTTGGTGCAATGTGGAGAGGAGGACATTGGGGGCAATGTGGAGAGTTGGGGGAAATGTGGAGAGGTGGATGTTGGGGGGCAATGTGGCGAGAAGGACATTGGGGGCAATGTGGAGAGTTGGGTGCAATGTGGAGAGGAGGACATTGGGGGCAATGTGGAGAGTTGGGTGCAATGTGGAGAGGTGGATGTTGGGGGCAATGTGGAGAGGAGGACATTGGGGGCAATGTGAAGAGTTGGGTGCAACGTGGAGAGGAGGACATTGGGGGCAATGTGGAGACGAGGATGTTGGGGGCAATGTGAAGAGTTGGGGCAATGTGGAGAGGTGGATGTTGGGGGCAATGTGGATTGTTGGGGGCATTGTGTAGAGGAGGACATTGGAGGCAATGTGGAGAGTTGGGTGCAATGTGGAGAGGAGGACATTGGGGGCAATGTGGAGAGGAGGATGTTGGGGGCAATGTGAAGAGTTGGGGCAATGTGGAGAGGTGGATGTTGGGGGGCAATGTGGCGAGAAGGATATTGGGGGCAATGTGGAGAGTTGGGTGCAATGTGGAGAGGTGGATGTTGGGGGCAATGTGTAGAGGAGGACATTGGAGGCAATGTGGAGAGTTGGGTACAATGTGGAGAGGAGGACATTGGGGGCAATGTGGAGAGGAGGATGTTGGGGGCAATGTGAAGAGTTGGGGCAATGTGGAGAGGTGGATGTTGGGGGCATTGTGTAGAGGAGGACATTGGAGGCAATGTGGAGAGTTGGGTGCAATGTGGAGAGGAGGACATTGGGGGCAATGTGGAGAGGAGGATGTTGGGAGCAATGTGAAGAGTTGGGGCAATGTGGAGAGGTGGATGTTGGGGGCAATGTGGAGAGGAGGATGTTGGGGGCAATGTGAAGAGTTGGGGCAATGTGGAGAGGAGGACATTGGGGGCAATGTGGAGTGTTGGGAGCAATGTGGAGAGGTGGATGTTGGGGGCAATGTGGAGAGGTGGATGTTGGGGGCAATGTGGATTGTTGGGGGCATTGTGTAGAGGAGGACATTAGGGGCAATGTGGCGATACCCAGTGGGGGCAATGTGGTCAGGGGGGCCCATGGCAATTCTTGCACAAGGGCCCGGTGACTTCTAGTTATGCCTCTACCTGCAGCTGCGATACAACTGTGCATGGAGGCTTTTTCAAGGCTTTGAGTCCTTGGATTGTGGCATCATCATATTAACCCTTTAGTGACACATGACGTACCAGGACCATCACGCTGATCAGGACATTGAGGATCAGTGACGGTCCTAGTACATCATGGAATTCTGGGATGGCCACACTGCCATCCCAGAGTTCATTGCACATAAAAAGGGCTATGATCCTTAACCCTTTGAGTGCCAGAGTGCAAAACAATGTGTAGCATACTCCTCTGGCACTCAAAGGGTTAACAGCTGCCCACCCCCATATCGGGGGGTTGTTAAGGCCTTCTGAATTCCACAATGTGTTGGACACCCCTGTGGGACTCAACGGGTTAATTCAATTGTATTTAATTATGGTTTTCTTTTTATATAGTTACTTCCTTCAGAAAACATCCCCTTTTTGATGATTAGTGTTTATGTTTCTGTGCTGATATGTCTAATATTTGATTTGTCTTGTTTAATCTTGTGATTTTTTTCTGATAGTGTCTCAATGATATTTCTTAGCTATATGATTTTATTAGGTTTTAACTATGATCACTGGTGATGAGGTTTTTGAGAACTGGGAGACCAGAGATGCCTGCAGCAGAAAGATAAATTATTCTTTACTCATCACTTAATAGAGGGGAACCCAGCCTAGTACCATCTGTCAAACTAGATTTGTATCTGCCAATTACAAAATGAAAGTGGGAAAATGAAATTATGTGTTTGGTGTGCGGTACAGCAATTTTTCTACCTTTACAAATACTGTATGGCCATAATTTTAAAGGGATAGTAACACAATATTGAAAAAAATATATAACTATTGTAGGGTTTACCCTAAAGATAAAACAAAGACATTCACACTGCTAAGAGGTGTTTTATTCAATAGTTATTGCAGCTGAAACTTTAGGTGCAATATCTCAATGGCCTGAAATTTTAAAGTGGCACTGTAGCTATACCATTCTATGGACAGCTCCTGTCAGTTGACCCTTAACCTCCATTGGATGGTGTAGCAACAGCACATTGTACAATTTCAGGCCAATGTGATACTGCACCTAAAAAAATTCAAGTTTCAGGTGCAATAAATAAATGAATAAAATACTTCTCAACAGCAGGAATACCTGTGATTTACTCAGGAAGATAAACCCTACAATATATATTTTTTTCTACCTATTAAGTGTTACTATCCCTTTAAAAAAATGTGTAAAATTCAACAAAAAATGTATCAATCAGGAAGGACTTGAAGTGCCTTTCTTAATTGTGGTTGTCTATTTGGTTTACTGCAGTGAAACGGTGGGTCCTGTCCTGTCCTGGATAATGAGGTCAGACAGTTGATAGCAAATAAGGCCAAACAGTTTATAATAATTAAAAAAAATAGATATATATATATCTATATAAATATATAGATAGATCGATAGATATAATTAGTATAGGTAAATCTGTGGAAATAATTGAGTTATTGTTGCTTTATCTGTGCTTAACAGAGGAGATATTAAAGTCTGCGTTGTTGGTGGATCTTGTGGACTGGAATTGAAAATCCGTAAAATGCAGCTGACATGGAATTCCTGGTTTGAGTCTTTGTTCAATCAATTCCATTGACACATAGGTGTTTTCGATACACATTTTCTGAAATCTAACCCTTCACCTGTTTATAATACCCCAAATCCAATTATAGGGTTTCTACCACATCCCCTTAAAGCTGGCTGCTTATGAAACCGACATACAGCAAGTCTGGACTGGTGCTGTTTCAGCTGCAGTGTAAGGGTTGTTTGTCTACAGCTCCTGCCATCCAATTGCTAGCTGAAGATGAGTGGAAATGTTGTGCAATAACAGGTGATGATTGGCTGAAAATGAGGAAATGTGTTGTCAAATAACAGCTGAAGAGTCAAAGGATGCCCACACCTGCATTTGGGCTGCAATGGTTCTTCTGAAGAGATTATATGCAGACAGCAATGAAGGGACTAATTACTGTATTCGTTAAGGTAAAGAGATGCAATTCTAGAGTAAAACAGCAGCATCATAAGGGAATTCACAAATTTCCCCATGGTTTAAATAGTGTTTAACCCTGTGAATGCTCTAAGCATTCAATGATTTAAAAGCACCATTTAAACTAGTGAGACTGTTCATTTCTCCGCTATGGTGTATGTGGTTTTCTCCAGAACTCCACATCTTTAGCTTGCTGAATAATGTCCTATGTGTCAACCCTGCCCTATGATCTGGTAAAAGACTAGATGGAAGAAGAAGGCTGGAGACCCTTGCCTAGCTCTGGCCACAATTACCCCAGAGCGTTGGTGCATCAACTGTTTCCCCAGAAGGCCTGAGCAACACTGTAAAGTGAGGTAAAGAGCAAACCTGGGTTCATTAGGCAGAACAGACAACCAACTATGATGGCAAAAGTGGGATAGGAGGGACACTTTTGATGGCCATGTCCGTTGTGCAGATGTATGCCACTGCAATCCTAATGTCTCAGCAACAGACACCTACTTCTGGTTTATGAAATGCAGAATGATTTAGAATGTAAAAAAGATAAAATGTTGCATTTTTTTCAATTGCTAATTTTTATAGGAAGACCTACACACAAAAGCATAAATGTTGCTAGTTAAACATAAAAATATACCTCAGTACAATTGTTTGTCATTCATTTTATTGGAATTTCAGTCCCATTTTTTTGCAGTCTGGGTAACATTATTTTGTCATGTTAAAGGATATACACAAACTTATGTTTTGATAATAGCGGGCATCACAAAAAGTGAATTAAGAACATTACATTTGGCCAGTTACAGATGGTGAAATGAAATTTTCTAGGGAGGAAGTTTTTGATGTGGAGGCTCAAATAGCCATTAATAATTCTTAGAGAAGAACCATAATCTTGAACTGATGGAACAGGCTTTTCAAAAAGCTCAACATAAAACCATAAAATAGTGGCTTACATATAAGGATAAAAAGAGAACAAGAGAAGGGAATGGCCCATTCTTTATAATTACTTACAGTGCAAAAGCAAGTGAAATATTTTGCATTTTATCCAAACACTGGCTCATATTAATGTAGGACCAAACTTTTGCTGAAGAAATAGGACATAAACCTAATGTTGTTTTTTTAAAAGAAATAAGAAAGTTAAGAGTCAGGTAGCTATTCATAGTGAAGAAAGAGACTCCTACAGAGTCAGATGCCCCCAAGCCACATTGGGTCAAAGGCCCAGTAATAGGTGTGGTAGTTTTAGATCCGCCAAGAATGGTCAAGAATATAAAATCAAGGACTTCATCTAGTGCAACACCACTTTTATTGTGTATGTGATTACATGTACTTGCAATCTTCAATTTGTAGGAAGGACTAAGCTAGAGGTCAAGATTAGGTTTGGTGAAAATCTTAAGAACATAAGGGTGGTTATGCACAAAGGAGTGATAAAGAGGTGATAAAGCAGAGATAACTTCACCAGTGATATCACTTCTCCAATTTCTAAGTTATTCTACAGAGCATTTGCACTAAGATGTACAAATCTGGAGAAATCTTAGTGCATAAGCTCCATAGAATAACATAGAACTTGGAGGCGTGATATCACTGAAGAAGTCATCTCCACTTTATCACCTCTTTATCACACCTTAGTGCCTAACCCCCATGGACTGGATTAACTTCCCATACTGTTTCAAAGCACTTCATAATAAAGACACATCAGATGCAAGAATTCTAGTGATTAAAAAAGTGAAGTACTCTCATGCACTGAGTTACCAGGTATTTGCAGATTTTCGTTGTCACCTATTAGATGAGGTCTAAAAAAAAAGCTTCATGCTCATCATTATTGTCTGTTTTTATAATTACTATTTATCATGTATTATTTATTATCCATCAGTCTTTTCTTTTATTAGGGTTTCCTTAATATTGACATATAACTGCATCCGTGCACTCCTCTCCTTCCTCTGATGACTGTGGAGGGGACACTCACAAACAACTTATACCTGTTGGAATTATCCAGTTATTTTAATATAATTTTACATTTTTATTTTTATATATCATCTCCATTGGTCACTTCCACATCCTCGTATTCTCTCATGTATCCATATCAACATCATATTTTCACAAATATATTTTATGGAGATCAATTTTCTTATTAATAGCAGATATTATTTGGATCTAGTCACAATTCAAAATTAGGGTTTACCAAGATCATATTGGATGGAACTATTATCCTTTCACATTTTTGGGGCTGTCTTCCCTTCAGGGCTATTGGGGGTGGTGGTGGTAGATATGGCAACACTCACCAAATCCACTTATTTCTAAGTGTAATCCCTCAAGTTTCTGGACCTCTCTTTAAAAAAGTACATACAAATAAAACATGATTGCATATTATATGAAATTGAAAGAGAAAACATAATAAGATATGCACAAAATAAAAACTAAATTTAAATACAGACCCCAATGTCCTCAATAGACTTGTGCACGGGCAAAATTTTCGGTAAAATTCGAATTCGGACGAATTTTTTTTTTCTGATTCGGATGATCCTAATTTCGGACCGGGCCTATTCGATTCGGACGAAATTCTGATCCATTCCGAATTATTCGGACGAATTTAACATGGGTTAAATTATAGCAGTGAGCCTCCGTGCACGCTGCTATCATTCTTTGCAGACAGGGTGTGCATTTAGAAAAAGATCCATCCCAAAAACGGACATTGTCGTACATTGCCAGTCTGTGCATGTCACCTCTACTCCAGCATGGGATGCCAGTCACAATGCAAACGTCGAACATCGAGAACCCATGCCTGTCATTCAATTTAGCATGTTCGAACATTGAAACCCCATGCCTGCCCTTCAATATAGCATATGTTCGAATATCGAAACCCCATGCCTGTCCTTCAATATAGCATATGCTCGAACATCGAAAACCCATGCCTGTCACATCCTACTCAACATAAGTGGTCGACTCGAACATGGACAAACTACATGTCACATTCTATGTTAGTACATGGGTAAAGATTAAGGTTTCATTTTCTGGTACCAGCCTCCTACCCGACTGTCCCTTTTAAAACCCAAATTCCTCTCTCTCGTTTTCCTATCCTGATTTCCCCTCATATCAGATAACTCTATGTGTATATACATTGTAGTTTTTCATACTACATCAAGAATAAACATCAATGATTGTAATGTGATAGATGTAATGTGTTAAAAAGAAAAATTGAGACATTCTCTTGTGAACAAACTGCAACACAGGAGAGAAGTAAAAAAAAATGCTTGACATCTATTCTGAAGAGGGGTCCACAGCATTGTCTTAGTATAGCAATATCACTGTTTTCCGTGAGTGTGCAATACAGGGCTCTACGGTAATTGCTGGGCATTTCCCAATGTCATAATCAGGGAATGATGGGAGTTGTATTCTAACTACTGTTAAGAAACACATAAGTGATGCACATTCATCTCCCACCTAGAAATTATTTACACACGAGGCAACTCCCCCAAGTAATACTAGCCCCTTTCCAAGTGAAAGGACTTCCAGAAAGGCTTCAGATCTCTTAGTGACTCACCTGTTATTGCCAGTCAGCGGGACCCGGAGAGTAGGAGGGGGTGATGCTATGGCTGCAGATTAAGTCTGGCATGGTGCTCTTAGTTGGTCACTCGTCACAATGTTGAAGCTCAGCCCGGACAGCACCTTCTGGGTGGAGACACCTCACAGCAATCCTGTTCAGGACACATCATGCACTGCTGTTCACTCATACTAGGGATCCCAAATGTTTAGACTCATTTCGTACAAGGGGCACCCTCCTGTATTTGTAAAACCTCTCTAGCAAATCTGGGACGGTAGACCTATTTACTCAAGTCTTGACTTTAGGTGGGTGATAAACAATACAAAATAGGCATAATGTTTCACTATCACATAATTCACGTCACTGAAGCAGCCAACAGGCATCGCCACTGAGTGAGCATAGGGCTGCCCGGCTGCTGACAGTCACACTGATGGGACACCCTGCTACACAGAACTGGCGGAAGAGCACAAAATAAACATGCTATGGGACGGCAAATTGCCGCCCCTGTCAAAGTGCCGCCTGGGTCCATGGACCCACTGGGAACCGTGTAAGGGCCGGCCCTGTATTCGAACAAATACCTAATATTTTTTTATATTTTGCACAGGAACAAATATTACTTGCTCTTGCAGTGGCAATAACTGGAACTAATGCTGGCTGCCTACCTATGCCTAGCCTAATGCTACCTGCCTGCCTACACAACAACTGTACACTCTCTAATCTCTTCTCTCTCTGAGCTCCAACAACGCAATGAGGAAATGCAGGTTGTCTGTCTGTGTGACTGTGTCATTAGTCCAACCCCCATCATGAAACGAAGAAGGCTATTCGAATACAGACAAAAGAGGGAAGTAGTGCATGAAACGGAGAATGGAATTGGACTAGAGACATGGAGGGAAAATTATGGAGGGAAAGTAATTGAGCGCGCACAGGAAGTACAAAAAAGTCCTGGTCAAAAGTAGTCAAAACTTTTAGAAATGTGTAGATTGCCGAAACTTCCGAAAGTTTCGACGAATTTCGGACCTGGGCTGTTCGGAGTCGGATCATTTTTTCCGAATGACCCTTGTGTTTCGGATTGGCCGAATGTCTCCGAATGACCCCATTTTCGACGAAATCCGAATGTCTCCGAATGAATTCGCACATGTCTAGTCCTCAAAAAGGTCTGTTTGAGACTAATGATATATGTCCAGACTGTTCAGTAATAGAAGGTCTTCGCTGCTCACTCTATATGGGTTGGTCTTCCACATAATATCATACTGCATGTAAGACAAAACGCATAAGCGGCACAGAAGATCTTTCTAGGTGTAATAATTCATACAGCCCATCACCAAAACCAATATAAAAACTTGTGGAAATCTACTCACGTTCTTCAGAGGCTATATCCTGCCTCTATGTTCATTCGCCTGCACTGGCCCTCATCCCAGTATGGTGTGCTATCTTCACTTGGATAGTCTTCCTCTTCTTCAGTTGACCAGAGGAAATGTAGGGTGTATGCCAGCTAACTTTAGGTTTCAACACACCACTGTTAGTCTCTGGCTTCACCCCTCTATTAATCTCACCCTTAAGGGTTAAGATTATTCCACTGAAAGCCAGTAACTCCCTGTCACCGCCGTGCCGACTCCCGGAAGTGCTTCTGTCGCTCGGTTGCTTCCGCTTCCGGGTTCGGACGCGCGCATGCGCAGTCCTCCTCATGAAGCCGGTTGGGCTTCACTATTTAGGGCGCCCTCTCCCTGCAACGGACGCGTTGTCTGAGCGTCCATTCGGGTGAACAGGGCTAGTATATCCTCGTTCACCTTCCTCTAGTCCAGTTTTCTTGTGTCCTGCTCCAGTTCCCAGTGCCCAGTCCTGCTGTCTGTGTTCCGGTTGCCTGCAGCCAGTGTCCAGTCTCCAGTCCTGCTCTGGTCAGTCTGCACTCCTGTATCCTGCTCTGGTCAGTCCTGTGTCCTGTATCCTGTATCCTGCTCTGGTCAGTCCTGTGTGTCCTGCCTTGGTCAGTCCAGTGTCCTGTATCCTGCTCTGGTCAGTCCTGTATCCTGCCCTGGTCACTCCTGTATCCTGTATCCTGCTCTGGTCAGTCCTGTGTCCTGTATCCAGCTCTGGTCAGTCTGCACTCCTGTATCCTGTATCCTGCTCTGGTCAGTCCTGCGTCCTGTATCCTGCTTTGGTCAGTCCAGTGTCCTGTATCCTGCTTTGGTCAGTCCTGTATCCTGTATCCTGCTTTGGTCAGTCCAGTGTCCTGTATCCTGCTCTGGTCAGTCTGCACTCCTGTATCCTGCTCTGGTCAGTCCTGTGTCCTGTATCCTGTATCCTGCTCTGGTCAGTCCTGCATCCTGTATCCTGCTTTGGTCAGTCCAGTGTCCTGTATCCTGCTTTGGTCAGTCCTGTATCCTGTATCCTGCTTTGGTCAGTCCAGTGTCCTGTATCCTGCTCTGGTCAGTCTGCACTCCTGTATCCTGCTCTGGTCAGTCCTGTGTCCTGTATCCTGTATCCTGCTCTGGTCAGTCCTGTGTCCTGTATCCTGTATCTTGCTCTGGTCAGTCCTGTGTGTCCTGCCTAGTTCAGTCCTGTGTCCAGTTTCCTGTGTCCTGCTCCGGTCAGTCCTGTGTCCAGTATCCTGTGACGAGTCCTAGTGTCCTACTATTCCATCTTCTTGGAGGCAGTTTCTCCCTGAGGTGATTGGGGTATAGTCCAACCATAGTGGGGTATCCTGAGCCCCCGGAGGCTCAACCGAAGGCTAGCACCTTTAGACGGCTTTGGCCGCAGCACACACCCCTGCGGTTGACCTACGCACTCCAGCGTCGCCCTCTAGCGACGTTCTCTAGCCTCTAGCCCCAATCACCTTTGTTGGAGGGGTATCTTTTTCCTTCTTCTGAGCTTCTGTGTTAGGCTAGTCGTGACACTCCCAACAACAATAATAAACAGATGGTAGTTTTATTGAGGCTCATGAAGATGTGACATGTTTTCATGAAACACGTATATGGCCGATCTCTGTTCAAAATGGATTCCAGCTTACCATTGGCTTGGATGTGTGCTTACACACTTCCTAGCCAATCAGTTTCTAGGGGGGATGACGAACCCCGCTAAAAGCTGATTGGCTGGGAAGTGCATACGCACATATCCCAGCCAATGGTAGGCTGGTATACATTTTGAACACAGACTCGCCATATAAAAAAGCCAGTCTTTGTTAAAAATTCCCTCATTTAGACTTGGACAATGGCCCAGAAGATTTGGAGTGGGGGTCTATGGCATTATGCATTCCTGCTGCCAAGAGCAGAGGTGGCGGTAGCTGAGATATATTTAACCTTTGGAAGACCTTTTATTAATTTAACAAAGGATTGACTTATTCATTATTTAAACCAGAATGGCAATATATTCTTTTTAACAGATATGCAATACTGCATTTAACCCTTAGAGTGCAGGAGGGGCATTTTTTTTAATAACTTTCATTGACTCTTTGTTTTATTTTTCATGATAGATCTGCAAGAAGATAAAAACCAAAAATATGGAAGATTATAGAGAAAAGAACACAGACGATTGAAGAAGAAATATAGTGGATGACAGGTAAATGTTAGGCTAGTTTTAGGAGTAGTATTGTTGCACTTTACTGTTAGGGGTAGTGTAGGGTTAGTGTTTAGGAGGGTGACTGTGTGTTTGAGCTAACAGTGCTTGACAGTGTGTTAGGCACCAATCGTTAGCTCTATTTTTCATGCTTCTTACAGAGCATTTTGGGAACTTAAAACATAAAACTGACATTTGCCACAAGGCTGTTTCTGTGGCCAAATATCCATTGCGGTTTCATTTGGTAGTGCAATTGGATACCAACTTTGACATTTGTTTTTGTCTGCCACTAGCCAATTTTGCCCTACAGCAAGTTTTAGTGTAAATAATTGGATCGAGCACTAAGTGTTTATTAGATGCAAGTAATCAGCATAAAAATCTTCAATATATGCACACATTTTGCCCATCTTGGGCTTTAAGCATCTCTGGAGTACCTAACTGTTACGATTTGTTATGACTCTCAGACACAGAGTTAAGATAAAACACAACTTTATTGAAAAGTTTAAAGGATACCCATGTGGGTAGCATACACATATAACATTTAATGTCAATACATAGTAGCAAGAGTAGTGGTAAAGGAATGTAACACAGGCTCTACCGGCCTTGCCAATACCGGGTAAGGCAACCTTAGATGACACAGATGGAAAAGGTTCTACCGGCCTTACCAATATACCGGCAAGGCAGCCCTTAGACTAGTAACGGAGAAAAGAAGGCTCTACCGGCCTTGCCAATATACCGGGCAAGGCAGCCAGGAGACTGGTACAACGAATAGTAATAGGTAGTGTTGAGCGAGCACCCCGATGCTCGGGTGCTCGGGTGCTCTGACCGAGCACCCCCTGAGGCTCGAGTGCTCGGCCGAGCACCCGAGCCCCATTGCATATAATGGGGCGACACGAGCATTACACCAGGCACCCCCTGCTCTGATGAGGGGAGGGTGCCTGGTCAATGCCCCCCTTCATCTCCGCTATGCCCCCTTCATCTCCGAATGCCCCCTTCATCTCCGCAATGTCCCCCTTCATCTCCGCTATGCCCCTCTTCCACAATGTCCCCCTTCATCTCCGCTATGCCCCTCTTCCACAATGTCCCCCTTCATCTCCTCTATGCCATAGAGGAGATGAAGGGGGACATTGTGGAAGAGGGGCATAGAGGAGATGAAGGGGGACATTGTGGAAGAGGGGCATAGCGGAGATGAAGGGGGACATTGTGGAAGAGGGGCATAGAGTCTATGCCCCTCTTCCACAATGTCCCCCTTCATCTCCGCTATGCCCCTCTTCCACAATGTCCCCCTTCATCTCCGCAATGCCCCCTTCATCTCCGCAATGCCCCCGTACCTCCAGTCCCTGGTGGTCCAGCGGAGCGTCTTCAGATCTGTGCCTCTTCCGGCACAGATCCCCGCCACCCGAACATGGCGGGCGAGCACATGGCGGTACTCGACGAGTACCGCCATGTGCCGAGCAGAGCGATGCTCGAGCCGATCCGAGCATCGGCCGAGCACGCTCGCTCAACACTAGTAATAGGCTCTACCGGCCCTTCCAATATACCGGGCAAGGCAGCCTGGAGACTGATACAACGAATAGTTATAGGCTCTACCAGCCTTGCCAATACCGGGTAAGGCAACCTTAAGTTGGTACAATGTGGAATAGGTTCTACTGGCCTTACCAATACCGGGCAAGGCAGCCTGGACTGGAACACAATCTCTACCGGTGCTGAGGAATACGCAGCAAGCAACCGGTTAATACGTGGAGCAAACCAGTACTCGCGTACTGGAGGAACAACAAGTCTACCGGTGCTGTCTAGGACTGAACAGCAATCGGTTATGCATGGAGCGAACCAGTACCCGCGTACTGGAGGGACAAAGACTCTCCCAGAGCTGTCTAGGACTGAACAGCAACCAGCTATACATGGAGCGAACCAGTACCCGCGTACTGGAGGAGGAAACTCTACCGGTGCAACAAGCAGCCGGCTGAATGGAGCGAACCAGTACCCGCGTACTGGAGGTACCCAACCACCACTGGTGCTGTCAGATGATAATAAGCAGCCGGTTATACATGGAGCGAACCAGTACCCGCATACTGGAGTAACCTAGAACACCACCTGTGCTGTCAGATAATAGTAAGCAGCCGGTTATACATGGAGCAAACCAGTACCCGCGTACTGGAGAAACCTAGAACTCTACCGGTGCAACAGCAGCCGGTTGTATGTGGAGCAAACCAGTACCCGCGTACTGGAGATACCCAATCACCACCAGTGCTGACAGATGACAATGAGCAGCTGGTTATACATGGAGCAAACCAGTACCCGCGTACTGGAGTAACCTAGAACTCTACCGGTGCCACAGCAGCCGGTTAACATTGAGCAAACCAGTACCCGCGTACTGGAGAGTGGAACACAAGTGAATGAAAATGTCGCCAGGGCGACTGGAGGAGAGGGGCACACTGCAGGCGATCCAGGAGCAGGAACACAGCCGTTGAAGGACAGGAACCAGATCTGCAGGCAGTCAACCGGATCAGGAATGGCAGCAGGAAACAGCAGTAGAGACAGCAACCCCAACCGGATCAGGAACGGATGCTGGAAGCTGGTGAACAGGAACTCAGGCGATCACTGACAGCAGGAACACAGAAATGGCCCAGGAAGCTCAGGAATCCAATGCAAGTGCAAGTAGCATAGAGACAAAGGAAGGGCAACCAAAGGGTGCCCAAGCTCAGTTTAAATAGGCAACACAGGGAGGGCTGAAGGCAGGCAGCCAATGGAGAGCTCCCTACAGGTAACTGAGAAGGAAATGCAGCAATCACGGGCACCGTGATACTAACCCTTATAGCCAGTGAAACTGTGCCCACTGTACTTTCCAGAAGAGAGTCATCTTGGTCTACCGAATCAGCTCCCCTGATGAAGTGGAGCAGAGGCACATTGAGCTAATTTTTATTCACTCACTCCAGTTCCCGATCCCTCCCATGCTCCCTGTGTGAACCTTCTCCCTAGTCCTTAGAGCAGTGAGGTACACGTGCAACCCTCTGTCTTATTCCAACATTTCTGAGAGGAATATTAGTGCTGATTTTACAGCACAAAAACAACTACCAGAAGATATCCCCAAAGAGCTGATTTGCTAGACCAAGAGGGGTCTCTTCTCGACAGTATGGTAGGCACAGTTTTGCTGGCTATAAGGGGCAGGGACCCAGGAAATTCTTAAAGCCCAAGATGGGCAGTATGTGAGGGCATATATTAAATATTTTTATGGTGATTACTTTCATTTAATACATTTACTACACTTAGATGGTTCCTTGCTTCTCTGTATTTGCACTTGTATCTTTTACTTAAACTCCTAAAATCTTAACCATATTACAGATCTTTGTGTAACCTGCAAAATGGCACACATTTCCTTGAACATCTCCAATAATATAACTAATACAAATTTTAACTAATATAGGCCCAAGCACCAATTACTGCCTTCTTCATTTACTATAGAAAATGGATGTGGAACACAATTATGAACTTGTAAAAGTAGGTAATGAAGTGGATAAGGGATAATCATGTATTTTATTTTTCTCATTATACAGACATTTAAAACCCAATCAGCATTACTTTCACACTTACGGGGAATTTAATTAATATTCAGACAAGTTTTCTGTTAAATATTAAAAATCCTTTCATAGTGGTAAGATGGAAACAGTTCCTCCCAACCTCAAAGTGAGGAAAAAATAAGGAATACATAACAAAAACAGATAAAATATTATGATCGCAGGTGCAAAAGAACTGACATCAGTGTACAAGGGAAACTTAGCTTTCATGTTTTTTTTGGCTTGTGCCATCTCAGGACTCTCTGTGCGCAATTTTCAACTGGTTCACAGGCTGTACAAAGTAATGGTTATGCTCCACCCACTAGATGTTTTACCTGACTAGGTCACTGAAAACATGAGAAAGTAGACCTGTCACCTTAACCCCTTAACGACCGGGGAATCCTGAAGCGGACGTGACTTAACGACCACGGAGCAATTTTTTTATTGCTCCGTTGCGTTCCGGACTCCCCGAACGGCGTGCAGTCGCGGGGGGAGCCTGGAACTCGATGACGGTCATAGTACGTCATCAGTCGTTAAGTCAAATCGACCCTTGACGTACTATGACCGTCAAGGGTCGTTAAGGGGTTAAAGGGATAGTAATGTGTCATAATAAAAGCAGCTCCAATTAATCCTCATAGTATTTGGAGAGTGTTATTTCAATTCTGTCAGAGTTGTAGTTCAAGAGTAATTCAATGACAAAGTATCCCCCTCCCGGCCCTTTTTACTGATGTAACACTGTTCAGCCAGATCAGAAGGGTGGTGCCCAGGTAGATTGCAGAGAGGGACAATCTTCAATTAAGATCAGGGAAACCCTGAATAACTTGTCAAGGGGGGGTAGGGCTTTCATTGTTCTCATAGGAAGAAGATTGTCCCCTGCTGTTATCTGAGAAGAGATGACTTACACTAGGGAAAAGGGGCAGGAGGGGAAACTTGCTTGTGAATATCTCTCAAACCATAAAGGTTTGAGAGATAAGACTTATATCGTTCTTCATGTTTTTTTAATGCCTACAAATTAAAATAAAGATAAAATGAAGTATTACTATCCCTTTAAGATAACTAATTTCTTAGAGAATTAAAACGTGCCTACATGTTAAGCTAGTAATTTATCTGTAAAATAAATACTTTTTAACACTTTAATGACTGATGACATGACGGACGTTAAGGACAAATGATGGTTCTGGCACGTCACTGATGTTTGTGATTGCAGTGCAGTGGGTCCTCCAGAGTACCCCAGCCCCGGACCATGTGGTCCTTAAGGGGATAAGGAGTTAACCTTTATGTGTTGGGGACACAGTGTGACACTTTATGCTAATTTCCTGCATGTTATCTAGTTTTGCTAATGGCCAAACTTACCACTAAGGGATCTCAGTAGAGGAGACAAGAAGCAAGCTTTTTTTGAAAAGCAAGGTAGGCTTTTTTGGCAATAAGCAGTGAAAACACCGTAAAATCTTGGGTATAATCTGCATAATTTTATCCCCTCTTCACCTTATGTGAAGTGGGGGTGTACTTATTATACCCAAGAGGTTTTTTTTCAGAATTAAAAAAAAAATTGAGCTGCCAGCTACCTTCCCTCCCTACCCCAGTGCAATCCAATGACAAAATAATACTTACTTCCTGAGGCTGCACTTGAATATGGTTAAGCTGCATCTGAAAAGATCCCTCTTTCCCCTCTTCCCTGCGGGCGTCATGCTTGCATTTGCCGCCCACTTCCTTCAATGCGCTGTCAGGACTTTCCACCTACAGTACTGCCCTGTGAGGACCTTGAGATCCTCGCAGGGCATTACCATTGGCTGGTAAGGGGGAAAACAAGGCTGTGTATTATACATAGGCACTCTTGTTTTCCCCTAAAATCTTGAGCATAATATACACAGGGCTCAAAATTTCCACTGACCACTAGCCAATGGCGAGTAGAAATTCAGCCCTGGTGGGTATGTTATGGCTTGCAGTGGTGAGTAACTTTTCAGGTCTGGCTAGCAGCAAAGGACTTGAAATTATAAGCCCTGCATATTATACCTGAGATTTTACAGTATATAGCTTTAAGCTAAGTGAAATGTCCTTTTTTGCTCATGCAAGGATAAAATAGCACTCAGCCCAGTCTAAATACAGTCTGCAGTTTGTCTGCTAGTGAGGTTGTAAGCATCATCGCTTAACACAGAGCCAGCTACTTACTCAGACACTTATCCCTGGTTAATGAGCAAATGCTGCAGCTCATTAATCCAGCACGGTTACAAACATATCTTAACTCTGTAATAACCAGTAACCCAGTTATGCTTAACCTAATATGGTTACACCCAAGTTTTAACCCTGTAACGACCAGTAACCCAGTGCTATCAGAAATGCCCCAGTGTGTGGGCTCTGTCTATGTCCATTCATACCACAGTAGGACAAATGTAAGAACTCATCAGAGAGGCAACCCTGGCACTAGCCTCTAATGTAGTCATTCTCAGCCATGTGGCAATTTGTGTGTGACACAGACATTCACTTACGGTGCCCTTTGTTTTATATAAAGACTTTGATAAAAATGTGAATGTGGAGTTTCAAATGTATATTTATAGACATTTTTATGTGCAATATATTTGTTATTTTGATTGTAAGATGTCAGTATAATTATAAATTAATTATCTCTATCCTTCATAACGCCCTTGACAAATTACATATTAAATGTTACAGGTGCCTGAAAAATCTAGAATATGTGTTAGAGTGCCCTGAGCAAAAGGTTTTTGAGAACCACTATAATGCCAGTGGCTGTGCTTAAAGGGATAGTAATGTTTCATATTAAAAGTGCTTCTAATTAATCATCATAGTATTTGGACTTTGGAGAGTGTTATTTCAATTCTGTCAGACTTGTAGTTCAAGAGTAATTCAATGACAAAGTGTCCCCCTCCCACCCCATTTACTGATGTAACACTGCTCAGCCAGATCAGAAGGGAGGTGCCCAGGTAGACTGCACAGAGGGACAATCTTCAATTAAGATAAGGGAAAAACCTGAAAAACTTGTCAAGGGGGGGGTAAGGCTTTCATTGTTCTCATAGGAAGAGGATTGTCCCCTTCTGTTATCTGTCTGGTCTATGGACTACATTCCACATCTGAGAAGAGATGGCTTACACTAGGTAAAAGGGGCAGGAAGGGGAAACTTTGCTTGTGAATATCTCTCAAACCATAAAGGTTTGAGAGATAAGACTTATATTGTTCTTCATGTTTTTTTAATGCCTACAAAATAAAATAAAGATAAAACAAAGTATTACTATCCCTTTACAGTTATGTACTACAGCATGTAATCACTGTAATGAATACCAGTGGACACATTCCCCCAGCATAGAACTTTATTGCCAACAAGACCCACCCGCTAGCCTGTGCAGAAGAATGGCGCACACTGAAGTCATCTTTCTATGCCTTGATTATTACATTGGCATAAAAAGTTGTAGCGGAAAGGACTCCAACATGTCCACAGATAGTTCCCTTGTACTCGTCTAAGTAAAGTAAGAGGAGGATTTTGTGCATATATAGCTTTGTTAATTAACCTTAGGCAGGCATAAGGACAGAAAGCACATGCAAGCACCTGTTGGTGCATGGAATCGGTGTCATGCATTTGCCCTAATGTGTTTTAATATTGTCCTAGCACGGCAACTAATTAACCCTTTGAATGCCATAGGGGTACGCAACGCATTTCAAAGCACTCAGACTAATAAAGTGCCATACTGTGCCACCAACAAATATTGGTACAATTCTCAAAATTGATTTATATTACAAACAAATGCTTAGAATAACATATAGACAGTTTTAATTCCCTTTAAAAGTAAATACGCTTCTCTTAAGGTGACAGGTCAACAGAACTTGGCTGCAAAGCACCTCTGTCTCCATCTTATCTAAATGTTGTGTTGCATACATAAGCTGCTGACTTTTGTGATGAGATCACAGGTACGATTCCTTCTGATGACTCACCCATGCAGATAATGTTTGTGCAAGCAACACATCATGATGGACTGGTGCATCACTCACTACTCCTGTGCCAGCTACACTTTCCTGGAGATCGTTTGTAGTGATATGGGGGTTTTGCTTTGAATTCCCAAACAGTCTATGTGCAGTACTATAAGAGATTTTTCTTGGACTTCCAGATCTTGTCTTGACTTCAACAGTTCCCCTTAAAGGCATAGTAATGTTTCATAATAAAAGCAGCTCTAATTAATCATCATAGTATTTGGACTTTGGAGAGTGTTATTTCAATTCTGTCAGAGTTGTAGTTCAAGAGTAATTCAATGACAAAGTATCCCCCTCCCGCCCCTTTTACTGATGTAACACTGCTCAGCCAGATCAGAAGGGAGGTGCCCAGGTAGATTGCAGAGAGGGACAATCTTCAATTAAGATAAGGGAAAAACCTGAAAAACTTGTCAAGGGGGGCAGGGCTTTCATTGTTGTCATAGGAAGAAGATTGTCCCCTGCTGTTATCTGTCTGGTCTATGGACTGCATTCCACATCTGAGAAGAGATGGCTTACACTAGGTAAAAGGGGCGGGAGGGGAAACTTTGCTTGTGAATATCTCTCAAACCATAAACATTTGAGAGATAAGACATATCGTTCTTCATGTTTTTTAATGCCTACAAAATAAAATAAAGATAAAACGAAGTATTACTATCCCTTTAATTTCCATTTCTTAATGGCATGCCAGAGAGTAGAAATCGTAAGCAGCAAGTATTTAGATGTCTTTTTATAGCCTTTCCTTGTAAGAGTTGACTGTTCTTGAGGTAATTTAATAAGATCCAGTAAACATGCCTGGGAACCTTCTTGTCCAAGCTTCTGGATGTCCACTAAGTTCTGGGAGTGGGAGTGTCCAAATGATGAGATTTATGTCATAAAGCAGGCGGGGCTTCATTGGGGTGGGCAGGATTGGAAAGAGGGAGGTGGGGTTTGCTCTTAAAATGGATGGAGATTGGGAGGAACACTTCTGACTGGCAGCGAAGTGGGCGGAATTAAATTGAGCCCTGTAATTAAGTTGAAAAAAAAAAGGTCTGTAGGCCAGATCCACGGTGTTCCCAGGTATGGCAGTAGATTTGGCACTTTTAGTTTCCCCATATGTATGTATTGATAAAGGCCCTTGAGGGGGCCGAAACGTTGACAAATAAATAGAAAGAATTTTTTTGCACAAGACCTGTGTGTGCACTTTGTTCATGGTTTTACACCATTTCTTGGATATGTATATATCTATCTATCTATTTATATATATATATATATATATATATATATATATATATATATATTATATATATCTTTATGCTTTGAGGATGTTTCATATGATGCTACACGGAGACCTTTTCCATGCATCTTTTCCCCATCAGACCTGTATAGTGGTGATCTGGTCACTTTATTCATAGTGGTCATTACAGTTTTCAGCTCAAGTTAAAGGAGAAGTAGCACCTAATAATAAACTCCAAATAAGCATAATATGGCTAAGAAATAGTAATGGCCCTTACGAATATGGGCCTTGTGCCATCTTTTCAATCAGTCCTGTATGTCATGTCCCTGTAGGTAGACATGACAGTTGCTAGAAGGACCAAAGGACAAACTCTGCACTCGCCACATAGTAATCTTAACTCGTTAAGGACCAGAGCAATGTGCGCATCCCTCTGGTCCTTAAAAGGTTAAGAGGAAATGTGCTTCATTTTGCAAAAACTGGCAACAACTGTCATGTTCGCCTCCATGAACATGACATCCAGGACTGACTGAAGATATTATCTCTTGAACAAAGGTGCAGCAGCAACATTTACAAGGGCCATTAGGATTTTCTCTCTACAGTAAGTTAAATAGGGGCTTATTCTTAGGACGTGGTAGTTCTCCTTAAAGCCCTGCCTAACTAAAACTGCATGCATATCATCATGGCCTTATTCAGGAAGCCAAAGATGAGCAGTTGTGACGCACACCACTTGCACCATAGAGGACAAATAAACACAGAATTCCAGTGGATTTAACCCCTTAGTGATCAGGGCTATATACACAAGAGGACAAGAGCAATTTTGACCTTTTTAGTACGCCTTAGTTAAACCATATTTTTCACTAATTCATTTAATACACCCACACAAATGATATCCCATTTTTAAGCATAAGTAGGGCTTTCTTTTGACACCACATTTATATGTGTAATCCACCATTTATCTTGATAGTAATATAAAAATATAAAAGAAAAAGAAAAACATTTTAATAGGTTTTCCTGTGATAATTTGTGGTCAATTGGTTAATTTTTAACTGGACTGGATAAAAGGTGTGAATGTCCGTTCATACCTCCCAAGTGTACCTCTTTAGAATGGTACTGTCTTCTCTGAGATTAAAATCCCTATGTTCCCCTTTCCCTCCTTGATGTCCCTCTGTTTAGGAGATGAGACTGTGTGATATGTATATAAGTGTATCACATTGCTCCACAGCAATAAAACTCACATTAGTGTTCGTTTAAACTTCAGTACATGTGTTTATAAATTACTCTGTGTAAATAAATACTTTGGTCATTTATTCAGTAACACAAAGAGATGTCAACAGGTCATCAAGTGACCAAAACTTATCTAACCCTAGTCCTGCCCCCAGCAGCACCCCCAATTAAAATCCAAGTGCCTCCCTCTCTGTTCATTTTCCTGTTGGGAGCTCTGGGCTTAGATGCACTATATGTCAATGTGGTGTCAGTATGATATTGTGGTTGTGTTCGAATCACTCCAACAATTCGATCTGCACAAACATTGACATATTCACAATAATTGTCGGATGGAAGGGGAAGGTTGAAGAAGGTCCCTATTAGCATACAGGATTTTCAAAGTGTTGTCGGTGTGGAAGGGATCTCCTCCCCTCACAAGTCACCAACAGTACAACAGTTCTGTACAGCATTCTCTGTGCTTCCCTACCTAGCCAGTAGGGGAATTCAGAGAAGGCTTTCAGCACCATGGATAGCACTGAATGCCATAGGGATGTTCATTGCATTCAAAGGGTTACAATAAACAGAACTAGTACACCAAGCACTACACAATGTGCCCCCCCCCCCTTAGTATGTATATTGCATATATTCGACATACTAACTCCATCCGACTTTCACCTCAGGGACTGCCATTTAGTCGATTACACTTTTATTCGACTCAAGGGCTATATGTTCAAAGGGATAACAACAAAAAATTGTCGTTTGAAAGACAAAAATAAGTAACTGTATGCATGAACAACATATTTTCTGTAGAGTATACATCAAAAAACTGCTAATGTCAGTTGTGTACGACACAACTTCAGAATTGACGGGCAAAGGGGCGAGGCAAGGTTGTGGCTAAATTATACTCCAGTGTCGTATAGAGGAAAAGAAATTTGTCATAACTAATGACAAAAAAATGTCTTTCAAAAGACAAAATTTGTACGTTAAGAAAAAAGTGGAGGGAATGTGTTCTGAATGTGAGAATTTCTGTCTTTAGTTAAGACATTTTTGTAGTTAGTTAAGACATTTTTAAAGACATTTTTGCCGTTAGTTAAGATATTTTTTAAGAAATTTGTGTCGTTAGTTAAGACATTTTTTGTCGTTACATATGACAATTTCAGTCAGGACAAATGACATATTTCCAATCACAACCGACACTCTCTGAAAATATTAATGATCCCTACGACACTGTACTTTGAAATGTCATTACAAACAACAAAAGCTAATCCACTACTTCTTTTAACATATGGCCCCATGTTTAGTCGACTCCATTTTTTGTCTTCTCCATTTTTATTCTACTCCATTTTTTTTTTTTTTAAATATATTTTATTATCAGATCGCTCCATACATATCACAAATACAGAAAAATGCATGTAAAATCGTTCAGATACAGGAAAAATATGCAGACAGATGTAACAATGAAAAGAACATAGACATATCAATAGGGTGTACAGAGCCAACCTGAGGTTTTATTGTTATGTAAAAACCAAAACTCCCAAAAGAACTAACCTAGCTTAACTTTTGCTAAACTCCCCTACCCCAATTCCAATTCCTCTCTCTCCCGAACCCGCAGCACCCCCCCACACCCACCCACCAGCCAGCAAAGCCATAAGATCTCAATAAGTACAGGGTTCAAACACAACGCCACGCATCGACCATGCCTCACATCCATTCACGCAACCAGCAAGCATGACCCAAATCAACCAGTGCTGTCAAGTTGCACATCATCAAGTGCCACATTAGCATCAGCTCTATGTGTCCACCTTCTGCCATCATCCCCAGATCTTGTCAAACTTGTTTGGGGTGCCCGGATGCAAGTAAACCAATCTATAGTGTGGGATGCACTGTAAAACTAAATTAATCCACGCCCTGCAATTGGGAGCTCCGTTTGACATCCAGTTCATGGCCACCACCTTTCTTGCCAACACCAAGAGCTGTCTCAGCAGGGATCTGTCAGCTGCATCCTCAATCTCGTCAGGGAAAATAGACAATAAACACATTTTTGGAGTCACAGGAACAGGTCTCCCTAGCACCAGGACCACAATACGCATTATTCTTTCCAAAATCTCCCAACCCCAGGACAATCCCAGATCAATTCTACTCCATTTTTAGTTGACTACACTTTTACTCGAGTCTTTTATTTGGCACATTGGGGGAGATGTATAAAAAGCATTCTTAGGGCCATATGTTCAAAGAAGTAGCGAAATAGCTTTTGGGGTCATTAATATTTTCAGAGTGTCGGTTGTGATTGGAAATATGTCGTTTGTCCTGACTTGAAATTGTCGTATTTAACGACAAAAAAAGTCTTACCTAATGACAAAAATGTCTTAAAAAATGTCTTAACTAACGACAAAAATGTCTTTAAAAAATGTCTTACCTAACGACAAAAGTGTCTTAAAAAATGTCTTAACTAATGACAAAAATTCTCACTTTCAGAACTTCACATTCCTCCACTTTTTTATTGACACAAATTTTGTCTTTTGCAAGACATTTTTTGTTGTTAGTTACAACAAATTTTCTTTTCCTCTATACGACACTGGAGAATAGTTTAGCCACACCCTTGCCCCGCCCCTTTGCCCGGCAATTCTGGAGTTGTGTCGTACACAACGGACATTACTAGTTTTTTGTCGTATACGCTATAAAAAATTTGTCGTTCATGCACACAATTACTTATTTTTGTCTTTCATACAGCATTTTTTTGTCGTTATCCCTTTGAACATACTGCCCAAATATTCTCCCATTCAGAACTTCACATTCCCTCCACTTTTTTCTTAACGTACAGATTTTGTCTTTTGCAAGACATTTTTTTGTCGTTAGTTACAACAAATTTTCTTTTCCTCTATATGACACTGGAGAATAGTTTAGCCACGCCCTTGCCCCACCCCTTTGCCCGTCAGTTCTGGAGTTGTGTCGTACACAATGGACATTGCTAGTTTTTTGTCGTATAGTCTATAGAAAATATGTAGTTCATGCATACAATTACTTATTTTTGTCTTTCTTACTATATTTTTTGTCGTTATCCCTTTGAACATAAGGCCCTTAGGGCTCGATCCAAATGTTGGAGTTAAAACCAACTATAAGAAAGAAAAGGCCTTCGTGAGTTAACCAAGACCGGATAACGTGAGATTCAAATCTCCGTTACCTAGAAAGTTTAATGTGCGACAGCCTACTAAACACACAAAAACTACAAAACTGGAGTCACCCAAAATCTGACCTCATCACCATCACAAAACACACTCTAAATAACGTGAGGAATGTCCTAATAAAAGAAACAAGCGAACGTCCGACATTACCTAGTGCCCCAGCCAATCACTGCACCCCAAAGTATCAAGTTCAGTTGAATAAACTATATATAGACCCTGAATAACCTACGTACCTTTGTCTGTGTATCGCATTCTTTCGAGCAGAGCACAGGACCCAGGAGTGGAGGCTAGAGTGAGAGAAAGGGAGTTTAGGTGCATTACATACAGGTAGAAGGAGTTGGAGAGTTTGACAGCACACTTTGCGACACATAATACACTTTTGTACATACCAAATGCCTGCATTCAAACACACATACACACACACAGCCCATATTTGTTTTTGTTAGTAAAACACATACACTTTTATCTTTTTTTGACAGTGTGAGTCTGTGAGTGCAAGTGAGTGATAGAGAGTGAGTGAGTGGGTGTGTGAGTGCCTGTGTGTGTGTGTGAGAGGAATGGAGAGGAGAAGAGAGAGGGATGGGGAGAGCAGGAGGAAGAGGAGCAGGTGGGCATCTCTGGTCAGGGTAGGGGAGGGAGAGCCCTGGGGAGGAGGGGGAGCCACACTAGAGGAGGCACACAAAGTGCAGGGCCTGAGATGGCAGTGGGACGAGGGCTAGGACATGGGGTGCACCATGCACAGCCAGGGCTAGCACAGGCAGGGCTGGAGAGCCACAGTCAAGGCTCTCATAGAACCTCTGGGGGTGAGGAGGAGGAGGACAGGGTGAGAGACCCCAAATTTATGGAGGAGGATAACCTTGCCATGGTGGAGGCAGTCATCTCCAGAGATCGGATCCTGTTCCCCATGGGGAAGGTCGTCAGCATTGGGGCCAAACGAAAGTCTGCATGGAGGGAAGTCCTGGCTGCAGTCAGTGCAGTGTCCAGCTGCAGATGGTCACTGGATGCTGTAAAGAAGAGGTGGCCAGACTGCAAGGCCAGGGTACAAAAAAAGATGGGTCAGGAGCCTATGAATGCTGCCGGCACAGGGGGTGGCCTGCCCCTGCGCATGCACTACACGAAGTGGGAGGAGGCAGTGTGGAGGACCCTGTCCACAACAGCAGTGCAGGGAATCCCAGGGTAGAGTGACACCGGGGATGAAAGGAGCCTCCAGTCCACTGGTAAGTGCATCAAGGCCCACACACATCACACAAATCTTGGCACCACCAGACAGAGGCCAACACAGTGACACCTGAACACATGGACAGCATTCCACACCACAATTCAGCAACACAGCTTACAGGGACATCAAACAAGGACAGAATACTTGACAAGCCCAGCCTGAATGGTAATGTACCTGTTGAACCCCCCTCATGCTGTCTACAACAACATCATGTATAGCACAAAAACAATGCACACAATGTCATGTCACAGTTAAAGATATAACTGTAATGTGTATCACAAAGTCATACATAGAGTGACAAAGAGGTCAGCACATAACCCCTTGAGTGCCACAGGGATAAGCAATGCATTGTTTGACAATACATTGGCTAGTCCCCTGGCAATCAAAGGGTTATGGAGATAGCAAGGCACAGAAATTAAGTGTGTTCTGGAGTACTGTTACTGCATGTCAGGGCTAGGCGTTGTACATGTAGGTAGTTAGTCCAAGTGGAATAGTCAAGGTTCAGCTTTCTGCATCATATGTAGCCTGCAGAGTGTGGATGGCCAGGGGGCATTCACTGCCATCACCACTCTATATGTGATTCACAAGGCTCAACCATGATGGGGGGGACATTCACTAGGGTGTCAGAAAGAGGTGACAATGTGCACATGATAACTGCAGTGTCATCACATCTGCTATCCCTGTGTTATTCTGTGGAGCCAATGCACTGAGATCTAAACAACACGTGACATATCAGTGCTCAAGCTCCATAGCATAACATAGGAAAAGGGAGAAGTAACCTCCAATAGTACAGTATAACCATGCACATGTTTGCTGTGTGTTATGATCTTAGCTGTCCTGGCATGTTTTCTCGTGTCCTCCAGCTGATTGTGTTGTTGGGTTACACAGATCATGTTGGTTGTTGTGCTTGGTGTGTCTGTTACTGTTGCTGACATCATTGGTTGGACTCTGTAGTCATAGGTCATCCCTGGTGCATTGCTGTGTTCATAGGTCATAGTGTGTTTGCTGTGGAGGCCTAAGTGTATGTCATGTAGTGGGTTTGTGTCACTCAAGGTGTGATGGTTTGGTTTTGGTCAACACATGGATCCTGATGAATGGGGATAGCAAGGAGGTATATGCCTTGCCATCCACACCGCTCAGGATACACATGATGACCAAAGCTACATCAATGTAGGTTAGTAGAATCAATGTTTGGGATCATGTCAAGCTCAACAATGTGTGTCAGGATGATAACCAATGCATTGCAAAGCAATGCAGTGGATACCATCCTCCCACTCAACAGTTCACTATCGGAGTTTACTGAATGAGTCGAAGTGTCACATTAACATGTCAACACACCACCTTGCATACGAATTTGTCTCATTATGCTTCATTTCCATATGGAAATGAGCAATTGTCGATGCGAAGAGTAAACATTCGTAAACCAGTCGAAGGAATGTCGGATTGATGTCGATGTTGACATTTTTTGTCGGAATCATGTCAAAGTGACGTTGTAGAGACGGATGTACCAATGACCCTTCTCCGACGGTACATCGACATTCGTAGCCCTCTTCGACCTTTAGTGCATCTAGGCCCTGATCTCTGCTTCTATTTTCTTCACAATTACAATAAGAAGAGAGAGAGGCAGAGAACAGTGACAAAGTATATTTATATCTATAATTACATTGTCTGTGTCTTGTGGCTCCATTGGCACGTGATCGCAGCAGCGGTGATCATTAACCCTTGATGTGCCAGGACCATCATCTTTCCTTAAATGATAGAATCCTAACCAAGGATTTATACAGAGGTAGGATAATATTAGCATCATTTGCTTCTACACCTCTTTTATGCTGGTTAGCACCCTGTTTGCTCTTGCAGCAGCTGAGTGACACTGCTGTGAAGTCTATTGTCTATCAGTACTCCTAAATCTCTCTATAATGAAGATTCCCCAAGTTGTTTGCCATTTAGAGTATATGTAGCAAGTTTGTTTCTACAGCCCAAATGCATAATCTTACATTTATCTACATTAAATGTCATCTGCAACTTAATAACATCTGCCATTTTAGCTGAAGTTTAACTTTATAACCAATACTGCATATCACAGTAACTGTTTTGAAAATTGATTTGATTCTGTTAATCAGAGCCTTTACAATCTAAATTCCACACCCAGCCATTAGATCAACAGAAGCTGGAAGGCTGCAGCCCCCCCATACTTTCCTATTGTAGCAGCACAAAGTCTGAACACAATCTACCGACCAGAGTCCTAAACTCTGGTGGGAGTAAGCTGACACTGCAGTTTTGTTGTGACTCAAGCCTGTCTTAAACCACTGGTAAGCTCTGTACTATTTGTCAGTTAGAGTGTCCCCTAACCTCACTCACATACTAGAGAGGTATCCAATACATTGCTTTGAAATTCAGTGGATACCACTGTTATATTCTAAGGGTTAAATGATAACTATGCCTGTTTTCCTCACCTGCTAAAATTAAGTGTTATATATAGTAGCTTGACACAATTTTAAGCTTAGATTCAATTTAGAGACTGTTGTGTGTTCATGCCTAGGTTCACACAATTCTAAGTAGTTACACGAACAGTAGTTTGACTAAATGCTATGATTTTGCTTTCTTTACGCAATGTTGAGCCCCACCTTCACAAAATATTAAGTTGTCACACCAGGCTTCACTCAATGCTGATTTTTCACATCTGGCTTTATATAATAAGTGGATTATATTATGTATCCAACCAAGGTCATCATAGTGAAAAAGAACTAAAGGATTCCATACTGTGTTGTATGACTGTTGTATATTCTCCTTGAAAGCTGGGGGGGGGGGTCCTTCCAATAGTGGGTCCTTGAAATCTTATTGTTAAAACAGCTCTGACAAGAAAATAGCAAGTGTCGTAGTAATTAAGTTCAACATGTCTCCATTTCCCTGGGATCAATATTGTACCTGAGCCTGGGTATCTATATGCGTAAATGTAAGTATTATTCCTGGAATTCTTTCATTTTAGTGGGTCCCCTAAGCCCATTCCCAGATGTTTCCTGAATATAGATATAGATGTATCACTCATTCTGATATATTACGGTATAGTCTCTAATGTCGGGTTTAAAGGATTTAATAAAGGATATTGAGTTGTCTGTCTTAACAGTGCATGACCTTTTTATCTTAGATCTCTAATGGCTTAAAAAGTGTAATAAAACATTTACAGTATCTTGTATCTTGGTTTGCTAAGCCTCTTCATATATTGCACCAAGATCTGCAATATTGCTATTGATACAACAAAAAAGTATGCAATCAAAACTGAATGCTTATAAAAGTCATATGAGTCTAGTAACTGTTCTAATGTGTTATGTTCCTGACATTGTTTTTTGATTAGGAAATGTGTACAATGTTTTAATGGTTTACTGCTCAATAAGAGCTTTTTATATCATATCATCTGGCCTGTAGACTCCTTTTCTTAAGAGAAATGGTATTGAAGCGCAGAGCTAAAGGTTCCTGTTTGTTGAGGATAGCTATTTTGGGGCTTTACCAGCTCTTGTGAGATATCTTTAGCAGAAGGATATAGCCCATAATTATAAGACTATCTGACCAACATAAGCAGGAGGCTTCATAAGTTAACATATTACTCTTAGATGAACAACACATTGCTTAGGATCAGTACCCTGGAAGCTAGAGATACTTTCAAACATATTACGCTTCTGCATTTGAATGGAGGATATGTACAGATGTGACCTGACTTAACAGGAGGGTGTACTAATGTGATTCCATGTTGAAACTGGGCTGGAATAGATGTTTTAGTGCTGCGTTTTCCTAAAACTAATTTAATAAGTTGCTTATGCTGAAAATTATCATCTTTACACTGCTTGTGTCAAGGTAGTAGGAAAAATATGGGCACACACACAACTTACAGTCACCCTATATGTTTTGTGCCCTCATGTGACACTTCATCAGATATGTTTTGTACATTTCCCTACTCCCCATGGATATCTCATTAGGAGGGACACTCCTTCTTTGAGATCCAGATCCCTCTGTCTCCCTTTCCCACCCTGGTGTCCCTCTTTTTGCATTTAAGTGTATCAATTTGCTCCACAGCAACAAAACTCACATTAATGTTTGTTCAAATGTCAATATATGGGGGGATTCACTATTCATCAAGAGATGATAAAGAAGAGAAAAAGTGAAGATGACTTCTCTAGTTTATCACTTCTCCAGTTCCTATGTTATTTTATAGAGTCTATTCACTAAGATCTCAAAAGGTGAAGAAATCTTATTACATAGGCTCCGTAAAATAACATAGGACTTGTAGACGTGATAAAATGGAGAAGTCATCTCCACTTTTTCACCTTTATACCACCACTTTGTGAATCTCCCCCTATGTGTTTATACATTAGTCTGTGTAAGTAAAATACTTTGGCCTTGCGCTAAATCATGTATTCAGTTACACAAAAAGGTGTCAATAGATCATAAAATAACCTAAAAATTCTCAGGAATGCCCCACCCACCAGCCATGACCTGGGAAACCCCACCTAAAACTAAAATGTCCCTGTTGGGCTATTTGAAATGTTTGTAGGTATGCATTGATGCGGTTCTGATAGAATAGGAGAAATTCTCTGGGATGATGTACCTCAATACATGAAGTGAACTAGGATTAGAGACTACAAATAAGGCATGAGTGAAAAATCACATTTTTTTCTTCATTGGAATATTTACAGAATTTTTTTTTCCATAGAAAATCCATTAAAATGTCCTACTTTTTGCTACCAATGATGAAGTTCCTGTGGCTTGGCAAATTCCATCTATGCTTTCTAGTATCATGAAAGTTGCTAATGCAATACTATAAAAGCCAGAAATTCCTGTAGTGCTGCAAGGTTTTAGTACTACTCTGTATGCCGCCTGTGTACATGCTGTCTGTGTATGCAGTGTGTACTCTGGCCACTTGTCCATATATCTGTTGTCAATTGAACGTTATTACCATATGAGGTTTCCAGCCCATTGTCCTTTGCCCACGACACTAACCACCTGCTTGTACTAGTCAGACACAGCCATCCTTGAAAATGAACTGCGACTTGACATATGCCAGCTGGGCACATGATATACAGAGGAATAGGGCAGCATGTCAGCCTCCAAGATTTTGGCAAGTTTGCCAACCTGCAGGTACCCTTTTGGATTACATTCGTGCATTGTTTCACTTTTTTTTCTAATATCACAGCAAGTGTGAGTTGGCAGCATATAGAAGAACTGTGTAATTTAATTACTTTAACATAACTAGGGGAGATGGAGCTGGTGGGGTGCAGAACTTGTGGGGACTCTATGAGTGCCAAATAACTCAGAGTCATCCTTTTCACTGCTTTGCATTTTCACAACAGCAGTATAAGACATGGGTATTATTGTTACTGAGGAAAATATTGTCCCAGTCACTGATACAACTGCAGTGCTGCTATGATGTCTTCCTCAGCCCCATTCACCTTTAGGAGTGCTGCAACTGTTGCTAGTTGTCACCACTGATGTGCTTCAACTGTGTCTCCCAATTAGACCTGTGGTTTTGCTTCAGATGAGATCTCAGTGAGGATGTGCTAAGAGATGAACCTGCTTTACATGTACTGGAGGCGCGGGCATGCAGAGGAGAAGAGCTGCGCCCACTGCCCGCACGCACCACACCGGGAACGTAACACAGTCAGATATGTGTCGCTACTACGCTCCCTCATCGCCATCAACTCTTTAGTAATGCAGAGCGTGCTAGGAGTCATGATCTCCCGGCGCGCTCTGCATTACTGAAGAGAGCTCCAGGTATGTGACGGGGGGCAAGTTGGAGCTGATGGGTGGCAAAGTGGAGCTGATGGAGCTGATGGGTGACAAAGTGGAGCTGATGGGTGGCAAAGTGGAGCTGATGGGTGGCAAAGTAGAGCTGATGGGGGGCAAAGTAGAGATGATGGGGGCAAGTTGGAGCAGGTGGGGGCAAGTTGGAGCTGATGGGGGGCAAAGTGGAGCTGATGGGGGGCAAAGTGGAGCTGATGGGGGCAAAGTGGAGCTGGTGGGGGCAAGTTGGAGCTGGTGGGGGCAAGTTGGAGTTGATGGGGGGCAAGTTAGAGCTGGTGGGGGGCAAGTTAGAGCTGGTGGGGGGCAAAGTGGAGCTGGTGGGGCAAAGTGGAGCTGATAGGGGGCAAGTTGGAGCTGGTGAGCCAAAGTGGAGCTGATGGAGGCAAGTTGGAGCTGGTGGGGGCAAAGTGGAGCTGGTGGGGGCAAGTTGGAGCTGAGGGGGCAAGTTTGAGCTGAGGAGGGCAAAGTGGAGCCGGTGGCAGCAAGTTGGATCTGGTGGGGGCAAGTTGGGGCTGGTGGGGGGAATCTTTTACAGGCATCTCCAGACCAGAGGCAGACTGACCCAGGGGGTGCAGAGAGAGGACAATCATGAAAAGAGGTGGGGTATAAGTAGGCGGGGTATAAAGGGGTGGTACACAAGGGGCGGAGCCAAATGGGCAGCAAAATTAGGTTTTGACTAGGGTGGCAAAAATCCTTGCACCAGCCCTGAACGATGATGGTTATGATGATGACCAGTATTATTGTGTATTTTTAGGCATTTTTACTTGTCCAGACTTTCAAAGAGTTTATAAGCAGGCATATTGCTACTTTTCAGTACTGGAAGATTGACTACTTGTATCAGAATAAGGGGAGGACTGTGGAGGGACATATTCTAAATCCTCATAAATAATTAGGTCAGCATCGTCATCATGCTCTCCCCCCACACACTACTATTGTTGTTTTTCTAAAGTCTGAAAAAGTTTTTTGTCTTTATTCTCCTTAGAAAAATTTATATAACAATGACATTGGCCACTAGTTTGAGGTAGGGTGTCACTGTCAGATGCAGCAGTTGGTCTCACTACTGCTAAATCCTCCTCCACCGTGACAGCAACACCAGAACGTGACTTGTAATTATTAGTGTTCAAAGGCTTAGAGTACTACTACTACTTGTGGAGCTATTCATATCCTTTTTACGAGCAGCCTCGTCTACTCTGATTAACACCAGCATCTGAGTTTCAGTCTGTATGTCTATCCTCATTCTCATATCGATAACATACTAAGCTTCCCATTTGCTCTTGTTTCTTGCCCCAGCAACTTGTCTTCTGACCATGGGCTTGCTAGCTTCCAGTATTGAAGATTTATGTGCATGATTTTCTCCTGTACTGCATCTTTTCTTCTCTGACTGCATATGACCTATGCCTTGTGGCATGTAGTTACTTTGTGCCAAGTAAGGCCAACCTCCAGTCTTGACCTTTGGCTCTGACACTTGCCATTTTATTCTACAGCTGACTTGACTTTGCACCCCAGCAATGCTATACAGTGCCTTCTATGACCCTTGCCTGGTTTTTCCTGATGCAGCCCAGGACTCATGTACCTAGTCTTTGGGAAGATACTTGTGTCCCCCTCAATGCACTGGAGACCTCTCTATCATTCAAGGGATTAAAAGCCCCATTTAAAGCAATGGTAATTTTTATTTCAGTTGATGTGCCCCATAATTGCTCCACTATCTGTGCATGTGGCCCTATATTATAATGAAGAGAGGGAAGCAAATGTGAGCAGTGGAAGACACTTTATGAAAACCTCAACCACAGTGAGGCTGATGTATGAACTAGATGTGCAGCAATTTTGGGCAAACCAAGTGCACCGAAGGGAACAAATTTAAATTCCTGAAGTTCCCATAGATTTAAAACAGACTTTTAACCTCTTGAATGGTAGCGATGTCTCCAACACATTGATAACCATTGCATTGGCGGCTTCTCTATGGGTTATAAACCACAATTTAATCAATGTGCATTGCTCCAGTTCTTTTGAATAAATCAACCCTGGATTCTTCAGACTCGTTCTGCAAGCATTCTAGCAAATGTTTTCTAACTCACATATTTAAAATGTTTTCATACCTCCAGATCTGTTATACCTTTCCTTGTTCTAAAACAGTGCGTTCACTTTATAGTTCAGCAGTAATTCCCAGTAGAGTTCTCACAACTTGCTGTGATGTTTGGAAGGTTCTCAGTCAAGCGGAAGGAAATATAAAGGGACAGATTCAGCAGCCGGGTCTCACAGCTCGCAACCATCATCACAAAAATAGGCATACATAATGTATCTAGCTAGAAATGTTTGTCTGCTGTTTTCCAGATGTCAAATTGCTAGCAGTTCACATGTCAGTAGCAGCCGCCATCAGCTCTCAGATACAATTTTCTGTTTAGGTATAGTGGTTCTCTTTAATTATCTGTGCAGTGAGCGTAAGAAAGAATACAGTCAGTATTACAGGTGCAGTCATGCATTTATTCATACTTTCCGTTTCCAGTAAGTGAAACCTCTTAACCCAAAGTTGGTTAATGTTTGGACTTCCAGTTACTGGAGAATACAGCTCCCAACATCCCAAACCATCCAGTGGCTGTTTGATGATGATGGAAGTTGTCTCCAACAACTGGAGATCCAAAGACTGACTACCCCTCTCTTATCTACTAGAATATTAGAGATGTCATCAGCAACAAGAGGTTAAAGTGAAACTGTCACTTTAGAACAAATAGTTGATTCTTACAGAGCTTTCAAAATTAACTATATCTGCTTTATCCATTTAATACTTAAATCATTATTTTATAAGATGTTTAGCTTTATTTATGTGCCAGCATATACAAATTAGACAGTATTGTCAGGCATGCCACACCTTCCACACTGCCCTCCATCCCAACTGCCACTTTCTGCTGAGTAGTACTAGCACATTTGCACAAACTGTCAAATACATAAAGCTAAATATCTCATAAACTATTGTTTGAAATAAAAAGAAAATCTAACAAATATAGGTAGGATGTGAAAGCTCTTTCAGAATCACCTCTTTGTTTCTCTATAACCCTTTGAGTGCCAGAGAGGTATCTAACACATTGCTTTTCAATGCATTAGATACCATTCTGTCACAGGAATAAAGGAGCAATAAACGTTTATATAGAAAAAATGTATGTTGTGCTTTTCTTGCTGAGTAAAACAAGGAAACTCCCATTGCTGTTTCTATCACCTATTATGGAAAGCCATAGACAGTGATTCAGGCTCTCCCATAAAGTGCATTATAAAATTATTTTTCAACACCAGTTGGCGCTGTTGCTAGCAGCTTGAGTTTTAAAAAAAGTTTGAGCTATAAATACTTTGAAGGAGAAATATCTGACTTGAATACGGAAAAGCCCTATAAAAAGGTGTCAAATGTGTAGTCCACAGGCCAAATTCATCCTGAACCCAAAGTGGGCCAGCCTAATCAGTTAGCAAACATGAACAAGTAGGCCATTAAGACCTAACCACCTGCCACCAGATACCCCTGCATAACTAACACCCAACAGTTCTTGAGGATAGTTCAGTCTGTTAAAGCTCAATTATAAAGCTTTATGAAATCTGGTCCGATGGGAACAGATTTAGTAAAAAGCCATGGGCTGAACTGCGTAGACCCAAAACTGCTCCGTTCGGCCTTTTTGGTGGATCACAGAAGTGATCCCTTCAGCTGAAAGGCAACCTTGACATCTGGTTGGCAGCCACAACCTCCTGGGTTGCATGTGCAGTCCCCATAGACCAGCTTTGTCAGGAGTTCAAGCCCAGTATGGAGCTTTGGACACCTGCATTGTACAGAACAGGACATTATCCTATATGATGCAGCATCTATGCACTGGGGGATCATCGGGGGTCCCTTTCCATAGCCTTGTTCTGCTCCCTGTTAGTGTGTCAGTGCTCACACTGCAGCCACAGCTTAATCTGCAAGTCTGCCCCCAGTGGAACAGATCTGCTAATAGGTCAACTGTCTCATTTTACATTACTTTAAATACCATATTCTCTATAACTATGCAATTTTGTATAAAGTTTGTTATACTTTTTTATATGGATTTAGTTTTACTGCTAAAAAATTATATTTTTGAATAGCTAAAAATCTACTTCCTTACTGTTATCAATAAATAAACCCAATCGTGTGTCCCATTGCGGAAAACATTTGGATGTTCCTGTCATAATAAAAACAGTACCCTTAAAATGAGTGGCTCTTTACATGTTTAATAAACGGATTTGTTTATAATTTATCATACAAGTAGTTATATCTATAATTAAGTTTTTTGGGTGGAGGGTGTATAGTATTTATATATTAGTCAATTACTGAGCAAGGATATATTACCACCTTCAGAAGGTTTTCATGTGCCTTATGAATGATGGGCAGGGCTGTCTATTGTTTACTTTGTGGAGGTGAAAACTTAAAGGGATAGTAATACTTAAAATGTAAAAAAATATATGTTGTAGAGTTTATCCCCCTGAGTAAAACAAGGGTACTCCCACTGCTGAAAGGTGTTTCATTCAAAAGTTATTAATTTTCAAAGTTGAATTTTTTAGGTGCAATATCACAGTGGCCTGAAATTGTACAGTGGCGCTGTTGCTACACTATCCTATGGACAGCTCTGGTCCCGGGACCATAAATCTCCATAGGATGGTGTAGCAACAGCGCCACTGTACAATTTCAGGCCACTGTGATATTGCACCTAAAAATTCCACTTTGAAAATTAATAACTTTTAAATGAAACACCTTTCAGCAGTGGGAGTACTCTTGTTTTACTCAGGGGGATAAACCCTACAACATATTTTTTTTTTACATTTTAAGTATTACTATCCCTTTAATGTGGACCTAAAATGATGCACCACAAATACAGGTAAATGAAAATGCTATGCACATAACTGCATCTGTTAAAAACCCTTCAAAGGGGCAGTGTATCCTAATTATGAAAAAAAATATGTTGTATTGTTCTTCCTATATAGTAAAACTAGCAGAATGGGACAGCGTTGCCCGTCTGTTTTGTTTAGTTATGGCTGTATGAAGTTATGATTGTTTGATCTGTGTAATAAAAGTGTGTTGTTAAGAGTGAGTTAGTTATAATGCACACACACACTAATTATATATATATATATATATATATATATATATATATATATATATATATATATATACACATATATATATATATATATATATATATATAGACACACACACACACACACACACACACACATATACATAGACATATATAGCTCACCTTAAACCTTTGCTCCCCTCACACACACAGGATGGTCAGAGGTAGCTCACATTAACCCTTTCCTCCCCTCACACACAGTATGATTAGTGGTACCTCAAATTAACCCTTTACTCCCCTTACACACACAGAAACTATGGTCAGTGGTAGGTGACCTTAACCCTTTCCGCCCCAAACACTGAGAGACACACAGGATGGTCAGTGGTACCTCACAGTAACCCCTTCCTCCCCTCACACACAGGATGGTGATTGACACATGTCTGCCATATTCCCAGCCGTTATCCCAGATCTGTGTGTGTGTTGTCCCTCCTTCTCCCCCCGGTCCCGGCGTGAAGGAGCCCTGTGCCGCGGTGTATAGTTACTTTGCGCCTTGTAAAAAAGTGTAATTCTGCTTGGTGTTGTGCAATGCCCACGTCCCGTTCTCCACTCTGGAGGTGTTGTCTTGCTCCAGTTCTGTGTGGGTGCTGTCCTTCCTTCTCTCCCCGGTCCCGGTGTGAAGGAGCCCTGTGCCGCGGTGTATAGTTACTTTGCGCGTTTTAAAAAAGTATAATTCTGCTTGGCGTTGTGCAATGCCCACGTCCCGTTCTCCACTCTGGAGGTGTTGTTTTGCTCCGAATTAGGCTTGATGATCGATGTCGCTCTCCTCCCTCACACTCTGTAGTGTTGATGTGTTTGCAAGCCGTTTCTGCACTGAAACCGGAGCCTTTCTGTACCAGTGAAAGGCCCTTGGACTGCTAGAGAAAGGCTCCAGTTTGAGTGGTGAAACGCTTTGCAAACAGGTCAAAGGTAGAACGGTTGAGGGAGGAGATCGACATCGATCATCAAGGGTAATTCGGAGCAAAACAACACCTCCAGAGTGGAGAAGGGGACGTGGGCATTGCAGAACGGCAAGCAGAATTATACTGTTTTACACCACGCAAAGTAACTATACACTGTGGCACAGGGCTCCTTCACACCGGGGCCGGGGAGAGAAGGAAGGACAGCACCCACACAGAACTGGAGCAAGACAACACCTCCAGAGTGGAGAACGGGACGCAGAAGGACGGCAGAATGTAAGCAGAGAATGGAAATAAATCCAGAAACACACCGGCAGCATGGGGGGAGGAGGTGGTGAACTGTGGTCTGTATTGATAGAGATGGAGCAACGGAGCACCACATGACTGATACCCCCTTAGCCACCGTAGCATACTGTGGCAGTATAAGCTGTCCTAGTCTGTACCCCACAGTGTTGTGAACGCATTGAAAAGTGAGGTGTAGCTCCCCTTCTGGTATTGAACGAGTTAATTGTTATGTTTATAATGTGTGTGTGTGTGTGTGTGTGTGTGTATAGCTTGTGTGTGTCTCTGTGGTGTAGGAGAAAGTGGCAGCCATTTTGTTTTTTGAGTTACTTGTATACTGGTGGGAGGGCTGGATAGTGGAGGCGGACCAACTCATGCATGATTTTCATAGGAGTAGCAGCGGCCTTCGGCCACTGCAACTCCTATGAAAATCACGCCCCCATTGAATCACCCAATGAGAGCAGTAACTCCAACTTACTGCCACCCCTGGGTGTGTTTTGGCAGGCACAAAGTCTTCTTTTATACATATAGACAATAGTACTGCCCAAGCTGGAAGATGCTTCTTCAAAAATGAATACACAGGTAACCTGATATTTTTCTGATAGCTTGAGTTCAATATGTGTTGCTTCCAGGTAGTGCTGTTGATAAATCCATCCATGGGAGGCTTGTGACTGCAGCTATCATCTTTTCTCAGGCACTAATAGCAACAGTGCCACCTGGCTACAAAACATCTTGAACTCCAGTGACCAGACAAATGGTAAGTTATCAGTGTGATAACTTCTGTACATTACATCTCCAAGAATTGGGAGTACCGTTATACGTAATAGGAAAATACCCACAATATATATATATTTTTTTATAATTAGCTTTTACTGCATCTTCCTATAGATATAGTTTCCCTTTGAGAACAATATTTCATAGAATTGGATTGTCTATGTTAAAATTAATAATTTTGAAATACTTATAACTGAAATAAAATTATACATTTATCTGAAATGTTGCTTCCCATGTTAAATTTGGATGTATCACATTTTTTCAGCAAAATCTTCTAAATGTATTGATTCCAAATGTCACACACAGTGAGGTTTATGCACTAAGGAGTGATAAAGTGGTGATAGAGTGAAGACAACTTCTCCAGTGATATCACTTCTCCAGTTCCTTTGTTATTGTATGGAGCCTATGCACTAAGTCACTCCAAAGTTGTAGACATCTTAGTGCATTGGCTCTATAGAATAACATAGGAACTGGAGAAGTGATATCATTAGAGAAGTCACCTCCACTTTATTACTCTTTATCATGCCTTAGTGCACCTCCCCCATTGTATTTCCCTGCATCTGATAAGGTTATCAAGGGTTTTATCTGCAAATTTTTCTTAAAGGGATAGTAATACTTACAAATTACTAATCCCCATATTGTAGGCATGCTAAAAACACGTTCAGATCTGTTATACAAAACCAACTGACAGCGACTACATATACCATCTGCAGTGTAACCTAAATAAACTTTATTTATTCATTTTCATTTAAAGAATAAAAAGATGCACCATACATTTTGGGGAATCATTCCAAATAGAATTGATTCATTTGGCTGGAAAGACTTTGCAGGGGGTTATTATTATTATTAGTACTGTAGGTGTTAGTGTTTCTCGACACCTGTTTTTACACACTACATATTCTGTCTCCATAAAAATTCTGATAACTGGAAACAAACCTCAAGGAAAAGCAAGCCTAAATGTGAAACTCCATATACGATGATGCCATAGACCTGCTATCAGAGGAATTGCTTTTTCCCATTGCACATTATTAAGGCAATGTGTAGTTCAATTAGATCATTACTAGTGTTGAGCGAGCATGCTCGGCCGATGCTCGGATCGGCTCGAGCATCGCTCTGCTCGGCACATGGCGGTACTCGTACGAGTACCGCCATGTGCTCGCCCGGCATGTTCGGGTGGCGGGGATCTGTGCCGAAGGAGGCACAGATCTGAAGACGCTCCGCTGGACCACCAGGGACTGGAGGTAGGGGGCATTGCGGAGATGAAGGGGGCATAGCGGAGATGAAGGGGGACATTGCTGAGATGAAGGGGGCATAGCGGAGATGAAGGGGGACATTGCGGAGATGAAGGGGGCATAGCGGAGATGAAGGGGGACATTGCTGAGATGAAGGGGGCATAGCGGAGATGAAGGGGGCATAGCGGAGATGAAGGGGGACATTGCTGAGATGAAGGGGGCATAGCGGAGATGAAGGGGGCATAGCGGAGATGAAGGGGGACATTGCTGAGATGAAGGGGGCATAGCGGAGATGAAGGGGGACATTGCTGAGATGAAGGGGGACATTGCTGAGATGAAGGGGGCATAGCGGAGATGAAGGGGGCATAGCGGAGATGAAGGGGGACATTGCTGAGATGAAGGGGGCATAGCGGAGATGAAGGGGGACATTGCTGAGATGAAGGGGGCATAGCGGAGATGAAGGGGGACATTGCTGAGATGAAGGGGGCATAGCGGAGATGAAGGGGGCATAGCGGAGATGAAGGGGGACATTGCTGAGATGAAGGGGGCATAGCGGAGATGAAGGGGGACATTGCTGAGATGAAGGGGGCATAGCGGAGATGAAGGGGGACATTGCTGAGATGAAGGGGGCATAGCGGAGATGAAGGGGGCATAGCGGAGATGAAGGGGGACATTGCTGAGATGAAGGGGGCATAGCGGAGATGAAGGGGGCATAGCGGAGATGAAGGGGGACATTGCTGAGATGAAGGGGGCATAGCAGAGATGAAGGGGGACATTGCTGAGATGAAGGGGGCATAGCGGAGATGAAGGGGGACATTGCTGAGATGAAGGGGGCATAGCGGAGATGAAGGGGGACATTGCTGAGATGAAGGGGGCATAGCGGAGATGAAGGGGGCATAGCGGAGATGAAGGGGGACATTGCTGAGATGAAGGGGGCATAGCGGAGATGAAGGGGGCATAGCGGAGATGAAGGGGGACATTGCTGAGATGAAGGGGGCATAGCGGAGATGAAGGGGGCATAGCGGAGATGAAGGGGGACATTGCTGAGATTAAGGGGGCATAGCGGAGATGAAGGGGGACATTGCTGAGATGAAGGGGGCATAGCGGAGATGAAGGGGGCATAGCGGAGATGAAGGGGGACATTGCTGAGATGAAGGGGGCATAGCGGAGATGAAGGGGGCATAGCGGAGATGAAGGGGGACATTGCTGAGATGAAGGGGGCATAGCGGAGATGAAGGGGGACATTGCTGAGATGAAGGGGGCATAGCGGAGATGAAGGGGGACATTGCGGAGATGAAGGGGGACATTGTGGAAGAGGGGCATTGTGGAGATGAAGGGGGGCATTGACCAGGCACCCTCCCCTCATCAGAGCAGGGGGTGCCTGGTGTAATGCTCGTGTCGCCCCATTCAATTCAATGGGGCTCGGGTGCTCGGCCGAGCACTCGAGCCTCAGGGGGTGCTCGGTCAGAGCACCCGAGCATCGGGGTGCTCGCTCAACACTAATCATTACTAATAGGGAGATTAGCTCCATGTTATATTGACAAGAGTCTAGAACAGAGATAGACAAAGGGATGTCCTCCAGCTGCTGCCAGACTACAACCATTGGCTGACAGCAACTGGAAGACCACACATTGACCACACTGCAATGGAAAGAGAGAACAGCTGCACCTAACAGACAAGGTCCAAGAAAACCAAAACATGCATCCTGAGTTAGCTGCTTCTCTCATTCAGAGAGGAAATGAGGTCTGGAAGAAACTGAAGGGCCTCACATTGCCCACCACTAGTCTAGAATGAACAGCTGCATCTCAATGACAAGGGTCAAGAGGACCAAATCATACTTCTGGGGTTAGCTGCCTCTCTCTTTCAAAGAGGATTGCTTGGTTCTTTGTGGCTGGGCTGTCACCTGGGCAAGATTATTTGGCTCCTGTGGGCTAAAGGAGATTGTATGCTTGAGGAGATGTTAATATAGAGTCTGCTATATATACCCTGGCAGGCTCATTCATTGTTGAACATCTATATCAGTGGTTCTCAACCCGTGCCCTCAGTGGCTACTAACAGGCCAGGATTTGAGAATTTCCTTTTAAGAGCACAGGTGAGATAATCAATATGACCGAGCCTCTGATCAACACACTTGTGTTCTAGCAGGGAAATTCCTAAGTCCTGGCCTGTTAGTGGCCACTGAGGGCATGGGTTGAGAACCTCTGATCTATATCCATTAGCCTACTTAGAACCATGATATGCCCCAAACTGGCAACAAGAACTGGTGGAGATTCACTAAGGTGTGATAAAGAGGTGATAAAGCAGAGATAACTTCTCCAGTGATATCACTTCTCCAATTCCTATGTTATTCTATGGAGCCAATTCACTAAGATTTCTAGAACTTTGGAGATGTTAGTGCACAGGCTCTATAGAATAACATAAGAACTGGAAAAGTGATATCACTGGAGAAGTCATCTCCACTTTATCAACTCTTCATCATAATTTAGTGCATAACCCCCCCAGATGTTTTAGACACATTAACCGGTACCTTGGCAAAGCCCAATGCTTGTGATACAGAGGCTGATGTACTTAGTAAATTTTAGTAATTATTCAGCAAACCTATTGCACTAAAGTGGACAAATGCACATTCCTCAAACTCCAATTGATTTATGAGTTGGAGACCTCTCTAAAAGCCCAGTTTAAATAAATGGTAATTCTTCCTCTATGGGACAGATTCGTTCCATTTCCCCTTAGTACACCTACCAGTCTCACAATGCACACTCACAGCAATAGAATTGGATGTACAGTAAGTAGGAGCCAGAAAAGAGCTTGCCAGGAGACAGTCCCAGCAACATTTAACCCTTTGAGTGCCAGAGGGGTGCGTAACGCATTGCTTTGCAGTGCGTTGCATACCCCCTCTGGCACGCAAACGTGCGTCCATCAAGTCCAGCCCATGCCAAAAACTCCCCTGTTGATCCAGAGGAAGGCAAAAAAAGCCCTTTGAAGCCATTTCCAGTTTAGCCCCAAGTTGGTAAAAAATTCCTTCCTGACTCCAAATGGGAGTCAGATAGTTCCCTGGATCAACATCCTATCTGTATTGAAGCCATCTGTCATAATTTTCATATTGTTCTGTGCTGGATAGGCATCCACTGTTTTTTGAAAGTTGCATTATCTGCAAGTACAACTTTTGTGAATTCCCTAATTCCTCCCAACTGTCTTTCCTTTCCGACACATTAGATTTGCTAGCTGACGTTCAGGAAGAGGTTCTTGTAGCCGGTAGGGACTTCAAATTTCCTGAAGGTGGATTGTTCTACAGTCATGTCCTCTCTATCTCAAGCTTACATTAGGAAAATAAATAAAACCTTTCACACCCACAGATTGATTGACATATGGCATTTATGTCACACTACTAACAAAAATTATACTTCCATTCTCATCCCCACAACTCGTATTCTAGGGTCAATTATCTCTTTCTTCAACATCCTCAAATTCCGTTAATAGTCTCCTCAGAGATAGGTAATATTACCTGGTCCGACCATGCTCCAGTTAGCGCTCCCATAAAACATAAGGTTCCCACAAATCGCACTCGAACTTGGAGACTTAATGAACATCTTCTCACCCACCCAGAATTTGTGAAGCAAATTGAATCCACTCTTTCTTCCTACATAAAGGAAAATACAACCGATGGAGTATCACCTGTTTCAATTTGGGAAGCACACAAATATGTGGTCTGGGGGGAAATCATCAAATTGGGATCTTGGGCCAAGAAGCAGCACCAGAAGACACTTGAAGAAGATGACATAAGCAGTCTGTAGCCTCCTCTGTACTTCCACGCCTGCAACAGGTGAGATGTAACCTTAAAGCTCATCTAGACCTAGGTACAGAGAGGAAGTTTCTATCCTTTCATAGGTGAATATTTGAATTCAGTAATAAACCCAGCAGAATGTTGGCGATACAGCTTAAGAGTAAGGCCTTACAGTACTATACCCCTGCTCTTTGGAAATCAGAAGGTTCCCTAATTCAGGCGTCACAGGATATAGCAGCTAGGTTCAAAGAATTTTACTCGGGCCTTTATAATTTGAAGGACAGGACCAGGTGACAAAGATCTGTGCTTACCTTAATAAAGTTAATATTCTACATCTTAAAAGCGCCAACCATCTTTGCCTGGAGGAAGATATTACCCAAGATGAGGTATACAAAGTGATTGATTCTCTGCCGGTGGGTAAATTCCCTGGTCCAGATAGCCTATCACAGGCTTATTATAAGACCTTTAAAACTATCTTGTTCCCCCATGTTGACTTCATCATTCTTCTCCTTGCCTGGTGCCATTGGATCCCATCCGGCAATCACTGAAGCTCACATTTCAGTCATACCGAAACCTGGAAAAGACCCTACTTACTGTGAAAATTATAGACCTAGATTCTTAATTTGGATATCAAAATACATGCCAAAGTTTTAGCCTTCTGTATCTGATTAACTTGGATCAAGCAGGTTTAACTCCAGGTAGAGAGGCCAGAGACAATACCAGAAAGCTTATCAATATACTTCATTGGTCATAGATATCGAAAACTCCGCTGGTCCTCCTCACAACGGACACTGAGAAAGTTTTGACAGAATTAATTGGGATTATTTGAGGGAAACGCTTTCTGCTTTTGGCTTTGGTCCCTTGCTCTGAGACTGTATTCTTTGTTTATATAAGAACCTAATGCTAAGGTGAGAGTGAATGGTACTCTATCGAATCACTGTCCTATCTCCAGTGGCACCAGGCAAGGCTGCACCTTATCTCCTTTATTGTTCGTTCTAATTATAATTCGGGTGTGCTTCTGGCCGATAGTGAGCATAAATTATCCATGTTCGCTGATGATATATTACTTTTTACAGATGTGAGTGCTTAATACTCCATACCTATATATCTGGATGTAGGATTGCTCCTCAGTAATGTTAATTGTTCTGCTAAGAATGTGATTTCAATGGGTCATCATTGACTAGTAAGGTTTATAGGATTTTGATTATTACTTGTTTCTTTGCACTACCACCATCTGTTATCTCTGTATCTCGATGTAATTCTTGTTTTCTGGCCTAGCTTTGTAACCTTGAGGTCAGTTTTCTTGTTATTATGTATTTCTTTGTCTTAATAAAGATCTAATTATAAAAAAAAGGAAATTCATAATCTTCCATGCAAATCAGGAGTAAAAGCAACATTTAACTGTTAGTCATTTTCCCTAATAGTAAACTACTGAAATAATTTTTGTAACCCTTATCCCAGGTCACTTCATGTCCCCACATGTTACTCCAAAATAAAACAAGGCACAAGAAGATGAGAAAATGGCTGTTCAGGGGGGTTCCACTTGTCAACCAAGGTTCAGATTTACATCTCAGGCGAACCTTGGCAAGGCACCCTAGGGACCCTTAACCCCACCTTAAGCCATGGCCCCAGTAATGTGTCCACGTGTGTGTTTGTACATGTCTGTGTTTGTTTGTTTGTTTTTGTGTGTGTCTGCTGTCTGTCTTTGATATAGCTGTCTATAAAAAGAAGGTATATTTGAATACTTTTACTATGTATATTTGTATATGTACAGTATGATATGTGCATGTACTGTATTCCCTTGCTAGTATAATGTAATGCTCTGCTGGCCTCCTGGGTGTTTTTTCTCATACTTGAGGTTTGGAGAGCTGACTATGTCACTGTTGGGGTTTGTAAGCATGCTGTCTGTTACAATTTATTTCAAAGGGGATAATATCCCTTTCTATGTTGCATCTGGTATACACAGTGTTGTAGAGCCCATGTGGGAGCCATTGAGATTGCCTATATGGGGTTTAACTACAGTGGAGTCCATGTAGTATGAGTTTAAATGTGTGATGTTCACTTATGTGGGTGAGTATGAGTGTGGAGCTATGTTGGTTGCTATGTGTGTGAGTGTGTGTGTCAGTTCACTGTGTGTGACTTTCTGGGGATACTGTATGTGTAGGAGAGTGTGTGAGGACACTGTGGGTGACTGGGGATACCATATGTGTAGGAGAGTGTGTGTGAGGACAATGTGTGTGCTTTCTGGGGATACTGTATGTGTAGGAGAGTGTGTGAGGACAATGTGTGTGACTTTCTGGGGATACTGTATGTGTAGGAGAGTGTGTGAGGACACTGTGTGTGACTTTCTGGGGATACTATATGTGTAGGAGAGTGTGTGAGGACACTGTGTGTGTGACTTTCTGGGGATACTGTATGTGTAGGAGAGTGTGTGAGGACAATGTGTGTGCTTTCTGGGGATACTGTATGTGTAGGAGAGTGTGTGAGGACAATGTGTGTGACTTTCTGGGGATACTGTATGTGTAGGAGAGTGTGTGAGGACACTGTGTGTGACTTTCTGGGGATACTGTATGTGTAGGAGAGTGTGTGAGGACAATGTGTGTGACTTTCTGGGGATACTGTATGTGTAGGAGAGTGTGTGTGAGGACAATGTGTGTGACTTTCTTAGGATACTGTATGTGTAGGAGAGTGTGTGAGGACACTGTGTGTGACTTTGTGGTAATACTATATGTGTAGGAGAGTGTGTGAGGACATGGTGTGTGACTTTGTGGTAATACTATATGTGTAGGAGAGTGTGTGAGGACACGGTGTGTGACTTTGTGGTAATACTATATGTATAGGAGAGTGTGTATGAGGACACAGTGTGTGACTTTCTGGGGATACTGTATGTGTAGGAGAGTGTGTGAGGACAATGTGTGTGACTTTCTGGGGATACTGTATGTGTAGGAGAGTGTGTGAGGACAATGTGTGTCCTTTCTGGGGATACTATATGTCTAGAAGAGTGTGTGAGGACACTGTGTATGATTTTGTGGTAATACTATATGTGTAGGAGAGTGTGTGAGGATACTGTGTGTGACTTTGTGGTAATACTATATGTGTAGGAGAGTGTGTGAGGACAGTGTGTGTCACTTTGTGGTAATACTATATGTGTAGGAGAGTGTGTGAGGACACTGTGTGTGACTTTCTGGGGATACTGTATGTGTAGGAGAGTGTGTGAGGACACTGTGTGTGACTTTCTGGGGATACTGTATGTGTAGGAGAGTGTGTGAGGACACGGTGTGTGACTTTGTGGTAATACTATATGTGTAGGAGAGTGTGTGAGGACACGGTGTGTGACTTTGTGGGGATACTGTATGTGTAGGAGAGTGTGTGTGAGGACACTGTGTGACTTTGTGGTAATACTATATGTGTAGGAGAGTGTGTGAGGACACTGTGTGTGACTTTTTGGTAATACTATATGTGTAGGCGAGTGTGTGAGGACACTGTGTGTGACTTTGTGGTAATACTATATGTGTAGGAGAATGTGTGAGGACACTCTATGTGACTTTCTGGGGATACTGTATGTGTAGGAGAGTGTGTGAGGACACTGTGTGTGACTTTGTGGTAATACTATATGTGTAGGAGAGTGTGTTAGGACACTGTGTGTGACTTTGTGGTAATACTATATGTGTAGGAGAGTGTGTGAGGACACTGTGTGTGACTTTGTGGTAATACTATATGTGTAGGAGAGTGTGTGAGGACACTGTGTGTGACTTTGTGGTAATACTATATGTGTAGGAGAGTGTGTTAGGACACTGTGTGTGACTTTGTGGTAATACTATATGTGTAGGAGAGTGTGTTAGGACACTGTGTGTGACTTTCTGGGGATACTGTATGTGTAGGAGAGTGTGTGAGGACACTGTGTGTGACTTTGTGGTAATACTATATGTGTAGGAGAGTGTGTTAGGACACTGTGTGTGACTTTGTGGTAATACTATATGTGTAGGAGAGTGTGTGAGGACACTGTGTGTGACTTTGTGGTAATACTATATGTGTAGGAGAGTGTGTGAGGACACTGTGTGTGACTTTGTGGTAATACTATATGTGTAGGAGAGTGTGTTAGGACACTGTGTGTGACTTTGTGGTAATACTATATGTGTAGGAGAGTGTGTTAGGACACTGTGTGTGACTTTCTGGGGATACTGTATGTGTAGGAGAGTGTGTGAGGACACTGTGTGTGACTTTGTGGTAATACTATATGTGTAGGAGAGTGTGTGAGACACTGTGTGTGACTTTTTGGTAATACTATATGTGTAGGCGAGTGTGCGAGGACACTGTGTGTGACTTTGTGGTAATACTATATGTGTAGGAGAATGTGTGAGGACACTCTATGTGACTTTCTGGGGATACTGTATGTGTAGGAGAGTGTGTGAGGACACTGTGTGTGACTTCGTGGTTATACTATATGTGTAGGAGAGTGTGTGAGGACACTGTGTGTGACTTTGTGGTAATACTATATGTGTAGGAGAGTGTGTGAGGACACTGTGTGTGACTTTGTGGTAATACTATATGTGTAGGAGAGTGTGTTAGGACACTGTGTGTGACTTTGTGGTAATACTATATGTGTAGGAGAGTGTGTTAGGACACTGTGTGTGACTTTGTGGTAATACTATATGTGTAGGAGAGTGTGTTAGGACACTGTGTGTGACTTTCTGGGGATACTGTATGTGTAGGAGAGTGTGTGAGGACACTGCGTGTGACTTTGTGGTAATACTATATGTGTAGGAGAGTGTGTGAGGACACGGTGGTGGTGGTAGAAGCAATACCACACAAAAACATTTGCTAGAAAACTTGTTCGGGGGGACAGGTAACTTTTCCATTCTGCACTGCCCAACAATGGCCCTGAGTTTGTGGGTTTGTGTATATTTGTGTTCTTCAAACTTCAGCATCATTATTTTAAAAAAGGCAGATTTGTTAATAGTTTTTTTAATGATTGAATTAACATTTGCTAGGAAGATAATGATAAAGCTTTGCACCTGATATTCCACCTTATCTCTGAAACGCCTGGGATGTCTGAGAGGTCTCCTACACATATCAGTGTGTGTTTATGCATGCTGGCATCTCGCTGCATATTTTACAGCAGAAATGATAAGCTACACAGTCTCTGTGATGTGGAAAATACAGTCCCTGGAGATTAACCCCTTGGATACTAGAAATGTCTTTGAGGCATTATTTTCAGAAATGTAGGTACACAGCCATTTTAAAAGAATAACAAATGTAATAAAAAATTTAAGAGATAAGTGAATCAGACATTAAAACCAACATTATAACAGAGAAAGGATATATTAGTAAAGGAGAAATGGGGAAAGGAATCCGTGAGGGCGATGGACCAAGGGGTGATAAAGCAGTGATAACTTTCTCCAGTGTGATAAACTCTCCAGGTCCTAGGTTATTCTATAGCAAATATGCACTAAGGTCCCTATAGTCAGAGATCTTAGAGCATAGGCCCAATAGAATAACATAGGTATTGGAGAAGTGATATCACAGGAAATGTTTTATCACCTCGTTATCACGTTTGAATCTCTCCCTTGTCTTAAAAAAAGTTGCACTCTAAGGCATTTATAGTCCAAGTCATTTTTTTAGGTTTAATCTTTGAGCTATACGTGGCATACTCCCTTTGGCACGCAAGGGGTTAATATGAGTTCACTGAAGTTTTTGGCAAGTTGTCTGTTTTTATTGTGACTATCGTTTGAGGCCTCTGGCCTCTATACACATTAGAATATAGACTTAGTTGCATCTTGCTAGCAGAGAAAAAGGGACTCGAGAGTAATTATTTGTGATGTTTTGAAGGAAGATTCATTCCTCTTTATAATAACCTCCACTAACCTTAAAGAGGAACTTTCATGTGAATAACATTATCCCCCAATACTTTACTAACCTAGAGATATGTACAATCATATTGTTCTTAAAGGGACAGTAATACTTCATTTTTTCTTTATTTTATTTTGTAGGCATTAAAAAACATGAAGAATGATATGTCTTATATCTCAAACATTTATGGTTTGAGAGATATTCACAAGCAAAGTTTCCCCCTCCCGCCCCTTTTACCTAGTGTAAGCCATCTCTTCTCATATGTGGAATCTGGTTGTAAGACCAGACAGATAACAGCAGGGGACAATCTTCTTTCTATTAGAACAATGAAAGCCCTGCCCCCCTTGACAAGTTTTTCAGGTTTTTCCCTTATCTTAATTGAAGATTGTCCCTCTCTGCAGTCTACCTGGGCAACTCCCTTCTGCTCTGGCTGAACAGTGTTACATCAGTAAAAGGGGCGGGAGGGGGATACTTTATTATTGAATTACTCTTGAACTACAACTCTGACAGAATTGAAATAACACTCTCCAAAGTCCAGATACTATGATGATTAATTAGATCTGCTTTTATTATGAAACATTACTATCCCTTTAAGCTCCATAAGACAGCGGTATTGAAGAAAAATAATTCTTTGGCAAGAACCAGAGGACAAACAGCGCAGACATCTTAGAGGAAATGTATCTCTGAGTATGGCTGTCTGTCCCATTCACTGACCGGATTGGTGGTGACATCAGTTGGTTACCTTATGGTAACGGAAGTTCCTGAGCTCGCAGGCGCACAGAGCTTCTCTTGTAAACTCTGTGCAGCCTGATGACTGCCAAAGAGTATTTTTCTTCAATACCGCTGACTTATGGAGCTTAAGGACAATATGACTGTGCATATAGCTAGGTTCGTAAAGTATTAGGGGGCAATGTTATTCACATGAAAGTTCTGCTTTAATCTGGGGGAAAAAAATCCTAATGACCACAAAGAATCAATTCTAGATGGTTTGACTTTCCAAAAGTAATGTTTATATATACTGGATTTCATGTCCATTGAGGCAGATATGATTATTTGTTGCAAGACTCCTCCTCCTCCTCTCACTGAAGGTTTCCTATTGAGGATCCAGTGGGAGGAGCTGAGTCCAGTAGCCCTGCAAAAAAAAGAAACAAGTCTACCTCAATGTAGACGATATCCAGTACCAATTAAATATTAATTTTGGGGAACAAATCCACCCAGAATTGTTTCATGCTGGGCATTATGATTTTCTGCTCAAATTAAGATAAGTAAAAGTTTATTAGGAGATTTTAGCAGACAAGCAATGCAGTAAAGAAGCTGGAAAAGCCAAAGGATTCTGGGTTGTATTGTAAAATACATTGGCTGCAGAAAAAGAGAGACATGACTGTCATTTTATAAATAACTAGTTAGACCACTTATTATTCAAAATTGAGACAAGATCTAAGCTTGAAAGTTAAAACCTGTTAGTCTGACTTCTGTAGTGGATAAATATATTAGAAGGATTACTAACCAATAGTATTCTGGACTATGTGATGGCCAGTGATATTTAGTCATGTGTATCTCATGTTGTCCATGCAATCCCATATCAACTTCCTGATACTGTAATTTCATTTTTGAGCACAATACATGGAATTGACTTCCAATGGAAAAGACAGGGGCTAGAACAGTAATTTAAAAATGTTTCAGATTAATAAAAAGGTATTCTGAGGATTATGCAAGACAAAGCTATTTAAATAATAATAATAATAATAATAATCATGAAATGATCAGATTAGACTGGCCAGTTGGTTCATCTCTGTCATCAGTTCCCTGTGTTTCTATATACTTAGCCTCTTGGACAATATGTACAAGGTCACATAAATACCATTACACAATATGATAAATCCAAAGGACACATCACCAAGCCTAACTTTATAAGTTCTCTGAAGACAACTTTTATTTTCCAATTTGAAGATCTTACATAATCAGATCTACTTGATCAATCTCCGAGGTGCCACAAATACATTGTTTTTAATATTGGTAAGTGTTTAGAATATTTATCTCTCCTGGACTTCCTGGTCCTCTCTATGAACTAAGCCAATAATCTTGCAGGCTCTGCTATTACAAATATGAGAAACAGGAAATATAGGACACTAAAAATGAGCAGTTGTGAGTCAGATTTATCTTGTTATCTGCTTATCCTAAAATCCATAGTTGTGCTGATAAACTATGTACTTCTGAAATCTGTTTTATGCCTCTTTCACATGGGCGACATTATTGCAGCAACAGAAAATCATGAAAAAAGCATGAGTTGTGAATTATTTTGTCCTAGGGGGCATTTTACACAGTCAACATGCTCTGTGATTTTCCCAGAGATGCTGTATACTGGAACTGTAATCAGACTGTGAGGTAATGCAGATACAAATTTGTAGCATTGATTTCAATGGAATCTCATTGAAATTGCACTAAAGTGGAACTATCGCTTGTCTACATCATGCTCTCATATGAGCAAGAAAGCAAAACCAACTGTAATAGGTCAAGTAATTTTTATTTTGTTTTATCTCTCTGGTTTTTAGAAAATCAACTTACAAAATTCAGTAGTGACATCACTGTGGAGCTTGCTTGTGATACAAGCTGTACTGCAGACATCTAATTATAATGCCGGAAGTACCCCTGTGGCCTTGTATGCCTGCCCACCACCTTTGCATATTGTGAAGTGTCTACACAGCTGCTTGCAGGCAACAGCACCATGAAGAAGCAAAGCATGCAATGAATAAACTGTAAGAAGCAACATCTGCTTCAGATATGGTATAGATGAGGCTTTCCCTTCTCCCTGCATGTATCACATAATGGGAAAACAGATGTCCTATATGCCCAGAGTGACATCCTTGCCCTCTGGTCCACACTGAGAGCTGATACTCACCGACAAAGAAAAAGAAGCAACAAAAGCTCAACATGAATGTGGTTACTCTGCAGAAATCCACCACCAGCTAGATATGAAAATCCTGGGACTCACTTCCTTCTCAATGGACTCTCCTCACTTCCACCTTGGCTGAGTTACTACTTGGATGGGCACTAGCCCATCTCATCCCTTGAGAACTCTCATGGACTGTTTTTGTTTGGGCTTTCCACCATCCTACCCATAAGGGTATCGTTTTATAGAGCTCACTTGCCTCTGGGGTCCCTCCTTTATTTTTTAGGATGGTAAATTGCCCTTCATTCACACCCTATTCTCCTAGGCCCATGTTCCTCCTTATATCTGTAGTTCTGCCCCCACCCTGACTCCCTCATGCCACAAGCATATTTCAGAATTGACTGACACTCTGTTAGTCATCCAGGGCCTCCTCCCTTCAGGAACTGGTGGCCGGGTCACTGTCAAATTCTATTGTTGACCCCTCTGGCCAACTCTCAGAACACACTCCCTCAAATATAACAGGCCTCTATTCCCATTACAACAATCGTATCTCTTCGGGGGATTCAGACCCCAACTGCCTACATGAGTTGACCCTGTGGACAAATGCTCCAGGCTCATTGGAGTCTCTAGTTATAATTTATGTACCCTGGCCCCTAGCTTTGTCAAAGTAGTTAAGAAAAATCTATTTGGGCAGATATCGCATCCTTATTTCTTGATATATGCACCGGTGTCTTTCATGTTTTTAGTGTAGGACAGCTATTGGGTCTACCAGGTGTTATGCTCATGATAAATGAGTAAGATTTTGACGTTATATTTGTGCTTTTATGATCATAATTCAGTAAGTTATAGAGTTTTAGTTTCACCACAAATGCCAGTTTTCAGCACTGGAAGGGTTCATGTCAAATAAAGGTAATTTACTCTAACAGGTCTTAAGAGACAGCATGACCAAAGCCAGGGAATCCAGTTTCAGGCTTGGGGGCTGGGAATGGGCTGGAATATATGAATCTGGGAGGGGCTTGTATCTTTTAGAATCATGTGTAGCTATCTTGTGAGTAGACTTTTTTGGAATGAGGCAGTTGAGTGATTGATGTGGGGGAAGATGTGACCATCATCTAGCCAGCCTGGCTGAGGCCCAAAGTCCAGCCAGGATGCAATGTGGTGTGTAGGCCCAGGAACTTTCTTCAGAAACATCAGGTACCAATTTGATCCACCAAGGGAGAACTGTTCCAGAAGTCACAGCCTGAGAGTCATTTTTTGGATGACTGACCCCCTCCAGTGGAAGCAGCCAAATGCATTGCACAAACGTACCCAGTTCTCCTTGCTTGCCTCTTTTCCTGCTGTGCCATCCTTGTAATTGTCCCAGGACAGCTAAGTATAAAACTGTTATTTGCACTGCAGTAAGCAATTGTCTAGTTAGTATTATTAGATGTTTTGCTAGAATATATCTGATAATATACAGTGTATTGTTCTTATTATAATATTATTGTTTGTTAATAAATATTATTGCTTGTTGCTAGTACTGGGATGTTATTGTGTTAATTGTGGTATTGGTCATTAGAACAAACTTCTCCTTGTATACCTATGTGCATCAGTCAGTGTTTGTTAGTGTGAGCATACTGTAATCCAGTATATGTATATTGACTCCATCTTGGAGCAAACACATGATCTGAGGCCATCTTGGAAATCTTAAGCCACATGGTCAAAGTCTCCATTTTGGATCCAAGGGTATGTGCATTGACTCCATCTTGGAGGAAACACATGGTCTGATGCCATCTTGGAAATCTTAAGCCACATGGTTAAAGACTCCATTTTGGAATTAAGCACAGGGTATATGGGTTTGCAGTTCTTTTCACACTCACATTTTAACACTGCTGTTATTGTGAAACTCTTTGTGCCAACAAATGCACCCGAAGCCACGAACCACCAAACAGTGTAGGGTACTCGCCTACCTCCTTTCGGGAGGAGATGCTCTCGCGTCCACAGGATGCTGTTTCCCAGGAAAACTGCCTTTCAGTTGATACAGGACAACTGATGGTGTTAAGACATTTCCTCTCATAGCAGTGTTCTGATTAACAGCACCCAGCTCTACCCTCCAACACAGAGGGCCATGCCTGACATACCTCAGTATGGTCCCTTAAGATTCATGATGCTCCTTCGTTCCTCTATACTCACTTCCATGAGGCCCCAGAAGCATACACATAACCCATTGGAGTATATCTCTCTCTTATCCCCCCGCCACCCCCCTCTTTTCCATGAATCTGCATAAGATTACCCCTCTAGTTTAAGGGTTGATTAACATGTAGTCTGGTAACACTATCTGTCTCAGGGTTGATCTGATGTTAACTGAAACTTCCCCACCTGTCCTTACCCTCCTCTCACTTACACTTGCTAATAATGTACAACCCTTGTCTCCATCACCCCAGACCAGGTGTAGGTGTTGTTTTCTGGAATAGGCCCAGATTACCACTCTCCCAGTCTCGGAGAGAGATGAATCAGACATCCCTATCACAGACTCTGAAATTAGACAGGCAATTAAACACCTATAGGTAAAAGCCCCGGCCCTGATGGGTTTTCCTTGTTGTACTACCGTACAATTCTCCCTACCCTACTTTTTCATCTCCTCTCTACTTTTAACTCAATCCTGAATGGCAAACAATTTCCCCCTTGAGCTTTGATGGCACATATCACAGTCATCCCAAAGCCCAATAAGGACCCTTCTCACTGCAGTAGTTTCAGACCTATATCACTTTTCAACGTGAACATAAAACTTTTTTCAAAGATTCTTGTAAACCAACTACGTCCATCTTAAACTCCTTATTCATCCTGACCAAAGTTGCTTCATTCCGAGTCGCAAAGCCCGACAACACGGCAGTCTCCGTATTCCATCTCACCAAGCAACATGGCATCCGATCAGTCTTCCTCTTGAAGGACGCAGAAAAGGCTTTCGACAGGGTGAGGTGGTCATACCTTAGAGTGGTTCTGCAACATACCAGTATTGGGCCTCACATGCTTTATGTCATTCTTAGCCTATATTCCCACCCCTTGGTGAGAATGTCTGTTAATGGGTCTCTCTATGAACCTTTTCTTTTCCACAACGGCACCCATCAGGGTTGCCTATTGTTCCCCTTAATCTTCATCCTGGCTCTAGAACCACTTTTGAACACAGTTCGCTTTTGTCCACAAATTCAGAGCATGTCCTCAGGAACATAATTTTTTAAAACAGCAGCTTATGCGGATGATGTCCTCTTCTTCCTCTACCACTCCATGCTCTCCCAACCTGTCCTGCTTCACGTCCTGGAGGAGTATTGTACCTTCTTTCAAGCAAAGATTAATTACGGCAAATCTGAAATTGTAATTATCCATCTTGACCTGAAAGAACAGGCCTTCCTGCAGTGTATATATAATTTTCTCTGCATACTTCTCCTCATAAGCCTCTCTGACGTGTTCTAAATGAAAATACCAGATTTCCTACTTCTCATCTGTCCTAGAAAAAAAAAAGTGGTGATCATTCCTTTTCATTCTTCTCTCCCTTGGGTGGCTCTGGATGTAGAAACTGATGAAAATGGCCAATTTCTCACTCTTAAGGGTTTATTATATAATAAACCGTTCTCCATAGTTAATGTTTATGCTCCTAATTCAGACCTACTGTCTTTTATCTCTAGAATCCTTACTATGCTTGAGGAGAAGGCTGATGGTCAGGTAATACTGGGAGGAGATTTTAACATCGGCCTTAATCCCCAATTAGACTGCTCACAAGGGACATCCCATCTCAAAGTTGCACAATTACATAAACTACATGCCAGACTCTCCCATCGCCAACACATTGATGTTTGGAGGCTTCTTAATCCCACTACTAAAGATTACACTTACTACTCCTTCCTTCATGCGGCATACAGCAGAATAGATTATCTATTCCTCTCACAATATTCTATACACTATTTATCGTCTTCAACGATTGAACCCATATCATGGACAGATCACTCTCTGGTATCCATCACATTATCTCTCCCTGAAAGGGATGTCTCCTCTTCTACATGGAGGCTAAATAACTTCTTCTCCAGGATCCCAATTCTATCTTTCACCTTTGAGACACGTTGTGAAATACTGTTCACTAAAGTCCACACCCGAGATTTCAGAACCTCTGGAGTGGAAAGCACATAAAAGTGTTATGAGAGGAGTATTGTACCTTCTTTCAAGCGAAGATCAATTACAGCAAATCTGGAATTTTAATTATCCAACTTGGACCGAAAGAACAGGCCTCCCTGCAGTGTAGATATAATTTTCGTTGGTCCTCGACTTCCATCCAGTATTTCAGAATCCAACTTTCCCCCTCACTCACCTTCTTTCCTGAATCGAGTCTCACCCTGCTACTAAAAACCCTTAAACAAGAAATGTTGATTGGACCTCTCCTTCTTTGTCCTGGATAGGGCAATTTGGTGAGAGTGATAATCCTCCCAAACAAAACTCTCTGATCATGTCTTTCATTTGGGAGCATCACTCTCTGAGGAAAAGATGCAATATTCTTTCCCCTAAACCTATACATGGTGGTGTACATCTCCCATACCTCACTACATACTATACAGCTTCTGCTATGGCTAAACTCTTGGACTTTCACTCGTCCACACCTTGGAAGACATCCTCAGCCCTATCGACCCTCTACAGTTCCTTTGGGTGGTGCCAGACCAAATTCATCCCCTTTGCTCACAACATATTATACGTGTCTGGACCAAGACTAATAAGACTGCAACATATCTCCCGCACACACACACACACACACACACACACACACCCCCGCTTACATCTTTTATAGGCTTTCATAGGAAATGTTGGAGTTCAAAACCTTTTCCCAAAAATCTGATTTTACTTCTCAGGAAACACTTACCCATCAAACAAACTCTGTCTGAATACTGTGGTGGCAGTATCTCCATGTCAAACAGAGAGAGCTACTACCTTTGAGAAATTCCTTCAAACTCCATCTCCCACTCCCAGACCCCTTTTTCTGTTACTCTCTCCTTCTCTCAGCCCCCAAACCCTCGGAGCCCTAGTTTGCCAACCAATGGGAAAGGGAACTATCTATTTCTCTCTTTCGGGCCAACCTAATCTACCCATGGGTAGATACAAGAGAGATGAATTACAAACTTCTTTGAGTCTGGGATAGAACCCCAGAGCGATTTTCACAGAAATACCCATCACAGTCAGACAGATGCTGGAGATGCCTACAGTAAGTGGGTTCAATGTCTCACATCTGGTTGAAATGTCCACTGATTGAGAAATATTGGTCTCATATAGAATACTGACTCATATAGAAGACACCATGCACATCTCCCTCCCACAACAGCATTTACTGATTCTTTTCTCCTTCGATGCTCAATCCTTACTTACACTCCCCAAACCTTCTAAGGATCTATTATTCTCTCTACTTACAGTATCCAGACAGGGTATGCGTAAGTTTGGGGTTTTGCCAGATCCTCTTTCCCTTTCTTTCTGGCTGTCCTCAATAGAATCTGTCATGCTTATGGAGCGATGCCATGCTTTCTCAACCTCCTTTGCTCAACACTTCTTAAAAAAATGGTCCTCATGCTTGTCCTCCCATCCTACCCCTTTCACATCCACTGCATCGAGTGTCTCTCCCCCATGATCAGTGCCTTATACACCAGAGTATAGCTTAAAGTTTGCTCCCCTGAGGTTCATGAAATGTTTCTTCCATGTATGCCTGCCTGTTTCCTAGATAATTAGTTGGCCTCCTCGGCTCAGCACCCTAGTTCAGGCCTTTTCTTATTCATATCATATTAGTAAGCCCTCTACTTGGAATGTTGATGTTAAGTTTTTTTCCTCTCCCCCACCCCTTTCTTCAGCTCATCTTCAGCTCTCTGCCCTCCCTACTCTGTGACTCCCTGTACCCCCTACCTTTCATTCCCTCCACTGTCTATGTTCCCCCTTAATGCACATCTCTTTATCCCCTTAATGTCAGTTATTATAATTTCTCTCTAACTTCACATCTCTGATCCCTGATACACATTCAAGCCACTAGTTACCTTTCATGGTTTGTTATCCATTAACATAAGGATTGTACCTCAGCTTGTATTCTGACTTCTTTCTTTGATTTGACTCATTGCAATGCTTTATCAATTCAATAAGCTTCCTTGTAATAAAAAAAATGTCCCATATAAATCAATGGAAATTTGGTGAATGTGTATTACCACCCCCACCCCAATGGAGCAGTTGGTTACTTCTGGAATGAATACAATTTATGCATATGGTGAGTTGTGCATTATTCATCAAGCTAAAGAGATGCAATTCTAAATCAATCCCTCTGTCTTGGTTGGAGGTGATAGGTCCACTTCAGGGGGTTAAAAGTCCAATTTAAATAAATGTGACTTTGGGGAATTTTTATTTGTCAATGAGCAAAATGCTGGTTAAATTACTATTAACACAGATAATGGTGTATCCAACGTATCCAAAACAATATATAAGGTGATTCACTGTTGTATCTATGTTTTTAGGACATACCACACTTGTCTGGCTAAAAATTACATAATTATTAGCCATTTCTTCTTGCCACAGCTCAGTAGAAACTATTATGGGAAATAGTTCTAGAAAATTCAATTTTTTTTGCATGTTCTGATAAATAACATTTCCTATGTAATCTTATTTGCACCAGGATACCTGAAACTATGCTCCAAAGCCGACTGAACCCACTGCATCTGCCTGGCTAGATACCATCTAGTCTCCCCACAACCTCTAATAGTGTTTTTTTAATGGGATTGCTATCCCACTCTCTCTAACCTTCTTGCTAAGCTTGTTCCATACGACCCAGGGAACTGAAAAGCGGACTTTAAATGTTTCCATTCCCTTCTGACTTACAGTAACTTCCCATAAACTGTGATAGGAAAACCTTTAAAAAAAAACCCCAGCAAGAAAACAACTTTCTCCTTATCCAGATGATCAGCTAAGACCTCACTCAGCTTGCCTTCTTCCCACATGGAAGGATGGTGACCTTCTCCATAAACCCCCTCTTACAAGAATAATCATGGAACACATAGCACACAACTCTCCTGTGAGTAATCTGAAATGCATTCATCATGAGCTGAACATGTGCTAGAGGATTACACCTCTCATGTCTGACTATCCTAAACCAAGTATCCATGTCCTTAGTCCCAAGATAAATTATCTTGATACCTGACATATTATCCCTGTCAGAATCTACCTAGGCAGACCCCTGTAAAGTGCTGTAGGTATCAATTATAAGAACCATATATTTTTTGACATTAGCACATTGCTACTGCCTATGCTTAAGGTTGCAAGGGCCAAGAACCCTTAAAGCCAATCAACAATAAGCTTAGGCTTAGATATACTGTAAACTCCTTCACTTCCTCCTCCTTCTCATCTCCCACCTCCCGGGTAATCTTGTAAATAACCACAATTATCTGTTTGCAACCTAGCTCAGGAGGAGATACCTCAGGAGGTGTCCTGACCTTTGCTAACTATTCTTGTTCTTGTATGTTGTTTCTTATCCTGCCCCCGTCTATGCATTCTCCCCTCTTTTTGATTACTTTAAAACATTTCTTAAACATAATGTATGCTTCATCTCTGGCATCTGAAATAGTGTCTGAGTTAGTCCCATACATTCCATCATCCCCTGCATCATTATTAGCAGTCACCTATCTCCATGGACAGTGACAGTCTTCCCCTCTGCTGGGCTTGATGTACTTTTTGTCACTGAGATACCCATGCATTGCAGGCTCCCTCCTCCCTCCTAGAATGTGATTTGCCTTCAACTATCATAGTGCACCATGATGAACCTTCTGCTGCTGTCTCTGTGGCCTATGGTTAAACATAGTATAAGTCCACGGTCATTTTATGGGACTTGCAGTGCCTGTAGTGGAAGGCATACACCTTGACCCTGGATGCTGCAGTCATGGGTCTAATCATGAACTCTGGGGTATGTCTCATCCTGGCTGCCCATTGCTTCCATGGATTCCCCTGCATCATGCAACCTGCCTCCCATTCTGACTTACTTCACTTGCTGCCGCAGGGAAAAAGCTGTTCAATGGATAGCATTTGCTTGTTGGGAACCTATGCTCCTGAGCTACCCCCTTGGACCCCCTCCTGTGGCCTGGATGTTTGCATTGCCCGCACAGAATTTGGCCACCATCTTTCTTGTATTGCTTTCCTCCTGTGATCACCCATTGTGTTATAGTGCTTTTTGAGCATTTCACATCAAAATGAAAAATACCTGCTATAGTAAATAAATTATATATTTTCCTGTATGCAGCTGTTAACTGTAAGAAACAATATGCCTTTTGTAAGCCCTCTTATTGTTTAATTTGTGCCTGCCAGGTTTAATCAGCCATATGTATAATCATAAATATCAGGTAATGTCAGAATTGGTATTTTGAGAATGATTTGCATGTCAGATATGAAATTTGTAGAAATAAAATAACTACTTATCAACTAATCGCTGACAAAAACAAAACAGTAAATTCAAGTAAGTTGTTTTAACATTTTCAGCTGACAGACTGTAGAGTAAGAATATGATAAAACATTAATGGAACAACATATGCTTATTATGAACACTTTATATAAATAATAAACAAAAAAGTACAAAGGGTTGTGACACACTTGAATGCACAGATAAGACAAATACTGACTTACCCGGTAATCAATGGGTAGCTGGTCCAAGGCTTCTCCCAACATTCTCAGCAAAGATTTCAATAAACATGACAATACAGGAGGGGAGAGCTCAACAGATCTGCCTAATCTCAGCCAGTCAACACAGTTTAAAAAGTAGTTTAAAACATGTCTATTATTCCATGTTGCAATAAAAGTGACCATTTCATGAAACGCGTTAGGCATCTCAGGTTGATACTATCGTTCTTTTTCATCCAGTGATCTTATGATTGACTTTGTTTTAGTTGCAACATGGAATTAAAGACTTATGTTTTAAACTACATTCTGTTGACTGACTGAGATTAGGCCAATCCGTTGAGCTCTTCCCTCCTGTTTCTACATATATACTTTATACACACTTTATTATATGTATAGGTCTTTTCTTGCTGGTTAGATATTTGGGTTCTTCCACTGCAGGGAGATTTTTTGGCATTTTTTTTTTGGCATTTTGTTTACATTTTTTTTTTGGGCATTTTTTGGCATTTTGATGAGTTTTGGTGTGTTGGGGGTTAATTTGGGGTTTTTATTTTCACATGGTTATTTAGGAATCGATGTTGTTTTGGGGCGGATTCTCTGATATGCTCGTTCTCTGTGATTGGTTTTTTGTCACTGTTTGTTCTTAATTGGTGTCCAATCAAGACATAGTTACAAGTTTTTTAAATTGAGTCTTTGTGGATTGTTCACCGGGTCTATGAGTAAGTGCACTATGGCACGAAATGCGTCAGACTGTTACCAGTGACAGATATATGCTGGTGCGCTAGAGTGTCTTGGCTCCCTTGAAGTTTCAAGCCATGCTTTGCTTCTATTTATTTTAATGTTTTGAAATAAAATAGATTTTTATCTATAGCCCGCAACGAGTGAGCATACTGTTTCTTCATATGTCACGCTATTGACCTTTGCATCACCAAGAGTGCTTCCGTATCTGTTTTGTTCCTGTATTCACTGCAGGGAGATGCTTTGTTTCAGATTTCTGTTTCATTATATTAAACTGTAAGCAATAGTACCAGCTAGTGATCAGACAATTACTCCGTGACATTCTGTGGGACAGGTGAGCAACTTGCTGCAATTTTCCATAGAGGCCATCACCTCAATGGATGGGGGCATGACCTTGGCTTCGGGAATGACACAAGGATTTTAAGGTCCTTATAGCAGTCTATCTAGAAACAGAATGCTCTATGGGGGAATGGCATTCTGGGAGAAGAGACAGGACTTCCTACCTCTATGTAGGTGAGTACAGGTATCAGCACTTCTTTCCACTCCCTCCTTTTATTTATATTACTAAATCTAAATAAAGTTGTATCTAGTTATGAAATATGATAACTAATCAATTTGTGTATAAATGTAAAGTAACATGCATCAGATATGATAAGCAATCTGTACACATGATAATCTATCTAAGCTGAACTGAGCAATCTCTGAGTGCATAACATTTGATGAGCAATCTGTAATTTTGTTAAATACATTTTATTATTTTTATCTATTTATAAATCACCAACAGATTCTACAGTCCTGTACAATAGTTGAACAAGACAAATGATGGAGTACAATATATAAGGATATTTGTAATCAATATTAAAAGGCTTGGAAACAGAAGGATAAGAGGGCACTGTTGCTAAAGCTTACATTTTGTAGGAAGTGAAGGACTGAAATAAAAGGTCTATGTGCTTGGAGATGCCCAGTGATCTGGCCACAGATTGCATCACAATAGTGAGATAAAAGTGATGTGTGCTATAAGGAATTGTAGAACCAAACATTCAGTTGAGGAGTTCTGAGGAATGAGTGTGTAATTGGTAGTATCAGAGGTAGGGACAAATAAAATGGCTTGTCCCAGTGTCTCAGTAATGTAGGGGTGAGTGATGTCCAACCAAAAAGCAGCATGGAATGAGAGGGGGATAATGTTACAGGGAAGGGAAGCATAGCTGTGTCAGCTAAAAGCTGTAGAGGGGGATATGAGGGTGATATGATCCTGGAAGAGATAGGTTTTGAGGATCTTTTAAAAGTCTGGAGGCTAGAGGAGAGTTGGACAGAGAGAGAGTATGAGTAGCTCTATAAAATTATTTTAGGTGGGAGTGAGAGGTGTTAGTGAGAAATAAGAAATGTAGGTCAAAGCCAGGGTGGAGGTGGAGGGAATGGTTGGGGATCTATCTTGAGACAAGGGGAGTGCTTTATAGGTAAGAACCAGGATTTTAAATTTGAATCTAGATGGAACAGGCAGTCAGTGCTGGGATTGACAGTGGGGAGTTGTATAAGAAGAGCGATGAGTGAAAATGATTTACCTTGCAGAAGCATTCAGAACAGATTGCAGTGGGGCCACTGGGAAATAGGATTAAGAGAGGCTTGCAATAGCTGAGATGGGAGCTGAGGACATGAATTAGGATTTGGGTTGTATCTTGTGTGAGAAAGTGACAGATGCATGACATTTTCTGAGATAAAGGCAGCAGAAACTGGCAAGAGTATGTATGTATATATTTCCGTTTATATGGCTTATCTCTTTACAGTTTACATTTACTGTAGAGGGGATGCAATAAGTGTAGTAGTTAAGTAATTATACAAATGATTATCATATGGGGAACACTGGATAGGCATATATTAGGATAGGAGGTCACTGCCCAGTAGAGCTTACAAACTACTGTAAGTATAGGATGAGTGATGTACAGATGCAATGAGGTACAGGAGAAAGTGCAATTTATGACAGTTCTGATAGTGTGTATTAGATAAGGTTTACACATTACAGCAGTGTCCCACACCTTGCTCACTCAACAATGGTGCTGAACTAGCCATTCATACAAACACATGTGCAGCAGGTATAGCTCCTCCATTAAAATGAAAAAAAAAAACCTTAAGACAGAAAGAACACTTTTCCAAACCCCAGTAGTAACAGGATAACTCCCTAAATTTCCGTTGTTACAGATAGCATGCTCACACAACCACAATGGTGATACCCCAAGAGAACAGCAGAGCAATGGATCAGAATAGCAGGTAAATAAACACACATGGAAACTCTCAGGCTTGACCCAAATCTCAGGATGCTGAGACAAATGTGACAGATGTGAGAGAGTCCAGTGATACTTATTATATATTGCGCAAGGTAAATACTTCTTTAGTCTCTAAATTGGGGTCACCTGTACCAGGAATATAGAGGCAGAAGTCCTGCTTCTCTTGTGTGTGATCATGCAGTGATATATTTAAGCTGTTGCATGTTAATGGTTCCTTGAGGATTAATTGGAGCACCTCTCGATTTCAGTGAGTAAGGACATATCTGAGAAAACCTATGTTATGGGAATTGTAAGAGGTAATATTTCCAAGATCTCAGTGTCAGCTAATTTTGAAAATTCCCAGATATATCAATAAGTAATTACACAAGATCATTACGGCAAAAATCACCATTTATTCCCCTCCATACTGCAGGTGGTATGCCCCAGGGTTGTAGTCATCCTACTACAATTTCTGAGACTGCTGTCATTTACCAATTACTTGACTATACACCTAACTAATATGGTGAAACAATAGTACTCTATCAGCATATTTATCTTTATCAAAATTTGGTAGCCAACAATAATAGGGGTGATGATTTATATATAGGGTTGTTTTCTACTTTAATATAATTCCTGAGATTGCCATCACTTACCAGTTGAACCATATACATACTAATTATAGGATATATGTTAGTGTGTAATTCATATGGGATAATTAAGAAATATTTGTTGTATGTGCTATAAAGTACTAGTAAATTAATAAGAGCATTACACAACCTGGATAATTATTTATTTTCTATCATCTAAGGGAGGATTAGTAGCAAGATTTCCCAGTCTCTCCCCTTGCTCTGGGTCAGATTATACTGATCAGTTTATTGAGTTTCAGTTCAGTTTCTTCTCTTTTGGGCCACCATGAGCTAGCTGCACCCCTGAGCTCCTTGAGCTGGTTGCACCCCTGAGTTCTATGAGCCAGTTGCACCCCTGAGTTCCATGAGCCGGCTGCACCCAGAGTTCCATGAGCCGGCTGCACCCCTGAGTTCCTTGTGCCGGCTGTACCCCTGAGTTCCTGAACTGGCTACACCCCTTGCATTCCTATGCCTACCTCCTGTGTTTCTGAGTTAGCTTTATCCCTGTACCCAGAGGCCCAGTTCCCCATGGCCAGAGGCCCTCTTTTAAGTTCTATTGAGTGTTCTGTTGTGCATTATTCTTTCATGTTCCTTGCATATATATATATATATATATATATATATATATATATATATATATGTTTGTTTTCCCTTTAAGTTGTGTGTGTACTGGATTCCTTGCTTTCTGGGTTCTAATTTAGTTACTTTTGCTGCAGTGGTCAGCACCTCTTCCTGAACAGCCCCCTAAGACAAATGTTTTGCAATAAAGAATAATGTTTTTATTTTTACACATCCTTAGTGAAACACGATTAGACTTAAGAATTAAGTGTTGAACTAGTCCAGTATTTTCTATAATTCATGGTTAGGGGAATCTGTGCGCTGTGGATAGTAGTTTTTTTCTTTTCTTTGTTGTTTGGATTCCTACAGCACTACTAGGCACCATTGCTTAATTAACATTATAGTACCCACAAATATTAGTTTGTGATGGTGACAAATTTCTTCTTTTTTTGGTCTAGTTTTTCAAGCTGTCCACCAGTCGGAACCAACCACCTTGTGATCAGTCCAATCGGCAGCTCTGTTTCCAATATGAATCACCTGCACTTTGAGCACAGGCTTGTCATTTTAAAGAAGTGATGTGCGTCAACTGTTAAAAAGGTGCCACCTACAAAAATTATGTTGAAGCTCAAGAATCTTTGGGGTATTAGCCACAGCTCTAGACAGCCATCCACATATTAATCGGAATGTTAAACTACCCAGAATGTAGACAAGCCTTTAGAATATAATAGCTGGATGGCACACCTCAACATTCATTGTTTGAGGGGTATTAAGCAATAGAATGCAGGTAATAGTCAACATCAGCTGTACACATTGACCATGGATTTAGCTACTAGCTTGGCTACAGTTGAATCCAACATCCATCACGTTGAAGACATACTGCGTCCATCTACTAGCACCTCTAGGTTATGCCTGGGTCACAGTTACACACAAAAATATGGATCACAAGGTTGTCCTGTCTGAGTTAAGAAAGGAGGACCTCCACTGTTCAGTCAGTTCTGAATAAAGCTATTAAATTGACAAAAGTTGCGCTCCACTGGGACAAATATTAATACAGATAATATCAATATGTTATAGAATGGACCATACACAGACTAATATTAAGCGAAAAAACCCATATCAACAATTATATGTAATGGATAGCGTCAAAGAGTCAAAATAACGAGTCAAAATTGTCTCCCCGTATTAAATATACATACAGTTCAAATCTGTGTCTCCAATCAATGTAATAGTTATAATGAAGATGGAATGGTATCCGTGGAAGAAATGTCAATGGAGTTTATGAAGTGATCGTAATGGAGAGATGAAGAAATGAGGATGGAAGAAGGTGAAACAATGGAGATGATGAATAGTCGAATGAATAATAAAAATCACACATTGTCTTGGCAGCTGTCTAGTTCCCGGAGTCCTCTCAGGTGCTCACAATATGTAAAATAGAAAATAGGAGACAGCGCACAAAGACATCTAAGTGCACATTTATTTCATATAAAAATATATATTTAATACATATTGGCAATCAGTGTATCTTGAAGAAGGGAATCAACATTCCCGAAACACGTCGATATCGTATTGAATTGTATTGAATAAGATACATAATTGGATAGTCTGTAAGACTCGAGTCCAATTAAGGGAAAGATACGAACGGACCACACACAGGATCGGATAGTGAGCTGACAGCTAACGGAGAACCAGGGAGCGTGCGGAGGAATAGGGAAGCAACTTACTGGCTAAAACTTTATGGGCCCAAATACAAGCGACTATCTGGTGAGTAGAACTTAAATCATTACCATCTACCACTCTTAAAGAACTTCCATTGCTTACACAGCACATATCCCATAATAGGTCCCGTGTAGCCTATTCATGCACATCACCCACTATCTATTACAAACTTGATTGGTCCTAAATTTTCTAATATCTATTGGTTTTATTAAACTTTCATTTATTCTACTTTTATATTGTGCATCTTGTAACTCTTTAATGTGAGTTTTATATGTATTAAATATATATTTTTATATGAAATAAATCTGCACTTAGATGTCTTTGTGCGCTGTCTCCTATTTTCTATTTTACAAGTTCTGAATAAAGGTGATGGTTATGCCTATCTTTAATCAAAACATATATGAAGTGATGTTAACACACCCATAGACAAACATCAGCTTTGCAAACAAGTTCAATGATGCATTTTTCTTCATCTTCATCCCTCGGAAAAGTTAACAATGTGTTAGCTCAGCTGAAATTACACCATGGATTTGTTCCAAAATTTGCAAATCCCAATCAGTGCCATTTGCAATCCAAATGAAGGTAGAGACTGAATAGCAACTATTATAGTCACAAGGAATCATCTCTATGGTCGACAGGAGTAAGTGTCATCACCAGAGAAACTAGAGAAATAAGGCTATGTGGACATTTTCAAATGGCTCTAAACAAACAGCTGAAGGTGGATTGGTATCCATTACCCCATTTTGGAGGAATTGTTTGCTTCACAAGCTGGAGGAACCACTTTATCCAAAACTAATTTGAAACAGGCTTACAGCATCCTGAGGCAAAGAATTCTAGAACTTTTACTGCTCTTACTGTAAAAAGTCACTACTTTTGCAAAGCATAGGATGGACATGCATGAGCCATATACTGGATTAAGTAATGCATTTCCAACCCATGTTATTCTGTATAAACTTTGAAAACCATAAGCAAACATAAGAAATGTGGTGAATGCAATGGAGACATTAGGGGAATGTACGAATATTATTCTGCACTATTCCAACGGTGGAACCAATCTCTTTACCCTATGCCTACCAACCCCCCAATAACCCAAATGAAGGAATATGGACCAACAATATAGATAATGACCAATAGAGAGCTAATACATATTAGTTGGAGTGATATTTTAACTCCTGAAGGGCCAGTGTGGTGTATGATGCATTGCTCTGCAATGGGTGCTCATCACTCTGGCCCTTAAGGGGTTAATATATATTTTCATTTGTTTTAGTATATTACAGCATGGCTGTGCCTCTGTTTGTCTCTATATTTCAGGTTTTAATGTAAGCATTAGTCTTCATTATATTGCCTGCCTTACTCCCAGTGACCTTAGGGAATTAAACAATATAATGGTAACATGTTCTATCTGTGCTGTACATGCCACGCACTGACCTTTTCCATACAATTACAACATACCCACTGTGCTAATTTGTATTCTCAAGAAAAAAAGCAAACAGGGGCATGCATAAAATTACCGGGGGAATTTTTTCTACACTGTTAAACTATTCTTATTAAAAAAAAGGTAAAGGAAAAATGTTTTAACCCTTTGTATTGCAAAGGGTTACGGGTCAATAAAGAATTTTATCTTGCCCTTTATTATAAATAAATTTTTTTACATTACTACAAAAAAAATTTCTTAAAGGGATAGAAATATTCTATTATGAAAAATATATATGTTGAGTAACATAAGAGTGCTACTGCTGTTTTTTTTTTTTTTTGCTTAGGCTGTAATTTTCTATTGTGGACCAGATGGAGTTGTTGGCTAACAGTTTTAGACTAAACTCAACCAAGAACAATATAAAGATTGCTTTGTAGGCATCAGTTGGCCCTGTTTCTGATAGTTTGACTAAAAAAGCGTGATGTAATAGTATTTACCAGCAATAGGGACATCTTTGTTGTACTCAGCAAGAAAACACCTGCACTATTTTTTTTCAGAATAAAACTTTATTGCTCCCTCAACATTTTGAGTGCCAGAGGATGTGTAAACCTTTGCAATGCATGTTTCATAAGTCCTACAACAAATAAATGTTTCCTTAGGGTTTGTGCCAAGCAATACTAAGTTGTCAGAAGGAGAGCTAGTTTAAGATGTGGGAGAGAGAGAGAGAGAGATTATGGAAGATTATAGTCCCCAACAGCTGTAGAACCAAAGGTTTCTGGTCTTTAAATTAACACTAACACCGCCTGTTTAATAAACCCCCACTTAACTTTATCTGGGCAACTAAATGGTAACCTTCACTATGAATCCATTCTGCATGAACTGGTTCCCCAACATTAAACTTTAAAGGTATAGTAACATGTTATTTTGACTTTACATACTCCGTAAGTGCATAATGTCTAAAATCAAATTGCATATACATTTTATTTTATTTTTTTCATTTTCACTTATTTTTATGCTCCTGTCAGTAAGCTCCCTGTATCTGCATTTTCAAATAGTTTACTGGTCAGCTGACCATCAAATCAGGAGATTAATACAATGTAACACTCTCCCTGCAACAACAAGACCTCTGTATGTTATATGTCAGTTGTACTCAATGTTCAGACCTCCAGCTGCTGTAGATAACTCTGTTCATCTCCAACCAGCCATTGGCTTATTGGTGATGATGAATTTGTACTTCCCACCAGCTGAATATCTGAATCAGAATACCCCATCTGTATGCATCTTTTATAAACTGTTAATTTGTCACCGTGTATCTCTTTCCCTTCTCTTTAATCTGTCAAGCTGAAAATGTTAAAACAACTTACATGAATTTACTGTTTTGTGTTTGTCAGAGATTAGTGAAGTAGTGGTTTTATGTCTAAGTATTTGGTATTTGAAATTCAAATTATTCTCAAAATGCCTACTCTACCATTACTTTATATTTATGATTATCCATGTGACTGGCAGTCCAAAATTACACAATGAGAGGGTCTACAAGAAGCATATTGGCCCATATTTATAAAAGCAAATTAGAATTTTTCTAGAGTAAAACAACTGCTTTTAATCCCTTGAATGCTAAAGTGATCTCCGATGCATAATGAACGTTGTAGAGTATGCACATTAAAAAGGGTTACTATCCCTCTAATTAGTACTTGATATCAAGTCTGCAAAAGTTGTCATGAGTCACTTTAGCTGGACTATAATGGCCCAAACTCCACCCACATTCTTAAAGGAGCAGTAAACTTTTTTTTATGAAAAAATCTATATTTTAGGGCGTAACCGGCTGAGTAAAATAAGTGTACTCCCACTGCTGATAGATGCATATTTCCAGAGTTATTACTGTTTAAACCCGTGTTTATTTACATTAGCAGTGCCCTCTAGGGGACAAGTTCCAATTAGTTATTCTGTTACAGTCTAATGGAGAGGAAAGTCAGTGACTTACAGTTCTCTATAGAATGTGATAGAATCTGGTGAGTCACTTCCTGTCAGTTAGAACTATCAGGAAGTAAACACACAGTAAATTCACTTCCTGATTATTTGAACTGTTATACATCCTATATAATAGTTCACTAGAATGTCGGAAGCCGTCATGCGCAGTAGAGACTGCCCGAACGCACAGAATGCTGGGAGGTGTAGGAATGCTGGGAGGTCTATGCTGGGAGCATTCTGTGCTTTCGGGCAGACTCTACAGTGCATGACTGCGTCGGCGGCAGACCGCAAAGCAGGACCGGCCTCTTAACCCTTTGAGTGCCAGAGGGGTACGCAACGCATTGCAAAACACTCAAAGGGTTAACATCACCCAGACCTTGGCACGTGTACACGGGCTTTTACACTAGTTTTGAATAAAACATCAGACAGCAATGGGAGTGCCCTTGTTTTACTCAGCAGGAAAAGCTCTATAACATATAGGTTTTCGTAATAAAAAGTTTACGTCTCCTTTAAGAATGAAGGAAAGGAGGAGTTTCTGACAACAGTCACATCCTTCTTTGTGGACCTAATATGCAGTATTAACCTTTTAAGTGTCAGATGCATTGCTCACCCTTCTGACACTCTAAGGGTTAATCAAAGATTCATTTTGCAGAACTAATCCATGCAGAATTGATTCATAATGGCTGGGGCAGCTCTTACTTATGGGACAATGGGATTCATCCCCTATTTGTCATTCCTCCATTTGTGACATTGCCTTCCCATGTGTAGCCATCAGCTATTCCCCTCTTTCTGGCAGGCACAAGTGTAGCAGGAGAACTAAGGGGATACGTGTAACGCATTTCCGATTATCATTTTCTTTTCAAATAGCCAATCAGAGAGCACTACTTGTTATAACATGCCTGGGTCACCAATCCTCGAGGGTGATCATCTTTGATTTTCTCAACCTTATCTATATTGACTTAGTTCCTCCTATTTGAACTCTGCTAGGAAGAAAATAAATGAGATTCAGGGATATGCCTCACTCAGACCTACAGAGCTAGTTCACACTGAATAACTAACACGACACCCCAAAGCATTACAATAATTATATGCAGGAGGTCTTTTAGTGAAATGGGGTGGGAAGCTGGTGCTTTTGCTCTGGTTACTCATTAGGGTTGGGACTACTGGGTACAAGGCATCGCTCCTGCCGCACTGAAATGGCTTTTTTTTTAATAAGATGGGCCTGGTGGCTCTCATAATGTTTCTGGGAAACAAAGAACTGTTTAGATTGTATTTTCAGAAACCTCTAGACTTGTGTGGAGTAAGCACTGGGAGGAGAAGTCTCTTCATAAAAACAAAATAGTACATCAAGGTATCTCCCATCTCCTTTATGGCTCTTTCTTTAATCTAATCTACCCTTTCCCATCTTCCCTGGCATTCTATTCCGTATTTCATGTATATAATGTTTCCACCAGGATTCATCTTCTTTCCTGCTGGTTCTCATTTCCTGTCTTTCCCCAGACTCAACTCCTTGCTTTCTTGTTTACGTTTTCTCCTCCTTTGTCCTCCATATAAGAAAAACATGTGTTGGGATGTTGGGAACATTGACTAATCTGAGAGATCAAAGGGCTGTATGAAGTCTAAGTGAATCAGTAAAAATGCTGAATGATGAAGATGTGCTCTCATCAACATTTCTTTTATAATGAACAAAGTTATGGCAAGAAAATTGGCTAAATTATGGGGATTAATCAATAAGGTGTGATACAGTGGAGATGACTTCTCCAGTGATATCACATCTCCAATTCCTATTTTATTCTATGGAGCCTATTCACTAAGATTTCTTAAGTTTTGGAGATCTTAGTGCATAAACTCTCTGCCAAGTCAAAAGGCCACTACTCCATACTTATTCTCTTGGACCTATCAACCGCCTTTGACATAGTAGATCACACACTCCTTCTCTAAGCCCTCCACTCCCTTGGTCTCTGTGACACTGCACTCTCCTAGTTTTCACCTTATCTCTACAACCGCTCCTTCAGTGTTTCCCACTCCGGCTCCACTTCTCCACCCCTCCCACTGTCTGTTGAAGTGCCTCAAGGATCAGTCATGGAACCCTTGCTCTTCTCAATCTACACTGCATCCCTTGGAAAACAAATAAACTCCTTTGGGTTTCACCATCATCCCTGTGCTGATGATGTTCAAATATATCTTTCCTCCCCTGACATCTCCCCTTCCCTCCTGTCCTGATTATCTGTCTGTCTGCTGTGTATTCCTGGATGTCCTCCTGTCAACTCAAACTTAACCTTGGCAAAACTGAACTAATTATCTTCCCGCCCTCCACCACCAGCCTCAATCCAGATATTTCCCTCACCATTAACAATGCTACCATCACACCAACCCCTACAGCTCGTTGCCTGGGGGGGTTACATTTGACTCTGCCCTATCCTTCATTCCTCACATCCAGTCAACCTCCAACTCATGCTTCCGCCACCTCCACAACATCTCTAGAATCCAACCCTTTCTCACACAAGACACTACCAAAATTCTAATCCAAACACTCATCATGTCCCGTCTTGACTACTGTAACTCACTACTAATAGGCCTTCCTGTCACCCGACTAACCCCACTATATTCCACAATGAACTCTGCTCAAGACTAATCTACCTCACTCATCGCTTCTCTCACACCAAACCCCTCTGTCAATCCCTACACTGGCTCCCATTAGAATACAGAATTAAATTCAAAATTCTGGTGCTAACTTGTAGAGCCATTAGGAACACCACACCCCCCTATATTTCATCTCTCATTCGCTCTGCAAATGACCTTCTGCTTGCCACAGCTCTTATTACATCCTCCCACTCACGCCTACAGGACTTCTCCCGTGCTGCACCTCATCTCTGGAATTCCCTCCCCCGCACCATCAGACTCTCCCCCAGCCTTCAGATCTTCAGACACTTCCTGAAAACTCACCTCTTCAGGGAATCCTATCAACTGCCTCCATAAACATTATCACCAAGAATCACCCCTTGCCTGGACCACTGCACTCAATAGCACTTCTCACTCCCACCCACTGACTGGCAGTTCATGTGGCAGGAGGCTCTTACACCCAATAGCACCTACTCCTTCTGTGTCAAACCTTCCTTACTCTAGACTGTAATCTCTCAGGAGCACGGCCCTCTGATCCTTCTGTTCTCCACAGTTGATTGTACTATCTAATACCTCTGTATGTCTATTCCTAATTGTAAAGCGCTCAGGAATTAGTCGGCACTATATAAATAAAGAATAATAATAATAATAGGATAACATGGGAACCAGAAAAGTGATATCACTGGAGAAGTCATCTCCACTGCATCACCTTTTTATCACACGTTAGTGAATAACCCTCTGTGTGTCCTATTTGCATGACATAAACATCTCCTGACAGTGTATGGGCAGTTCTGTTTGTGCTGTTCTGCTGTCCGCTGTTTTATGCCATGTACTAACATGCAGGAGAGGAAATAGATGCAAAGTTCTTCCTGTTCTGTGGAGATCCCTACCAGCAAAAAGCCCTTGGATCTGCTACTACATAGTAGCTATTAAGATTTTCTGTCCAGATTAAAGTAAGTGAATGTTTATTATGAGAAGTTGTTAGTGTTCCTTTAAAACAGATTTAAAGTTACAATTATGCTATTACTGTCCCTTTAACTTTATCCAAGTTATTCCTGCTGCCTGATGACTCAATTATATACAGAAACAGTAAACTATTTTATGAAAAATATATATGCTGAAGGTCTTTTCCTGCAGAGTACTCCCATTGTTGGGAGATTTTTCATTCAAAACTCAATACAGCTAGAAGCAGTGCCAACTGGTGTTCAAAAGGCAAATATTTATTTATAATGTACTGTCTAGGAGCACTTAAGTCACTGACCACTGCTCTTCATAGATTATGATCAGCCCTACCTGGTGACTACAATAGAAAATTGCAGTTTTACATAGAAAAAAAACAAGTTTAAACTGTAATTACTTTTAAATGAGAAATCTCCTAGCAGTGAAAGTACCGTACAACAAATGTTTTCATTAAAAACCCTTTGAGTGCCAGAGGGGGTACACATACCCCTCTGGCACTGAAAGGGTTAAAAAATAGTTGACTATGGCAATACCCTGCAATATTTATAATCAATTAAATAGTTTATTTTTCGTGCCAGCAGCAGTTGTACAAATCCTTTATGGACCTGAGAGATGAGCTAACCAATGTTCCCACTCCTCTGGTCCCTAAAGGGTTGCTATAAAAATAAGATTTTAACAAAGTGCAGTTGGACAAATGTTTCACAACCAGAGTAAACAAACTGCTACATCATTAATGTGACTCATGTCTCCAGCATAGACATTCTCCCAAGTGCGCTAGAAAGGTCCTCTCTGTGTCAGAGATGTCAACAGAACAGGAGATATAAATTAGACCCAACACAGTGTAAGTCAGATTTGTCTTAGTTAGTTCATGACTCCTGAGAACACAATTTTATATCCTGTGCTCTTAAAATCATGGGAATGAAGGTAAAGTCAGGAAGTCATGGAAACCAGCATTTAATGTTGAAATGTTAACCTCTGACCTCTTTCTATAATCATTTAGGAATATGTATTTTGCAGAAGGGCTTTTTACTGAATCAATTGTTCAGACTGTTTCTCACATCTAAATGCAGGCACTCGTCCCCTTCAATATCTATTTATTTACCAGATATGAAATACTTGTATAGCAGGGTACCCCATGGGGTAAGTAGAACTGGCCTTTCAATTAGTTCCTCTCAGTGAGTGGATGATCCCTGGACTTAAAGAGGGGTTTTCTGGGTGGTACAGGAAGTCTCTATGATCCTGTTGAGGAGAGTCTGCTCTCCTATGGGAACGCTCCCTCCTGGAGCCAATTTGGGATGCAGGAAGCTTCTATCCTAGGAGCCGCTGAGAGACAGAGGATGGGATCCCCTTATATGTAGGCCAAGAACCTCTCCAGAGAGTGGAGAATATTCACTGATCTCTCACATGGGTTCCCTTCCAAGGTTTTCTAAGGTGAAGAAATCACTAGAGCTTTTCCAAGGTGATACCGATCCTTAACCTTACCCTGCTGATAACCTGTGAGGAAAGAGTTTTCAATGTGTTCAAAGTTGAAATGCTGTTAAAGGAGCCCTAACACATCATAAAAAAAACCACTTGTGCCTTAATGTGGGTAGAAAATCAGCATGGGTACTAACTCCAAATGGATTGATTCTAAAAAATGTATCTATAGTTAGTGTTGTATCTCATGGACGCAGACGTGATGCTTTTGCAGTACTCATTGACTACAACCTATCTACTCACACATACACACACACACTCACACACACACTCACACATACAATTAAGATTTCCTATTAAGAATTCAGGGGACAAGCTTGGAATCTCGGAGTCAAAAAAAGAAAAGATCTATGCCTGCCTTTGTGAACATGATATCCTCTATTATAAACATTCATTTTGGAGAACGTACACACACAATAGTGATTCTTAGTGCCTGTGCTGATTTTCTATCTAAATTAACACAATGTGTGGGTTATTATTAGTGATAGGGTTAATTATATATATAATCAGTTGTCAGTGGCACTCAAATCAAAGAAAAAACATATACGGTAAATATTAAGTGGTGCATGTCCCATAGAACATAAACAAAGGTACTCAGCCTGGGCATCCAGAATGAGACAGCACTCAGAAGTAGATAAAACAGAAGGAGCTTAATGTGGCACAGGTTCACATCCCAGAGTGGGACCTGATGAAAGCCCACTATAGAACATTAAACTATATATATATGATATTATATAAATGAATAATGACAGTCCAAATCAACATAGAAAAGGGGTCCAACATGGAGACATAATCTCCCCAAATTATTTTCTGCTTGTTTAGAAGAAACGTTCTGCAAACTAAATCGGGACAAAAAAGGACTTAAGAATAATGTAGACTATCTACATCACTAACGTTCTGCAGACAATATCATACTCTTTGCCATTAGTCCTGAAGAACTGCAAGAACGCATTGAAGAACTACAACAGGAAAGCAAACATTTTGGTCTGAAGATGAATAGCAACAAAACACAAGTCATGTTTAACAAATTTGCTATTCCAAGGAAAATCACAATAGATGGACAAGAGCTAGAAGTGAATTAATATGTCTACCTTGAGCAGGAAATGTCAACAGATGGAAACACCATGGTGGAAATTGAGTGCTGAATAAAATTGAGATGACAAGTATTTGGAAAACTTAGTAGTACTGTCTTTAAGATAAATTAACCAGTCTACCTCAAAGGAAAGGTTTTTGAATGGAATGAAGTCATACCCACACCGTCCATTAACCCTTTGAGTGCCACATCACAGCTCTTTTAATATCACTGATGGGGCATCACAGCCACACATGCTACTCTGCATCTGCTGCATGCAAATCTCACTCGCTAACTTGTCTCTTTGACTTTTTGCCCATTTTCTTTCTGACACATGTCGCCCTTGTCATGCTGCCAAGATTCATATGTCACCATTTTCAACCTGGCAACTTATTTAATGCTCCCCTGGGTTGCTCACCAAATTGAGGGTGACATTTTGATAGGATACTGAAATGGAAATGGGCAAGCCACATAGCAAGAATACTTGATGGTAGATGGGTCAAACAAATTTTAGCATGGATTCCACTAAATAATAAATGCTCAAGAAGAAGACAATTTGTCAGGACACAGTGGCATCAAAAGGCACCAAGCCAAAGATATTGGAGGCTTGCTGAGGAGACCTTCATCCTGTAGTGGATCAACAATGGCTGATGCTGATGATGATGCCAGGCTAAGGGTTCCTATAACACTAGGACATAAGCATAAAGATAATAGAATAATATTGGAGCAAGCTAACTGCTCCATACAAGACAAATAACATTTGGCACAGATTTAACCCTTTCCGTTCCGATGACGTACCCGGACCATCACGCTGGTCCAGCACTTAAGGACCAGTGATGGTTCTGGTACAGCATGGAGTTCATGGCTCCTGGCGCAGCTGCACGTCGCTCCGGAGGCCCTGAACCAGAAATAATAATTAAAAAAAAAAGCCTGTGGTCACCAAGTGCCGGCCGCACGTGTGTGCGCCGGTCGTTAAGGGGTTAAATTGTGCTTTGAACCTCTTGAATACTAGAGAGGTTTCCAATACCTTGTTTCACAACTGAAAGTGGACTGAAGGAAGTTATTTTCAAATTAAAAAAAAAAAGAAAAAAAAAAGATATGGACCTAAATGAGGCACCAAGACCAGTCTAAAAAATACCAAAATTATATAAAATATATTCAAAATAATTTATTGCAAAATCAATAATACCATAGCACATATATAATATAAAATATGGTGGTATCAGGACAACCCCTATATCCCCAAAAATGACCCCCCACCCCAAGATCACACAATATATCACAATATATCCTACAAAATAAAAAATAAAAACAACAGCTAATAGACAATAAAGAATAAAGAAAAACAAAAACCTGGCACCAGGTACGTCACTGAGTCTTCAATACCTTGTTACATACACTGTAATTGTATGGGTTGATTATTTAATGTATTTATTGAGTTGTGCTCCTATAAACGTGTTTTTTTGTGTTAGCTCTTTTCAAATAACCTGGTTAAATACAGTACTGCACTACCACTTCTGATACACAGACAGAAGACAGTCCTGCATTGCTTACATAGTAACTTATTTTATGAGGCTGAAAAAGGGCATGCGTCCATCAAGTCCAGCCTATGTCAGATCACCCCTGTGGATCCAGAGAGAGGCTATACTTGCTTTATCTTCAGGAGTTTACAGGTGGGGTGGGAGAGATTCCTCTTATATCTGTTTGGACATCCTTTGTGATTCAGCAGGGAAGGTGGCCACTGAGTGTGTGCTGTGACAAGAGGCAGTGGAGATCCCAAGGACTACCCATATTTAGTTACTGTATTTACCGGGTTGATGAGCCTGCACATATATTTTAAAATGTTAGTACATTACTTGTGTTTTTTAAAGATGTATTTTCAAAGATGAAATTCTAGATGTTCTGGAGAAAATTCAAAGACGTGCAACAAAATGGTCAGTGGTATATAATCTCAATGCAGACTTAAAGAGCTAAACATGTATGTCTTGAAGGAGAGAAAAGAGAGAGGGGATATGATAGAAATATTCAAATAAACGATTCAGCAAAGTGCAGGAGGGAAGTACATTTCAAAGGAGTAAAAATGTTAGGACAAGAGGCCATAGTCTACAACTAGAGGGACACAGGTTTAGACGTAATGTAAGAAAGTTTTACTTCACTGACAGGGTAGTAGATACGTGGAATAGCCTACCAGCAGAATTGGTAGAGGTTAATAAAGTGAGGGGATTTAAGCATGCATGGGATAGGCAAAAGTCTATCCTGAACAAAAAACAAGACTAAGGACCAAATAAAGTTTGAGGTTTTTTTCAGTAAGAAAAATGGGCAGACTAGGGGCTAGATTCTATTGCAGGTGCTAATTTTATCTCTGCTTTTATCTCCGGTTTTTCCCATAGACTTCAAAAGGAAAATATTAGAAAAAACGGGTGTTAACATTTAGCACCTGCAATATTATCTAGCCCTAGATGGGCTGAATGTTTCTTATTTGCAGTCAAATTCTATATTTCTATGCTTCTATGTATTAAATGGTATTATACCATGCTGCATTTGCTCTCCCTTTTTAGATATCCATTAGTGTGGAGACGGAACGTGAAAGTCTTCTTTTGTTTGGGAAGTGGAAGCAGTACCAATGAAAGAGGGGGTAGTTCCATCTCATCACCAGTCATTCATTGTGTTCCATCCTTTTCATCTGCTTCCATCATAGTTCATTTGATCTATTATACCTGTGGATTGGATGCTTTCATATCAAGCACCTATTTCATTTCATGGTATTCATCTTATTTGCTGTGCAAGGTGGGACTGAAGGACCTTCCAGAACTGTATGTACTTTAACTTTATCTTCTCATTCCTAGGAGAGTATTTTAAATAAAGTATGGGTATTTTTATTGATTTAACTTTATTTGCTCATATGATGGGACAATGGAGTTTCATGTGCCATTTTTTTATTTTTCCATGGTTATGAGTACACAATATTTATTTATTTACAGTATGGAGAATGGCCAGCTTCCTTCTGGAGTAAAGTTATGAAGAACACATTGCACTCCTTATGATAACTACAGTCCCTCAGTGGGGTGAGGCCCCTCTGAGCTGAAGGCCCCTGGCATATGCCCGGCATGACCAGGCGATAAAAGACCACTGTAGAACCTATTTCACTTTATGTTGTGCATGTTTAATTAGAAGTTAAGATAGATTTTTTTTTTAATTTTTGTTTTTTAACTGGTAACATGGAACAGAGGTGTAACTACAGTGGATGCACATGGTGCAGTGGCATCATGCCCAGAATCCAATGGGGCTCCATCTACCCAGGGTCTGATAGCGTTTGGTCATACCATGAAAATATTTTTCTGAAAGGGGCCCCAAAAAAACAAGTTAGCACGGAGCCCTCCAGTTGAGGTGTTCATTTGTTGTATTGACCATCTGAGAAAAGCCCCTACTGTGGAATAGTGAGGCTGATGTTCCAAGCAGAACTGGAACAAACCATCTGTCCCATAGGGGATAAATTAGCAGGCTTAAATTGATGCAACTGGTGTGGGGGCAAGAGGTGGGAGTGTGTGGTTTTATGGTGGGGGCAAGTCTGGGAAAGTGTGTGGTTGTTTGTATAACAAGAGGCAAGGCCTGGGCACATTGTGTGGTTCTATGAATAATATGGATAATATGAGACAAGGCTGGTGGACAGTGTGTGGTTCTATGGATAACATAAGGCAAGGCCGGGAGGACAGTGTGTGGTTTTATGGATAATGTGAGGCAAAGCTGTGGCTGGGGCGCAGTGTGTGGTTCTATGGATAATGTGAGACAGTCAACATAGGTCGAGAAGGAAAAAAGCAGAAAAACTGCACTTTTTGTGGGAATCCCCTTAAGGACCCTTGACGGTCCTGGTACGTCATGGTTGGGTTTGATTTAAGGACCCATGACGTACCAGGACTGTCAAGGAATTCCGGGCTCCCCACGTGGCTGCACGCCTTTCGGGGAGTCGAGAATTGGATTAAAAAAAAATGCTCCGTGGTCCTTAAATGGTGGCCGCATGCGTGCGCGGCCAGTCCTTAAGGGGTTAAAGGCTAAAAGTGCCATTTTCCAGAGAGAACTCTGACATATTGCAAAGCAATCCATTGGAGACTTCTCTAGCATCCAAGGGGTTAAAAGAATCACATTATTGTTTAATCAAGCAAAGGACATCTGCTTTGCATTCACTCTGTGATCAAAACATATTCATCTTGTTTTTCTTTTCTACATATTTCACAGGAAAACATTTGCTAAATGAAAAACATTACCCGATGAAACATCCAAACAGACTTTTGAACCTGACAAAAGAAATGAAATCGAAGTGTAGACTTTTCACTTTACAGTGTGATCCCAACAAAGCCCTGCAGATCAAAAGGGTTAATACCTCCAGGTGCTTCGAGGTAAGATAAAAAATCTTCCACTGAGCAAAGAAATTAGAACTTTCCTCATGGGAAATAAGGAAAAATGTAAGATACATGTTTTTGTCTCTGAGCCTTGGAAGTCACAGAATGCAGGTCTGGAGAAAACGGTAGGCCCATATCAAAGGCAATAATTGTTCTGTAAAGCTGCAGTCTGCAGGAAGGTCCCAAAAAGGACCATTCAAGTGCCAGAGTGAGGCTGATGAATTAGTGCAATTCTGGAGCAAACTAACTGCAGCACTGGGGACAAATGAAAATATACAAAAATGCCAAATGGTTTAACCTTTCAGCTCCAGAGAGATATCTAACTCATTGCAACACAATGCATTGGTTACCTCCCTGGCACTCAAAGGGTTAAATGGTGACTTTTAACCCCTCAAATGCTCAAGATGTCTCCAGTGTATTGCACTGGAGACTTCTCTAACATTCAAGGGATTAAAAGACCTCTTTAAAGACACACTATCATATCTATGTAACATGGGGTTAACGTAAAGTGTATACCAAGTGACCTATAATATTGTTTAAATATTTTTTGTCCGATTACTAGCTTTAGTTCCATTTTAACCCTTTGAGTGCCACATTACTTTGCAATGTGTTGCGGACCCCTCTGGCACTCAGAGGGTTTAATTTACATTCTCCCCATTGATACCTCCCTTTTGGGTTTTAAAGTGCCATGCCAATTTTTTTCAGTTAGTCCCTGGTGATCTAGTGCAGTAGAGCTCAAACCTGCCCTCCTCCTTTTTCCCCCAGCAGTGAATGGTTCCAGGATCTCTTCCATTAAACACAAGTGACTGCCTTTAACTCAGATCCTTCAGAGTGATTCAGCCATCGACTGATTCACCTGTATTCATGTGAGGAGATCCTGACAACCTGCACTGCCGGGCAGAGTGAGGACAGGTTTGAGCTCCCCTGGTCTATTGACAGGGATTTTTTGTTTTTTTGCTAAAGATATCTCCTGGCAGCAGGTCCACTTTCTATTCATTCAGTTCTATTATTTCCAGAGGATTGTGGGAACTGTAGAAATAAGAATCTGAGCAATTTTGGAGCAAGCCAATTGCACCATAGGGAGCACATATAAAAACAACTTGCTTTTATATGAAAGGTGTTCTGCATACAATATCCATCTACTGACAACTTATAAACTGGAAAGGGGCATGGGAAAGCCAAAAATATATATTTGTGGCACTTTAGGTTCAAGTGGTATAGCTGAAGCATTAAAGGGATAGTAATACTTGAAAATAATTGTATTTTATATTGTAGCCCTTAAAAAAACATGAAAAATGATATAAGTCTTATCTCCCAAACCTTTATGGTTTGGAAGATATTCACTTGTAAAATATAGTAAAATTCTCTTTTCCTGGCTGTTTCAGCCAAGTCTGCCATCTAGTGGACAGATTTGGAATTCGGTCCACAGAGCAACCGGCAGCTCTTTAGCAGTGCCGAGATCACTATCTTTGAAAAGAACTACTTAACTGGAACTATCTACAAAGTGTGCCTGGCTTGAAAGCACACTTTGTAGACCATTCCAATTAAGAAATTCTTTTTAAAGATGGTGATCTCAGCACTTCTGGAGAGACACAACCGGTCCAGGGACCAGATTCCAAATCTGAAGGGTGGAGCAATGACGTCACTCCAGGGGAAACTTTACTTCTGAATATCTCCCAAAGCATAAAGGTTTGGGAAATAAGACATATCATTTTTCATGTTTTTGAAGGGCTACAATATAAAATAAACTTATTTTCAAGTATTACTATCACTTTAAAAGTGGGCTGTTAAACCTTGAACATTATTCAACATCTGTAATTGCACAGTGCTTTGTAATAAATCATACCTTTATCAGACACTAACCTCCATTATTCTGTTATTCCCTTGTTAGGATGTTGTTGTGGCTTTTGGACTACAGAAGACCGTAGGAATAGTGGGAGGAACACTCCCAGCCTATAGCAGCCTTGAGGAAGTGCCAGTTGAAGACAGGAAACAGATGTCGTCTGATACACAACTAGAACCTCTACTATGTTTTTCAAAGGCATTATGTAGTCAAAGCAGGATCATCCACTCTGACAACCTAAGCTACTGCCTAAGGCCCATGGCAATATGAGAAGACCTGGCTGCAAGTGAGGGGTCACAGACAGAGGCTGTACTCTTGCTGCTGCTGCTAACATCAGATGCCCTTTTTGTTGAAATACCAGCACCATCTAGTTGCATCCACTATAGGTTCACATGAAGTGTTGAGACATATTTTATGTGTTTTGTGTTTTTTTTATTGATAGCCATAATAATGCAGTATCATTTTATAGTACTTGAGTTCTGGGACAGCTCTTTTCATATCTTTGTTTGAAAGGGCTTGTTCTTATTTCATTGATATAACAGGATGTGTAATTCACCCATGTTCCTGTTGGGGTCACTCTGCTGGGCCCCTGAGTTATGATATGTGTATGTGGAAGGTTATAAAAATCACCAACATCCTCTGATTATATGCTGTCTGTTACATTACTATGGCCACAAAATCCTAATGGCCTCTATGAATGTTGCCATTGTGCCTTGTTCAAGACATGACTCTTGGTGACAGGACTGTTGTGGGGAGATGCCCTAAAGCTGGATGTAATAGTGAAATTTCTCTAGAGATGTGAATCACTTCACCTTGGAAAATAAGACACTACGCATTCACTAAGAATTAGGTATGCTTTGGGAGGGGGAGAGACTTAACATTAGCATGTGATGTTGGTGTAAAGTTGCCGATGTGTTGTGGATGATAAAGGGGGAGCAGAGAAGATAGCTTCACCCACAGTCCTCAGCCCCAATTGCAGCAGCATCCCTCCTTTAAACATTTGAGTACCAGAGGGGTGATCAATGGGTTAAGTTGCTAGTTGCCTCAATGGGATTTTCACATTACTATTAACCCTTTGAGTGACAGAGGGGTACAAAATGCATTACTTTGCAATGCATTCTGTACCCTTCTGGCACTGAAAAGGTTAAGTAGGATCCAAGAAGATACAGGTGTAACACCTAGTTCATGGTTCCTGATTGAACATGAAATAAAACAAAGCAGCCAAACAACTACTCACAAAATTCTCAAATTGAAGTTATCAAGACATCTAAATTACCATGACCTCAATACTGAATGAAGAAGTCACAGTCCAAATCTCAAGCCACCGATCAGCTGTTAGAAGTATACAGAGACACAGCTACCAATCAACTGTTAGATGTAAACAGAAACACAGCTACCGATCAGCTGTTAGATGTAAACAGAAACACAGCCACCGATCAGTTGTTAGATGTAAACAGAGACACAGCCACCGATCAGCTGTTAGAAGTATACAGAGACACAGCTACCAATCACCTATTAGAAGTAAACAGAGACACAGCTACCGATCAGCTGTTAGATGTAAACAGAAACACAGCCACCGATCAGTTGTTAGATGTAAACAGAGACAGCCACCGATCAGCTGTTAGAAGTAAACAGAGACACAGCTACCGATCAGCTGTTAGAAGTAAACAGAGACACAGCCACCTATCAGGTGTTAGATGTAAACAGAGACACAGCTACCGATCAGCTGTTAGAAGTAAACAGAGACACAGCTACCGATCAGCTGTTAGAAGTATACAGAGACACAGCTACCGATCAGCTGTTAGAAGTATACAGAGACACAGCTACCGATCACCTGTTAGAAGTAAACAGAGACACAGCTACCGATCAACTGTTAGATGTAAACAGAGACACAGCCACCGATCAGCTGTTAGATGTAAACAGAGACACAGCCACCAATCAGCTGTTAGATGTAAACGGAGACAGCCACCGATCAGCTGTTAGAAGTAAACAGAGACACAACCACTTATCAGCTGTTAGATGTAAACAGAAGACTAAATCAATGGGAATATGTGAAAAATGTATGTGTTCTCTTTGGTGCAGTTGCAGAATTGTTTATTCTTCATAGCATATCGCCATTTCCAGAGGTTATCTGTGGTACAGAGGTAGTTTCTTATTTGTACACAAACACTCATGCTTCATATTTAACCCTTTGCGTGCCAGAGTGTTGGCTACCTCACTGACACTCAAAGAGTTAACCACTTATCTGCTGAATAGTACCCCACTGCAACACAGTGAACTCATGTATTGGAGATCTGCTTGGCACCCAAACGGGTTAAAATCTTTCCTCTGCAAAATATGTTTTCCAGAGCAATTTAATTACAACGTTACATTTACAGTTCTAGCATTATAAGCCCTGTACAATTCATCAAATACGGAATGTGAGGAAACACAGTTTTGGGACATTTTTTTATATAATACAAGGATTGTTCAGAGGAAAGTGTAATCACTACAAGTACCAAGCTGGGTTTCTCTATGAAGTAACTGCTAAAGAGGGAATAGAAGATGATGCAATTAACATTAATTTCAGGAACTACTCCAGTGAATGCACCACAATGAAATGTTATTTAGAAAACATAATTGCTGTGCTCTGGTTAACCCCTTAAATTATTCACAATGCATTGGAGATCTCGCTAGCATCTATTGGGATATTAAAATAAATAGTGCAATGGAGTATTCGGTTTGTTTATATATATATTTTTTATTAAAGGAGCAGTAAAGGGTTTTATGAAAAAAATATACTTTTTATGCTGAGTGACAAAAAAGTACTGCTTCTAAAAACTTGTACGTGCCTTGTTTACATTAAACTGTGGTTTTCACCAAATGTTGCTGTTGCTATCAATGTCTATCCAGATGGACAAACTAAGCCGATAAAGGCATCCCTGACTGTGAACATCAATAAGATTTGAAGGGTGCTCTTCAGTCTAGGTCACCAGTCAGGTTCAGTCTCTGGGAATTAAGCACAAGGCAGGATTGTGATAGGTAGGAAACCCAAAAAACGTATCACCAACAAACTTACATGTCGCAAACAAGAACTACAGACACACTGAACCCAGGTTGAGTTTCCTATGTGCTGTACTCTCTGTGTGAGGTGGGTCAGTTATTTGTTTCAGGTGAGGCGTGGGTTCTCTGTGTGTGCCGTGTTGGTGGGTAATATATTTGTTGGGAGGCATGGGTTCTGTGTTTGACCTCATTATTTCCTGCGCGCCTGTATCTTTAACTTCTGCTTCAATATTTGCAAAGCCACAGGCGCACAAGCAAGGTCTAGTGGTCGGGAAAGAGTGACTGTGGGGATGAACGGCGGTCAGAGGCACACAAAGGGTTAAAGCTGTGCTAAGGTATGCAGGCATTAAATTGGATGCTGCGGGCACTGAAATGAATGCGGGTTGAAGCCACGTTTAAGGACGCAACATGAAAATCTTACGCTTTGATGCAGGGTAAGATTCTCATGTCCCCCTTTTCATCAATGCGACAGGTGTAGCATGTACTGTACATGTAAGAGCAGAGGAATCTAGACCTATAGCTTGGCTTGCCAAGATTGGTCCTCATGAGAAAACTGCAACCCAGGTTGTGTAAGATGTCTGTAACACCTAATTAACCAATAAACCTACCTGTTAATATGTCTTCTTGTGGAAGAATGTGTTGCCTTGTACATTTCGCTCGTTAGCTGCTCTTGAGGCCTGAACATGGGCAAATTTGATATACTTCATGATCAGAAATTTGACATGTCAAGTATCGATTACAGAGGCCATGTTTTTACTCATTAAAACAATATTATTTGATTGACTGTATACTCTTACAATTTAAAGCTCTGGAGCAGCTATCACACTGATGTGTATAACATTATCACGCTTCACTGAATAGTCCACAAATGTCTGTTGGTGAAGGTTAATACAGCTGTTACCATCTGGCTTCCATTCCTCAAACAACCCCACTGATGAAATAAAAAAGATTATCTCGTTACTTACCCTTTGGATGATGGAGATGTCTCCAAAGCATTGCTTCACAATGAGTTGGAAACTTCTCTAGCATCCAAGGGTTAATAGAAGACTTAGAATAATGTCAGTGTTGGCATATCTGTAGTTTTGGAGAGAGGCACACATTAAAGGGATAGTAATGTTTCATAATAAAAACAGCTCTGATTAATCATCATAGTATTTGGACTTTGGAGAGTGTTATTTCAATTCTGTCAGAGTTGTAGTTCAAGAGTAATTCAATGACAAAGTGTCCCCCTCCTGCCCCTTTTACTGATGTGACACTGCTCAGCCAGAGCAGAAGGGAGGTGCCCAGGTAGACTGCAGAGAGGGACAATCTTCAATTAAGATAAGGGAAAAACCTGAAAAGTTTGTCAAGGGGGCAGGGATTTCATTGTTTTCATAGGAATAAGAGTTTCCCCTTCTGTTATCTGTGTGGTCTATGGACTGCATTCCACATCTGAGAAGAGAAGGCTTATACTAGGAAAAAGGGGCGGGAGGGGGAAACTTTGCTTGTGAATATCTCATAAACCATAAAGGTTTAAGAGATAAGACTTATATCATTCTTCATGTTTTTTAATGCCTACAAAATAAAATAAAGTTAAAACGAAGTATTACTATCCCTTTAAACACTTTCATTGCACTAAACAGACTTACCCTTGCGCTCAGACATGGGATAACCGACAGGGAACACATACAAGGGCTGCTATAAGCTCAGTGGTAGAAACACTTAACTGTTTTATTGCCAGAGGGAAGGCCAGTGCATTAGTCAGCAACGTGCTGGACAGCTCTCTAGGAATGAAAGTGGTGTCTGTTTGGAGGGCCGCATTCTGTGAGTGCAGAGAGCCAAGGATGACAAGGACTGGACCCCAAGACCCACCAGGATCATGTATGTGTGGTTCTTTGTCTGCCAGAGAGTCAGTAGTACCAGGCTAAGGTGCCAGACAGTGTATATATGTGTTTTTGTGGCTACCAGAGGGATAGTGGTACAAAGCTATAGCGCAGACAGTGTATGTGTTATTCTGTAGTTCCTAGTGGGCACTGGTACAGGCTGGGGCATCAGACAGTGAGTCTGTGACTAACAGTGGGCAGTGGAAGGTCTTTCTCACACACAGCACACACTCCCCTTTTTGCACTGACAACACCATGCCTCTTTTGCTGGTGTATAAAGTATATACTTTTCAAACAAATGTTTTTGCCAGTCTGCTTAATTTGCATCTAACTCTATTTTTTTAAATAAATGAATTATTTTCTTGAACCTGTCTAGTTATTCCCAGCTATGTAATATGCATAAAACGAGAAACAATGGTATCACTGCAGACTAAGGACCTTGTGTATTAAGGCAATTAGATGCAATACTTGGGCAAACCAATTGCACCTTAGAGGACAGATAAAATGCCCAAACTTTCTATTGATTTAAATGGAGCCTTTAAACCTGTGAATGTTAAAGATGTCGCCAATGCATTGCAATGTAATGGAGACATGTCTAACGTTCAAGAAGATTAATTCCCCATTGGAATCAATGGTGAGGTTTGTTTTTTCCCCTATAGTTCAGTTGGTTTGCTCCAGAATTGAGATAAATTGCCTTTACACATAATACACCATGGCCCCCAATCATATATTGCTCCCTACCACACAAGAGAGTACGCTAGGGTGGGAAATACACAATGGAATGACGATAAGGAGGACTTTCGGTGGGGACTTTCCCTACACTGTATCCATAGGATCAGTGCCCCACTGATGTCAAATGGATACTCCAGCCAGGACATAGAGTACAAAATCCATTGAGGTGTACATACAAACATTGTGCGCATGGTATTTCATGCAAATAGTCATTTATAAGGGAAAAGTGGGCCCTGCACCCCTTTTGTGCCTATGTACAATGCCACATTTACATCTAAATGTCTGGTTTGCTCTACATGGGCCAAGGAGGTGGGCTATGTGAGAGTGTGGGGATGGGGGGTTATTGTGCTCCCAGAAGCAGTCTATGTATGACTTGACACAATAGAACTTGGAGCACGTGGATGCTACAGGAGTGGAGTAAGCCTGCATATGCCCATAGATTGGGTGTACCAGACCATTGTGCTCCTGTATGAACTAGAGCATAGCTGGTAACTTTTAAAATTAGCTGACCCTTGATCTTTGAGGTGGACCAATCAGTCCCCAAGGAGCTCTCAATGTGCTGCAACTTAGAGATGTCACTGCCAGAACATACAGCAGACAAGTAGGACTTGGCACCATATTGCAGATTAAAGAATACTTGTTTGGTTCAGGTCATATAGTGGGTACTCCAGGGGGGAGATTCACTAAGCGTTGCTAAAGAGGTGATAAAGTGGAGATGACTTCTCCAGTGATATCACTTCTCCAGTTTCTATGTTATCATATAGCGCCTAAGCACTAAGATCTCCAAAGCTGAGAAATCTTAGTGCATAGGTTTCATAGAATAACATAGGAACTGGAGAAGTGATAAACTGGAGAAGTCATGTCTACTTTATCACATCTTTATCACTTCTAAGTGAATCTCCCTCCCCCCAGACTCTTTCTCTCACCCTGAGATTGTGGCCTTTCACTCAGAGACCCTGAGATTTGAATCAAAACCCTGAGACTCTGGTCAAACCCTGAGAGTTCCCAGGTATGAACCAGAGATGTATTCAAATCATATGCAAAGCACAAAAAGACAAAAATGGTGCATATAAAAACAGGTGTTCAGGACTTTTGTATAAAGGAGCTCTGCCTGGGTAATACCTTTTGTTAAAGGGACATTATGAGTATGAATAACAATAAAAATGGTTGATATAAACCTAAATATTGATTTACATATCATGTGTATCTAGGCAGCACTTAAACTGCCTTTCTTTGGCACTAAAATGTACTGCACATGAATTGGGATGAAGCCTAGAAGCTATATTTGTTATCAAGCTTGTCATAACTACTGAAACGTAAAACAGATACTTTTGTGATTAAAACCATTTAGTTTCTATTTCACAGAAACGTATCTTTTGTTTACGACAAAGAAAACTAGCTCACAGCGCTAACACCTTAGTGTATACATATAAATAATAAGTGACTGAAGTGTGCAGTATGGATTGAGGGGGTTCTCCAGTTCCCCAAACATTAGGCTGAAACCCAAAGTACAAACACAAAACAAACAACAAACCTGCGCTCCTCCATTCTAATTGTGAAAAGTGTTCCCTGTATTGGGCATATGTAATATAATACTATGTTAATAAATATGAGGGGTCTGTTTCCAGAATTTTGGCCACAAGTTGGTTAAGCTTGTCACCCTTTCAAGGTACCCCATAGTATGGCAAGTTCCTGCTCTAAAACCCCTGTAAGGCACTATCTAAATTAAAAACTGCTCTGAAGAGATGTTATAACAAACGCATAGATTTTTTGGCTTTATTTAATATAGACATGGGTTCCTTAACTCCTTAAGGACCAGCCGCGCACTCACACAGCGGTCACTTAAGGACCAAGGAGCATTTTTTTTGTTGTTGTTGTTGTTGATCCGATTCCAGACTCCCCGAACAGCTTGCAGCCTCTCGAGGAGCCCGGAATTCCATGACGTACGTGTACATCCTTGGTCCTTTAGGTACCTCAACCTCATGATGTACATGTACGTCATGGGTCATTAAGGGATTAGAAATCACAGTGTGTGCAATCACAGTGTGTGCAATTAAAGACAAATTACAAACAACAATTTAAAAAGGGTAAAGATTGACTTGCCTTTTGTATGCCTGCAGTGAGTTGGTACATGTTCCAAAAGGACTGTGTATTTACCAGTCCCTTTTATTGGTAAAGTTTACCCACCAACAGACAGGGAGTACTAAAGCCAAAACAGGCCTTTGAGGTCTAAGATAAAGAAAGTGAAGAAATAGTGTAGTGAACCTTTATGTGCAAAATTAGTGATCTATAGGCTGAAAGCAGCTAGAATGAGCAAGGGAGATATTGGAAACGACAAACAAAGAAAAATAGCTCACAGCGCTAACACCTTAGTATCCTATATAATAATTTGCTAAATAGTGTGTAACGCCGCAACATGCGCAGTAGACACTGCTGCACGTGCTGCAGTCATGCGCAGTAGAGACTGCCAGCGCCGCGGCTAATACAGAGCTAGGCGCTCCAAAGGAGCGTCCAGTTCTGTATCAGCCGTGGCGCGGGCAGTCTCTACTGTGCGTGACTGCCCCGCGACCGGGTGGCAGTGGCACTGTGGCCAGTGTAACGGGCTGTTCAACTAGTATACATATAAATAATAAAAGTGAAATTAAATGCAATTACAATGACTGAAGTGTGCATCAAGGAATGAGAAACTTTCATGAATGCTACCTAATAATGCATAATGTTGTGAAAGGGTATGAACACTGTTCATTGTAGATGATAATGTCCTTCTAATGTCCTTCTAAGCAAGTTTAGAGACAATCATACCCACATGTATAGCTATACTTTAACAAAAAGAGACCATAAAACCAAGATTTAAAAATAATATTAAAAAGATAAAAAAAAATATAATGGGAAAACACAATATGTTATGAATGTAGAATGTAAGTCTCAGGTACTAAACTTGTTAACAGGAAAAACAAATCGGGGTCAGCGTTAAGCATCAGAAGAAATGAGAAGAAATGGGCAGACTAGATGGGCCGAATGGTTCTTATCTGCCGTCAGATTCTATGTTTCTATGTAAGAAATCGTACCGAGTCTACAGTATATTGTACTGCGCTGTGGAATTAGTTAGTGCTATATAAATAAATAATAATAATAATGGTACAATCATTAATATTAAAAAATAGGTTTATGGAGAAAAAATACAAAGAAAGTATACTTACACAAGAAATCATAAAAGGTGTAGAGAGAAAATCCTAGATGTTTGTCAGAAGCTGTCATGCGCAGTAGAGACGGCTGCACACGCTGCAGTCATGAGCAGTAGAGACTGCCCTGCCGTGGCTGATATGAAGCGGGGCAGTCTGAATTCAGACCAGAGTCCGATTGGTCCCAGAAAGGTGCGCAGAGAGGACTCCGGTCTGAATTCGGAAAGCCCCGCTCCATGTCAGCCGCGGCACGGGCAGTCTGTACTGTAAATGACTGCACCACGGCCAGTGACGACAGGATCCGGCCACCAGCCAAGCTTGCTGGGTGGCACTGTGGCCCGTGTACATGGGCTCTTCAACTAGTAATTTATAAAATACAGATTATAAAAGAGTACAATTTTAGACTATGACGAAGGTAATAGAAATAGAAACATGGAAATAGAATTATTTATCTGTTTAATTTTAATAGAACATTGTGTCTCTTATTAATAGAAAAGCATAAGGCCTTTGGCTTGCCGAGAATTTGTGTTTATATATTGTTTTAATCTAGCAAGAGGTGGATTTTTTCTTGGCTGAACCTATATAGTCTAGTTCTGTTACTTAGCTAGAAAAATGTCCAGGACCACTGCACACAGGTACATTGCGCTTTAGTCTTTCTTTGAAATTATTTGTAATAAATAATTACACTATATCTGTGCTTTTTATGCACAAGACTCAGGTCCAAAGCAGCAAGAACCACACGGTAGCTAAAACAGGATGTAGCAGGTCTCCATACTACCAAGCAAACCACTTCCTACTTCCTTCTTTGTTCTGCACATGCGCATTGTGAATTAACGTACACCGCATCCCCTCCACTCTGTGTTCAGTGACGTAGCTGTGCTTGTGATGTTCCCATGATGCAGAGTGGGCTTGTCCACATTAGGAGGAGGAGGCTGCTGTCATCTACCCATGGAGGCTTGTTACAACCTGAAGAGCCCTGGTAAGAGGGAGAAGGCAAGTTGGGGGTGCCACTACGGGAAGATGTTCCAGTGACATACCTGAGTGGTTGACCTAATAAAGTTATACAAGTAGCTTGCATGACTTCATAGGTAGCTGAGACTTGTATGATTGTCCTTTGTAAATTATATCTTATCATCAGGTTTTTCTTGAATGGTATTTTAAGTATCATCAAGACCTTCAACTTCACAAAAGGGAACCATTCAGCATGTAAGGATGAATCACATAGATCTTAGTATTCATTTTCTAAGTGCTAAAACTTAGTTAAAATGGTTGATCAAGACGGGAGAAAGAAAGAGTTAAAAGGGGGGATTAAGAGTCAAACGGGGGAGAATGAGGCAAAAGGGTGGAATCAAGAGGCAAATGCGTGAGAAAGAGACAAAATAGGGGGATCATTACAACAAGTAAGTTGTGATCTGAAGCATATTGCTGCCATTAAGATTGCCAGAAGTAGGCAACTCTCCTATGACACTGAAGTGGTTAATAGTTTCACTTTGACTGCGCCATGTGCACTTGCTCTACTTTACTTTTTGTTTCTTTTGTTAGGCATGGCCCTATAAAATTAAAAAAGTCAGTTTCGGTTTCGTTTTTTAGCCAAGCGCATCCTGAAGTTTCGGTTTCGGTTCAGAATTTTCATTTCGGTGCACCCCTACCAAGTGTAAAACGAGTATTCAGTTCCTCTAGGACATGGGCCTAGATTCACATGATGCTGTGGTGATATGATTTTGTTGATGTGTTTGAAACACTTCGACATTTCAATGTACACACACATCGATATATTCACTAAAATGTACGGATGCAAGGGGATGGGTGGAGATGGTCCCTATTAGCATACGGGATTGTCAAAGTGCGGTCTATGTGGAAGGGATTTCCTCCCTTCACACATCACCAACACTATGACAATTCTAGACCAGTAGGGGAATGGAGAGGATACTTTCAGCACCATGGTCAGCATCACTCCCTTATCCCTTTGAGTGCCTTACAGATATGCATTGCTCACCCCTGTGGCACTCAAAGGGTTAAAAAGGGGGGGCAGTATATGTTGGATTTACCTTGGAAGAGCAGTATATGTTGGTTTTAGCTGGGGGGCTGTATATGTCAGGGGGAGGACAGTATATGTAGATTTTAGCTAAGGGGTAGTATATCTCGGAAGGGGGCAGTATATGTTGAATTTATCTTGGGAGAGCAGTATATGTTGGTTTTAGCTGGGGGGCTGTATATGTCAGGGGGAGGACAGTATATGTAGATTTTAGCTAAGGGGTAGTATATCTCGGAAGGGGGCAGTATATGTTGAATTTATCTTGGGAGAGCAGTATATGTCCGATTTAGCTGAGGGGTCAGTATGTCCGTGCCCATATATGCTGCCTGAACCCCAGCCTTATTCCATTGGGAGTGCACAATATGTATCATATATGATACAGGGCTAAGGGTATAATTGTGTAGTGCTTGGTGTACTTTGTTTTTTTTAACCCTTTGAGTGCCACAGGGTTGAGCAATGCATATCCCTATGGCACTCAAAGGGATAAGTGAGTGATGCTGTCCATGGTGCTGAAAGTATCCTATTCACTCCCCTACTAGCCAAGAAGGGACACAGAGAGAATGCCCTTCAACTTCAGAATTATGTAGCATTGGTGATGTGTGAAGGGAGGAAATCCCTTCCACATCGACAGAAGTTCATAGCCCTCCCTACTTGTGACTGATTGAGGGCTGTTACTGCATAGGAAACTAGGGGCAGATCACAACTTCACCAACCTCAGGTAGGAGAAGTTGAGACAGCAGAGGCTGCTATCAGAATTTGTGAATGTGTCAAAATGCCACATTAACATATCAACATACCCCTTTGCATACAAAACTGTCTGATTATCCTGCATTTCCATATGGAAATGAGTCATTATGCTTAATTTCCATATGGAAATAGGCCATTGTCGATGTGATGAGTGAAAATTCATAAACCTATCAGATGGATGTCAATGTGGGCAGATATTTGTCGACACTACTCCAACAGGACATTGACATTTTCAGGCCTCTTGGTACTTTAATGAATCTAGACCATGGTTAATCTCAAGTAAAGGTTTCTTCAAGTGTGGTAGTTGTGTGGGATGCAAGAGCTGTAAAGTGGAAAACAATATAAAATAATTTTTCTCTGCAGTAACAGTAGAAAAATATTAAATTAACCATTTAATTACTTGTTATACTAAGGAGGCAAATTACATGATTATGTGCACACGTAAAACAACAATATATATAGGTAGAACAAAACGTAGATTAAGAGAAGGAAAAAAAGAGCATGTGTACAATATTAAGATTAAAAACAGTAAACATAGTCCCATTTTATAGATCACCTAAATCCAGTATTAAAGATATGACCTTTTTAGGGATAGATTTGGTTAATAAAAATTGACATAGAGGTGACTTCCTAAAACAGATGTCTAGAAAAGAATCAGAGTGGATATTTAAGATGAATACTTGCATCATTTTGGAAGCAATACTGAGCTGGAGTTATTTGTTTTTTATGAATGTGAAATTGTTTATTATGGCGACATGAGTCTGGAACAGTTTCTAAACATTTGACATATGCTGGGGCTACAAGTTCATTCATGCTGTTTTACAGTCGGGGTGCATCACTTGGAAGATAAGATATTTCATTTTTTTGTTGTTTGTCTGGTTACACTGAAGTCCAACCGATGCTGATGTTGAACACATGCTCTGTTATTTTACAGCAGGGTATGTGTTGGGTGGAAGGGGTTAAGACTTCTCCATTTATTTATTTATTTAATATGTGCACGTGTATATATATATATATATATATATATATATACTAGCAATGTGGGACGGCGCTGCCCGTCAAGATATATAGGGAATTAATGCACACACACGGATGCAAGACAAACACACACAGAGACACACACGCAAATGCACATGCATGCACTGAGATGCATAAAGAGCGACACAGTCAAATACACATACATGCAATGCACAACATGCAGACATATAGAGTGTGATACAGACATGCAACACACGCAGTGAGGAACACACAGGCACACACACACACATACACAGAAGTGAGTCATAAGGGGGTGACTTATGTGTCATTGTAATGAGTTTGTGTTTGTACTTACGCCTCCACTGTGACATTCATTCATAAAGCTGAAATGCATGTGGTAATTGCACGTACTATGGTGGAAGGTGGATCATGCTGGCTACTGGGGTGTGAGTGAGTGTGAGTGAGTGGCATACATTCATGTAGTTGAAATGCATGTGGTAATTGCACATACTATGGTGGACGGTGGATCGTGCTGGCTCCCGGGGTGTGGGTGAGTGTGAGTGAGACTATGGTGGAAGGTGGATCGTGCTGGCTCCCGGGGTGTGAGTGAGTGTGAGTGAGTGCATGTGAGTGTGAGAGTGAGTGATTGCATGTGAGTGATTGCGTGAGTGTGTGTGATTGAGTGAGTGTGAGAGAGTGTGAGTGTGAGTGTGTGAGAGGGTGTATGAGAATGAGAGAGTGTGAGAGTGAGTAAGAGAGTGAGAGTGATTGAGTGTGTGAGTGAGAATGTGTGAATTATTGTGAGTGTGTGTGATTGAGTGTATGTGTGTTTTTTGTCTGATGTGTTTGTGTCTGTGGTCCAGGAGCGAGTGGCAGCCATTTTGTTTTTTCAGTTACTTGGATAGTGGTGGGCAGGCTGGATAGTGGGGGTAGGCCAACTCCCTGCATGATTTAAATCACTCCCCCAATGAATCACCCAATGGGAGCAGTAACGCCTCCTTACTTAACCCTTTGAGTGGCGCTCAAAGGGTTAAGTTGAGGTAACATAGCAATATAACACATGGTGGCTCTTCAGTTGAGGCAACGTATCAATATGCTGAGGGAACAAATAGAAAGTGGTATTTGAGGCTTGCCCTCTGTAACATACAGCAAAGCATCTCTCTCCCTTTAAGGAGAAAGGGCAGGAATCAGGAAGCAGGAAGTGGAGGAGTGACAGTTGAAAACAGTTAGTGAGGTTGACTGAAGAGATGAAAAGCGTTAAATAAAAGAATTGTTATTAAGTTTATCCTTGAGTTTGTATTTTATGGAAACATTACACCCTCATACTGAAACAGAGTGTATGGAGGGTTACAGTTATCTGTGGGAGGTGAAACAGTGTGTTTGTGAGGTCATGATCCTGAGTGAGAGTGTGTTTGTGGACCGGGAGAAGTTATTGATATCCCCTACTTCAGGAGCGAGTGGCAGTTATATTGTTTTTTGTCAGTTGGATAGTGGTGGGCGAGCTGGAGGGGGTGGGCCAACTCCCTGTATGATAAACATGCCCCCATTGAATCACCCAATGGGAGCAGTAAAGTCCCCATTGAATCACCCAACAGGAGTTGTGTCTCCTAATGAGTTTTCTGAGGAGACATAAATTATGTTCTGTGTTGTGTGAGGTACCATAAATTATGCAATATTCATATATATATATATATATAAATTATTTATTTTTTGTTTTTTTGTTATCTATAGAGTAATATGTAGATTGGGGATTTATGATACCATTTAATACCTGCTTAGGGTTAACCTACCTATGTAAATGCAAATGGATGATTTTCATACTAACTTATTGCTTTAAGGTCCAATACATAGTTTATATTTTTCAGTATATTAGAGGGATATATATACACTAAAAACCAGTGTCTGTCGGTATAGAGATGCCATGGCATAGCTTCCCCATTGTGTCACATGTTACGTGCCAGCTTTCAAGAGGTTAACACCTAATCCTTTATTATCTAATTTGGTTATATGGTTTTCATGTATAGATATTTGATAGATATATGCCCTCTTCCTTTCTTTTTTGGGGGATACTTTCTATTATTTTTTATATTTATATGTCTTTTATGTTTTGCACTTTTTCTTTTGTTTTCAAGTGGTTAACTTGCACATTTGAAACAGAAGTGCTGGCAGAAAGGAAGTGAGAGTGCCGTAGCACCAAGACATCAGTTTAATACGCACAAGTAACAATAACTATATTTGCCTGTTCTGATGAAGAGTTCATAAGTCCACGCATACCTCATTAGACTTGTTTTGGTATTTGGAGATAACTGTTGTCTATGCTATAATACGCTGATTCCACTGGAATGCAGTATATTTTATATTTGTGACCTTTTTATATGTTCTTATTGCATTATATCTTCGTACAAGGTGGGCCTATTAGCAATGAAGTTTACACATTTTTTGGGACATTACTATTTCCAAGGTGAATGAGCCTGTGATCCTATTGTAGGATATCATGGAGACCAGATAGCACATATGGTTCATAGTGAGTTAATATATATATATATATATATATATATATATATATATATATTACTTGTCCATTGTTGATTTAGAATACTGTTAATAAATAATATTTTGCTGGATTTTATTAGCACTTGGACTCTTCTAATTTTGTCTTGGGATTTTTAGATGGGAGCACCACTGTTCTTAAGCTACTTTTAATATCCTACATATTTTCTTGCTTCTTGCATGAACAATAATCTTTAATGTCTAGAGTTATAAAGCAAGCTCCCATATCTCCATCCATGGCCACACCTCCATTCTTCATATGACACTAGCCGTGTCCCAATACACTGTTGCATAATTAAGATAACACTATTACCATATAACTTACAAACTTGAAAAGCTAATTGGCCATGACATTGGTGTATAAACTGACCAAGTTATTATATAAAGTAGACAGTATAGCAATAAGTAGACCACGAGTGGGGGTCTGGTACAGGATTTTGTTAGCCACGCTTAACATTTAACACAGTGGGCGTGGCCAATAAAACTTAGGTACCTTTTACAATCCGCCCTACTATGAGGCTGCTGTTTTTGCCTCATGGGAAATCCATCTCTTATCCAAATGTAAGGCATTAAAAGGGCAATAAACTTTATTTACTATGACTTTTTATTGTATTTTCAATAACAATAGGTTTAAAGAGGGATATCCATCACCTGTTAAATTTTGTTGACTCTAATACAGTTGTATTATTGCATTCATTCATCATTTAGCGATATATAAAAATTACAAGTATATGGAAGGGATGTGATCTGACCCAACCTGCGAACCATACTCCTCTGCATTAATGGTAGTCAAAAACATTGTGTCAACCACCAAGGGAGAGTCTTCTGGCTGATTGTCAGCAGTGGGATCAGCCACATTGGCGAATATATATGACGAGTATAAAGAGTGTCGTGTATGTGAGGTGCTGTTTTGAATGTTGTGGAGATCTAGCTATGAAGTGTACTTGAAACTGTGCAATAGGTTGTGCTTTTGTTCTGTGTGGAGGGCCTCCATAAAAGGTTCTCATATGTCCACTGCATTATGCATCTTCATATGATGAACCATTATCTCTCCATAGAGGGAACCGAGGGGAGCATGCCTCTAACCAGCATTATTAAATATACTTCACACTTAACAGGATAATGTTGTCCAATAATATGGTCTGCAATTTAGTTAAATGGGTAGTAATGTTTCATAATAAAAACAGCTCTAATTAATCATCATAGTATTTGGACTTTGGAGAGTGTTATTTCAATTCTGTCAGGTTGTAGTTCAAGAGTAATTCAATGACAAAGTATCCCCCTCCCACCACTTTTACTGATGTAACACTGCTCAGCCAGATCAGAAGGGAGGAGCCCAGGTAGATTGCAGAGAGGGACAATCTTCAATTAAGATAAGGGAAAAACCTGAAAAACTTGTCGAGGGGGGCAGGGCTTTCATTGTTCTCATAGGAAGAAGATTGTCCCCTGCTGTTATCTGTCTGGTCTATGGACTGCATTCCACATCTGAGAAGAAATGGCTTACACTAGGTAAAAGGGGCAGGAGGGGAAACTTTGCTTGTGAATATCTCTCAAACCATAAAGGTTTGAGAGATAAGACATATCGTTCTTCATGTTTTTTTAATGCCTACAAAATAAAATAAAGATAAAACGAAGTATTACTATCCCTTTAAAGTTTGAGGGGAAGTGTATGTGCCTAGCAAAAATCAGGAGAATCAAAAGATATGAGGAGAGCAGGTTTGGAGTGCAAAAGTTAAAGATTTTCTGCTAAAATTAATTAAATATGGGACAAGAGTGCAATGTGTAATTTAGCTTGTGGCTAATTGCATCTAGGACAGTGATTAGAGTGAGCAAGGCCTATAGTGTGGGCTGCTGAGGGAGCAAAATATGTTCTATTCAGTAGTTGATAGCTGACCTCATGAAAGTAAACTGCAAGAACTCCATGTAGTTGTCTATGGAAGTTTAAAAACATCTCCTCTATGGATAAGTTGGGACTGACTGATAACTATTCACTAGGCTAACCTGAGGTGACAATATAGTCTGTGCTGGGCAATAAGACTTTTTAAAAGGATGACATTTTTATACATTTGGCATCTGATTGCTTGACAAGGGAATCAAAGTTATTATTGATGGGTTAAGTCGGAGTAAGTAAGTGGAGGAGAGATTGCACATAATGTTTTGGTTGGAGAGAAGTGAACAGATGCCCATAGCGAAGTAAGAGCTTTTCCTGTAGGTCAGAAAAAAGTTTTGGGGAGATGAGGATAACAGATTACCCTTTCTAGCGCATTGTTTGAAAACCAGACTAGGAGAGCCACTCTGAAAATCTAAGTTGTTTAGGAAGGGGAGGGATGGGGAGGCATTGATTTCACTGTATAGCGGGTGCCTAGATTGTTGCCTGGCCCAGATGGTACTTGTATGAATGGTTTTGATATATAAATTAGAGAGCCTCTTCTGGTGGTAACATGAAGCAGATATATATAAGACCAAAATAAGGTGATTGCATAAATTAATGTGTTGGTGTGATTTATCCAGTCCCAAGCAATTGGTAGCAGACTTGTTATTTTATATAGACATAAATTGGGGAAGTTAAAGCCACCATTGGCAATGGGGGCTTACTACTGAAATGTCGCCCTCTAGTTGTCGACTATCAAAAGATCAAGATCATAATGCAAAAGGGTGACATCAGAATATCTCCCGCATCAACAAGGTGACATTCTGATGTGGCAAACTTAAGGGCCACCAACTAGAGGGCAACATTTCAATAGTAAGCTGACATTGGGTACAGGTAAAATTTATGGGAATAGAGATGATATATATATGCTGTTCTCTAAAAGAAGTGCTGGAGTATCAGACTGTGTATTAGACAAATATCTGGGTGTACTGTGCTGTAGTGTCAGAGCATACAGTGTGAGGTGCAGGAATGTCAGTGTGAGTGCAGGAAAATAAGCACATGCAGTGCAAGGCATCATAATGTTAGCATGTGCAATGATGAAGTATCTGAATATGGCATTCTGACATATCAGAGGGTGCAGTGTGTACAGGTGTATGAATATGAGATTGTTCAGTACAGCACTGTCAGAGCATAATGTATGGGAATACCAAAGTATAAAAAGAGCATGTGAAAGTGCAGTGCAAGGTGATGGAACAGCAAAGCATACAGTTTGCATTTGTGCAGTATCTGAATGTGTAGGAGTATCACAGTTTGCAGTGCTAGAGTATAGGAGTATGCAGTTGCAGAGTATTAGAGGGTGCAGTCCTGGAGTCTCACAGTGTTCAGTGCTACAATCAAAAGGGTGACAGTTTCCTTGTAGGAGAGGATGGGAATGTCTATAAAGGACATTGCTGGACTACAATAGGAGCTCATGTCCCAAATTACAACTCAACATGCTTAACTGTATGGGTGCCAGAGAGGTATCCAGCGCATTGCAATGCAATGCGTTGGACACATCTCTGGCACTCAGACGGTTAAGGGTCACCCTGCAGGACAATGTAATATCCTTCATTCAATTAACAGTGTGGGGCATGCACCCCTACTGTAGTCCAGCCACGTCCTTCATAAACATTCCCATCCTCTCCTACAAGGGAACTGTACATACAACAAAGGGCTTAGTTGGAGAGAGGAGTTGCTTTGTGCACCAGTACAACATCTTATTAAATACAAGCAGATAAGTTGGCAGCAATACAGAAGACAGGATACCCTGTATACTCAACTTATTTGTAAGTATCCTGTTGGTTAAGTTCTAAATTCTCTCCTCAACCTTATATGGTTTTTGTTTCAATGACATCTTTGGAGGTGTTAAGAGAAATAACTATATTATCCACATATTGAGCTTAGCGGGCAAACGGTTTTTTTTGGAGGTATCCTATTGAAATGTCTCCCTCTAGCTGACAGCCCTTAAGTGTGCAATATCAGAATGTCGCTCTGTTGATGCTGGTGACATTCTGATGTCGCCCTTTTGATTCAGGAGAAATTATGATCTCGCCATTTTGATGGTCGCAATCTAGATGGCGACATTTCAGTAGTATACCGGTAAGGGGTTGTTACAATTTAGTCAGGCTTAGTTTGGGGTTCACTTTTGATTCCATATACATTTCTGTAATTTACAATTAAGAAATTAATTTCTGCTCCAGGAAGAATGAAGGATAACATGTGTAGCTTATAGAGAAAGCAGGGAAACATAATCATTTTTATGAGATTAATTATTCCAGTGGAAGATAAAGTGAGGTGTGTCCACTGTACAAAAGCAGATTTGGATAGTTCTATGTGTATAAGTCACCTGGGTTACAAGTTATAATAATGCCAGGATACTAAAGTGAGGAGGAGGCAATCTTAAAAGGAAGAAAACCTCTGATGCTCAATGGGGAAATCTGCAAGCCACAGCACCTTGGACTTCTCCAGATTTACTCTAAATCCCCAGACAGGCACAAAGTCCCAGAGCAGTAGTGCTGTTTTTGAGTTGTTTATAAATAGCAACATATCATCAGCAAATTCTGAGGCTTTAACCTCCCTGTTGCCCAGGGAGAAGCCGCTAAATACCTGCATATCATTCAAGTTCCTTGTCAGTGTCTCTATGGAGATATAAAATAGTAATGGAAGAGAGGACAACCATGTCTTGTGCCCTTAAAAAGTTGCAAAGTGGGAGAATTAAGATTGATAGTGATCAGGATGACTTGTGGTGAGTTGTAGATAGACCCTATGAATCCAATGAAAGTGTCCCCAAAGAGTTGCTATTTCAATAGAGAGAATAAGTGCAGCCACAGAATATTACTGATAGCTTTCATGGTGTCTATATTTAGAATTAGAGGTTGATTATGTAGAATATCTCTTGATTTCAGTAGCTATATCATTATATATTTTGGTGACAAAATGTCTTACTGGAAAAAACCTGTTTGCTCTGGAGAGCTCAAAGAAGGCAGGATAGAACTGGGTTAGTTCACTATGATTTTGCTAACACTTTTATCACCAGTGTTTAAAGGGATAGTAATGTTTCATAATAAAAGCAGCTCTAATTAATCATCATAGTATTTGGACCTTGGAGAGTGTTATTTCAATTCTGTCAGAGTTGTAGTTCAAGAGTAATTCAGTGACAAAGTATCCACCTCCCGCCCCTTTTACTAATGTAACACTGCTCACCTCAGAGCAGAAGGGAGGTGCCCAGGTAGACTGCAGAGAGGGACAATCTTCAATTAAGATAAGGGAAAAACCTGAAAAACATGTCATGGGGGGGCAGGGCCTTCATTGTTCGCATAGGAAGAAGATTTTCCCCTTTTGTTATCTGCCTGGTCTTACAACCAGATTCCCCATCTGAGAAGAGATGGCTTACACTAGGTAAAAGGGACGGGAGGGGGAAACTTTATCGTTCAATTACTCTTGAACTACAACTCTCACAGTATTGAAATAACACTCTCTATGGCTCAGTTGCTATGAAGATTAATTGGAGCTGCTGTTTTTGTGAAACATTACTATCACTTTTACAGATAGATAGGGCTATAAGAGGAAACTGAAGTGGGGTCATGACCAGGTTTGGGCAGTACAATAAAGTGGGCTAAATTGAAGTGGGGTGGGAGGTCTTTTTGTGTGAAAATGTGGCTAAATAGATTTAATAGAGAGGGAGATATTTCTGTTGTTAATAGCTTGTAGAATTCTGCAGGGAGGCCACCCGGACCTGGTGATTTAATGTTCTTTAAAGAATTAAGCAAGGTCTTGATCTCTATTTGTTCTGTGGGTGGTTTAGCAAGTCACTTTGGTGTGAGAGAGTTGAGATAGTGCAAGATTTACCAAAAGATATCCCTGTCGGAGGTGTGGTCCGGCATTTTGGTATATGGGTTTTTATAGTAATCTACAGAGATTTTGTTGATGGACAATGAAACTCTGACTATCCGATCTTGGGACAATTGAACTGAAGCAATTGAGTTAGACCCCCCCCCAAGTAGGCAAACCATATTTGGCAGAATCGTGCCTTACGTATTAACCTTGCCTGTGAAATTGTAGTTGTGTTGCAGTCTGCTTTAGCAGAGTGTAATTTGCCCTATGTGCAGGTATATCATTATAAAGACATGCCTTATAGGCTTTGGTAAGATTGTGTTGGAGTGAGCTTAATTTTGTCTTTGTTTCTCATTTCATTTTAGCATTGTATGAGATGATTAACCCTGTAAGTGCCACTTTTGCTGCTGACCAAAAGATATGGGGGTCATTTTCATAAAACACATTATCTATTTGGAAGTTCACCCAGGTTTGTCTAAGCCCTGCCTTAAAATCTTAGGAAAAGTGTTACAATGTGGGGCACTCTCCAGCTGAAGAAGGTTAGAGGTGGGGGTTGAAAAGAGATTGACAGTTATATGAGCAAGATCAGAGAGAAGGATTTTATGGATGTCCTGGGTTAAATTCAACATAGGAGCCAAGGAACCATGTAGCTGAGATAAGAGTTGTAATCTCTGCCTATGGGATGGAAAGTTCTTCAGGCTTCCGATAAGGACAATGTTTTCATAAAAGTACAAATTATATTGTGTTTTACCATGTGATCAGTGTTGGGGATCTTGTTCTTCTCTAATGAGAGGTTAGTTTGTGAGGAAGGCTACTAAGTGTTGCAGGAACTGTGAAAAGAAGGATTATTAGGGGCATAGATCAACCCATACTGAAATATCACATGGTTTATGGGAAAACTCTGTATGAGACACCTGTAAAGAGAACAGAAGTTAAATATACAACATGCATGAATCGACAAAAGGATATGTCCCATTTTTGGCACAACCTCACTAGAATAGTATGTGTGACTAAAATCACTGGAGAACAAGCTGAGAGCAAGTTCATGCTAAATGAGAATATGCCTTAAAGTCATGACTAGATTGCAGTGGGCTATTGAGGGAGCCCCAAACAAGGTTTACAGATAAGGCTTTGAGTGTTCCACATATAACTGTTGAAGACGTTGATAGGAGTTAACTCTGAGATGTAATATTGCAGGCCAAACCAGCATTTTAAAAATAAGGTAAGGGGAGGCAGTCGAAAGGCCAAGCCCACACTGCTCACTGTTGAAAAATGAATCAGGACCAAAGTTCAGGGTATCAGTAACCCATGGAGTTGTTAGTGAAAAGAGAGTACTGGTATGTACTGTACCTAATGGTACACATGTTAGAGATGTAATGCTGACAAAGGCTCTCCAGTTCACATTTGGTGGGCCTGCCCTATCATTCTCCTTTATTGGGAACATGTACTCCAGGAAATCAACCAGACATTACACCTAACCCTACCTAGAGACCCCCTTGTATGCTTGTTCTTCTATACACAACATCTCCCAAACTCTTTATCTAAATCGTGTACAAAAACTTCTAGCAGCACTTTTGAATGCAGCAAAGTCCCTAATTCCTTTATTTTGGAAACAAAAACATGTCCCTCCAATCTCTCTTTGGCTTATTAAAGTGTCTAAAAGTAAATCTATGGAGTGATGCCATACTATCCCAACTTCATCTTTGCAATCCTATGAAAATTGTTGGGCCGGCTGGTCCTGATGGACTCTGTTATAGAGCCTCTTCTCCCGGTTCAATCCTGTTCTCTCCAGAGTAATGAGAGTTGCCCGACCTCTCCCCTCTCCTATTCTTCACTCCCCACCATTCTTTCTTCCCCCTCTCCCTCCTTTCTTTCCTTTTTCTTATATCCTTTTCTATTCATGTTGGCACTCACACATAGGACAGTTATCAGATATCCACTTACAAAATTCTTTAATTTCAATCTTCCATCAAGATATAACTGAAGTTTTATATACGTAACATTCCTCATGTTTGTTTTAGTGTTAGGTACCCAACATTTACAAGTCAAGTCTATTGATGGGTACTTCCATGATGCTACTTAGTAAACTATTTATATCTTGATTTTTGATAGATACACATGGGAATGTAATAAATTGCTTATGTATTAATGATTGATGTACTGTTCTTTGAAATGCTTTGTAGTTGTGCTGGTCAACTTACAATAAAATAATTATAAAAATAAAGAAAAAAGAATATTCTGAAAGTTCTTATTATGTAAAGTCAAAATGTGCATACATTTTTTTTTCATTGTCATCTGTTTGTTTTTTTTTCCACTTTTGTGCCAATCACACAATGCTCAGGAAATGTCAAAGAAGGTATATTAATACAATGCAGAAACGTGACATAGTAATAAAAGCCAGTAAACAGCATACAGTGCACACAGTGAAGATAAACATTAACAGTACAAAGTATAGGAATTTTAATTTACATATTATTCACTTGCAGAATATATGTCTAAATAAAGAGCTGCTATTGTTGTATGACTTTAATTTTAATGCTAAGTAAATGATATACAGTTTTTAAACATATATCTTTAACCCTTTAAGAACCAGAAGGGTGAGCAGCACATTGCCAGGTGATTCCTTACAAATGTTCCTATTGATTTTCTTGATGCTTCTATTCCTTTTTGGTGTCTTTAATCCTATAGTAGTTCTCAATCTTTCTTTGCTCAAGTCTTACCTAACACACATATAGGTAATTTATCAAGGCTAATGAAGAGGACAAATACATAAAGATAAGTCAAACTGAGGGTTATGCACTAAGGTGTGATGAAGAGGTGATAAAGTGGAGATGACTTCTCCAGTGATATCACTTCTCCAATTCCTATGTTATTCAATGGAGCCTATCCACTAAGATTTCTCCAACTTTGGAGATCTTATTGCATAGAAATAACATAGGAACTTGAGAAGCAATACCACATTGCAATGCGTTGGATATCTCTCTGGCACTTAACGGGTTACATTTAGACACCAGAAGTTAGCTTTTAGGAGCCTTGGCTCCCAGGGTGCTGGTATGTTGTACCCCTGGCTATAGCCATTGTCCCAGCTGAGGCTGGAGAATGATACATGATAGACTTTCCCTTCTGTACTGTATTATTGTCATAAATATTTGTTCCAGTTTGTGTGTTTCTGTGTTTGAGCGAGTGGGTGTATGCATGTGCATGGGCTTCTGTGCATATGATCCATTGTGCTTGTATTTACATGCATGTGTGTAGGTGTGTCCCTACGTGTGTGCTTGCATGTACATGCATGTGTGTGGGTGCATGTATGTATATCAGTACTGAGTCTGAAAATAAAACATATTTCTGAAAAATAAGTGATTAAATAAAAAAAATGGTGGCATACGAGTCTCTGTGTTTGCAAGAATGTTGTTCCCACAACAGCACAGACGGACATAATCAGTTTCTGCCCTTTTCCGTATCCTATGATACGATTTTATTAGTTTGTAAATAATGAGACAATAGAATTTGAGAGCTGAGGCATAACATTTTTGGAACTGGAGAGACACTTTTTTCAGAAAAGTTTGGGAAAATCTGCGTTAGAGAGCTTTGCAATATTCAAGAGGTGAAAAAAAATAACTTAAAGGAGGAGTAAACTTTTTAATGAAAAATATATATTGTACGGTGTTTCCTGTTGAGTAAAATAAGTTTACTCCCACTGCTGATAGATGCATATTTCCAGTTATTACTGTTTAAACCTTAGTGGGGATTTTTTACATTAGCAGTCCCCTCTAGTGGTCAAATTCCAGTTAATTATTGGAGAAGAAAGTCAGTGCCATACACTTTTCTATAGACTGTGATAGAAACTGCCAAGCCACTTCCTGTCAAGTTAGAACTATCAGGAAGTAACACAGTAAATTCACTTCCTGATTATTTGAATTGTTCAAGCTCTATAACATATAGGTTTTCATTAAAAAAGTTTACTGCTCCTTTAAATCAATGGGAATTTGAAGAAATGTTCATGTGTACCCTAAGGTGCCATTGGTGTGCTTCAGAAATTCTCATCTTTAGCTTCCAAAATACGCCTCTAATAGGTGCAATGTTGGACTAAACCAATTTCATCATAGGGGAGGAATTAAAATCACAATGATTTATATAGGACTATTAACCCCTTAACCCTTTGAGTGCCAGAGTGGTACGGAATGCATTGTTTTGCAATGCGTTCGGTGCCACTCTGGCACTCAAAGGGTTAAATACAAAAGACCTCTCTAGAATTCAAGGAGTTAAGCACACACACACACTTCTATGATGGGGATGTTTTTCTCCCAAATGTCACCTCTTTAGCTTAATAAATAAGGCCCTTAATGCTACATAATGTTTTTTTATTTTGCATCCAAACTCCCTCTGGTCTCCCTAATCCTACACTGTCACCTTTTTATTTCATCTGCATTCAGATGACACAAGAAGTGCTACCTTTCCATTCTCCATCTGTTTCTCATTTGCGTCTTGAGTCTGTTCATCTGGATATTTCTGACAATATCACTGTACCATGACAGACCATTTCATTAAAGAAAGACACAGGCATGTGAAAGTGACTTTCATATTGTATTTCATGACATATGTTACAGTGTGTAAATTGGTTTTCAGACTGAATTCTCAGTTTCATTTTGAGAACATATATGTGAGATATTGTGGGATTTAAATGGCTGACTCAAGCACATAAGCCTTTCATGTTAAGCCTCTGAACCACCGCAAAGTTCAAGATTTTGTTTATAGACTGTAATGAATCAGTGGAAAACACTTCACAAAAGAGATTTGTAAATAGGATTCCACCTCTGCCACTGTTCCACTCAAATTGTCCATTCCCAGTCTGACCCAATATAACTACACTAATTAAAAATTGTAGACATTAAAAAGAATACTAAAGTTTTTCTTTCATGAAAATGAAATTACAGTAGTGCTTTACTGCTAACTAAAACAAGGAATTTTGCACTGCTCTGTTCAAAAGTTATTTCAGCTTAAACTTGGTTAACCCCTTCACGACTCTACAAGCACAAATATACACAGTGGCATAACAATAGGAGTCGCACCTGCAACTGGGCCTGTCACTCCAGGGGCCCGGCCGCCCCCTGCGACCCCACCATCTGGCACTCGCAACATTACGATAAGAGGATCTCCCTACGGCACTCTAGTATTGCAGAGCACTGGGAGATGACATCATCTCCCAGCGCTCTGCATTATGAGAGGACCGCGTGGGAGCTCCATCTGCATAGAAGTCTGTGCGGAAGGAGTCACAGACCTTTCCTGCCATTCCACTGGACCACCAGGGAGGTAGGAGATTGGCAATGTGGGGGCAATGTGGAGATGGGGGGCAGTGTGGTGGCAACGTGGAGATGGGGGCAGTGTGGTGGCAATGTGGAGATGGGGGCAGTGTGGTGGCAGTGTGGAGATGGGGGCAAGCAATGTGGGGGCAATGTGGAGACTGGTGGCAATATGGAGATGTTGGGCAATGTGGAGCCAATGTAAAGATTGGGGACAATGTGGAGGTGGCCAGTGGAGATGGTCAATGGGGGGGATGTGGTTGAGAGGGGGCAATGTTGTTGGGGGGAGCATGGCAATTCTTGCACCAGGGCCGGGTGGTATCTAGTTACGCCTCTGTATATACATAAGATACTTTAATGGGTTTTAATGACCCTCATTATGTGTATATACAAGATTACTATAATGGCTCCAGAGCACTCCAGTGTTTATATACAAAATTACTATAGTGGCCCCAGAGCATTCCAGTGCGTATATACAAGATTACTATAGTGGCCCCAGAGCATTCCAGTAGAGCACTCCAGTGTGTATATACAGGATTACTGTAATGGCCCCAGATCATTCCAGTGTGTGATTACTATAATGGCCCCGAACACTGGCAGTCTCTACTGTGCAAGACTGCATCGTGACAAACATCCTAGCTAATTATTATATAGGATATTTATGGAAATGTTTTTGCATAATATGTTTGTCTCTGTTATTCTGATTATGAGAAACAAGTATAACTATATATTACTTATCTGTGCCCGTAATAACGCTCTTGACAAGAGGCATATAAAATGTCAGGGGTTCCCCGAAGAATCTAAATTGCATATTAAGGGTGCCCTGAAAAAAATAAAGGTTGAGAACCGCTGGCTTATTATATAGGTGACAGTTTGGTACAGCATAAATATATAGTGAGAGACTATCTGGATACATTTGAAGTATGGTTCAACAACTGCAGTAGTTTGCGTATACAATCATGGGATGAATCATAATAAAATGTATGTTTGTCCTAAAATGTTCATATTTTCATTGAATCATCCAAAAATGATTTAATTAGGTACCAAAAATAATTTAATTAGGTACAAAAAGAAAGACCAATATGTCCTGAAAAAAATATTTAATTTCCATAGGTACACATGGTATTAAATATACAAAATAACTCTGGTCCATAAGGGGTTAAACTTCTATTATTATTATTATTTTTTTTTTTTTTTTTTTTTTTTTTTTTTTTTTAATCAGAATTTCACTTTATGAAAGTCACTATTGATTTCTGAGGAGAGCTAAAGTCAGAGACAAAAGTTCTCCAAAATAGGAAAAGGTAAAAAAAAAAAAAAAAATTGTAGAACAGTTTGATCTGTAATAACTTTTTAATTAACCCTTTGAATGCCAGAGGGGTATGCAATGCATTGCTTACCCCTCTGGCACTCAAAGGGTTAAGCTTCTTCCAGCAGTGGCCACAACCATGTTTTATACAGCAGAAGAAACATTACTACTCTGGCACTCAAAGGGTTAACCCCCAGAGTGCCAGGTGGGTACAATGTACGAGTGAGCACAGCTGTACCTGCTGTGCCACGCTCGTACATTTGACAGCTAAAATGCGGTCACTGCTTAAGCCGGTATAACCGGCTGGCAGTGGCCGCATTTCAGCTGAAATGCAGCCTGGCACTCTTGGGAGGACATGAGGATTACTCCTCATGTCCTCCCAGGTATTGATCTCCCAGCCGATTGCGCTGGGAGATCAATATCGCCAAGGGAGAAGCTCTGAGAAACAAAGCTTCTCCCTCCGCCGCCCTCCTACCCCGAACTTCCGGGTAGGAGTGGGCGGGACCGGGGGAAACCTCCTAACGTCATCGGTGACATGATCACCGATGACGTTAGGGAAGTTTCCCTTAGCCCATTCACTCCTACCGGTGGTAGGAGTGAAAGGCAGGAGAGCTTCTGCTCTCCTGCAGTCGCCAAATTGGTCTCCCAGCCTATCGGCTGGGAGATCAATTACTTGGGGGACACCAGGAGGGGTCCTGATGTCCCCCACGAGGTCTGAATACATTAAAAAAAAAAAAAAAAAAAAAAAAAAAAAAAAAAAAAAAACAATACTAACCCTGTGAGTGCCGCAGTGGTCCCCAGCACATTGCTTTGCAATGTGCTGGAGACCCTTGTAGCACTCACAGGGTCATTTCTTTGGGGGGGGGGTTGAAAGACCTCATTGGGGGTTCAGGGGGGATCCTGATGCCCCTCAATGAGGTCTATTATTAAAAAAAAAAAAAAAAAATTTTTTTTAACCCTGTGTGTGCCACAGGGGGGGTCCAATGCACCCCCCCCCTCCTGTGGCACACACAGGGCTTCTATCATTACTTTGTTACTAGAGATTGTTGGGGGGCCATCAGGATTGGTCCTGATGGCCCCCCAACAAGCTCTGATTACAAAGTAATAATAAAAAAAAAAATTAACCCTCTGAGTGCCAGAAGGGTCCAATGCATTGCTTTGCAATGCGCTGGAGACCCCTTTGGCACTCACAGGGACATTTATTTTGATTCCTTTTTTTTGTTTTTTTAAGACCTCATTGGGGGGAATCAAAGGGGTCCTGATACCCACCAATGAGGTCCATAATAAAAAAAAGTAAAGAAAAAAAAATTAACCCTGTGTGTGCCACAAGGAGGGCCAATGCAGCCCCCCTTCTGCGGCGCACACACAGGGCATTTATCATTACTTCGTTATCAGAGATTGTTGGGGGGCCATCATGATTGGTCCTGATGGCCCCCCAACAAGCTCTGATTACCAAGTAATGATAAAAAAAAAAAATTAACCCTCTGAGTGCCACAAGGATCCAATGCATTGCTTTGCAATGCGCTGGAGACCCCTGTGGCACTCTCAGGGTCCCCTGTTTGTGGACATATATATATTTTTTTTTACTAAGACCTCATTGGGGAGGGATCAGGGGGTCCTTATGCCCCTCAATGAGGTATATAATAAAAAAAAAAAATTAAAACACAAATTAACCCTGTGTGTGCCACTAGGAGGGGAGTTCAATGCCGACCCCCTTCCTGTGGCACACACAGGACTTTTTATCAACACTGGTAGTCACAGATCTCCCATACACACTATCAAACACTGCCCCACCATCCTTGCTCCTCTGCTCATACCCACACACACTGCCTAATCCCTCACCCTCCAACATACTTTGTTACACTTGTAGTCACAGGTCCGCACGTACACCGGCTGACGCCCTAGCTTCTTTCATCTGTTAGCCATAAAATCACACATACACTGATTGCTTTACCATTTCTGTTTCACTGGTAGCTACGCTCCTGTAGCGTAAATTGGTATGTCAACCCACAGCAGTGGGGTACCATTTTTCTTAGGCTGGCAAGAAGTCCTCCTAGGAAATCCCACGCCATTGAACCATTTTAGTATCTTTGAAGTGACTGATGTGTAAAACAAATTTTTTTTTTCCTGTAGCACCACATTCTGGAAATAGTTGTGCCAACTAACTTAGGGGTAAAAAGGCAAGTGACCCCTCATTAGATGCGGCAGGTTGTCTTCTTTCCAAAATGGTATGGTTTATCTACCTTTTCTTCAATTCTGAAGGTGTTATAGTCATTTTCGTACAGGCAAGTCAGGTTTGAGAAAATGTTAGAAACATCAGAGGTTGTAGTAGGTGTAGTCTTCTACTTCTAGCACCCGCTAAGGTAGTTCAACTCATACCAATGGGGTGTCATTTGACTCCTAAGAGCACTAGCAAACAAATGCAGTTGAAAATTCCATGGTTTTCACAGCGCTCCATACATTTGAAGGGGCAGAAATGTAAAAAAATGCCATTTTTTTCCTATATCGCCTCCTTCTGGAAACATTTATGCACACCAGTATTGGGGTATGAAGGCAAGTGACCCCTCATTAGATGCGGCAGGTTGTCTTCTTTCCAAAATGGTATGGTTTATCTACCTTTTCTTCAATTCTGAATGTGTTATAGCCATTTTTGTACAGGCAAGTCACATTTGAGAAAATGTTAGAAACATCAGAGGTTGTAGTAGGTGTAGTTTTCTACCTCTAGCACCCCCTAAGGTAGGTCAACTCATATCAATGGGGTGTCGTTTGACTCCTAAGAGCACTAGCTAATGAATGCAGTTGAAAATTCCATGGTTTTTACAAAGTTCCATACATTTGAAGGGGCAGAAATGTAAGAAAATGCCTTTTTTTTCACTAGCGCCACCTCCTGGAAGCATTTGCGCATACCAGCCTTTGGGTAAGAAGGCACGTGACCCCTCATTAGATGCGGAAGGATGTTTTCTTTCCAAAATTGCATTGTTTCTCTACCTTTTCTGCATATCTATTATGGTTATAACCATTTTAGTGCAAGCAGATAATTTCAAAAACAAAAGTGTCAGGTTTACGTACGTGTTCCTAGCACCCACATATTGTATGTTAACCCACACAAATAGGCTACCATTTTTCTCATGTTGGTAGCAGGTACTGAATACAGCAGGAAATGTTATGGTTTTCAAAGATTTTAGTATCTTTGAAGTGGTGGAAATGTAAAAAAACATGTATTTATTCCCATAGCGCCACCTTTTGGAAATATCTGTGCACTTCAGCCTAGGGGGTAGAAAGGCAAGTGACCCCTCAATTGATGCGGGAGAATGTCTACTTTCCAAAATGGTATACCTTTTATACCTTTCCTTCATGTCTCTAACAGTTATGGACATTTTAGTACAAGCCGCCATTTTCGAAGAAGCAAACAGGTAGGTGTAGTGATATGCTTCTGGCACCCCTAAGGTAGGTCGACTCATTCCAGTGGGGTGTCATTTTTCTCCTAAGAGCACTAGCTAATGAATACAGTTGGAAATGTCATGGTTTTCACAAATTTCGGTACATTTGAAGGGGCAGAAATGTAAGAAAATGCCTTTTTTTTTCATTAGCGCCACCTTCTGGAGGCATTTGTGCACTCCAGGCTTGGGGTAACAAGGCAAGTAACCCATCATTAGATGCGGCAGGGTGTCTTCTTTTCAAAATGGTATGGTTTGTGTACCCTTTCTTCACTTCTGTAGTTGTTATAACCATTTGGGTACAGACAAGTAATGTTTGAGAAAATGTTAGAAACATTTCAGGTTGTAGTAGGTGTCGTTTTGCACTTCTAGCGCCCCCTGAGGTAGTTGAACTCATACAAATGGGGTGTCATTTTTCTCCTAAGAGCGCTAGCTAATGAATACAGTTGGAAATGCCATTGTTTGCACAAATTTCAGTACATTTGAAGGGGCAGAAATGTAAGAAAATGCCTTTTTTTTTCATTAGCGCCACCTTCTGGAGGCATTTGTGCACTCCAGGCTTGGGGTAACAAAGCAAGTCACCCATCAATAGATGCGTCATAGTGTCTTCTTTTCAAAATGGTATGGTTTGTGTACCCTTTCTTTACTTCTGTAGTTATTATAACCATTTGTGTACAGACAAGTAATATTTGAGAAAATGTTAGAAAAATTTGAGGTTGTAGTAGGTGTCGTTTTGCACTTCTAGCGCCCCCTGAGGTAGTTAACTCATACCAATGGGGTGTCATTTTTCTCCTAAGAGCACTAGATAATGAATACAGTTGGGAATGCCATGGTTTGCACAAATTTCAGTACATTTGAAGGGGCAGAAATGTAAGAAAATGCCTTTTTTTTTCATTAGCGCCACCTTCTGGAGGCATTTGTGCTCTCCAGGCTTGGGGTAACAAGGCAAGTCACCCATCATTAGATGCGGTAGGGTGTCTTCTTTTCAAAATGGTATGGTATGTGTACCCTTTCTTCACTTCTGTAGTTGTTATAACCATTTGTGTACAGACAAGTAATGTTTGAGAAAATGTTAGAAAAATTTGAGGTTGTAGTAGGTGTCGTTTTGCACTTCTAGCGCCCCCTGAGGTAGTTGAACTCATACCAATGGGGTGTCATTTTTCTCCTAAGAGTGCTAGCTAATGAATACAGTTGGAAATGCCATGGTTTTCACAAATTTCAGTACATTTGAAGGGGCAGAAATGTAAGAAAATGCCTTTTTTTTTCATTAGCGCCACCTTCTGGAGGCATTTGTGCACTCCAGGCTTGGGGTAACAAGGCAAGTCACCCATCATTAGATGCGGTAGGGTGTCTTCTTTTCAAAATGGTATGGTTTGTGTACCCTTTCTTCACTTCTGTAGTTGTTATAACCATTTGTGTACAGACAAGTAACGTTTGAGAAAATGTTAGAAAAATTTGAGGTTGTAGTAGGTGTCGTTTTGCACTTCTAGCGCCCCCTGAGGTAGTTGAACTCATACCAATGGGGTGTCATTTTTCTCCTAAGAGTGCTAGCTAATGAATACAGTTGGAAATGCCATGGTTTTCACAAATTTCAGTACATTTGAAGGGGCAGAAATGTAAGAAAATGCCTTTTTTTTCCATTAGCGCCACCTTCTGGAGGCATTTGTGCACTCCAGGCTTGGGGTAACAAGGCAAGTCACCCATCATTAGATGCGGCAGGGTGTCTTCTTTTCAAAATGGTATGGTTTGTGTACCCTTTCTTCACTTCTGTAGTTGTTATAACCATTTGGGTACAGACAAGTAATGTTTGAGAAAATGTTAGAAAAATTTGAGGTTGTAGTAGGTGTCGTTTTGCACTTCTAGCGCCCCCTGAGGTAGTTGAACTCATACCAATGGGGTGTCATTTTTCTCCTAAGAGTGCTAGCTAATGAATACAGTTGGAAATGCCATGGTTTTCACAAATTTCAGTACATTTGAAGGGGCAGAAATGTAAGAAAATGCCTTTTTTTTTCATTAGCGCCACCTTCTGGAGGCATTTGTGCACTCCAGGCTTGGGGTAACAAGGCAAGTCACCCATCATTAGATGCGGTAGGGTGTCTTCTTTTCAAAATGGTATGGTTTGTGTACCCTTTCTTCACTTCTGTAGTTGTTATAACCATTTGTGTACAGACAAGTAACGTTTGAGAAAATGTTAGAAAAATTTGAGGTTGTAGTAGGTGTCGTTTTGCACTTCTAGCGCCCCCTGAGGTAGTTGAACTCATACCAATGGGGTGTCATTTTTCTCCTAAGAGTGCTAGCTAATGAATACAGTTGGAAATGCCATGGTTTTCACAAATTTCAGTACATTTGAAGGGGCAGAAATGTAAGAAAATGCCTTTTTTTTCCATTAGCGCCACCTTCTGGAGGCATTTGTGCACTCCAGGCTTGGGGTAACAAGGCAAGTCACCCATCATTAGATGCGGCAGGGTGTCTTCTTTTCAAAATGGTATGGTTTGTGTACCCTTTCTTCACTTCTGTAGTTGTTATAACCATTTGGGTACAGACAAGTAATGTTTGAGAAAATGTTAGAAAAATTTGAGGTTGTAGTAGGTGTCATTTTGCACTTCTAACGCCCCCTGAGGTAGTTAAACTCATACCAATGGGGTGTCATTTTTCTCCTAAGAGCACTAGCTAATGAATACAGTTGGAAATGCCATGGTTTTCACAAATTTCAGTACATTTGAAGGGGCAGAAATGTAAGAAAATGCCTTTTTTTTCATTAGCGCCATCTTCTGGAGGCATTTGTGCACACCAGGCTTGGGGTAAGAAGGCAAGTTACCCCTCATTAGATGCGGCTGGTTGTCTACTTTTCCAAAATATATAGTTTTATATAGTTATTCCACTGTTTTAGGGTAGTTTTACCACAAAAACCCTAGAATGCGCATATTAGTTTATAAAGTTGAAAATGTCATTTTGCGCTGCTGGTGATTAGGGCTCTACGCTAGCCATGGATGTAGGTAAAACTATACAAATTTGGTATTTTTTTACTCGGGGGACTTGGGGCTTTTTCAAATAATTGAAACTTTTTCAATCAAGGTAAATGTTTTTGATACATATTATGTGATTTTAGGAAAATTAGTAAATTTTCACTTTTTTTTGTCATTATGACATCATAGCTTTTTGCACGATGTAAAATTCTCTTCATGTAAGGTACCACAAGAAAGCTCAATTCGTTCTGAAAAAAACCATATATAGTTTTCCATATTTAACTAAAAATCCCCAGAGGAAATCAAGCATAAACAGAAGGATAGCAAAAATGCTGAAAAAGTGTCTGGCCTGCAGGGTACAGGAAATGGCACAAGCCTCTGGCACTGAAGGGGTTAAGCTTCTTCCAGCAGTGGCCACAACCATGTTTTATACAGCAGAAGAAACATTACTACTCATTTAACTTGAGATTTGCTGTCCAAGATTCATTCTGATGACCATCTGCATGGCAGAGAGGTCTCTAAAGCATGTACACATTTAGATATGGGTTACCGTGTTATTTTTCAGCCTTACTACAACATTATACTATTAATATGGATCATGGATTTACAGTTAATAGATGTCTGGATCCATAGAAGTGCGACCTAGATAATTGATTTGAATTATGATGCTTATTAGCCTAATCTATACGAACTAGTGGATTTCCCAATAAGCAGAGTAGGCTGCTGGTTCCTGCTCCAACTTCTGAGAGGTGTCTCAACAGAGCAGAGCAATTTCAATGTCCCTGTACCAGGTTATACCCCTTTACAGGCTGTTGTTTAAGCCCTCAGATTTTAGATCTCCAACCACTGAAGATCTCTCTAGCAAACAATGGGTTAACCCTTTGAGTGCCAGGGGGTATGGAACACATTGCAAAGCAATGTGTTCCGTACCCCTCTGACACTCAAAGGGTTAAGCTTTTTTAGTTCTTGATTTTTATGGGCCAAGGGCATTTACAGTGCCAATAAACTGTGAATAGGTCAAGGGTGGGGCTAAGGGCACCCGGAGTACCTTATCTAAGGGCCCCTGGGATATAAATCAGGCCCTGGAACCACATAACAGTTGTATTTAAACGTGTCTACTCTATATATCAGAAGTAGTCAATTGTTTGATGTCCAGCTGAAGTGAATACAAATCCCATCATCCCCAACCAGCCATTGACTTGTTGGGGATGATGGGACTTGTAGTCCAACAACTGACTACCCTGCTATAGACAGAGTAAGATAATCACCAATATACAATCTATCTGTACATATAAAGAAAATCGAGATTAAAATGTAATTTTTCTTATCTGTCAACTCCTTTTAATCTGGGTCTGCGTAGGAGGCACACCAAGAGACAGTCCCTCCTCCCTAGTCTGGACAAGTAAAAACTTATAAAAGGGACCTCCCTCCCCCACAATCTCCAGTGTTGAACAAAGCTGACAAGAACCAGGACAAAGTATGCATGAATAACATTTTATTGCTAATAAAAGAACTGCTCAAAGAAGGGAGGGAAGTCCGTGTGCTACCTACTGAGACCCAGAGGAAAAGGAATTGGCATGAAAGAAACATTCCTGTTTTCCTGCTGAGTCTCCTTGGTAGTACACCAAAAAACAAAACAAAGCTAAGACACCACTGGGTTCCTTATTGACTAAGTCTTCCTCCAGCTGCATGAGCCACATTCTCAATGCCCTTGAGACACAAGTGGAGGCGACAATAGGATGGAAGGAAGAGGTGCTAGCTTTTTTGCTCCCATGCAGAGGATCTCTATCTTCCTGTCCATAGGATCCTTGAAACCCGATTCATCCTCAAGAGGAATAGTGGTTTTCCTGGATATATGTGTCACATGGATAACTTCGTTGGGAACCCTGTCCCAAAATATTGATTATTTAGGGCCAAAAGGAAACATATTTTTTTAGATTCCTAGGAAAATAAATACATTTCTATGGACTAGCCCACACATGACTAATGAGCCCTGAGACCATCTCATGTACTGGAAAATACTTGTGTTTTCTCTTATACCACAGGTAAAGGCTGTCCGCCACTGACCTTGGACTGTTATCCTTCTTAATGTCTAGGGAAACCAGGATACTCTTCACATTCCACTGGGAATAGATAGGAATCTTCCCTGCAGCCCTCGACAGAATCCCCAGAGGAAGAGTTTTAATCAGATGCCTCCTGGGGTCTCCTCCTGGAAAATGAGCCTTCTCCAGAAACAGAAGGGGTGGACATACCTGCCATCTCTTCCTCAGCTCTGAGATTTTTATATGTTTCATTTGCAATAAATGAAAAAAGAGAGACCAACAATGCTGTGGTGATTGTGGTGAGAGTTTGCATCCACCACACAGGAGGGATACAACTTTTTTAGGTAATTGACTTCCAGTAGAGCTTCACAAAGCAGGCAGATAGAAGGACCCTGGAGATCCATGGTTGTAGATAATGAAAAAGCTTGGTCTGAGCTGGCATGCCACGGTGCTACAGTGGGGGAGAGACACTTCCCAGCTCATTCATATAAATATACCCCCATTGTGGTGGACTCCCAGAGGAGACTACAGCCCCATCCTGAGCTTCACCGTGCCCTAGACTACTATAGAGGACACACGTTCCACGTTGAAACACAATGGAATGCATGCTGCGGCTCAGCCTATTGAGAGAGCTACTGCTGCCTTCGGAAAACATACAGCTATCAGGCAGGGCACCTAGAAAGAAGGAGGTGATGTCCAAGGAGAAAGTGTCTCCCTCCAGCACTGGCCGTGATGGCACTGTGGCTGGAGCCAAAGAGTTAACCAGAAGGATCCTTTCAAAATAACAAACAGGACTACACAAATAACCTGCCTAGGGAGGACAGGTAAAAACACTGTGGGGGAGGGAGGTCCCTTGTATAAGTTTTTACCTGTCCCGAATAGTGAGGAGGAGCAGTCTTTTGGTGTGCTACCACGGAGATCCAGACGTAAAGTGAAAATGAATGAACCAGCAATGGCCTTACACTAGTACAAAATAGAACTGCAGCTCCAATTTGGCAACAAGAAGTATCTCTCAGTTCTCCCTCTGGTCTAGTGGTTTGAACTCTGTGGTTCTGATAATGTTCTCTGAAAAGGTTGGGGCTAGCTCTGTATTGGCTGAGGATGATGACAAATGTAGTTCGACAACAGCTGAAGGATTATAGATTTACCACTACAGTGGTTCAGAGTGACATTGTTAAATGGAAAAAAATTGGTGACATGGGAGTGGTGATATATGGTGAAGAACTGGGCTATATGCACAAAAAAAGAGAACCAAACCAGTATCAGCAAACAAATTATAGGGGACGAATAAAAGTTCCCAAATTTCCTATTGATTTAAATGGGGCTTTTAATCACATGAATGATGTTGCATACCCCTCTAGCACTCAAAGTGTTAAGAAGCAATTCTGCTTGGTTTTATGTTTCACTTTTAGATGGATCCTTCTGCATAATAATCACCAGACTGAGGCTGGAGAGACAAGCAAGTTGGCCGCTTTCCAGTTGTCAGGTCTGAAGTGCTTTGCTGGGGATAAAAGAGCAGTTATATAGATTGCGCCCTTGTGCATTTCCACATCAGCGTTTGCTAAATTTGGCAGTGGAGCTTGTTGTCTTGATAAATCACAGGTCTGAATCCCTGATAGTAACATTTATGGTCAACTCTATCTCCCGAATGCCAAAATAGTAAATGTTGACTCTTTCTAAAAATACATGAAAATAGCTCCAAAATAATTCCTTCGGGTGCCAATTATGCATGTGCAATGTAAAATAAAATCCTTATTCTGTAAAACATGAGTGAAGAGATAAAAGTTGTTACAGGAGACAAATTTGCGGCTCACCAAGGCTAAGAAATCAGAGTGTAAAACGGCTGCCAGGGTCATGCTGGCGTTAACTCAGTGTGCAATTAGCAAGGAAATTAGTTGTACTCCCCTTTGTAACATACTGTATATTTTATGCTGATTACCGCATTACAAATGTATATTATTGCACAGGAATCTGTTAACAACAATAGCTCACTTAATGAGAAATAAGAATGTTAATTATGCGTTAGTGGGAAAATGTCACTGCAGACAAAAAGGGCAGTGCGTTATTTACTGTGAGATATAAGCAGGGTCTTCTGAAAATTAAAGTAGATTAAGCAAATAAGGCTTATGCAAGAATATTTTAAATACAAGAAGACATCTTTTAGCATATATATATATATATATATATATATATATATATACAAGCCTTGAATCAGAAAGTCAGGTGCAGCTGACATTTGAACAGTACAAAAAAATGGCAGTGGATGTGTGAGAGGAAGATTGAGGAAAAAAGGTTACATTTCAAAGATGAGGTTAAGTTCACCTGCTACGATCTGAGAAAGGTCACTGATCAGGCCTCAGTATTGATTGGTAGCAGGGCTTCAATTTGAAAAGTTTAAGCTTTATATTCTCCTGAGCTTCTTCAATTACTATGTCCAAATCTGCTGTCTTTCTGAGACCAGAACAGGCAACAGTGTTTTAACACTAACTACCCATGTAATCAAGCAGTAATTAAGTTGGATTTACATTGACACAGAATTTGAAGTGACCTATTGACACAGTGATTATAATAATAACTAGTATTTATATAGCACCTGTGGGACTCAAGTAGCCAAATTGGCAGCTGAAATAATAGGTGTTATTATTACCCAATTACTAATTTTATCTACCTCAGAAAGATGAATGGCTGAGTTGACCCCGCTAGCATTTGAACCTGCAACCTTGAGGTTTGAACAGGCTCCATAATCACGGATTTTACCACTGAGCTATCTCACCAGCCTGTAATGTATTTGAATGAATACATGCAAGAGGCGCAGGAAGACTGAAGAACTGCAGCCTGCAGAGAAATTAGTTATGGTAAGCTTTCATAAGCAGGACTTTCCCCACCATTTATATTGTAGGTAGGGTTGACAAGTTGTCACATTAAGAGATAACTATAGTCTTTTAATATGTGGATTTACATTTTTTAAACAGACGCAATTAATGTCACCTATCTATTTACTGTATTTGCATTTAAACTCTACTGTTGTCTTTTACTGAACAGGGACATTTTAATAGCTTGAGAATGCATATAAGGCTGTTTAGACCCATGGACTGGGCAGGGCTGGTTGGAGTCATAAAGCCTTAGCATCTTGGTCAGGCTGGTTAGAGTCATAAAGACTGAGGGAGAGACCTGCCCTTTAGAATCATGGATGAGACTGGTTAGAGCTATAGAGAAAGCTCTACCATGATTCTAAAGACTCATCAGATGTTCTCAATGTATTAAAATATATCTGTCCACTTACAGACAACAGGTTAAAAGAAAACAGTTGACAGATATAACCAAAACCTGCCTATGTGAGTCCTACTAAACAAATTAAGATCAGTTTTAACAAAGACTGAGTTCCAATTCAAGGATTAGTTCTCGAGTATGACTTTAGCACACTGTTATTAAAGCTGAGCTAAATGATCCCTTGGGATAGAAACTTACTTTAGTGGTGCCGTTCAAACAGACACATTCTTATTTTCAAAGCATCATAGTGCAGCTTGGATAAGCTCATGCATTAAACACATTCACGTTTTAGAAGGATGCACAGTTGACGTTAGAGATTGCGATGTTTCTCTTAAACTGCCAATGACTGGCCAACAAATGTGGACATCGGTCAATAATATATGGTGGATATACACAAGAGGTATACTGTAGGAATGCATATGAATCATTGCAATGGTGGCTCACTTGCAATCCTTCCATCATCCACAGCTAGCAGCTGTTATATGCCTATATAATATAGTGCTTGTAATTATTACTCCCCAACTGCACAACACTATGGAATATGATGGACCTATGTAAATGAAGAGGAATAATGGAAAGAAGCATTGCAAGCTTGTGTCATATTGCTGGAGTTCCATGCAGATAGATTTGGTTCCTGAATCATATTTGTGCTATTTATTTGAGATGAAGATTGTGTGTATGAGTAATTAACAGTTTGAATTGAACCACGTAAGCTGCTAAACCATGCAAATGAAGCTAGTTATAATCCTGCTGCTTTCTCAAGGGATTCAGGGTGACTGAATGTTGTCATATAATTAACCTTTAGAGTTTTTTTTTTTCTATTTATGAAAATTATACACGTGCAAAACTCCATTTGTTTCTTTCAGCTAAAAGCTCACTCCATATAAATACATCACAAAGAAAATACATTACCATTTGTGTTTTGGCACATAATCTGAATTTAAGAGTGTATTTAACCCCTTGGGTGCTAGAGAGCTTTCTAATCCATTACAAAGTAATGCACAGGTGATCTCTCTAGCATCCAAGGGGTTAACAGGGTTACTCACTGCAGGAACACATCATTGCACCTGAAATGTATTTACCTTTACTATAAACTGGCATTAGTAGCATTATTTTCCTGCATCTAATGACTCCTCCAATGCAATCTAGTATCCTGCTAGCTCTCCCCCTGCTTTACTGCATTGCTTGCCTTTTCTTGCTGCTGTTGTCAATAGAATGTCATTAAATGATCAGTAAACGTACATTGCAAGGAATCTCCTGCTGGCCAACACAAGGATGTCTCCACTTCAGTGAGATGATTAATTAAAAAGTTATTATAGTTCAAACTTTCATCAAGTGTTGGAGCTGTTACCATAATATTCTATAGAGAACTCTAGACTGAGTCTAGAATACAAAAGAATTGTCTGGACAGCAGGTGGCAATATTGTCAACAGCATAATTTAAGCATAAATCACTAGCAAGTAAGGGTATAACTATTCCCAGTTTCTCTCCTGCAGTCGGGGATAACCAGTACAATCGAGTTGTAAGTAAATTCTCCTTACTAATGACTGAGGTGAAACTCTCTCCTCAGAGATAAATCAGTTTGAGGACAACAATCTTTCAGTCTCAGACAGATAATGAACCACCTGACTTCTATATGTCAAGCTGGACTTCATAACTGACCCTTGGGACTCCAGGGAATCAGTGATAAATGTGGCCTAGTGTTTTGAAGGTGATAAATCTTCAAAACGGCAGCGCTGTTATTAAATATTCCCCCTGGTTTTATTCTTATTTCTCATACTAGCATTAGGACTAAAACGTGCTGTGAATGTCTGCTGGAGATCATCTCCCTAAAAGAATCTGCACCAGGAATAATCTCTTTTGAATTTTAGTATATTAAGGGGCATGAATATAGTGTTATTATTTAGGTCAAATGAGCTGGAAATTAACTCTGTAACATCTTGGTACAGTATTATAGCATAGTTTAAGTTGAACAATATGATGTCATGGTTCAATAATTTCAAAGTATGAAGGATGTCATAATATGATTGTATGCCAATATAAAATATTAGCTTTCAGAATAAAATTCCCAATGTAATGGCTTAGATGTTTGATGTCATGTTACAATATTTACCATTACAGGTTAATAATGTGGTTGGCACAATAATTTGACAACAAGAACAGTTGGACAGTAGGATGTCATAATATTACATAACAATACTTTGACAATATTATGCCATACAGTGGTTTGACAAGATTACATTATCCTATATAATAGTTCGCTAGGTGTTTGTCAGAAGCCATCATGCACTGTAGAGACTGCCGAACACACGGAATGCTGAGAGCACGATATGCTGGGAGTTCTGTGCGGAATGCTGGGAGTTCTGTGCTGGGAGCATTCCTTGCTTTTGGGCAGTCTCTACAGTGCATGACTGCGTTGGTGGCAGGACGCAAAGCAGGACCGGCCTTTTAATCCTTTGAGTGCCAGAGGGTTAAAGGGTTAACATCACCCGGACCTTGGCCCGTGTATATGGGCTTTTACACTAGTAGTTTAATAGTTTGACAATATGATGTCATAGCAAAAATCATTTGACGATTTGATCTTTTGGTCTCATGATACAGTATAGTGTCAGGGTATAAAAATTTGACAACATGATGTCATTGTACAATCAGTGAGAATTTTATCAATATTACTATTATTATTACTACTACTACTGCTATTATTATTACTATTATAATCAAATATTTATGAACGAATGAGTATATTTATTTATATATGCAGTACTTTATAGTTTAAGAGTTTATACAATACAAGGTTACAAGTACTTTGCAAAGTGAAACATTGGAAGTGAGGTCCCTGCCTGAAAGCTTATAATCTACCCTATATAATAATTCACTAGGATGTTTGTCAGAAGCCATCATGTTCAGTAGAGACTGCCCGAATGCACAGAATGTTGGGAGGTGTAGGAATGCTGGGAGCAGAGAATGCTGGAAGTTCTGTGCTGGGAGCATTCTGTGCTTTCAGGCAGTCTCTACAGTGCATGACTGAGTCGGCAGCAGGCAGGAAGCAGAGCAGGACCGGCCTCTTAACATCACCCAGACCTTGGACCGCGTACACAGGCTCTTACACTATTTATATAGCACTAGCATATTCCACAGTGCTGTACATTCAGGGAACTCATTACAAACACATGACACATTTAAACAAAAGAACACAAATGATGGAGAGGGGCCTGCTCACAGGATGTTACGGTTTCCTATTTTAACAATATGTTGCTATGGTACCACTGATTTGCAGTATGAGGTCATAGGTTAAAAACTTGACAATTTGATCTCATGCTTCAATACAGTGACATATATAGTCATTGGAATGCCCTGATTCAAACATTTCTTTAACTATTTGAGTGTCAGAGGGGTACACAATGCATTGTTCACCCCTATGGCACTCAAAGGGTTAAGCCCCATAACACAAAAATATTTTCCTTGGGCATAACTGGAACCTGCTGGCCCTGAGGTTAAGGGGTCCTCTTGGATGTCTGGCCCCATCACAACTGCACTCTTGGCACGGCCTGTAGTCAAGGACCTGATTCAATAGTATGATCATATTATGCCATTATTTATTAGTAAAATAATGTCAACAAAATGAGAGAAATTCTGGGACAATCCAGCAGCACCAAAGGGAATAACTAAACATTCCCAGACTGTAAACTCTAGCAGGAAAGGGACTCTTATCCTCCTGTCTCCATTGTCTTGATTGTAAATATCCTGGTGTCCATTGTACAGTATTTATTGTCTTGTTCATCTACTGTACTTTACAGCAGAATCAGCTGATTCTTTATAAGTGACTGATGATAATACTTCAATTAGGTTTTTAGCCTATTGATTGCTAGTAACTAGTAAGATCTCAATACTAATAGGCCTTCCTCTCACCAGACTAACTGCACTACAGACCATAATGAACTCTGCTGCAAGACAAATCCACCTCACTCATCGCTTCTCTGACACCAAACCCCTCTGTCAATCCCTGGCTCCTAGTAGCAAACAGAATTAAATTCAAAATTCTGGTGCTAACTTATAGAGCCCTCACTAACACAGCACCCCCCATATTTCATCTCTCATCTCCAAATACACTCCCACCCGCCATCTTCGCTCTGCACATGACCTTCTGCTCTCCACAGCTCTTATCACATCCTCCCACTCCCGCCTACAGGACTTCTCCCATACTCTGGAATTCCCTCCCCCGCACAATCAGACTCTCCCCCAGCCTTCAGATCTTCAGATGCTCCCTGAAAACTCACCTCTTCAGGGAAGCCTATCAACTGCCTCCATAAACATTACCACCAAGAATCACCCCTTGCCTGGACCACTGCACTCAACAGCACTTCACACTCCTACCGACTGACTGGCAGTTCATATGGCAGGAGGCTCTTACACCCAATAGCACTTACTCTCTCTGTGTCCAACCTTCCTTTCACTAGACTGTAAGTGCTCACAAGCAGGGCGCTCTGATCCTTCTGTTCTCCACATTGATTGTATTATTTAATACCTCTATATCTATTCCTAATTGTAAAGCACTGCGGAATTAGTTGACTTTATAAAAATAAAGAACAACAATAATAATAAATGTATTACTTTGCAATGCATTGAGGTGAAAAGTTCAGTTCAACACAATAGAATCTAGGGAATTTTTACTGACCCCTATGGAGCAGTTGGTCTGTCTAGAATTACTCCAGTTCCTCTTAGTACAGCAATCTTACTCTTACATTGTATCTGTAGTAGCCTAACCTGGTCTTCCAACATCCAACAGTGTTTGTTTCCATGCTTTCCCTGGATGAACACAAGTGGACCAAATAAAGTGACTGAGCTATTACTCGGTCTACCTGTGCTCCATCTGGGACATCCTGAAAACAAGCACTGTTGGTATCTCCTGAGTACCAGGGTTGATTGCCCTTGATCTTCATCAGGATCTCTCAAACCTGTCCTCAGGCTCAACAACAGTGCAGGTTTTCAGGAAGTCCTAAATTAAACACAGGTGAATGTCTAACTAAGTCAGATCTTTCAGAATGACTGGGCTATTGATTGATCCATTCACTGTAATTATGTGAGGAGGTCTAGAAAACCTGTACCATTCGGGGGCATGAGGACAGGTTTGAACATCCCATTGACTCTATTTCCAATTGTGCTCCTTCCTGACTCTAAATGGCAGTCAGATACTTCAATGGATCAGCATCCTATCAGCCTTGAAACCAGCTGTCATAATTCTTTATATTGTTCTGAGCTAGAAAGGTATCCAATACTTTTTGAAAGCAATTACAGTGTCTGAAAGTCCAGCATCTACGAGCATTGACACCTAGATTATTGCAACAAAGGCTGGTATAGTAATGATGGTAGAATTCTAGAGCATACCAAACGCACCATAGGGAAGAAACAAAATCATCCCCAAATTCAATGTGATTTGAATGGGACCTTTGAACCAATGAATGCTAGAGAGGTCTCCAACACAACACAAATGGGAATTTGTATTTGTTCCCTATGGTTCAGTTGGTTTGCACCAGAATTGTACCACTTTTCACTTAACCCTTTCAAAGGGTTAATACTAGAGCCTCCCAGTGATCCAAGTCTTTTCATAAAAATCTCTCTTTTGTATTTTTATAATTACACATTGCACCTCACATATAGGTTGTGATCATAAGAGGAGAGCAAGTACAGAGTCCTGGGCACCCAGGACACCAAGCGTTAAGTTTAAAACAACCTCATGTTAGTGCATCCGATCAGGGGCAGATAGCTCCACATTTTGAGGGGCGGTGCCTCAGCTGTGCTGGCCACACCCACATTCTGAATTATGGGTGTGACCAGAGCAATCTCCATGTTACTGCACCAGTTTATATACCCCTTTACAGGCTATGATTTCACCACTTGGATGCTAGAGAGATCGCCAACACATTGTTCTACAATGTGTTGTGATCTCTCCAGCAACTAAGGGGTTAAAACATTTTTGTTCTTGATTGTCGTAGGCCAAGGGTATTATCTGTGCCAGGTAAGAGACGATGAGACTGGGGTGTGATCATGTTAGGAGTGGGGGGTGTGGCCATGGGCGGAGTTAAGGACACCTAGAGTGCCTTACCTAGGGTCAACCGGGATATAAATCCAGTGTGCTAGTTCTACAGGCCTATCTGTTTTAAAACTTCATTTAAAGGGATAGTAATATTTCAAAATAAAAAGTAGCTCCAATTAATCTTCATAGTATTTTGGCCATGGAAAGTGTTATTTCAATACTGTCAGAGTTGTAGTTCAAAAGTAATTGAATGATAAAGTATCCCCATCCCTCCCCTTTTACTGATGTAACATTGCTCATCTCAGAGCAGCACGGTGGTGTCCAGATGGATCACTGAGAGGGACAATCTTCAATTAACATAAGGGAAAAACCTCAAAAACCTGTCAAGGGATGCAGGGTTTTCATTGTTCTCACAGTAAGAAGATTGTCCCTTGCTGTGAGCTGTCTGGTCCCAGGACCAGATTACAAACCTGAGGGGAGGTGGCTTACACTAGGTAAAAGGGGCGGGAGGGGGATACTTTATCATTCAATTACTCTTGAACTACAACTCTGACAGTACTGAAATAACACTCTTCATGGCCCAAATACTATAGAGATTAATTGGAGCGGCTTTATTTTGAAACATTACTATCCCTTTAAATTCTTCCATTACCGTGTTAGCCCCAGTGGATGCAATAAAATCCTATATAAGAAACAAATGGCTCAGTGTGTGAACTGGCTTCAACTCTCTCTCTATGCAATATGGTATACAATGCATTGCAAACCTCTATGGCATTCAAAGCGTTAAGATGATGGTAGCAATCAGTATCTTCCAGATTCTCTGTTTTGGAATATTGCTTGTATTCATATTTTAGACAAATAGACACGTACGTTTCTCTTCTTTTTCAAAGAGCTTAATATATTGTGTCAAATAGGATGCAATAAAAAGGAACTCAAAACACAAATGATTGCATCAGTTTTCAATACTGAATAATACCCGTTCTTAATATATAAACACATTTCAGTTTAAAATAAGGTAGCATGTAACACTAAATAAGTTAGAAAGATAATGTGATTGTAAACAAAGCATTGCTGCACTGTTATTCACTGTAGATGTGTTTATAAAGTTTGCATATTTTATCAGTGCCTTAATGAAATATGGAAATGAGATGAATGTAACAGAGTAAGTAACTAAGAGACTATAACCTGCTAATAAAGAAAAATGTGAATGGATAGAGAATGTTGTAAATGAATTCATGTTAGTGACATTCCAGAGTAAACAGCTACATTCAAGAGAGAGAAAAACTTGGAAGTATTAGGTATATACAGTAGCACCGGTACTAGTGTCAAAAGACTATACAGCTCCTTCAGAGTTACAAAATGTCATGTTCTGCACCTTTTTCTTTGCATTTGGTGATATCTTGTCTGTTTTTCCTTTTGTTTTCTCTTGTTATCCAGATCCTGGATCCCCACCTCATCTTGTGGTTGCTCTGAGCCTATATAGAGCCTCTGTGTTTTTGGGTGGAGCGTGATCAAAGCATTCCAGGTCGTGACCGTGAATTTCCTGTTTTGTTCCTGAGTCTTACCTTGTGTATTGACCTTACTCTTCCTTTGACATCCCTTATGCTCATCTGATATCCTGTAACCAACTTTGACTCCTTCTTTCAACTATTCATCTGTCTGTTGCGTGGTATTGCGTTGCCCACCCTTTCTTGATCTGGCTTGTCTAACTTCCAGTCTGTACTGATCCTGGTGGGCTTTTCTCTCCTCGACCTCCAGTCAGACTTCGACTATCCTGTTCTGTGTCTTCTCAGTTGAGTTCCAGGCCTCAGTGTTTCTGCACAACAACTACAACTATACTTCTGGTGGGTTATTCAGTATCTTCTTCTATCTCAGTGGGTAGCTGCTGTTTTCTGGGTTGTCATCTGGGGTGCAGGCCGGCTCCTGCAGTTGGCGCTAATCTGACCTTGTGGTCAGAATCTCTAACTTGGCCTAAGCCGCCGCAAGTCAACCCAAAGAGCAGTCGCCACTAGCTATCTTAAGTATTCTAGTCTTCGCTCCCAAGCATCTGATCCACTGGGGCATGCCTTGCAGTCTGTGCATGTTTTTATGATCAGTGGATTAGTAGAAAGTTGAAGAGTAGAACAAAGCTGGGGTATCTATACAATATAAGTGTAGTGCTGCGCAAACCAGTGTATGTTTTGGAGACTGAACAACAGAACCAAGCTGTGGTGTGACAGGGAATGGATGTGTGATTCTGTGACTACCACTGGATGTATGGAAGACTGAACAATAGAAAAAAGGTTGGGTTTCCAATCAGTGGCTGTGTGGTTCTCTATCTACCAATGAACATGTGGAAGATTCAAAGGAGGAATAAGGCTGGGGTATCATATCATGTAGATGTAGTTCTGTGACTACCGGTGGATGTAGAAGACTGAGCAATAGTACATGTCTGCTGTGTCAGATAGTCATAGCTGGGAACTCTCTCTGGGTTTGCCCCGGAGACTCACGTTTTTACTCTACATTACCAGGTCCCCGGGACAGAGTCTGATTGTCCGGGGTGTGGGCAGATTCTTAGGAAACTCTGCCAATTTGTCCTCCTTCCCTATCTGTTCCACCCACTCCCCACCTACTTCTCCTCCTTTCCCAGCCTATTCACCTATATTTTTGCAGGTTTCTGAAGCCAGGCCCCCCAGTTGTGATTAAGCCATGCCCCCATTCAACCAAATTGCATAATTTGTCTCCCTCAATGGCAACACAGACTGTCAGACTGTATGTGGGGTTCTGTGACTACCAGTAGGCATGTAGAAGACCGAGCAGTGGAATAAGGCTGGATTGTCAGACTGTATGTGGGGTTCTGTCTACCAGTAAGCATGTAGAAGACTGAACAGTGGAATAAGGCTGGGTTGTCAGACTGTATGTAGAGTTCTGTGACTACCAGTAGGCATGTAGAAGACTGAACAGTGGAATAAGGCTGGGTTGTCAGACTGTATGTAGAGTTCTGTGACTACCTGTAGACATGAAGAAGACTGAACAGTGGAATAAGGCTGGATTGTCAGACTGTATGTAGAGTTCTGTGACTACCAGTAGGCATGTAGAAGAGTGATCAGTGGAATAAGGCTGGACTGTCAGACTGTATGTGGGGTTCTGTAACTACCAGTAGGCGTGTAGAAGACTGAACAGTGGAATAAGGCAGGAGTTACAGAAAGTGTATATTTTTGTGACCACCAGTAGATAACATTTCACACAGTTTTTTCTTCTAATAAACACTACAATCTAGCCCTTATAAGAAAAAATGGTTATCCAACAAAATACCGGGTAACTGTTGCCTGATTCATGTTAGCCTAATGATAATAGCCTAGTAATTTAGTCAGCAGTAACAAACTAGCATCTGAAGTAGAGATCATTTTAGCCCCTTGGATGCCAGCAAGGTCTTCAATGCATTACTGTGCACTGCCCTAGATGGTATCCTATTGAAATGTCGTTCTCTATTTGGCGACCATCAAAAACAATAAAGGGACAGTAATATCCCATAAAATATTCTTCTACTTTTGTAGAGGTTAAAAAAATAAACTATGTGCCACAAATCCCATCTCTCAAACCGCTATGGTCTGAGAGATATTCGCACAGAAAGTTTCCCCCTCCCTCCCCTTCTTCTGATGTCAGCTGTAAAGATGACAGCAGCAGATTCAAGTTGGCTGACTAGAGAAGGCTCTTCAGCAGAGCCGAAATCACGTTATTTAAAAAGAATTACTTCATTGGAACAGTCTACAAAGTGTGCTTGCAAACCAGGTACACTTTGTAGACCTTTCCAATTAAGTAATTATTTTCTAATAATGAGATTTCGGCTCTGCTGCAGAGCCGCTGGCTGGTCCCTGGACCAGGATTTCCTGCTGTCAGGAATTTTCTGTGCGAATATCTCTCAAACCATAGCGATTTGAGAGATAGGATTTGTGGCATATAGTTTATTTTCTTAACATCTACAAAAGTAGAAGATTGTTTTATGCGACATTAGTGTCCCTTTAAAAGTGTCACTTGAATCAAAAGGGCGACATCAGACATCCAATGACTTAAAAAGAGTTATTGTTAGGGTCCAATGTAGATTTAATTTAACCCTTTGAGTGCCAGAGGGATATGGAACGCATTGCTATGCTTTGCTTTTGAATGGGTTAACAAAAGTGCCCAATGACAAAAACAGTTTAAGAATCCCTACATCATGCATATTGTGATCTGATACTAGGCAGTGCTTAGGGTTTTTTTATGCCTAGTGGGAAGATATGCCAGTTTCATAAATTAAAGGGACGGAGCCACGGCTTGCTCTTCCAGTACTCAAGTAGAGATAAACTGAAAACCTGAAATGCTGATAGCTCTTGAGGCCCTGAATTAGCTACCCCTGCAGTAAACTGTAATCATATATACAAATGTTTATTTCTGTTTGAGTGTTCTGCTATACTGATATTGCATTGTTTGTTCTTTATGTGTGTCACAAGACCTGCTGAGACTTGGTAATGTTGTGTGGAATTGGAAAATGAAAGCTTGTATCTCTCTAATGAGCCAAAGATAGATATTATTTTTTAACAGAACTGTCTGTTTTGAAACTCCTTATTGTTTACGACTACATAGTTAAACAATTTTATTGCAAAGAGATACTGATTTTTTTTCCTAATAGGAATGTTACTTATAAAATATTGTTCAGTTCTGTTCCAGATAGAAAGAATCAGTATTACAAAAAATAATACTAGTCATAGACAGCCCAGCCTGGTTAACTGCTTGCATTCCTATATGTTGTAATAGCCATTTTTTCATTAAACACCAAATTTGAGGAACTAAATTTAAAGGAGCAGTAAACTTTTTTTATGAAAAAAATATATATTATAGGGCATTTCCTGTTGAGTAAAATAAGTGCACTCCCACCGCTGATAGATGCATATTTCCATACAGGGCCGGACTGGGAATAAAAACCAGCCCTGGAAAAAATTGCTTAGCAGCCCCATAGCATTGCGTCATTATAGCAGCCCCATAGCATAATTGCATTTTTTTCTTGTTCATAAAAGGGGAACACATTTATTTTAAAACACATTTGAATGCCAACACTAGAGGAATAAAGTTTTTATACACATACGCACACCACCTTTTGATCTCCCCTTTTACCTCTCTCCCCTTCTAGACTCTTGATCCCACCCTTTTGCCTCTTCCTCCCCCCTCCTTTTGCCTCTTTCTTCCCCTCCCTGGATCCTCATTGACTCTTGATTCCCCCTTTTGCCTCTCCCCCCCTTCTTGACTCTTGATCCCACCCTGTGCTTCTTTCTCCCCCTCCCCCTCCATTTGCCTCCAGATCCTTCCTCCTTTTGCCTTTTTTCTCCCTTTTACCTCTTCTCCCTCTTGAGCCCCCTTTGCCTCTTTCACCCGCTCTTGATGCCCCCTTACCCTTTGCCTTTCTCCCTCTCGAATGATCTTTTTGCCTGTTAGTTTCCCCAATTCCCACTCTTTTTCTCCCTCTTGCCCCACCTCTCTTCCTCTTTCACCTGACCCGCTCTTGATGCCCCCTCTTGCCTCTCTTGATCCTTTGCCTTTCTCCTCCTCTTGAATGATCTCCCCTTTTTTGCCTGTTAGTTTCCCCAATTCCCCCTCTGTCTTTTTCTCCCTCTTGCCCCACTTCTCTCTGCCTCTTTTCACTTGACCCGCTCTTGATGCCCCCTCTTGATCCCCATTTGCCTAATTCTTCCCCCTTGGTGAATTCATTATCTCCCCTTTTTGCCCGTTAGGCGGCTGTGCCTGTTTCCCTGCTCCCCAATTCCCATCTCCCTCTTGCCTTCAAACAGGAGTCTGGCGGCTCTCTCACTGTACCGCTCTGCTGCCTCCCATCACTGCTCCCACTTAGCGAGCTCTCCGGCCTGAGCGTCAGTCTGTCTCTGTAGTACAGCAGTGGGCAGAGGCGCTTAACTTAGGTGCTGGCGGCCCAGTGGTAGACGCAGTCACGCAGTGCTTTTCATGGAGCTGCATAGTCTGCGTGCTGCGTCTGACGTCATGTCACTGGGTCTAGAGTTAGACCGGCCGGCTGTTTCCTTTGCGATGTCTGATTCAGACAGTCAATTAGACGCGGCCGTCGGTGCTCCTTCCTCAAATCATCTCTGTTCTATCCGCGGCCGCGGTCCTGTCATATTGCGGCCGCGGATAGAACAGAGATGATTTGAGGAAGGAGGACCGACGGCCGCGTCTAATTGACTGTCTGAATCAGACAACGCAAAGGCATATGACACTCTCATCAAGGCACCAGCCCCAGGGAAGCCGGCCTACCGGGAATTTTCCCGGTATCCCGGTAGGCCAGTCCGGCCCTGTTTCCATAGTTGTTACTGTTTAAACCTGTGTTTTTTTCATTAGCAGTGACCTCTAGTGGTTAAATTAGTTTTTCTGTTAAATTCTAATGGAGAGGAATGTCAGTGACTTACAGTTCTCCATAGAATGTGATAGAAACTGCCAAGTCACTTCCTGTCAGTTACAGCAATCAGGAAGTAAACACAGTAAATTCACTTCTTTATATCTTTATTATTTTAACCCCTTAAGGACCAGCAGTTCTGGGGTGTGTGGTCCTTTAAGGACCAGATAGAAAGGTTTGACATGCCGGCATGGACCACGTGACTGATCATGTGTGCAAGCACGCCAAACGGGGGAACTGAAAAAGATCACTCCTCTCTTGGAGCGATAAATTTCAGTCCCCGCTATTACTCACAGCTCTCCTGCAACAGGTCACGTGTACCGGCACATCGTCAAAGAGCAAAGCGGTCCTTATGGGATGGAAATGTCCCAGGACTGCTGGTCCTTAAGGGGTTAAAGTGATAGTAATGTTTCACAAAAAAGCAGCTCCGATTAATCTTTATAGTATTTGGGCCATGGAAAGCATTATTTCTGTACTGTCAGAGTTGTAATACAAGAAGAACTGAATAATAAAGTATCCCCCTTCCTCCCATTTTACCTAGTGTAAGCCACCTCCCCTCAGATGTGGAGTCTGGTCTCTTCTTGACCAGACAGATCACAGCAAGGGACATCTTCTTAAGGAAATCCTTCCCACTTGACAGGTTTTTCCTTATGCTGACTGAAGATTGTCCCTCTCTGGGATCCATCCGGAGAGTCTTGCTGCTCTGAGGTGAGCAGTATTACATCTGTAAAAGGGGTGGGAAGGGGATACTTTATTATTCAATTACTCTTGAACTACAACTCTGATATGGCCTAAATGCCATGAAGATTAATCTGAGCTGCTTTTTTTGTGAAACATCACTAAGTTTAACCTTTGGCTGCTACAGAGCAGAGTTTCCTCACTAGAGGTCATCAAGTATGTCTAGAGCTGAGGCAAACAGAAATGCTTAACTCTTGCCTACCCCTCTGGCATTTAAAAGGTTAAAGTGGACATGTCACTCTATGATGTATTTACTTCATTTTAAAGAGAACAAAAAACTACCTATATGTTGTGCTAGCCATGTGTTAGTCACATAAATAATTTTGTGGCATTGTATGCTAATTAGTTTCTGTGCTGGGCCAATATTACCACACAATGTGCAATGAGTGAATCTAGGCAGAACTCAAACACTGTGTAATGAGTGAATCTAGGCAGATCCCACACACTGTGTACTGAGCGAATCTAGGCAAAGCCCACAAAATGTGCAATGAGTGAATCTAGGCAGAGCCCACACACTAGGTGCATCCTTAATATCACAGAGTGCAATACGCTTAGCCTCAAAAATAGCTAATTAGCATACTCTGCAGGGGATTAGCATAAATGATCAGGTTGTACCACCAAAACATGAAGGCTAAATTGTCAAAACCTATTAATCCTTTGAGTGCCAGAGGGGTACTCAAAAAAAACTGCCTAATACAACATATAGGCAGATTTTATTCATCTGTGAAATAAGCTTAACCTGTTTTAACAGAACAGGTCCACTTTAATTGATCAAAATGTCATCATTATAACCCTTAACATTATGCTATGCAGTTTAAATCAATGGAAATTTCATTTGGTTCCCTATAATATAATTGCTTTTTACCAAAATTGCTTCCATTCTTCATAGTCCATCAACCTCAGTAAACAGACAGGACATACATGGAAGCATGACAGTAAGATACACACATTATTAAAGTAATTCCTTCTCTCTGCACCTTGTTTATGGCAATGCATTAAACAAAAGAAGGAAGGAGATGGACAGAGCAAGTCTCCACTAAGTGTAATATGGATTAAAGTGAACCTATTGCCTTCAATTTTCTACTACCCAGCATTCACCTAGCCTCAACCCTCAACAACTTCAAATCCAAGCTAAAAGAGCACCTCTTAAATGTAGCACTAACATAATAGGAAAGTATTATCTCATATGTCAAAAACTACACTTCCTCCTCTACCTGCTTGTATCTGTATGTCAACCTTCCTATACTTAGAGTGTAAGCTCTACGGGGCAGGGACCGTTTATCCTAATGTATAGTCACCTGGTGTTCCCATTATGATTGTCTATAGAAGCACTTAATCACTGCATGTATTGTACCCCTTCTATACTTAGTACTATGTAAACTGTAAAGTGCCAAGTACACAGGTTGGCTCTATAGAAATAAAAATATACATACATACATTTTCATATTTGAAAACTTCATTCAAAACTACCTATATGACACGTTAACCAAAATTCCAGCAGGTGTATAGTTTAGATGATATTTCCACTTTTATTTCTGGAAAAAGTGAAAGTGAAAATGGCCTTATACTGCACATATGAAACATCCTGGAAAACTTTGCTAGCATATGACACATAACTGAAAAGGCTTCATTAGCCTCTTTATATTATAGCTACACTTTTTTGATAATAAACCATTTATTTTTATATTACTAAGACCACAGACCTCCCATATCCTATAGTAATACCTTTACAGATCCTCATCATACATCAGACAGCACAGGTGTACTACTACTGACATACACAACTATAACCTGGAGAACCAGGAGCTGTTCTAGACCATATGAAGGTACTTAGTGGATACTCAGTCATTTGGTTAGAATTTATTTTTTTTCCTATGAACTGCTCTTTCAAATGCTGTTAAGTATGCAGGTGTATACCTGAAAAAGACACTATTACATGCTCAACCTAAATATCTCCTGCAATTTTAAACTGAGCACCTTATTCATTTCATATGAAACATCTCTGGTGCCACAGTTACCATACATTAGCATATGGTAACAAGTATGTAATTAATGGATCTTTCAAAATAAGCATTCAAAATGTGAGAGGATTCTGAGTATGAACAACAGTACAATGGCCTGTTCTATGGCTAGTCACCGCTCAGAAGCATCATGTTTTAGATCTATAGTTCCATTATAGAGGAGAAATTTCCACATACATATTAGACTAATCCTGTCCAAAAGGGCAGTCCAGTTACAAAATGATGGGCAAGTTCCCTCTGCATGGGAACACCAGCTAACCCTGACATACATTTCGGCCTTGTTGGGCCTAGTAACGGAGGTGAAGCTGGCACTGAGAGCAAGGAGTCCACGTACTTTTGTAACTGGACTGCCCTTTTGGGTGGGATTAGTCTAATATGTATGTGGAAATTTCTCCTCTGTAATGGCACTAGAGAGCTAAAACGTGATGCTTCTGAGTGGTGACTAGCCGAAGAACAGGTCATTGTGCTGTTAGTTCGTCCTCAGAAGCCTCTCACATTTTGTATGCATATTTTAAATACTCTTAGGAGATCTCCCTAAGAGTGAAAGGTAATCCAGATGTGGACCCCTTGCTCTCAGTGCCTAGGGAATTCAGCTGCACCTCCCTGATGAGGCTCAACAAGGCTGAAATGTATGCCGGGGGTTAGTTTGTGTCTCTGTACAGAGGGGACTTGCCTGTCATTTTGGAACTGGACTGCCCTTTTGGGAGGGATTAGTCTAATATGTATGTGGAAATTTCTCCTCTGTAATGGCACTAGAGAGCTAAAACTGGATGCTTCTGAGAGGTGACTAGCCGTAGAACAGACCATTGTGCTGTTTGTTTGTACTCAGAAGCCTCTCACATTTTGTATGCATATTTTAAATACTCTTAGGGGGTCTCCCTAAGAGTGAAGGGTACTCCAGATGTGGACCCCTTGCTCTCAGTTCCTAGGGAATCCAGCTGCACCTCCCTGATGAGGCCCAACAAGGACAAAACGTACATCTGGGGTTAGCTGGTTTTCCCATGCAGACGGGACTTGCCCATCATTTTGGAACTGAACTTCCCTTTTGGGCAGGATTAGTCTAATATGTATGTGGAAATTTCTCCTGTGTAATGGCACTAGAGAGCTAAAACGTGATGCTTCTGAGAGGTGACTAGCCGTAGAACAGGCCATTGTGCTGCTTGTTCGTCCTCAGAAGCCTCTCACATTCTGTATGCATAATGGATCTTTCAGCAACGCACTGGAGACCTCTCTAGCATTCAAGTGGTTTAAATCCCCATTTAAATCAATGGGAATATTTGTAATTTAGCTCTCCCATTACTTAATGCAATTGGTTTGTCACACAACTCCTCCACTTTTCTTTTAAACATTTGACTATATGTATTTTGATGATGCAGGTAAAGGGTAATTAAATGGAAAAAAATATGTTAAAGCATTATAAACTTATATGCATAATGGTAAACGTTACCTCAAGCTTCTTCTCCCATCTCTTGCCAGACCTGAATCTGGCAGGGGTAGCCTCGTTCAAATTGGCTCTGCAGGTGTGTGATCTCTCTCAGTAGCCAATAACAATCATATTTTTGCTTCTCTAGAACTCATGACACCAACTCCTGGGAGAAGAAGCCTATGGAGGGATCTTGGTGGGAATAGCCATAATTAACTAGTAAAACACTAAGATTTAAATGCACATTAAATGGTTAAGGGAAGGGGTAGCTATGGAAATCAAGCCGCAATCTTGCTCCTTTTTTCCTGCATATAGGAGAAGTTTTTAAATAGAAAAGTACCAGGTCACCTCATTGTTGTATTGATTTGTTGGTGTCATGTTATATTTTATTGAGCTGTTGATCTCATGTAATATCAGGTAAAAAAACATACATCGACCTGGCATAACCTAGCTTAAAGTCACCACTGCCTGCAGATCTCTGTGATCTGCAGGGCTCTGGGACATCAGAGCTGTATTCGGTGCTTCTGGGAGAGGAAAATACCTCTGCTGAAGCCATCTGTCAGCAATTTAGCTGAAAATGGGATTCAGTGGAGAGGACAGAAATTTCCCAGGCGTATCAATTAAAGAGTTGACATTATCCAGCCTTGCAGCTCTCAAAATCATTGAAGTAATATGAATATAATGAAGAAATATGGGTACCACACTTTACCGATATGACGAAAGAAAGGCAAAGTTTTAAGCTATGGGACCTCTATTTTATTTATTTCCAATAGTTATCATACTCCTTCCCTGACCCATGTATATATATATATTTTTTTTTTTCCGCCCTTTAATTCTTGTATATTGCTTATAGCAAATAAGTAATATAAGACCTAAGGAAGATTTAATAAAGATAGTGGGAGAGATAAAATAGCAAACAAAAACAAATGTTATAATTAAATTAAAAAGACTATTATAAAAACTGATACAGTTATGAAGTAAGGAAACTCTACATGCAACTGTGTTTTATAGGGATTTAAAAACACATTTAACGAAAGCTTCCCATTAAGAAAGTAAAAGATTTAGAAAATAGATGAAATAATTAAAGGTGAGAAAGCAAACAGGAAAAAAAAATGCAGGGAAGATGTGACTAAAAAATGTCAAATACTTGTCAAACTAGTGAACATGAAGATTAGTAGGGATTAGTGAACACAGCAAGAACAAGCAAGGCAGAATACAAATATAAAATAAGATTAAAAGCTAAATGAGGAGACAGCGCTCACTGGTAAGAAGCAATAGGGAAGGAAGATACTTACAGTGGAAAGGAATGAGACGGTCCAATGTGTAGCTCCGGGCATCTGTTCCTAAAATGACAATATCACACAAAAACTGTTTGGATCATGTTAAAGGGATAGTAATGTTTCAAAATAAAATACAAATATTCTTAATGGTTTTTGGGCCACGTAGTTTCAGAGTAATTGAATTATAAAGTGTCCCCCTCCTGCCCCTTTTACCTATTATAAGCCGCCTCCTCGGACTGCTCACAGCGAGGGACAATCTTCTGGCTGTGAGGATAACGATAACCCTGCACCCCTTGAAGGACGAGAGCAGGCTTTACCTTATGCTCACAGAAGATTGTCCCTTACTGTGATCCATCTGGACAGTCTTGCTGTGCAGCTTTACATAGGTAAAAGGGGGTGGGAGGGGGACACTTTTAGATGAGAATGATAAAAATGCTCTATATGGACTAAAAACTATAAAAAAATAACCGGAGCTGCATTTATTTTGAAACATTACTATCCCTTAAGCCCTTTGAATACAAGAGGGGTATGCAACACATTGCAAAGCAATCCATTGCACACCCCTCTGGCATTCAAAGGGTTAACCATTTACATCAGGTTTGTGGAAAGAACTGTGGCTAGACATAGCATAAAGTTAATGAACAGGCCTGTGAACCACATACTATATTTATTACTACGCTTAGAAGACATATTGTATTTATTACTATGCTTAGAAGTCTGTGTTTGCGATGTCTCCTTTCTTCTTTCCGCATTTTCCTTGAGATATGTCGGTACTCACAGTACTCCATTATCCGATCACTATCTTCTAACATTCAGCACTACTTATACACCTTCCGCAATCCCTGCTTTCTCTCCCCGCTTCATGCGTAACCTCAAATCCCTTAATCTCACGGCTCTCCAGTCCTCCCTGGCTACTGGACTTTCATCTATTCCCATTAATCCTGACACTAACAGCCTTGTCAAAACATACAACTCAGTCCTATCCTCCTATTTGAACCTGCATGCACCCCTCTCTCTCTCCGATCCACTCGCAGAACTAAGCCTCGGCCATGGCTTCAAAAAGACACCAGATTCCTCCGCTTCTGTACCCGTTCAGCTGAACGACTGTGAAGAAAGTTTGGTTCTCTGGCAGACTTTCTCCACTACAGGTTCCTCCTTTCCTGCGTTAACTCTTCTCTGTCCCTCACCAAAAAACTCTACTTTTCACAATTAATCAACACTCATAAATCCGATCCCCGATGCCTTTTCTCTTCCTTTGACTCTCTCCTCCACCCTCCATCTGCTTCCCCCACAAACTACATACAGCCACAAGACTTTGCTGACTACTTCAAAGCCAAGGTGGACTCCATCCGGGATAATATACCACCTTACATATCTCCTCCTAGCCTCCCTCGTTCTTCTCCTGGCACTCTGGACTCTTTTTCACTAGTCACGGAGGAGGAGCTGACTAACCTGCTATCCTCCGCTCCTTCCACTACATGCGCACTTGATCTGCTCCCCTATCACCTCATCCAGTCCCTCTCCCTCACACTAATCCCTATCCTATTACAAATCTTTAACTCCTCCTTTGCCACTGCTACCTTTCCTGACAATTTCAAACATGCCTTAGTAACACCCATCCTCAAGAACAACTCTTCTGACAGTAACACATCCTCTAGCTATCGACCTGTTTCTCTTCTGTCTTTTGCCTCTAAACGCTTGGAATGCCTAGCCTACTCATGCCTGCTTGACTCCCTTAACACATACGACCTGCTGGACCCTTGACAATCTGCATTTCGCACTGCTCACTCCACTGAAACTGCTCTTACTAGAGTGGTCAATGATCTTCACATTGCTAAATCTCAAGGTCAGTATTAAATTCTTAATCTGCTTGATCTCTCAGCAGCTTTTGACACTTGTTCATGCTCTCCTCCTCCACATTCTTCACGCCTTAGGAATTCATAACACAGCACTGGACTGGCTCTCCTCTTAACTATCTAATAGATCCTTCAGTGTCTCCTATGACACTTCTTCATCTTCTCCCGTCCAACTCTCTGTTGGGGTTCCTCAAGGTTCTGTTCTAGGACCGCTTCTGTTTTCTCTTTACACAATAACACTTAGTGATCTTATTAACTCATTTGGTCTCAGATATTACCTCTATGCAGATGACACCCAGATTTACTTATCTGCACCTTGACTGACTTCTGATATCCAGGCTAAAGTCACATATTGCCTCTCGGTTATCTTAGACTGGATAGCTCGTAGGCACCTCAAACTATGTCTAAAAGTGAGATATCTCTCATACCACCTAGGCCTGGCCCTGTGGCTCCCTTCCAGGTAACTGTAAATGGCACTACCATAAATCCAGTATCAGAAGCGCTGTGTCTAGGGGTGATAATTGACAAGTCTCTCTCATTCTCCCCTCATATTAATGCCATTGCTAAATCCTGTTGCTTTCTTTTGCTTAACTTGCTAAAATCCGTCCCTTCCTCTGTTCCTCCACAGCTAAAATTCTTATGCATGCAATCATCCTCTCCCGCATGGACTATTGCAACATTCTTCTGTCTGGCATTCCTGCTTCCCATCTCCAACCATTTCAATCTATACAGAATGCTGCAGCACAAATTACTCTTCTGTCACCTAGGTCTGTCCCTGCTCTGCTCCTCCTCAAAACTCTCCAATGGCTGCCTATCAGACTCCAGATATCTTACAAAATCTTACTTCTCTCTTTCAAGACACTTCTCTCCTCTACTCCTTCTTACGTTTCCACTCTGATCTCCCGCTATACCCCATCCCACCACTTACGTTCGGCCAGTGATTGTCTTCTCTCAGCTACTTTTGTCTCTACAGAGCTGTCAGTATCAAACCTTTTTTTCTCATTGCTCCATATCTATGGTATGCTCTACCATCCAACCTACGCCACTGCACCTCTCTGATAACCTTCAAATCTCACTTAAAAATGCACCTCATGGATAAAATCTCAACATGCTAGAAGGCACTGATGTTGTACAATGAACGCCCTTATAAATTATTTACATTACTGATGTCCTCTATTATCATGAAAACTAGCACTGTATTCAGCACTTGACCCTTATGTACTCTGTATGTCTCCCATTACCACTTTAGATTGTAAGCTTTCGGGCAGGACCTCGCACCCAATGTTTCACTCTACAAAGCACCTGCAACCCTGTATTGATTAAAGTCTTAAATTGTAAAGTGCTGCGTACACTTGTGGCACTATATAAATAAACATATTCATTCATTCATTCATTCATTCATTCATTCATTCATACTCTCCCTTTCTCTTCTTTCTTCCCCTCTTGCTCCTTTTACACATTTGCCTCTACCTTTGTCTCTTTGTTCTACTATAGACTGTATGCTTTTAGGTCAGTTTTCTTTCATATTGCAAGTTCTGCAAATCAGGCTGTATCTTTACTGTACATTTTCTGGATAATTTCTATAGAGTGCAGGCTCTGAAAGTTTATCTTGCATGTTTATTTTTAACGTACACCATGGGTGTATTCTATGATTGATTGCAAGCTCTTTGATCCAGCCTATGTCTCCATTATGCTCTCTGTTGGTCTATTCACGAATTGATTGCAAACTCTGTGATTCAGCCTATGTCTTTATTGTTCACTGTTAGTCTTCAAGACATAGTTAGGCACTCAAAAACGATAGTAGACTTAAGTGTGTCAAGAATAATCAGGTCTAACATTTCAAGAGTTTACAAGCTTAGTAATGAAGAGACAAATAGCGTGATTTCTAGCTGTGTGGGATTGTAAGACAAGTCTTTATATTAACACAGTCTCTTTATTGGTAAACTAGATAGGCCAATTGGTTCTTATCCATCCAATCCATGTTTCTATGTTTCTTAATGACTTTCACATTTGACAAAAAGTCAATGAAGCATGTCAGGAGCAAGACCGTGGACATACTGACCCTTAAACATCTGATCTCTCTATCTGCTCCTCTTTATATATTATCCTGACTGTGACAAAATACTGCCGTCTTCACAACTGCATCATTTCTCTGTTGGTTGCTTTAATCGGTATAAGTGGCTGTTCATTTGTTTTACATCGCGACTTATTTTTATTCATTACATTTTCATGGAATTTTTATACGCACTTGCCTGGAATGATCACTCTCCATTTTATCTTTACTATACCTTTCTTCACTAAAGGCAATAGGCTTCAATAGTCTGACAGAGAAATTGCATAAAGACCCTCCATAAATTGTTTTTAGGCTAGTGAAATTCCACAGTCCAGCTTTAGACTAGTTCAAATGAAAAGAAAAAGTATATAGCAATAACTGACTGCTGTATTACAGACATTTATTGAAGTAAGTCATTGTACTTAACATATTTAAAGCCTCTTACTTTTATACTGTCTATGGATGGCTTTTGTCACTGTTAGAAGGGCTCTATGGGCACAGAATAATGAAGGCTTGGGGAGGCTAAGCCTCCTTAAACTTAATTTCCCACTTTGTATCCTTCTAACAGAGGTAGGGTGGCTTGGGGGGGTGAATGTCCTCCATGACAGTTATAATCCTGGGCCAGCAGTATACAATGTATACATGCATTTTTTTCTGTATGTAGTGGCAGAGAGCAGTGCTCCTGTACTGCCATCCATTTGGAACTGCAAGGTGGAGCAGCTTCACCACATGCTCTCTTCTATCCAGATATATCTGAGTTGCAACCTGGAAGTACCTTGTAAGGAGGGAGCCTGAGGAACCGCTCCACTGTGCTGCACCACTACCTACATCAAAGGTAAGGGTTGGGGGTGACAATGTATATGATGGAATATGTGGCTACTACTAGACAGTGGATCAAGGCTGTGGGATCAAGGCAGTTTATTGGGGGAGCTGTAACTACCAGTGGGCAATGGAACCAAGCTGGGGGTTCAGATAGTGAATGTTAGACTCTTTGGCTATCAGTGGGCTGTGGCACCAGGCTCAGGAGTCAAACAATGTATGTGGGGATCTGTGACTACCAGTGGGCAGTGGGACTAGGCTGTGGATCAGACAAGGAATGTGGGGATCTTTGACTACCAATGGGCAGTGTAATCAGGCTTGGAGGTTAGACAGTGTATGTGGGGGATCTGTGACTACCAGTGGTCAGTGGAGCAAGGACGGGGGTCAAACGGTATATGTGAGAATCTGTGACTACCAATGGGCAGTGGAATATGGCTGGCAGGTTAGACAGTGTATGTGGGGATCCATGACTACCACTGGGCAGTGGAATAAGGGTGGATGATCAGAGAGTGTCTGTGGGAATCTGTGACTACCAGTGGGCACGGGAATAAAGCTGGGTGGTCAAACAGTGTATGTGGGGATCCATGACTACCAATGGGCAGTGACACCAGGCTGGGGGGGATCAGATGGTGTGACTACCAGTAGGCAGTGGAACTAGACTATGGGTAATAGGGTGTATGTGGGGATCTTTGACTAACAGTGGGCAATGGAACTAAGCTTAGGGGTCAGACAGTGTATGTGGGTGATATGAAACTACCAGTGGGGGGGCAGTGGTTATAGACAGGCAGCTACCAATGGGACATTATGTTTCAGTGGCATGGGTCACCTCAGAGTTTGCAGGGGGGGGAGCAGCATTTTTTGTTATGCCACTGCTTGGCAGCCAGCTATTTGCTACTCTCTTCATTACTTGTTTTTCTCTAGTTTCAGAACCTGCTGCCAGGTCCTATTTTTCAATAGTACAAATGGACGTCCGATTGTACAATATCAGTGAACACTAGAAGACAAGACCTTACTCTGGCAAGTCCTAGAAGGTCAGAGAGAATTCAAGCAACAAAGCAGGTTTCCAAGAGCTTACATTTGAATTGGAGCTATGCTAGTGCTACCACAGCGCCAACAATTGACTTGGAGCTACACTAGTGATACCACAATGCTTAAAGTTGAAATGACGCTACCATAGTGATACCACAGAACTTAAAATTGAAATGTGCTGTTACCAGGGCTGTATTTATCGTAAGGCAGAGTAGGCATCTGCCTACAGGTGCACCCCACAGAGGGGCACCTGTCATTGGGACACTTTTTTATTTATTTATTTATATATATATATATATATATATATATATATATATATATATATATATATATATATATATTATTATTATTATTTTTTTTTTTTTTTTTTTTTTTTTTTTTTAATTTAAATTATTCTAACCACGTATTCCATCATGTATGTGCCTCTTTTGGCACAGACCTTTAGCTACAGAGCTCCCTCGTGAGCTCTTTAGTAGTGCAGAGCGCTGGGAGATGACATAATCTCCCAGCGCTCTGCATTACAGAGCAGAACACTGTGTGGGAGCTCCAGCAGTTACAGGTCTATACCGAAGGAGGCGCAGACCTGTCCTGCCACCCCGCTGGACCACCAGGGAGGAGGTAGGAAACGGGGGTGGCCACAATGTGAGGACAGTATGAAGCTGATGGAGGGCAGTGTGAGGGCAAAGTGGAGATGATGTGGGCAATGTGAGGGCAGTATGGAGCTGATGGCTGGCAATTTGAGGGCATTATGGAGCTGATGGGGACAATATAGAGCTGATGGGGCAATGTGAAGATGATAGGGGCAATGAGAGGGCAATATGGAGCTGATGGGGGGAGAGAAGTAGCTGATGGAGCTGATGGAGAAATGTGGAGATAAGGGCGATGTGAGGGCAATATGGAGCTGATGGGGTGCAAGTTGGAACTGATGGGGGGCAAGTTGTAACTGATGGGGGCAATATGGAGCTGTTGGGGCAATGTGAAGATTATAGGGGCAATGAGAGGGCAATATGGACATGATGGGGGCAGTGTGGAGATTAGGGGCATTGTGGAGGTGTCCAATGGAGATGGGCAATGGGGGAGGGGCGCTTCAGATTTCTGTGCCTACAGGCTCCTGAGATGTAAATCCGGCCCTGGTCTGGCCCTGATGCCACAAAGCTTACAATTGAATTGGTGCTACATTAATGATACCCCAGAACTTACAACTGAAATTGAGCTACAATAGTGTTAGCACAGTGTACCAAAATGGTGCTACACTAGAGATACCATAGAGCATACAGTTGAAATGGTACTATACTAGAGATACATTTTCTTTTCACCCTGTCTCTCATACTGTACATAGACACCCTAATAAACACACAAATATTCATTTTTACCAACACATTATTGTGTATACACACACATAGGCACACTACACACAAAAGCAGTGCACACCACATGCACAAATACACACACCACATACATGAAACACACACACAAAACACATGCATACTCGCAAATACACACACACAAATACATGTGCAAACACATGCACACGCACCAAATGTACAGTATTTGTTAAAAAAAAACAATGTATTTGGGCGGGAACATTTTGCATTTTCACTCTAGGAGCCACATTGGCCAGAAACAGCCCTATATGTAAAATTGTATGTGTATATATATATATATATATATATATATATATATATATATATATATCCTCAAAATATCAATTTCTCCTGCTTTCTCACACGGTCTCACTCCCATGGCTTTCATACAAATCTCGTTTATCTTCTATCACCTACACACACAAACACACAAAGACGAAATGGTATTAGGTGTCGGTAGTAGACCGAAAATAACCATAATCTCTATTATATCAGAAAGCTGCACATGAAATAAAGATTGGGCAGAAACTTGTGTTGATTTCCCAAAGACACAAAGCATAGATAACATGCACAGGCAGGAAGGTTTCAAATGGGAGGACAATGAGCTAATGCAGAGAGTGGAAAAGAGAGGCAGATGTACAAAACAGAATATGATTGATTCAGTAGAAAACAGCTGCACAGTAGGGAAACAAGTATACAAATATATATTCACAATGTTGTAAATTGAAAATATAACCCCTTGAAAGCTAGAGAGGTAAAGACCTCTGTGTTTTTTATAGTTTAAAAATATGGAATTTATATGGAATTTCCAGCATGTGCTTTAAAGGGGAACATTCACATCCCCAAAAATTTTCACCATTGCTTTTAAAATATAAAGCAATATCAGCGCTGGCTTTATTTATTTTCTCCACTACCTAAGAGTGGAGATATTAATCTTTGAAATGTGCCACTTCCGGGTCTGCGGCACCGTGTATGTGCGGCATGTAGCTGCAGGACTTCCCACCTCCTTCCCAGCAGCCCCTGGGGCTCGGGTTCAGGCTTCTCTTCGGAGCTGCATTTTTCTGGGCTAACGTGACAGCGAGGTCTGTTTTCCATGCTACTGAGGTTGCAACCTCAGTAGCATGGTAAACGGAGCTTGGTGTCACGTTAGCCCAGAAAAATGCAGCTCTGAAGGGAAGCGTGAACGCGAGCCCCAGGGGCTGCTGGGAGGGAGGTCGGAAGTCCTGCCCCTCATACACGGTTCCCCAGAATGTGGAAGTGCCACATTTCAAAGTTTAATATCTCCACTCTTAGGCAGTGGAGAAAATAAATAAAGCCAGAGCAAATATTGTTTTACATTTTAAAAGCAGTGGTGAAAATTTTTGGGGATGTGTGTAGACTCACATAGTTGCGTTACTGTCTGGCAGCAAGCACTTCTCTTCATTGAGTCTACCGAAAGCAGTGAGTACTCTTCCCTCTGTGCATGCCTATGTGACCTCTTGGTCTGCATAGCACACACATTGATGTCATCATGGCCCGCAGGGGTGCGTGATGATGGGTGAGAGGCTGCCAGTCAGAGGAGATCAGCGCTCCCACCTCCTGCTAAGGAGGACATGACCCAGGACTCGCTCACCCCCAAATTAATCCATTGGATCAAGGAGGCAGGAGGCAGAGGAGGAGACAAAAGACCCACTCAGCACTCACAGGTCAGCTACTGCATGGCGGGGAGGGGCGCTTCAAGTTTCTGTGCCTGCAGGCTCCTGAGATGTAAATCCAACCCTGTCTTTGAGATTGAGATGTTTTTAGCGTTCAGGGGGTTAAGTGATTTTTTTTTTAACAAGGTGCCTTCAGTGCACAGAAAAGTAATAACAGAACAAAACAAATTATTGTACCAGCTGTAACAGTGCACAAACTTTATTACAGTGTAAGTGAACAATATAATATTTCTATAGTAAACCATTGACAAGGAAACAAATTCTAATGCATTTACTGATGGATTCCACATTCTCATCTAATATGGCTGTTTTTTAATACATTTTACGAGGCCATAGAAAAAGCACTGTTTACTTGCATGCCTTGCCACATTTATTTTATTTCAACGTTTATTGCTTAATAGTTCTCACTTTCCAGAAAGCCAGTAAAACAAATTAAAATGTATCTCACGTTTGAAATATTTTACAGTTGTACAGACGGTTTGGTGCTAGATCACTGCTAATTCCCGTGACATTTCAATCAGTATGATTTGGGCAGGATAGAAAATACCTACCTACCAAAGCTAAGGGTCAGAAATGTCCTTTGTGGAATCCAGTATGGCAAACAATACTGGGAGTGGGGGGTGATAAGAATGCCAGACTGAGGTTCCCCTAGGCAAAACAACCAAAGGCGTTCTTAGTCCACACCCCAGACCCCACACCCTAATGCCACTCAGTGTTGATTGGTACTAAAAATAATTTTACCCTATAACAAACAAGCACAATGAAAGCTCCAGAGTATTGCACTATTGTTTAGCATTTTAGGGGTTAAAGGGATAGTAATGTTTAATTTTAAGTTTCTTTAATATTGTAGGCATTATAAAAAGAATTACATTGATGTAAATCTTATCTCTCAAACCTTCATGGTTTGAGAGCTATTATTGACTAATTTCCCCCCTCCAGGCTGTTTCAGAGACGTCAGAGCTCTAGCAGGAGATTCCGGTCATTTGACCGGACGGAGGCTCTTCAGTAGAGCCTAAATTGTGCTATTTAGAAATAAATGCTTCATTGTAAAGGTCTACAAAGTGTGCTTGCAAACCAGACACACTTTGTAGACTGTTCCAATGAAGTATTTATTTCTAAATAGCGAGATTTTGGCTCTGCTGAAGAGCCACTGGCGGGTCCTGGGACTGGAATCTCCTGCTGTCAACTAGACGGTAGACTTCTCTGAAACAGCCTGGAGGGGGGAACTTTAGCCAATTATATATCTCAAACCATAAAGGTATGAGAGAGAAGGCTTACATCAATTTAGTTCTTTTTTTAATGCCTACAATATTAAAGAAACTTAAAATTAAACATTACTATCCCTTTAAATAATTGTCACTAAAAGGGTATGTAAAATGTTAGACAAACGAGTCACCACGAACCAGGATAACTAGAAATGTTCTGGCCACACCTACTACTGTTGTGGGTGTGCAGCCTGCAAAGCTGAGACTCTGTCCCTCAAACCTTGACACTCAAGGCAGTCACCTACTTTGTTTAATGGGAAATCTGGACCTGCTAGCTAATATGATTCTGCACTAAAATATACACTGGAACTAATCATTGTGTGCTGGCCTGCCTATTGCTTAACTCCATAAAGACCACCCACACAGCCATCAGCTAGCAGTTAATGACCACCGGACATTTTTTTTTGGTATTGGATTCAGATGTGCAGCCGCGTGGGGACCCCTGAATTCCATGACGTGCCAGGTTGTCACTGATCCTTAAGTACAGGACAGCTGTGATGGTTCTGGTATGTCATTGGTCTTTAAGGGGTTAAATACTAAGGCATCTATGGAAGAAAATGTGTTCTCTTTTCACCACATGCACCAAAGGGAGGGAAGTGAGGGAGTGTATGAGCCTTTTGGGGTGACCCTTTCCTTTGCACCTTGTTTCTTGTAACAGAAATCTTTATAAAATTACTCCACTTTCCCTGAACCTGCTGTAGGGAAGGTGTTTAGGGCTTGGAGGCATTAAAGTCTTGATGATGTAGAGTGCCCTGATATGCACTAAAGTAATTATATAGCTTACACATACCCAGAATTACAGGTATATTATTTGTATTCCAGTCTAGAAGTGTAGTAAATGAGGTGTGCTGACAGATTTGTGCATGCCCCTAAATGATGCTTGTAGTATCTGGCTACTGGAAATGGTTGTACTATGGGAAGTCTGGTCTCATAAACAGGTACAATGAAAGATCAATATGATTGTAATTGTCCTATAGTAGAAGTTGCCTATATCTTATCTTCACACAGGGTCAGATTCATAGAAGGCAATATTTAAAAATTAAAAACTCTTGTGCCCCAAGTGCCAACCATAGCTACACTTCTACAGTTCCCATGGCCCCACCCCAGCCCAATTCATGGTTATCTGACATAGAAAATCTACTTAAATGAACATAACACCTAAAAATTGAATAGGTTGATAAAAATGTAAATAATATGTACGTGTTATTTTTAACCTGTCTGATGCATTTTTTTCACATCATTAACAAAACCATAGCCTGTGCTAAATACATGGATAAATTAATGTATTACCTAGTTGACCTGTGATTTCGAGTGTAAATGTATGAATTAAAACTGGGGGTACTGTTACTGTATACTTATTTTATTTTATGGAAACCCCCTCTCTGGAAATCATATGTTTGTCTTTCATCACAACTAACAGACAGATTGTAAGCTCCTTGGGGCAGGGTCCCTTTCCCAGTGTATGTTTCCCTTGCTGCACTTTCCCCCCAAAATAATGCAATGATCGCACTTTAGCTTAAAGGGATAGTAATACTTAAAATGTAAAAAAAAATATGTTGTAGGGTTTATCCCCCTGAGTAAAACAAGAGTACTCCCACTGCTGAGAGGTGTTTCATTCAAAAGTTATTAATTTTCAAAGTTGAATTTTTTAGGTGCAATATCACAGTGTCCTGAAATTGTACAGTGGCGCTGTTGCTACACGATCCTATGGACAGGTCTGGTCCCGGGACCATAAATCTCCATAGGATGGTGTAGCAACAGCGCCACTGTACAATTTCAGGACACTGTGATATTGCACCTAAAAAATTCAACTTTGAAAATTAATAACTTTTGAATAAAACACCTCTCAGCAGTGCGAGTACTCTTGTTTTACTCAGGGGGATAAACCCTACAACATATTTTTTTTTACATTTTAAGTATTACTATCCCTTTAATGCTCTTAACCCTGTTCTGTATTTTTGTATTGTATTTCAAATTCTGTTAAGCGCTGTGTACATGTATGGCGCTATAGAAATAAAGATACATACAAACACGGAACCCAAACATTTGCATTTATTTGCTACTCTCAGTCATATAGAGTAAAATACTGTTTTATATTCCCAGACAACTTTCCTCTGGCAAAGAAACGCTGATGAATGCATTTCCAGCTGAACATCTTAATGGAACGTGACTGATGTTAAGTAGCTAAACACATTTACTGTGTTGCCAAGAATACAGAGTAAGAACCATCTCTAACGTGTGTGCAGTAGGGTATAACTGAAGTAGTAAGACTGATAAATTAGTTGTGAATATCTCAGTCCGCAGAACATTTTGTGAGTATGATTTCTGCAGATTATAAAATAAGTTCATGTCTTATAACTTTAAAAATGGACAGATTCATCAGCCAATAAAAATCACAGCCTTATGTGAAGGTGAAATGTTTAATGGAGCCATCTGGGGAAGTAAGTCAAGTCAGTGGTATTACTAACATTACTCTAGCAATTTGCTTATCTTTATTACCCAAAGTAGGTATATTAGCAAAAGGAGTAAAATAGAATTTCTTAACTTTCAATTCTCTCTATAGGTAGCACACACTAGTGAGAGAGACCCCAAATAGGATATGAACTAGTAATAATACCCCAATACCAGTCATCCCTCACCTGTGGACAGAGCCAAACCAAAGAAATCAGGCTTAGAAAAAATCTGTTTAATGCAAACATCAAATACAAAATGTCCTGTGACATTTCAATCAGTATGATTTGGGCAGGATAGAAAATACCTACCTACCAAAGCTAATGATCAGACATGTCCTTTGTGGAATCCAGTATGGCAAACAATACTGGGAGTGGGGGGGTGCTAAGAATGCCAGACTGAGGCTCCCCTAAGCAAAACAACCAAAGGCATTCTTAGTCCACACCCCAGACCCCACACCCTAATGCCACTCTGTGTTGATTGGTACTAAAAATAATTTTACCCTATAACAAACAAGCACAATGAAAGCTCCAGAGTATTGCACTATTGTCTAGCATTTTAGGGGTTAAAGGGATAGTAATGTTTAATTTTAAGTTTCTTTAATATTGTAGGAATTAAAAAAAGAATTACATTGATGTAAGTCTTATCTCTCAAACCTTCATGGTTTGAGAGATATAATTGGCTAAAGTTCCCCCCTCCTGGCTGTTTCAGAGACGTCAGCGCTCTAGCAGGAGATTCCGGTCGTTTGACCGGACGGAGGCTCTTCAGTAGAGCCTAAATTGTGCTATTTAGAAATAAATACTTCATTGTAATGGTCCACAAAGTGTGCTTGCTAACCAGGTTCCAAAACAAAGGTAACATCCTGTGTGCTACCTATGGAGACTGGGAAGGAAAATTAATTATCAGGTAAATAACGGCATTCTTTTCCATCCAGTCGATGGACGGTTTATCTTGTAGTACTTCATGAAGTATGGATGCTTTTTCAGGTGGCAGTTCTACATATTTTCTCCACTGATGTGCTTTGATTCAAGCCAGAAGATATATTTCCTGAGAAGTATAGACCTCTGAGATAGAGTTAATCATAGCCATCTGGTTATAATGGTTTTTGAGGTCTTACGTTCCATGGATATCCCAAAGTAATTGATTAATATGGATGTGCTTGTTCTGAACTAACTTTTTCTTTCTCAATAACACTTCAGACATCTTTTAACATAGAGGACTTCAAGTAACTTTTTCCTTGTCATTTGAAGTATATGGAAACAGGTCAGGGAGAGAAATTTCTTGTTGTCTATGTTAGGATAATGCGACTTTGACTGAACTCTAGTGAGGCCAAGTTATCCATTAAGATTAGGTCAGGTTCTCTGGTAGATAGAGTTTGGAGTTCTCCTTGTCTTCTCACAAATGTAATAGCAAATAATAAAAACAGTCTAAAGGGCTACATATCATAAAAGCATTCTAATAATGGTTCAAAGAGATGCTTGGTGGAAGCAGACAGAACCAAAATCAAATCCCAGGTGGGGATTGAGAGGATGAATTCTGGTTCATACATCTTTAATGGACATTATGAATGTTTTTATTAGATGATGTTTCCCTAAAGGAATATGCCAGAATAATTCATAAAACTGATACATGCATTTTGAGTTTGCTTGGACAGAGGCATTTGTGATAGCATTTGGTAAGGAATTCCAGAATGGATGCACTAGATAGAGACCTAGGATCTTGTTTCTACCAGAGGAAAAAAATCCTGTATTATGTTCTGTCCATACTCTGTTTACTGGAACTGAGGACGAGATTAATAACTTGAGGAAAAAGCACTTGCTCCCTCAGGGTTTTGATTCCAGAAACCAGGCTGTGTGTGTGTCTGTCTATTTCTTGTCTCTAGAGATGTTAGATGAGAGGAATCCTCTTAGCTGGTCCTGATGTTGATAATACAGTCTAGAATGCAGATATTAGAGTCCCCAAAGCTGACTGATAAACTGGACAAGTCTTAGACGTGTGGTAAGACTGATGGAAATTTCCCAGTACAGTAAGAGCAAAAATGCTAAATGGAGCTTGTATCCTCGTGGCTACAAGCCAACACTGTGTCCGATAGGTAGCGTGACTGGCTATGAAAAGGGGCATGAAATTCACAGGAGGCGTAGGAGGGACCAATGAAAGTGAGCATAGCAAATGAAACTACCCAACACGTGAAGATACCACTCCATTGGGAGTATATATATATATATATATATATATATATTAAGGACCACCAACAGACCAGGATGTAAGGATTTCCCAGATTAATCACAGGTGAGTCAGTCAGAATGAATGAATCATGGATTAACTCACCTATGCTTAATCAGGGAAATCCTTACATCCTGGTCTTTTGGTGGCCCTTGAGGATCGAACTTGGACAGTCCTAATATATATAAAAGACAACTTTGGTGTGCCTGGCAAACACATGGAGGGTGAAAGTAAGGCGGGGTTATGAAAATATGCTCAGTACTGCCTGTCCCATTGGTCCAACCATGGGGGCATGAGCAAAGCACACACACAAACACTCAATACACATACAAAGACGCAACACACAACACAAAAACACAATACATGCAATACACATACACACACAAACACAATATTCACACATGCGATACACACAAGCAAAACACACACAACACATGCAATTCACATACACGCAATACACATACATACAGAAATACAGTATACAGAAACAAACAAAATACATAAATACATACAATTACTGCAACACAATAAACACAATAAACACAATACACACAATATGCACCCAATGCACAGCACTATACACAATACACTATACACATAGAAAAACTGATTTGCACAAACTGCTATATGCAAAACACTGTTCGCAATAAACAAAACAGTATTTGAAATACACAAAACAATATATGCAAATTGCTATACACAATATGCAATACACTGTACTCAAAACGCTATGCAATACTCTATATGGAAACAGCTTTAAGCACAATACAAAACTCTATAAAGTATATGCAAACCGCTATATGCAAGATGCAATCCGCAAAACACTATACACAAACTGCTATACGCAAGATGCAATACCCAAAATGCTATGCGCAAAAGCTATACACAAAATGCTATATGCAATGCACAAAGTGCTATAAGCAAAGCTGTATACACAAAACACTGTTCGCAATACGTAAAACACTATTCGCAAATACACCAGATGCTATATGCAAACCACTATATGTAAAACGCTGTAAGCAAAATTCTATGCACAAAACGAAAGATGCTATATGCAAAATGCAATACACAAAATGCTATGAACAAAATAATACACACAAAATTATTTACACAAAAGGATGCATGCAAACCGCTATAAGTAAAATGCTATTGTACGCAATATACTATAGGCTATACTGAAAATGAAATACACAAAACGATGTGCTATACACATATAAGCAATACGTAGTACTCAAAATTCTATATGCAAAATACAAGACGTTATATGCTATACACAAAGCGCATTAAGCAAAACACTTTATGCTATGCACAAAATGCTATAAGCAAAACTCTATACATGCAATAAACTATGCTCAAAATTCTATACACAAAATACTGTACGCAAAACACTATACACGAAAAGCTATATGCAAAATGCAATTCTCAAAAAGCAAAACACACACACTATGTGCAAAACGCACACATGTTCACACACACTAACGTGCTTACACACGATCACATATGCTAAAACATGCTCTCATTCACAAACGCTAACATCCTCTTGCTCATATACACGTTCACACACACACACTTGCAGTCACTGATGGAGAGTTGTATAACATATAGCATTGCAATGCTTTGCACACCTTTTTGGAGCTGAAAGGGTTAAACACGGAAAATACAACAATCCAGTCTTTAAAAACATTGCCTGTATACAACCTCTTGTTTCACGTTGTGAAGTGAGTATGAGAGTACAATGGGATTGTTTTAACTCCCTCTGAGTCAGTCAGTCACTCTCAGTTACAGTAGAGCTAACTTTCATGTGAAATAGAATTCCAGAGACTGAACATTGATGACTTAGCTTATACATTCATACCTCTCGACATTACAAATGGACATAAAATGTCACATTCATTTTAGTTGGTGTTCCTGGTGATACTGGTAGACAGGTCATTCATTACTGAAAATTTTTGTTACTTTGTGACTCACTACATCACATTATGTAACTGAATAACTGATTCAGATTTTAGAACAAAGTTAAAGTATTATATTTACTCAGACTAATATACAAACACATGTAATGAAGTGTAGACGAACATTAATGTGAGTTTTATTGCTGTGGAGCAATTTGATACACTTTTATACAGACAACATAGTGGGATATCCTATAAAGATTAGGGAAATGGCAGGACAGAGGAACGAGGTGGAAGACAGACATATACACAAATAAAATATACAACTAAGTGTACTATTATGGCATAAAGTAATCAAACAGCAAATAATTATTTATTGCATATTAAAGGGGAACTATCACCCCTATACAAGTTTGGCTAATAATTAAGTAAATATAACGAACAGCTTGAATAGTTGTTTAGATTTTTTTTTTAATTGGTGGTATGGCTAAAATTAAAAATGGTCTGTGACCTTACTTCTGTATAGATTGTGGGTACAGCTTTGCACCTCAGTCTGCCTGTAAGCTGGAGCAGTCTCTGGCTAATGTGAGTGCTCCAGGTTATAAGGAGAAATCCTCTGTCATTGGAGAAGGCTGAATCGAGGTGTTGCGGGGAGGGGAGCAGAGAAAGATTGACAGACTGCGGTGCAGAGCTGTACCCGAAACCTGTATACAAGTAAGGCCATGGATAATTTTTAAAGGAATAGTAATACTTCATTTTATCTTTATTGTATTTTGTAGGCATTAAAAAAAACACGAAGAATGATATAAGTCTTATCTCTCAAACCTTTATGGTTTGAGAGATATTCACAAGCAAAGTTTCTCCTCCCGCCCCTTTTACTTAGTGTAAGCCATCTCTTCTCAGATGTGGAATCCAGTCCATAGACCAGACATATTACAGAAGGGGACAATCTTCTTCCTATGAGAACAATGAAAGCCCTGCCCCCCTTTACAAGTTTTTCAGGTTTTTCCCTTATCTTAATTGAAGATTGTCCCTCTCTGCAGTCTACCTGGGCACCTCCCTTCTGATCTGGCTGAGCAGTGTTACATCAGTAAAAGGGGCGGGAGGGGATACTTTGTCATTGAATTACTCCTGAACTACAACTCTGACAGAATTGAAATAACACTCTCCAAAGTCCAAATACTATGATGATTAATTAGAGCTGCTTTTATTATGAAACATTACTATCCCTTTAAACCTTTAATTTTTGCCATACCGCCAATATAAAAAAGCACTTAAACAACTATTCAAGCTGTTTGCTATATTTTCTTAATTATTAGCCAAACTTTTACAGGGGTAATAGTTCCCCTTTAAACATAAAAAGTACATAAAATAAAACCATATAGTTAGTGCATATGGTGACAGGAATGTATGAACTACAGGGCAAATAGAATGGCCTTGAAATGGAGGCCAAAACAAGGAAGATACTATATAATGAATAGGGCCAGATGGACAACTGAAAATACAAATTTAATAAACCCAAAGGGTTGCTCTTAATGATGCTGATAATAATCTGAAACAAATAATGGTCCTAACAGGACCATAATCATAGTATATATATGCCTGTACCTTCAGAAGGTGCAAAAAAGAGCCCAGTAGCACAACAACATTGAACAAAATGTTTCACTGATATATTCAGATTACGATCAGGGTATAGGTGCTACCCTCAAGCCCCCCATTTTTATCGGCTCCATTTACAGAATGAGGACACCTAGGTCTGCCACGCATAGATTCTCTTTGGGCTTATTTACATCTATATTTTCAGTCGTCCATCTGGCCCTATTCATTATATATATTTGTTCTTTGTTTTGGCCTGCATTTGAATACCATTCTGTTGTCCATATATTCTTATCACCATGTACACTCACTTATTGTCAGTACCGCAGGTGCACTGTGGAAATTTGCCATGGGCTCTAGCCCCAAATCTTTTTAGAACATTTGAACTCTCCTGTCCATGCATACAACTGCAGGGGATTTTGTTTTTTTTGTTCTTATTTGTTTTATTAATATATATATAAACAAAATTGGCCGTGGCACAGAGTAAATAAGTAATAACCAGTTTTGTCAAGCCCTTTTCCCTGGGGTGTTCTTGTTGGTTGTCCTGAACTTGATTGTATGGCATGGCCATTTTCTGTGTGGTTGCATGGCTTAGCAGGGGTTAATTTTGCCATTGCTGTGCTTGTGCTATGTGCTGGATGTTGTGATAGCTGATGTTTCCCTCATTTCTTTGTCAGACTGTGTTTTTTTTATCCGATGTGTGCTGTACGGCCAGAAAAACTGGGGACAGAATGTCACCAATTAAATGTATCAATTTATCATCTGTTGGCACTACCACGCAGGATTGAATGGCTCCTGGGTATAGCAATTCCATTGTTCTCAATGGGCAAAATACTAACGTCCGTTGAGATTTTAAAACTGACGTTAGCTGTTCATTTGACTGCTAATTGAATGGCTTACCATGTTTAAAAAAACTGCCGTCAGCTGGTTTTGTTGGCTTCAGAGACTATTGAATCGAAGCCTTAGTGTGTAGAGAGTTTATGACTGCAGCCAAAGATAGCTAAGTCTATGGAATGTATGGGTAATCCTCCGAGCCCCAGAAGTGTGCACAACACATCATTTTGCAATGCATTTCACAGCCAGTCTGTCACCCACAATGCCAGTATATATTTATTGTGTGGAATAATGTGACATAAATTCCTTGTCACGGTTTAGACCACAGCTCAGAGTCTTAAACTTGGCCATCAATTTATAGTCCCAGATCTTTCTGTCTCTCTGTGTCTGAATATTTCCCATTAGTACAGGCACCCCGAGATCTTTAATGTTATGACCAGTTTTGTAAAAATATTGACCCAATAGCGTGTCTCTTTTCTAGTTTACACTGGACCTATGAGAACTCATCCATTCTCTTAGAGTTTGTCCTGTCTCACCTACATACAGTCATGTTTGGGGACATTTCACACACACGATGAGGTAGACAGCATTAGATGATCCGCAGGAGAATTTGCCCTTAATGTTGTGCTTTTTCTGGGAGTTTGGCATGGGCACATTATCAGTGGTAGATATGTGTGCACATCATTTTCTGCTGCATTCTTAAGGGAACTCTTTACCAACAGTTGTTTCAGGTTGGGGGCAGTTTATAAGAAAGGAGTCTCCTACTTTTTCTATGGCTAACATAGTATCACGTTTTACCTATATTTATTTAGTGATAGCCTGAAAATCCAAACTGTGATTGTGTCTCAAAGACTGGGGCCCTGCATATTTAGTTCTTTATTCATGAGATCTCAATTCTCTGTAGTTGGCTCTTCTTATTAATGTATGTTACTTGGTTGTTTTCTATCAACTTAACTAGGGTATGTTTCCTCAGCTCTGTCCTCTTAGGGTGCTCCTTAGGGCATGCTGTACCCCATCTTTCTTTCCCTTTGTTGCCACCCGGAGGGTTCCCATCCTCTCTTTTTGCTTCCTGTCTTTTATTTTTTATTTTCTTCCCTTTTGGGGTCTTCTACAATCACAAGTACTGTCTTTGTCTATCTCTTGTGGGCAGTTCTTTCAATAAGAAACATTTCTGAGAAAAATAAGTTTTATTGTTCCTTCAATACATTATTCGTGAGTAAAGAACTCTCCAATTAATTATTTACTCAAAGAGCTGAACAAAGAACGACAGGTCATTTATTAAGACTAGAGGAAATGCTCTTTAGACTAAAACAAAGACAGGGATTTTTTTTTTTACAGTAAAGTTATGGAATTCTTTGCATTGGGATGCTGTCCTTTCAGATACTGTAACTGTTTTCAAAAAAGTAATGGATACATATCTAGCACAGAACAATATTGAGAATTATGACAGTTGGCTTCAGAACAGTTATTATGTCGATCCAGGGAAATATCTGACTGCCATTTGGAGTCAGGAAGGATTTTTTTTTACCAACTTGGGGCTTAATTGGAAATGGTTTCAAGTGGCTTTTTTTGGCGTCTTCTGGATCAGCAGGGGTCATGTGAATTGGCATAGGCTGAACTTGATGGACACGTCTTTTTTCCAACCTCATCAACTATTGACGGGATACAAGAACTCTGAGCATGTGCTAAAGGCATTTTTCATGTGCAGATAGATATTGCTCATGTTTTAATTCAGGAAGCCGTATACCAAACTCTTCTTGAATTGCTTGAATTACGACAACACTACACAGACGATAAATTTGTTTGCAGTAGCACTTCCTGCATTAGGCGCATTCGCTATTCCATGCAGACAGATTAATCCTGACCACGCCCACAAAAAAATACGTGCATTTGTTCCCTGATCTTGATTTTTCATGTGCAATTCAACAAAATCATGCACAGACCTATTTGCTAGAGATTTTCACTCCGGAAATATCGATTGCAGATGTTTTCTGTATCCCGATATATGTAGCTAGTAGAATGTGGGGATTAATTACTACCAATAACTGAGGGGATATTCAATAAGCGGCGATAAAGAGGCGACGATGCAGAGATGACTTCTCCAGTGGTATCACTTCTCCAGTTCCTATGTTATTCTATGGATCCTATGCAATTATGATTTCTTCAACTTTGGAGATCTTGGTGCATAGGCTCTATAGAATAACATAGGAACTGGAGATGTGATATCAATGGAGAAGTCATCTCTGCTTTTTATCATCGCTTAGTGAATCTCCCCCCAGGAGTCATTCTGGGGCAAAAAAATCAGTACAGTGGGGACAAATACAATTTTCCTTTGAATTAAAATGGGGAGTTAACCCCTTGAATACTAGAAAGGTCACCAATGCATTTCAAGGACATGTTGAAGATCTCGCTAGCATTCAAAGATTTTAAAGCCCCATTTAAATCAATGGGATTTTGAGAATATTTGAGTCCCCTATGCGGCATTGGTTTGCCCCAGTATTGCTCTGTTTCTTGTAAATCGCTTCAGTGTCGCGAACCCAGTTTATTGTGGAAAGGTAAAGTGACTGGAATTAACCCTTTGAGTGCCAGAGGGGTATGCAATATATACATGTCAGAGAGAGAGAGAGAGAGAGAGAGAGAGGAAGACTCTTCAGTTTCCATGAGATATACATTTCCATACATAAGTCTTGGCTAAAATGACTCATAATGTGCAAGTAACTTGGTTTCACACAGGAATACAATTATTTAGAAAGGATACATGGTTGGTAAAGTTAAAGGGATAGTAATACTTAAGTATTACTAATCCCTATAGCAAAGTACTACTTAAAAAAAACGGATTGCCCCCAGTGTCATCTCTCAAACCTTTATGGTTTGAGAGATGAACGCTTCTAAAGTTGCCCTCTTCCTCCCCCTTCCGCGTAGTCAGCATTCTAGCTGACTCAGGGAAATCCAGTCAGAGATCATCAGGCGGCTCTGCAGCAGAGCCACGATCGCGTTAATTAAAAAAAAAAACTTTCACTAAAACAGTCTTCTACGTGTGCTTGCAAGCCAAGCACACGTAGAAGACCATTTCAGTGAAAGTTTTCTTTTTTAGTAACGCGGTCCAGCTGTGCTGGAGAGCCGCCTGAAAGACGTATGACTTTCTTCCCTGCAATCAGCTAGAACGTTGACTACGGGGAAGTGGGAGGGAGAGGGCAATTTTAGAAGCTTTCATCTCTCAAACCATAAAGGTTTGAGAGATGACACTGGGGGCAATACGTTTTTTTTTAAGTAGTGCTTTGCTATAGGGATTAGTAATATTTAAGTATTACTATCCCTTTAAATGAAAAGTAACACTTCCTAATAATAACCCCACCACACACACTTACCATGACCAGGTAATCCTAGGACACCCCTGAATTTTTTCCTTGATTCAAGAGATCACAGCTGCAGATCTCAGAGAGCTGCAGGGGGAATGAGGAGAGTACTGCAGACTTTTAAATGAACACTATCACTTAAAAATGAATATGTTATATCATTTTAAATATTATGCCTTTTCTGCTAGCATCTGTTAAATATAGTTATTAGATCTCTAAAATCTGACCGTAAACTTATATTTCAAAGCAATGTGTAGAATGTGCTCTCGAAAGATAATATGGTGAATTTTGTTTGTGCGTTTTAATTTTGAGATAATATATTAAACAGTTAATTTATTGAAATTAGTACCTACTGCTCTTCTATACAAAAATACTTTTACTGTATCTCAGCTATTTTTCAGACAACACAGAACCATCACTTTTCAGACACCCTATCAAGATTGCTATGGAAATGGAAGCCCTAGGAAAAGCAGGGATGGCTGTTCCCATAGAGCAGAAGCAGGGATAGATTTTAAAGGGATAGTAATGTTTCACAATAAAAGCAGCTCCAATTAATCTTCATAGTATTTGAGCCATGGAGAGTGTTATTTCAGTATTGTCAGAGTTGTAGTTTAATAGTAATTTAATGATAAAGTATCCCCATCCCACCCCTTTCACTGTTGTAACACTGCTCACCTAGGAGCAGCAAGACTGTCCGGATGGATAACAGAGAGGGACAATCTTTAGTGAGCATAAGGAAAAACCGAAAAACCTGTCAAAGGGGGCAAGGTTTTCCTTATGTTCACAGTAAGAAGATTATCCCTTACTGCAACCTGTCCGGTCAAGAGACCAGATTTCACATCTGAAGGGAGGTGTCTTACACTAGGTAAAAGGGGAGGGAGGGGGATACTTTATCATTCAATTACTCTTGAACTACAACTCTGACAGTATTGAAATAACACTCTCCATGGCCCAAATACTATGAAGATTAATTGGAACTGCTTTTTTTGTGAAACATTATTATTCCTTTAAGCCTCAGACAATATATATAAGTACCATGTACTGCATGCTGTCGTCTATAAATATGATTTAAGTGTGTATAACCCATGTTTTAGTGTTTATGGGAACTGTCAGCTAACTTCCAACACCCTAGCCCATTTATTGTACATTTAAAGACTAATTTTAAAAATAATACTAAAATGTATACAAAATAGGTGGCACAAGATGGAATATTGTAAACTATTCAGTTTTCTAGGATCCAGAAAAGGAACCTTTTCTCTTGTTTATGACCAAGTGGGATTACCTCAGTCTTCCGAGCGCCAATTGTTAGTTTTTTTGTGTATTATTTTACCTGGAACTGAAGAGCAAAGGTTCCTTTTCTGGCGGTTAGAAAACTGAATAGTTTACAATATTCCATCTTGCGTTACCAATGTTGTATACATTTTAGATTTATTTTTTTGCTCTAAGGAGAGCTGCATTATGGATATTGTGAATGTGGAATTAGATTTACCACTTGTCATTTACAGTCAAAGTAGCAAAATTAATGAGGTTTTTGGTAACTATTTGAATACTAAATTGCAAAAGACTGATGGACCAGAGACAAGCTTAGAGACCAAATTTAAAGATATGTAAAAACTGATGATTAAAGAAACTAAGTGTTTCTGGGACTATGTGACTCTTGAAAAATACATGGAAAATGATATGGTACCGGTGGGATTCCACATACACAAATCTCCTGCCTACGACCTAAATTCAGAGGGTTTCATTAGATTATGGGATGATACTCTGATGGAATGTTCAAAGAAATTAGTAAATCTAATAGTGCAAAACAAGAAACAACAACTGATACAACTAGAGATAGAGATTAAGGCTCTGAAAAATGGAATAGAAGAACGTAAAGGTGAAGAGAGATACACATTTTTGGATAATAGAACACAGACAGCGGTGAATCAATTGGAGAGAAAAATTATGGAAAGGAAACAACAGAAATTCAGGAGAGATATGGAGTACATTAAAAATAGGGTGGTATCCAAACAAGAAGAGTGGCAAACAGTCACAGGAGGGAAAAAGACTAATAAGAGAAAACACACTGCTTTTGAAGAACCAGATAGAAAAATAGAAACACAAAATAGATTTGCTAATTTGGATGAAGAAACACCTAGTACCTCCATAGAAACAAAATTACCAAGATTAGAAGGAAATTCCGATATAAGAACAATAGACGCACCTTGTGCAGATAAATTACATTCTTTTTTGGAAAGAGGACGCAACCAGAATTGGAGACAGAAACCCAGTGTTCGGAACAGAGGAAATTGGAGGATAACTCCATACATAAAGACATACTGGAATTATACTCAGAGATACGGACAACAAGAACAACATTGGATCTGGAATCTATATCATCCGACACAAAGGAGGGATCAGAGATACAATTGGCAACAAATGAACATACAGAGGAGTCAGAACTCATATCATCCAAGTCATTGGAAACCACAAAATTACAAAGGTTCAGGAAATTCAGGGGGCAAAGAGGTGGGAGAAAGAGGATGAATAGTGTGGAGATTGGAGAAAAGAAATATGAGGGGATATATAACTTAAGTACCTATGTCCTAAATAAGGATGAAAAATCAGTATTGAACAAAGGTTTGACATTTTCCCCTACCACTCCTTTTAATAAATTTCAAGCATTCATTGGGGTGCAAAAATTCATAAGAAAATGATGTTTAAAGATGTATTATATGAAGAACTCTATTGAAAGAATAGCCACAGATACAGTTAATGTACCAGTGGAAGTATATAAACATACACAATTGAAATCACAATCAACATTTTTCCCAAGAAATGAAATTAGTAATGAAATTGCCACTTTAAGCAAACTTGTGGAGAGAGATATTCGTAATGATAAGGTGAAAAAATGTCATTATAATTTGAATTACGGAGAATGTCAAGCGATGAAAAGATTGCAAAACAATAAAACAATTAGCATCCGCCTAGCAGACAAAGGAGGCGGATCAGTAGTTATGTCTACTGAGCAATACAATCAAGAAGATACAAGAATATTATCTGATGGAGAAACATATCAAAAGATGAATGGAGATCCCACAAATGTATTCCAAGAAAAGCTGAAAGCCATCTGGGATGACGGACTAAAAAAGGAAATATTACAAAAAAAGGAATATGATTTTTTATTGAACTGAAATCCAAAATTACCACTTTTTTATTTTTTACCAAAAATTCATAAAGATCCAGAGAGACCTCTCGGTAGACCGATAATATCTGGTATTAATTCCTTAACTTGAGTAAATAAATAGACATCTTTTTACAGGAATATGTGTTGGGACTGGAATGTGTGACTAACATCGCCTTATCATGTAGGCACATCATATGCACTGAGATCTTGGGACAGCAAGGGGAGAGAGAGAGAATGTGATCATTACTAGCATATCATGTTGTTGTACAGCTGTCAAAGTATTGAGGAGGGGAGGGAGTAGAAGGGATTCAGAGATACTTCAGCACCAAGACCAGCAGACCTCACACATCTCCTTAAAGGGATAGTAATACTTGAAATGTAAAAAAAAATATGTTGTAGGGTTTATCCCCCTGAGTAAAGCAAGAGTACTCCCACTGCTGATAGGTGTTTCATTCAAAAGTTATTAATTTTCAAAGTTGAATTTTTTAGGTGCAATATCACAGTGGCCTGAAATTGTACAGTGGCGCTGTTGCTACACTATCCTATGGAGATTTATGGTCCCGGGACCAGAGCTGTCCATAGGATCGTGTAGCAACAGCGTGATATTGCACCTAAAAAATTAAAATTTGAAAAATAATAACTTTTGAATGAAACACCTTTCAGCAGTGGGAGTACTGTTGTTTTACTCAGGGGGATAAATCCTACAACATATTTTTTTTTTACATTTTATGTATTACTATCCCTTTAATATATACCTAGGAGAAAAGTATAAATACAGTTGAGTTTTTTAACCCTTTGTTGTCCTCGGGAGATTAATGAATATGGCACAGATGTATTGCCTCATAATTGCATAGCTTTTTATCCTTGATAAATATGCCACAGTTATCCAGTATGGCAATAAATATTAAAACAAAGAAGAAAAACATACAAGCTATTAAATGAGCAAATTGTATAAGGTTTGATCTAGCACCATGGGATATATATAGGGGAAATGACAGGTATGTGGATGTCTTGGTGCAGGCTGAGTGTGTGTGTGGGGGAGGGTATTAAATAATGCAGAGAGAAGAGAAGGGTGGTGAAGAGGATGGAACTAAAAATAAAACATATGCGAAGAGAAAGCGGTGGGGTGGGAAAGGAGTAGTGAGGTGGGGAGAATTACCTATATGTGTAGCAGATTGGCCTTGTTCCACTGGTTACCACAGAACAATAGTACAGTGTTTGTGAGGCCATCCATTGTGAGAGCCTTGTTCCTCTGTACTCTGGTAGTCCTAGAGCTCAACCCCCGGTACAAGATAGCTGCTTACTGTGGCTACGAAGCACATTGTAAACAACCAGCCAACACAATCTGAGAGGAAGAGGTCCAGCCAGCGGGGACAATACCATGAAGAGGGTGCACCTCTGCCACAGAGGTAACCTATTCATGGAAGGAGCTTTGATGAGTAGCTCCATGAAGAGAATGGCTTGATACATTTCTCAAACCATTCCCTGTAGAGGTTTAATTAATGAAGAGGGAAAGAAATGGTGGAGAAAGGTATAGTCTGCTGCTGCCACATCACACACACAGACACACAACTCTATCCCCTCTCACCACTCTGTCAAAAGAGATGAGGGGAGACAGAGTGGTGAAGGGGGGGGGCAGAGTAGCAAAAGGCAGGACTTATCACCTGCTCTTTCCTAGTTGTGCTGCGAGTTTACATAATATCATTTAGAGAGGTGAATAATAGATGAATTCTGATAATATGAACTCTTTTATAAAAAAATATTTTATTGGCTTGTACTTTGATATTTTTACACTGTACACTGTCTAATTTCAACATGGGATTAATCAGATTACATGGATTATGATAATTAATAGTACCCTTTCACACAAATTGTACAGAACAATATGATTGGCATTTGTGTGTTGATCATTATAAGTATATTCTGATTGCCCCATTCTGTGTTATCTGATAGGATGACTCAATAGCTCACCATATTGGCTAATAAGATGATCTAACATTCACAAATCACAATTGGACTACACTGAATTGATTAGTATGAAGGCTGGGGTGACTCACCGTCAGGGGCAATGTTGCCTATGTACACCATTTACTTTAATAATTCACCAACATATAGCGGGGTGCATTGGGACTGAGTGCATTTTACGATTAGACAATACTGACATCTCATAGCCAATCAATACATTGATCCTTGGGCTCACTAACATACAGTGGTATTCAATGGGATTGAGTGAGGACTCACAGTCAGACAATGCCAATACCCTGCGGACATAAATACTGTCTCTCTGCCTATCAATCTTAATTACCTTAATTTAGCAATGGTTGTCTCTGATGAATATATATTGAATTGTGACACATTTTTAATTTACCAATATTGATGGCCCTAACCTATGATTGTCTTTAGCAGTAACATAGTTGACAAGGCTGAAAAAAGACATGTGTCCAGCTCATGCCAAAACACCCCTGTTGATCCAGAGGAAGGCCAAAAAACACCTGAAGCCATTTCCAATTTAGCTCCAAGTGGGTAAAACATTTTTTCCTGATTACAAAAGGCAGTCAGCTTCCTGGATCAACATCCTGTCTGCATTGAAGCCATCTGTCATCATTTTCAGTATTGTTCTGTGCTAGATAGAACTAGTCTGTACTATGACAGCATTATGATGCATTATGGAACATTAAGAGCAAGGGCACATCCCACTCCATAAATGAAGAGGAACTTATTTAATCTTTTTTTTCTGCATATCTCCCTCTGCCTTTAGTAGTATATTCAGCTCAAACTGCTACTTTTGTGTTATAGTAATTTATCATTTGTTAGATCTATTTTAATTAAAACAAACATGTTTTGATAATAGCATACCTGTATGAGAGCCCTGTAAGCAGGATTCTGTCTTGAAGTCTGTTCCAAGTGTTCGCAGAATGGGAGGAAGGGGACAGAGGGATGTTTGTGTAATGGGAAAATGTACTCTTCTAACCCCTTCAGTGCCACTGGGGTGTGAAGTGAACATCCCTATTGCACTAAAAGGGTTACAGGAGAGCAGCCACTGTCTCTGTTCTTTAGCAGAGACAACTGTTCTCTGGTTCCATATGAAACTACAGGGAGATTCTAACAACGCAGTCCTCTAGTAGGCAATGTTGGGCCTTTGAACTCCAACAGCAGAGGCTGCTATTGGAGCTTAGTGCATGTGGCAAACAAAGACATTAACATATAAACACACCCACATGAATATGACAATGACTCATAATGCTGCATTTCCATATGGAAATAAGCCATTGTCAATATGGTAAGTAAAAATTCATAAACCTGTTGAAGGTATGACAGATGGATGCTGATGTGGACAGATTAATATCAGATTGATGGGCTTATGATGTCAAAGACACATTATTGCATACTAGTGATATGGCTTCGACACAGATCTGACACAACATCTCCACCCTGAGCCCTCATCGACCTTCAGTGCATCTGAGATCCACTAAGGTGTGATAAAAAAGTGATAATGTGGAGATAACTTCTCAAGTGATATCATTATTCTAAGTCCTATGTTATTCTATGGAGTCAATGCACTAAGATTTCTCCAACTTTGGAAATCTTAGTGCAGAGGTTCTATAGTATAACACAGCAACTGGAGAAGTGATATCACTGGAGAAGTTACCTCCTTGTTATCACCTCTTTATCACGTCTTAGTGCATCTCAGATGCACTGCAGGTCGATGAGGGCTCAAGGTGGCGATGTTTTGTCAGATCTGTGTCGAAGCCATATCACTGGTATGCAATAATGCATCTTTGACATCATAAGCCCGTCAATCCGACATTACTCTGCCCACATAGGCATCCATCCGTCATACCTTCAACAGGTTTATGTCTATATTCAGTCCTATCACAGTGGGGGATAATTTTGATCCTGCAAATAATCTGATTTTACTCAGGATGTAACAGGTCAAGCTGTTAAAATGAGTAGAGCTGTTACTTCTACATCCTATGGAGAACTGTAGCCAGTGGCTCACTTCTCCCATACAATGCAATAAATAGACACCAAGAGGACTGTCTGGACATCAGCTGGTACTGCTGACAATCCTATATAATAATTTGCTGAATGTACGTTTGTCAGAAGCAGTCATGAGCAATACAGACGACTGCTCGCGCTGCAGTCATGTGCAGTACAGACTGCCTGCGCCGCGGGTGATAACGGAGCTGGTGGCTCCGAATTCAGACTGTAGTCCTTTCTGCACACCTTCGGAGTGGCCTGCTCCATTATCAGCCGCGGTGCGGGCAGTCTGTACTGCGCATGACTGCACCGCAGCCACTGCTGGGTGGCACTGTGGCCTGTGTACACGTGCTCTTCAACTGGAAGTTGAATATATGAACAAACAGTCCGAACTGCAATTATTCTTTAATTAAGCATCTCTGAAAACTACTGCAATATATGTTTTGTTTGGGGATTTTTTTAATGAAAAAAGTTTACTACTTCTTTACAATAAACACAACCTGACCTAGAGGGGTAGGTCCACTGTAACCCTCTGAGTGCCAGAGGGGCACACAACAAATTGCTTCGTAATGCATTGCGTACCTCTCTGGCACTCAAAGGGTTAAAACTAGAATGCAGGGACGTCCAAATTAAGTCCAGTGGACATTTGAAACATTCAGGCATGGCCACTCCAGTCCGCCATGCAAATGACATTAAAGAAAATGTGGCACTGAAAAATAAAATAATCCTTACCTGGGGGGAGATTCAATAAGAGGTGATAAAGAGGTGATAAACTGTAGAAGTCATCTCCACTTTATCACTTCTCCAGTTCCTATGTTATTCTATAGAGTCTATGCACTAAGCTCTCAAAGTTGAAGAAATCTTAGTGAATAGGCTCCATAGAATAACATAGGAACTGGAGAAGTGATAAACTGGAGAAGTCATCTCCACTTTATCACCTCTTTATCACCAGTTAGTGAATCTCCCCCCAGATCTTTAGTGACGAGGTAGACATTTAATGTTGAATATGTAATTTATTGTAGAAATGTGCTTATTACCTTACATATGGATGCATACAGCAGCCTGAATACACACATATTGTGCTTGCTTATCTTGTTTTTTTCTTGTTTGGTAGTTTGTTTGAGTTTTTTTCAACCTTAAACTTTTTATTGAAGAGACAGGATAAAGTTGCAATCATTACATTACCCAAGAGTGTATTCTTAGTACATGTAGGCATATTTAACAGATAATGAGCAACTAAGTTGACAGAGGAAGAACTCTGATCATAAAAAACAGATCTAAGCCAGTGTTGTATTCCTTCCTCATTATTCAAACCCTACATCAGGAAACAAAAAGAAAATGGAGGGGTGAAGTGAGGCAAAGGGAAGAAAGTGAGATTTGTGAACGGATCTGGGACAAAAGCTCCTGGGTAGTAGTAGTAATTATTTAGGGCAGGGTTTTTCAACCTTTTTTTGTAGCAGGTACACCTGCAGTTCTAAACAAAAAAAGTAATTTAAGATTATATGAACTGATTAAAACTCATTGTAACATTAGAAAAAGACAGAAACTGAAAAGACAACCTATGCTATTAAAGAGAACGACTCCGCCACACAGGCACAGACACACACTCTCACACACTGGTAGAAAAACAGTTTTTTTATTTAAAGGGATAGCAATGTTTCACAATAAAAGCAGCTCAGATTAATCTTTATGGTATTTGGGTCATGTAGATTGTTATTTCAATACTATCAGAGTTGTAGTTCAAGAGTTATTGAATGATAAAGTGTCCCCCTCCCACCCCTTTTGCTGATGTAACAGTGCTCATCTCAGAGCAGCAAGACTGTCCAGATGGATTGCAGAGAGGGACAATCTTCAATGAGCATAAGGAAAAACCTGAAAAACATGTCCCTTGCTGAAACCTGTACGGTCATGAGACCAGATTCCACATCTGAGGTGAGCAGTGTTACATCAGTAAGAGGGGTGGGAGGGGGGATACTTTATCATTCAATTACTCTTGAACTACAACTCTGACAGTATTGAAATAACACTCTCCATGGCCCAAATTCTATGAAGAGTATTTAGAGCTGCTGTTGTTGTGAAACATTACTATCCCTTTAAACATTTGTTCTTTAACTCTTCTTTAGTTTAAATATAATGAAAGAATATTACCCTTTTAGGGAGGCAATGCAGAATAGGAGAGGAAAGTGGGATGATTGACTCAATTTTCTGATTAATTAAATTGTTTCATACTCACATAGGGTCTCACTCACACTCTGAGCAGTTCCCATCATCCAGAAGGCATTCCCACAGTATAGACTTGCTAGGTTGGCCTTCAGCTATATTATTCAAGCATGGACACTGTCTTAACTTGCATATTTTTTCTGAGGGATTGATCAGTACTAAGCCCCATATCAGTACATCCAAAGTACTTCAAAATGTAATGTAAAAATCAGTAACCCTTTAAGTGCCAGAGGGGTACGCAGTACATTGATAAACAATGCCTTGCATACCCCTCTGGCATGCAAAGGCCTCAAATAAATGTGTGTGAACGGTAAAAAAAGGATTAAACCTTTGAGTGCAAGTGGGGTATGCAATGCATTGCACAGTGTTGCATCACACTTGCAGTCAAAGGGTTAAAGATTAACAAAAATATAACTCCGAAAAATGAAATCACCTGTATTCCTGATGTCCAGCGGGATCTTCTGCAGCCACGTCTTTTTTTCTGTAAGCTTCTTCTTCATCGGTCACCCTCTTCTTTCTTCGTCATCTTCATCTTCTTTCTTCATCTGGGCTCCTCTTCTTTCTTCATCGTTAACCTTAGGGTAGCTGAAAACAAAACAAAAAATATAAATATTAAAAAAAATCTAACATTAAACATATGCTGCCGCAGCAAAAATCCCCCCTCCTCATACCTTTCTGGCCGCTGCTGATGCGCATTGAGGGAAATTTGAAAAGGGACTGCATTTTATATGGCCAGTCCCTGTTCAAACTAATTCCCACACTCCCATTGGCTGGGATAAGGGGCTACGCAGGTCACAGAACATGCCCTGCAGGAACCCCATCCAATCAGCTTCGAGTGTGTTTAGTCATCCCTCCAGCTAGAAGCTGATTGTCTGTGAGGTGCGGTTACTGCAGGGCATGTTCCATGCTCTGCGCAAGCCCACATCCCAGACAACAGGAGCGTGTGGAGCAATTTAAACAGGGACTGGTGGCAGCAGCAGCATATATATTTATTTTTAGATTATTTTAATAACTATATGTTTTGTTCTTCAGGTTCCACATTAAGGTTGAAAAAAAGGAGTACAGATGAAGAGAGAAAATGAAAGATGAAGATAACAGATGAAGATGTAAGAAGCTGACAGATGAAGAAGAAGAGAGAAGAAGAAGATAGAAGCTTACAGTGGAAGATTGAAGAAGCAGAACAGGGTGCAGAAGACCCAGCAGGACATCAGTATAACAGGTAGGTGTTGTAACTATGGGTGATAGGATAGTGGTAGGGCTAGTATGGGTCCACTGTAATGTTAATGTTAGGGGTAGTGTAGGGCCTAGGGGAGGGTTAATGTTTGGTAGGGTCACTGTGTTTGAGCTCACACTCAACGTTTGACAGTGTGTGAAATACGAGCGTGAGCTGTTTTACTTTTATGGTCCCATTTCTAAAGCTATTTAGCATGAGTTTTCAGAACAAAAAAACCATGACGAACATTGGGCCACAAGTCAGGTTCTGTGCCCCAATGCTGTTAGAAAGGTAATTGAATACCTACAGTAACACTGTGTGTGTAAGTTCAGCATCCAACAGTTTTGCCACTTACAATCGAATTGAGCCTTTGGTCAGATAAAACATGCATAATTAATTACTACCATATCCAGAAAACCACCTTTTTAGGGTACTAGAACTTGTCAGTTTCCACCAGAGGGCTGCAAAAAATGTATGTGGATGAAGAATGTTGCAAATCCATTCAAAGGGAAAGTTCTGACTGAGGGGATGATTTTGAAAGGTGATATGCCCTCTTTAAGTACATGCAAACATAGTATTCAGGTTTCTGAGAACCATATCAAGGAACCTTGAGAAGGAAACAAAAATAACTAAATTACATTACATTTAAAACAAGAGTTTTAGAAAAAGTCTCATCTCTTCCTGAGTGTGACATCCAAGGAAACAAAAGTTGTAACCTGATTGGGTTATGTGGTGTCCAATTCCAAACAATCAGAGTACATATCTTGCAGAGGACTTCTAGATTACATTGTAGCAGGGACTGTCTTCACAGATCTTCTGGATCTTTATCTTGGCTATCAGATTCCTTGGCTGCCCCTCCGTTTTTCTAGGTTGTAATAAACTCAGGATCCACAGAGTGGTTCTTGGGAGAAGAAGCCTTAATAGCTTTCAGGTTTAGAAATATGTTCCATTCCGCCAGTAGCTTTAGGCCTTCTGTCAGTGGAAGATCATTTTTCAGTCCATTCGTGGAGAGAATTAATTTAACCAGGTAGCCCCACTTAAAGGGATATTAATACTTTGTTTTATCTTTATTTTGTAGGCATTAAAAAACATGAAGAATGATATAAGTCTTATCTTTCAAACCTTTATGGTTTATGAGATATTCACAAGCAAAGTTTCCTCTCCTGTCCCTTTTACCTAGTGTAAGCCATCTCTTCTCAGATGTGAATCTGGTTGCTAGACCAGACAGATAACAGCAGGGGACAATCTTCTTCATATGAGAACAATGAAAGCCCTGCCTCCTTGACAAATAACACTCTCCAAAGTCCAAATACTATGATGATTAATTAGAGCTGCTTTTATTATGAAACATTACTATCCCTTTAAGTCTTGCCTTGTCTAAATGTGAAGCAATGTGATGGATATCTCTGTAGCCTCCAAGGAGTTAAAATCCCCAACTAATAGGATTTTTTCTTTACCCACAAAGAAGTAGTTGGTTTGTCTAGAATTGCTTCAGTTTTTCTTACAACAGCATTGGTGAGGTCCATGTGTTAAGAAAAGTGGTATAATTCTGCTGCAAATTAAGTGCACCTTAGGGAAGAAATACAAGTTCAGAAAATTCCCATTGACATAAATGGGGCTTTTTATTTTACCCCTTGAATGCTAGGGAGGTCTCCAAATCATTACAAAACAATGCTTTGGAGACCTCCCCAGCATTCAAAGGGTTAAAAAGTCCCATATAATTCAACAGGCATTTTCACTTGCTCCCAATTGTGCTGATAGTTTGTCCCAGATTTGCACCACTTGTAGGGTTTATCCACCTGTGTAAAAAAATGGCGTGGGAGATTCACTAAGCGGTGATAAAGTGGAGATGACATCTTCAGTTCCTATGTTATTCTATGGAGCCTATTCATCAAGATCTCCAAATTTGAAGAAATCTTAGTGCATAGGCTCCATAGAATAACATATGAGTTGGAGAAGAAATAAACTGGAGAAGTCATCTCCACTTTATCACCTCTTTATCACCGCTTAGTGAGTTTTTCCTGACATGAATCAGACAAAAGTGAACATTATTTTATGACAATATCTTTCAATGTGATGGTAGATTAAACTAGGCCCACTTTTACAATTGTTTTTTCTCTCTGCCGCAGATGGAGGAATTGAATGCAAAAAATGACTCAAATATATCTGAGAATTGAAGGACCATGAGGTAAGAACTTTTTCATTCTGATCACAGACAATTTTAGTTACCACAACTTTTTGAACATCTCACCCTTAGTGGTCTGTATGTTGTAAATAATAGACAGGAGGGAGTGAGCTCCCTATCCTCCTCCCTCTAGTCCAGTGATTCTAAACTCCAGTCCTGGGGGAACACCAACAGACTGGATTTTAATGCTAGCCTTAATTAAAGGGATAGTAATATTTCACAATAAAAGCAGCTCCAATTAATCTTCATAGCATTTGTGCCATGGAGAGTGTTATTTCAATACTGTCAGAGTTGTAGTTCAAGAGTAATTGAATGATAAAGTATCCCCCTCCCTCCCCTTTTACTGATGTAACACTGTTCACCTCAGAGCAGGAAGCCTGTCCGGATGGATCACAGAGAGGGACTATCTTCAATTAGCAAAAGGGAAAAACCTGTCAAGGGGGCAGGGTTTTCTTTATGCTCACAGTAAGAAGATTGTCCCTTGCTGTGATCTGTCTTGTCCCAGGACCAGATTCCACATCTGACTGGATGTGGCTTACACTAGGTAAAAGAGGCGGGAAGGGGAAAGTTTATAATTCAATTACTCTTGAACTACAACACTGACAGTACTGAAATAACACTCTCAATGGCTCAAATGCAATAAAGATTAATTGGAGCTCCTGTTTTTGTGAAACATTACTATCCCTTTAAGCAGAGGTGACTGAACTACCTGCCTGTGAGCAAAACTTGCTCTAGTCTTTCTGCAGCAGGGACAGTGGTACTTTATACCACTGTCCCTGCTGTTATGGACAGGGACCATCTTATCCCTCAAGGAAGAGGACCTGGGGGGAGATTCACTAAGGCATGATAAAGAAGTGATAAACTGAAGAGAACTTCTCCAGTTCCTATGTTATTGTATGGAGCCAATTCACTAAGATTTCTGTAGCTTTGGACATCTTGGTGCATAGTCCCTATAGAATAACAAAGGAACTGGAGAAGTGATATCACTGGAGAAGTCATCTCCACTTTATCACCTCTTTATCACATCTTTATCACACCTTAGTACATAACCCCCCTGGTATTCTCAATTTAGTAAAAAAATAACAAAGGGGGTTAAAAGAAAAAAAAAATTACTTAATTTATTATACTGTATCAGAATAAATAATGTTAAAAATAAGTGGCACTGAAAATGTAACCCTTTTAGTGCCGGAATACTCCTCTGTCGTTCAGTGGGTTACATTTCTTCCTAAAATATTTCAGGTGAAATACTTTTGATAACATGGGGTATATATTATTAGCTCTGCTTACTAAGTACAAGTAAAATAAATTAGATTGCTCCAGGGTTTCAGTAAAATGTCCAGTTGGAACTGAAATTTTTCCATTGGGAATTGGACTATGTGCATAACCCTTTTAGTGCTGCAATGCGTTGCTTACCCTCTGTCACTAAAAGGGTTAAACCACTGTTATACTGGAAATATATTTAAAGGAATTTTTCTGGAAATTGTTGCAGCTCAATATGTTCCTGGAAAACCCATATTATGGATATACAGCTGCATTTGTAGCTCTTCCAGTACATAATCTAGGATCCATCTCATGCAGCAACATAGGGCCCTCCAGCTGTTGTGTACCACAGCTCCCAATTGGATTCCTCAACAGCTGGAAGGTCTCAGGCTGAAGTAACAGCGTGTGAATCATTACATACAATGTAAGGATGTCTAATTCACACTATGCAAAGCACATGTGAGAGTATAGGGCAGTGTATTATAGTAAGAAAATCAAATGAAAGTGCATTACAGGCATAAGGAACACTGCTTTCGAGACTACAATCAATTGAAAGAGAAAAAAATCAATAGTATATTTACAATAATGCTTTTTATAACATGTTGCTAGCACAGAGGATGCATTTTAATTGGTACAAAACCAGTAATGTGCAATATAGATCACAACATTCAAACCAATAAAGCTTTTAACATTTGGAATACGCATTGCAATGCTTTGGATACCTCTCTGGCACTCAAAGGGTTAACTGTGCGTCTTGTGCGTTATTTTCACTTTTATTTTGTCATCTAGAGTACACTGTTTCATGGTAGTTAGGGGGTTACTGGCATTTGGAGGATTACACCTGAAAATATTGTGGTAGAAAATGTTTCTGCTGTAAGACATCTATTCATGGAAACCATCTTCCTAGAGGCAATGTCATTGTGGCAATGTGCCATTCTGTGCCCATGGGGACTGTCACAGTGTCCAGCCAATGCTTCTGTACAGAGAGAATCCTGGGATTATGGTGTGAGGACAGGCTGATACATCATCCAACAGTCTGGTATAATTCAGGGAGTGGAAATAATGTATAGTTCGATGAACACTGACAAATACTAATGATAACCCAATACTTACCTACCATAATATATATACATAGTATGAATCAGACTATCCGATGTAATGTACCACAAGGCACACTTATCGGACCCACTGTTCAGATCAACATCAATAATAAGAATATAACATACACCTATAGAGCCAACCAATTAAATAACAAATAATCAGAAAGAAATAAAGAATATTGTAAAGTATGATGAATAAGCTAGGATTTACATGGATGTAATGAATATAACTAAACTACCTATAAGAAAATAATAATGATGATAATGGTGTGAGAATGGATGTGAATGACCCCATATGACTAGATACTAAAGAATAAATGAAGAGTGATGAGCGCTAATAATGGGCAAATGTGTAAAGATAAGTATGATGGAGTGAATAATGTGAATGTGGGAATACAATAAAATCGATGTGTGAAAAAGAGAGAACTGCCAAAGTAGACATGTATAAAAGATTAAAGGGATAGTAATGTTTCATAACAAAAGCAACTCTAATTAATCATCATAGTATTTGGACTTTGGAGAGTGTTATTTCAATTCTGTCAGAGTTGTAGTTCATGAGTAATTCAATGACAAAGTATCTGCCTCCCGCCCCTTCTACTGATGTAACACTGCTCAGCTTAGAGCAGCAGGGAGTGTCCAGGTATGTCCAGGCACTGATAATTTGGGATGCGCACAAGAGCGTCCTTCGTGGATTATTTATCAAGGAAGATGCCTGGAAGAAAAAGGAGAGAAACAATTCATTTGACAGATTCATTACACTCATCAGCTCGCTAGAAACCAAACATATTGGTCTCTTTCCAATGCAGACTTCCAAAAGCTCAAAATTGCTAGACTAACTCTCAACTCTAGATTGAGAGCTTCCTTCCAGAAGCCCTATATGTGGTATAAATATCGTAGCTAAATACAAAACAACAAATTCTACAAGAGCTTAGCCAAAATGAAAAGAAAAATGTCCCACTTGGCCCAGATTCAATATCAGAAGGGCCCTCCCCTTTCTTCTTATCTGCAAATCACTAATGCCTTCAGGGAATACTATCAGTCCCTATACAATTTGGACTCCAACAGCGACTCCCCACATCCACCATTGACAGATGTACATTCATTTTTATGCAAAGCCAAAGTGCCCTCACTTGACCATTTACTAGTTCCATCTAGACCGACCTATTACCATGCAGGAAGTTCTAGATGTCATAAAACCCCTCCCTAAAGGGAAATGTCCAGCCCCCGATGAAGCCCACATTGTAGTCCTGCCTAAGCCAATGAAAGATACTTCTCTTTGTCAGAACTATCGCCCGATCTCTCTCCTGAACTTGGATATCAAAATATTTGCCAAAATCTTAGATAATAGAATCCGCCCACATCTTTCCTCCCTTCTACATACTAGCCAGAGTGGCTTTGTACCTGGACGGCAAGCATACCATAATACTGTAGCGGTGATATCACTTATACATCTGGTACGCAAGAAAAATATCCCAGCACTCCACTTAAGTACTGATGTGGAGAAATCCTTCGATAGGGTGGACTGGAGATATTTGAGAGCAGTTTTGTAGAATGTGGGCCTCAGCCATCACATGCTACAATGCATTATGAGCCTGTATACCTCCCCCACAACCAGCATATTAATTAATGGTACTTACTCAGATATGTTCCATATAAAAAATGGAACCAGGCAAGACTGCCCACTGTCACCCCTCTTGTTTAACCTAACCCTAGAACCCTTACTGAACACCATCAGGGAAAATCCCTTTCTACACAGAATAACTGTTGGGATGCATAAGTATAAGTCCATAGCTTTTGCAGATGGCGTATTATTGTTTGGTTACTAACCCTGAAGAATCTCTTCTTCCACTCCTAGACACGCTTGACCTATACTCCAGCCTATCTGGGGCAAAAGTGAATCTTTCCAAATCGGAAATCCTGAAGCTCACATTGAAAGATTTGAACATTACAGCACTAAAACAAAAATTCCCATTCAAATGAGCATCATCATCAATCAAGTACCTGGGGATTCACATCTCCTCTGACGTTTCTGACCTACCTAACTGAATCTAATACCCATCACTGAATCAATACTGGCTGATATGAAGAGATGGTCACCATTGATACTTTCCTGGATGGGTAAGATAAGTGTTGTGAAAATGGTGTTACTACCCAAACTGTTGTACATACTAAACGCCATTCCCATTTGCATCCCACTATCAGTGATCACTAAACTTCAATCTGACATCAACACTTTTATTTGGGCTGTTAAAACATGGGGGCCTGGGCCTCCCCGACTTGCAAAAATATTACCAAGCCTCCGCTCTCTCCAAATTTCTGGACCTGGAGAAACACAAGACCTTGAGATGGGTCAACATGATGCTGGATGAGTCCAGGCTAATAGCTACTTTGGGCAGACAGTTAATACCCAATAATTTTTGGTCTCAACCTATACTTGGCCACCTCCTTCACACTTGGCATAAACTAAATGATGAATTCACAATATCCATATTCCCCTCTCCCCTTAAATCTTTAGTAGGCAGCTTGGACTCTCCTGAAGGCCTACCACAATCATCTTTTAGCTTGTGGAAAGCTAGAAACATAGATACCATAAAATCCTGAACTCTTTTCCTGAGCCATTAACTAAAGCATATATTCAGGAACTGTTTAAACCACAAACTGTATCTTGGTGGTAGTTTTTCCAGGTGAAAAATTGGCTTTCCAACTTCCGTAAATAGAATTAGACAATAGCTCACCCTGCCTAACTGGTAACAATTTTATTATGGTTGAGATCCCTATCTCTCCCGAAACAGATTAGTCTCCTGGACAGATACTGTACCCTCTCATTCCAATCTCTCCATTGAGCGATGTCCACTGATCAGTCTATGCATATATCGATTTCGGACTTACCCCTCCCCAGGGACCTACCCACCTCATCTCCTTCTTCTTTGAATTTCCACTCTTTCTTCCCCTCCCTCTCATTTTTCAGTAGCAATATCTTGGATTATTATTTCTCCCTTTATCTTTCTTCCTTCCTACTCTCCTTAAGCCTCTATTCAGGACTTACTAAGTTTAGATTCTCATCCAGACCATAACCCCTCATACTGTTCCTTATATCCCCCAATAGTTTACGTCTAGATCACACAAGTAGTACAGACACTTCCACATCCCTTTTGAACTAATAGGTCTTGATATGGGCCTGTATGCCCTTTACAAGGTACTCTTAAACCTAACACCACTATCGTTCGGTATCATTGTTGACACTCCCCCTCCCACCCGCCTATTCCTCACAAATGGAGCACTGGGGTATCTGACCCTTTCTCAATCCTGTGGAATCTCAGACAGGGCTAACTGTTAAAGCAAATGGTGTAATAAGGACTCTTGTTCGTTTCAATCCAATCCTGTATTTAAGATAATGTATTCGTATTAAAATATACATATACATTTTTCCCTGTTGGAAACAAATACAAAAGAAGTAAATTAAAACCAATGTGGCTAACCAGTAAAGTAATTCATGAAATAAATAACAAGAAAGCGGCATTTAAACATTATAAAGCTAAGAGATCAGCAGAGGCATTTGCAGAATACAAAAATGCCAACAAAACCTGTAAAAAGGCTATTAAATTAGCTAGACTGGAGAACGAAAAAAATATTGCTAAGGAGAGCAAGAGCAACCCAAAAAACTTTAAATACATTAATGGCAAAAAATTAAAGTCTAATAATGTTGGGTCCTTATTATCTGAAACAGGTGAGATGGTCAAGGGGGACAGAGAGAAGGCAGATATTTTAAATAATTTCTTTTCTTCTGTTATTACCAAGGAAGACCCAATGGACAAGAATCTGCAAACTACTGTTACAGAACAGTCACAGAAAACATGGGACTGGCTAACACAAGAAAAAGTGTTAACACAATTGAATGGTGTTAAGGTAGACAAAGCCCCAGGGCCAAATGGTATACACCCACAGGTACTTAAAGAGCTAAGCCAGGCCTTGGCCAGACCGTTATATTTCATTTTCAGGGATTCTTTTATTTCAGGTATGGTGCCCATGGATTGGCGTAAAGCAGATGTGGTGCCCATATTTAAAAGGGATCAAAGTCACAGCCAGGAAATTACAGACCTGTAAGCTTGACATCTGTGGTACGGAAGCTGTTTTAAGGGTTGCTAAGGGAATATATTCAAGAAGTCACCTGGAACAGGAATATCATTAGCAGAAGCCAACATGGCTTTGTGAAAGACTGGTCTTGTCAAACTAACTTGATCTCATTTTATGAAAAAGAGAGTAAAAATATAGATGCGGGAGCGGCGGTTGATGTGATCTAGTTAGACTTTGCCAAGGCATTTTATACAATTCCACACAAGAGGTTACTGTACAAATTGAATGAAATAGGCCTAGGGGAAAACGTTTGTGTTTGGATTGGAAATTGGCTGAAAGATAGAATGCAAAGAGTGGTAGTAAATGGAAAGTTCTCCAATTGGATAAACGTGATAAGTGGAGTACCTCAGGGATCTGTCCTGGGTTCTCTTCTTTTTAATTTGTTTATTAATGACCTCCCAGAGGGCATAGGGAGCCATGTGTCAGTGTTTGCTGATGACACAAAATTAAGTAAGGTAATAAAGTCTGAACTGGATGTGTCTTCATTACAAGAGGATTTGAACAAATTGGGTAACTGGGCAGGCAAATAGCAAATGAGATATAATATAGACAAGTGTAAAGTTATGCATTTTGGGTATAATAATAAAAATGCAACTATAGTTTAAATGGTGTTTCTCTGGGAAAATCTACTAATGAAAAGAATTTGGGAGTAATGGTAGACAATAGAGAGCAGTAGCATGCAGTGCCAGCTGGCAGCTGCAAAGGCCAATAACATATTGGCATGTATTAAAATGGTTATTGACTCAAGGGAGGAAGATATTAGTATGTCTCTTTAAAGGGTCCATGGTAAGACCCCACCTAGAATATGCTGTTCAATTCTGGGCGCCCTTTCTGAAAAAGGACATTATGGAACTAGAGAGAGTGCAGAGGAGGGCTCCAAAACTAGTAAGGGGAATGGAAAGTTTTAGTTATGAAGAAAGGCTAGAAAAGTTAAACTTGTACACACTAGAATAACAGCGTCTTAGAGGGGATATGATAACACTATATAAATATGTTCAGGGCCCATACAAAGGGCTCTCCAAAGACCTGTTCCTTAACAGAACAGTACAAAGGACAAGGGGTCACCCACTTACACTTGAGGAAACGAGATTTCATCTACAACAGCGGAAGGGATTCTTGACGGTAAGGCCAATAAAGGTATGGAATTCACTGTCTGAGGAGGTGGTGCTATCGAATACATTAGAAGCCTTTAAAAAGGTCCTGGATACTTTTTTAAAATAACAGAACATAGAGGGCTATATATGTTAGTATTGGGATTAATATTTAGTTAGTGCTTGTTGATCCAAAGAGAAATCTGATTGCCATTTGGAATCAAGAAGGAATTTTTCCCCCCATTCAAGGCAGAATTTGAAATTGCTGTATTGAGGGGTTTTTTTTGCCTTTCTTTAGATCAACAATGGTAAACAGGAATAGAAAAAGGGTTGAATTAGATGGATGCAAGTCTTTTTTCAACCTAAATTACTATGTTACTATGTATTTTTGTACCTTTTCCTTTATAATTGTATTTTTACTTAATATTCAATAAAGTTTTTGAGAGAAAAAAAGAATGGGCTTCAGTACTGTCCCTGAGGAACCCCACCAGTAACATGACCTTCCTCTAAATATACTTCATTGACAACAACCCTTTGTCTCCTGTCACTCTGCCAATGCCTTATTCATTAAATTATTTTTATATCCAGACCCAAACACTGCAATTATTGATTTTTCTATGAAGGACAGTGTCAGATGCCTTACTGAAATCTAGATAAGCTATATTGACTGCTCTTCCTGGTCTATTATTTTAGTTACCCAGTCAAAATATCTATGAAGTTAGTTTGACAATATCCCCCTGCTGTAATCTTGTTTTGTATGCCATTTAAATTCAGATATTTAATATTATTTTTTTTTTAGCATGATTTCAATCAATTTCCCACTACTAACATAAGAGTTACTGGTCTGTAGTTCCCAGACTTGTTCCTACTACCTTTTTTGTGAAGTGGTACTAGATTTGCTACCTTCAGTCCTCTGGAATTACTCTTGTAAATAGTGACTGACTGAATAATTCTCTTAAAGGTTTTGCCAGAACACTCCTAAGTTCTTTTTAATAACTTTGGATGTATAATATCCGGTCCCTTTGATTTAGAGAGTTGAACTAAAACTTCTTTCTCTTGAAACATGCATGCTTCCTATGTCTTGCTATTTCCTTTTTTCAGAGATCCTATCCCTTTACCTTCTTTTGTAAAAACTGAACAGCAATATTCATTGACACAGTCAGCTAGACCTTTGCCCTCATTTATATAACTTCCATCTCTTTTCTTCAATCTAACTATTTCTTGTTTCATTTTACTCCTTTCACTTATTTATCTAAAAAATGTGTTTGTTTGTTTTTTTTGTTGATTGGCCAATATTCCCCACTGTGTGTGCTTTTACACATTTAATAATGTATTTAGCCTTCTTAAGTCTAGCCTATCTTCCTCCTTATAAGTTTGCTTATATTTCCTACACAATAGAATAGGGTGCTACAATTCCAAACTATTCTCCCAAGCTGGCTCATATAGTGGAAAAAGTTCAAAGGACTCACCAAAGAATATTGTGTGTGCACAGGTGCTCCATTCCAGACAGGCTCTCCACACCCAAAACCATAGACCGCAACAAGGACTAGGACGGCACTCTATAGTCCAAACACCGACAACAGGAGGTCCCGTAAAAATAAAAAAACCTTATTATGAAAATGACGTCAAATCATAAGAATGGCATTGAAGTGAAGAGGTAGGAAAGATGTTACCAGCTCTCATATGTGACCTTTATACATGGTCTAATGCATTTCACGCTAGACATAGACAGGAGTAGGCGCTCACGTAGCATGAAATGCGTTAGACCATGTATAGAGGTCACATATGAGAGCTGGTAGCATCTTTTCTCCCTCTGCTTATCGATGCCATCCTTATGATTTTATGTCATTTTCATAATAACGTTTTTTTATTTTTACGAAGCCTCCTGTTGTCAGTGTTCGGACTATAGTGTGCCTTTCTATTCCTTGTTGCTTATATTTCCTAAATGCTACTTTTTGTCTCCTTTACTTTATTTGCCACTTCTGTGGAGTACCACAGTGGTATCCCTTTTCTTTTACCCTTACTGACAAGTCTAATACAATGCTCTGTTGATTTTAATAAAACACATCGATGATAATTCCATTTCCCCTGGACTCCATCTAAAGATTGGCATGGTGTTAAAGCCTGACATAAATATGTTCCTATTTTAGAAAAATCTGAAACTGCACTTAGAAATGCTAAACTTGGCAAATACTGATGCCAGGCTTATAAGTAATTCTTGTTTATAAGTTCTTCAAGGCAGATGTTCCTTTCTAAATGTAAAATTCTTATGCTTTGTGTTGAACATCACTGAGTTTGTACGACTACAGATATACAATGACATAATACGTACTGTAATAGCAACAAATTAGAATTAGTCCCATATTTTCAAATTCTAGGGTTACCTTACTATAGGGATGCCATCACAAAAGTTGGGAAGAGAACTTTGTGGTTCACCTGGAGAAAGGTTTGTTAACCATTTGAGTGCCAGAGGGGTACGCAACGCATTGCAGAGCAACGCGTTGCGTACCCCTCTGGCACTCAATGGGTTAAGTAAAGATGAATAAAAAAACTCTATAAGCAACTGTGTGCATAAGGGTGTGATAAAGAGGAGATAAACCCTGAATGGTAATAAATTATCCACTTTCTTCGCTATTCTTTGGAGTCTATGTACTTGGGAGATGTGAGTTAGTGCATAGGCTCCATAGAATAATGTAGGAATTGGAGAGTTTATCACACGTTAGAAGTTATCATCACCTCTTTCTCCTAGAGAGCTCGGAAACACTGCAATAACTTACCCAAAAATATCAAATTCTTCACTCAGTTTAAAATCCCTAAAAATAACGGTTTCATTGTATTGGGAAAACAACACGTAATTGTAAAAAACTTTGTATTGTAAATATTCTCCATGACATAATTTCAATGTATTTTTCTTGGTAAAACACTTTCTAAATAAATAAATAATATTATTTGGGTGTTTTGTATATCTAGTCTCTTTTGCTATTTTATCCAATTAAAATACAGAAAAAGTGATCATGTGCTGTTTGAAAAAATAGGATTTTAGTCTTACCTGTTAAATCCTTTTCACTTAGTCCATACAGGTCACTGGTACTCTGGGGAGGCGTAAGTCCCCTTTAATAGGCAGGAACAACTATGCAAATGATTTGCAAGGGGCGGAGCCTCCCCTCTTACTTAAGCCACCTTCTGGCCAGAGCCACTTAGATTGATTTGAGACCCTAAAACTGACCTCAGGTAAGCAAAAAGAAAGACTCCTGTGAGCATGCCCAAACGGTCTCCCCCTGAATGCCACAGGAGAGCCAAGACTGGTCCCTTGACAGGGTGGGAGACCAGTGACCTGTATGGACTAAGTGAAAAGGATTTAACAGGTAAGACTAAAATCCTATTTTCACTGTCGTCCAATACAGGTCACTGGTACTCTGGGATGTACAAACATTGAGCTGACCCAGAGGTGGGAAGTAAGGCAAGGACCAGGCGCAAGGCCCAAGTCACTAGAACTGCTATGACCCAGTTAATAACATAGCCCAAACCGTAAGTGTCAACAGACACCAACCAAAGAAAACAATCCCTGAACTAACACAGCACACGGAACCAGAGCCAACCGGGCTCAACAGTAAGGAAGCACTAAGGAACACAGAGCGGAAGACCTACACAGGCAAGACTGCCTCCAGGACCTTCCTTCCAAAACTGGCATCAGCCGAAGCCAGTACATCAACTCGATAGTGCTTAGAAAAGGTGTGCACAGAGGACCAAGTGGCCGCTCTGCACAGTTGATCAGCAGAAGCCTGATTCTTGTAGGCCCAAGAGGCCCCAATAGATCTGGTGGAATGGGCAGTCACCCGGAAAGGAACATGCTTATTCCTCAACTTATAGGCTTCACGGATGGTAGCTTTAATCCAAGATGCAATAGTAACTTTGGCAGCCGGTCTCCCCGCCCTAGGTCCCTCAGGAATGACGAATAGAGCGTCAGACTTCCTGATAGACTCGGTGCGATGAACATAAAACTTGAGGCAACGCACCACATCCAACAAATGGAGATCTCGTTCCTTGTCAGATGAAGGATTAGGGCAGAAAGAGGGAACCACAATCTCCTGATTGATGTGAAACTCGGACACAACCTTGGGTAAGAATTCCTTGGTAGTGCGAAGCACAGCCTTATCCTTGTAGAACACCAGGTAAGGAGGTTTACAAGACAGAGCTTGTAACTCTGCTACCCGGCGAACTGAAACAATAGCCAAAAGGAAGGCCATCTTCCAAGTCAAGAGACGTAATGGAATGGAAGCCAAGGATTCAAACGGTGGTCGCTGGAGAACTCCCAGCACCAAATTGAGGTCCCACTGGGGAGCAGGACTCTTGAAGGCAGGTCGAACATGAGTCACACCTTGGAAGAAAACTTTCACATCAGGAAGGATAGCAATCCTTTCCTGGAAAAACACAGACAAGGCAGAAGTCTGAACTTTGAGGGAACTCAGACTGAGCCCCTTATCCACACCGTCCTGCAAGAAGGCCAGGACAGTGGGAAGATGAAACTCAAGGGATAACTGCTTATCAGTGCACCATGCAACGAAGGTTGACCATATGCGATGATAGATCTTGGAGGACACAGGCTTACGAGCACTAAGCATAGTCGACACCACAGAAGGAGAAAATCCTTTCTTTGCTAGAATCGAGGATTCAACCGCCATGCCATCAAATGGAGAGAGTGAACATCCTCCTTCCACAGATAACCCTGGAGAAGTAGGTCCGGACGGGCAGGGAGCGGGATCGGATCAGACACTGACATGGCCATCAACTCCGGATACCAGGACTGGCGAGGCCAGTTTGGAGCGATCAGGATGACAGGACAACGCTCCTGCTTCAACTTCTGGATAACTCTGATCAATAGAGGAAGAGGAGGGAAGATGTAAGCCAGGGAGAAATCCCAAGGGATCGACAAGGCATCCACTGCTAGAGCAAGGGAGTCCCTCAACCGGGAACAAAACACCGGAACCTTCCTGTTGTGTCTGGTAGCCATCAGGTCCACCACAGGCATCCCCCACCGCTGGGTGAGCATGTGAAACACCTCTGGATGAAGAGCCCATTCTCCGCTGTCGACGGTGTGACGACTGAGGAAGTCTGCCATGACGTTGTCCACGCCTGGAATATGAACCGCAGAGATGACAGGCACGTGATCTTCTGCCCAAGACAAAATATCCTTGACCTCCCACCAGGCGGAACCGCTTCTTGTGCCGCCTTGCCTGTTGATGTAAGCCACCGCCGTGGCGTTGTCGGACTCCACTCTGATCGGAAGACCGGTCAGTTGAGACTCCCAGTGCCTCAGGGCAAGCCAGACAGCTCGAAGTTCCAGAACATTGATGGAGAGAAGGGATTCCTCCAGACCCCATTTCCCCTGAGCACTGAAGCGACCCCAGACTGCACCCCAGCCCCGAAGGCTGGCATTCGTTGTGACTGTGGTCCAACGAGGAACTAGAAAGGATCTCCCTTTCAGGAGATGAGAGAGATCTAACCACCAGTGCAGACTCGACTCGACATGAGGAGGAAGAGAAACGGACAGATGTTGATGATCTGGATGATTCCTGCATGTCTGGATCACAAATCTCTGAAGTTCCCTGGAGTGGGCCATGGCAAATGGTACTGCTTCGATCGTGGAAATGAACTTCCCCACTAAAGACGACAACTTCGGTACCGGAATTTCGTCCATGTCCAGAATCCCAGCTACTCGGACGGCTATCTGGTGAGCCACATCCTCTGGAAGAAACACCATGCATTGGCGAGTGTCGAACAGGAGACCCAGGAACAGAAGCCTCTGAGATGGAATCAAGTCCGACTTGTCCAGATTCAGAATCCAGCCATGACGGTTCAGAATGTGCATGCACTTCTGTAATTGCTGACGGAGAAGTTCCGCTGAGGAGGCTTTCAGTAGATCGTCCATGTATGGGGTCACTCTGATCCCATCCTGATGAAGTACCGCTATCAAGGAGCCTAACACCCTCTGGAAGACCTGAGGGGCTGAAGTCAGCCCAAAGGGGAGCGCTGCAAACTGAAAGTGTCCCCTGTGGCAGGCAATCCTGAGATACCGCCTGCTCTCTGGATGAATAGGGATGTGAAGATAAGCATCCTGAAGGCCCAGGGAGGCAAGGAACTCCCCTGGAGACATTGCTGCAATCACAGAGCGCAGGGATTCCTGGCGGAAGTGGGAAGTCACCACATAGGCATTGAGATCTTTGAGATCCAAAATGGGACGAGCCCCTCCGTCCTTTTTGGCTGCCACAAACAGGTTGGAATAGAATCCTGAACCTGTGTCCCCCTGAGGAACCGCCTCCAGGACCTCTTTGTCCAAGAGATCCTGAATAGCGTCGTCGAACAGACGCCTTTTTGTGGGTTCCTGAGAAGGACGAGTAAAATGGAACCGAAAAGGAGGAAGGGAGGAGAAAGGGATCCTGTATCCCTCTGACACCACCTGAAGAACCCATGGGTCCGCCACTGACTCCTCCCAAGTCCGGCGAAAGATGCGGAGACGTCCGCCTACAGCCGGATGCGGACCCGGGTTCGGCGAGTCATGCCGAAGCAGTCTTGGAGGTCTTGGCCTTGGGGGCAACTTTGGGCTTCCAGGACTGTTTGGGCTTGGAGGAGGAGCGCGTAGTGGGAGGACCCGTTTGGGCCGAGGAGCGTGTCTCAGTCTGAAAGGAACGAAAGGACCGATTGCGTTTGGCTGGAAACTTTTTCTTAAAGACTGAGGGTAGAAGAGTACCTTTACCGCCAGTAGCCTCACTGATCATTTCTTTGAGTTCAGACCCAAAGAGCAAATTCCCCTGAAAGGGCAAGGAAAGCAAGGCTTTCTTAGAGGCTGTATCAGCAGACCAAATTTTCAGCCAAAGGGCGCGTCTAGCCACCACAGAGGAAGTGGAGGCCCTCGCCATCATGCGCACAGCATCAAAAGCAGCGTCAGCAACATAGTTCTGAGCTTCAGTGATATTAGCAAGAAGCTGCAACTGTTCAGATACTGGTGCATCCTGGCGAACTGCTTCAGTCAGTCGTTCAGTCCGGGCAGCAATGGCTCTATTAACCCATGCCACAGCAAAGGTTGGACGCATGGCAGTACCAATGGAGGCAAAAATAGATTTAAGAGAAAGCTCTAGCTTTTTATCCGTCCAATCCTGCAGGGCAGAGGCATCAGAGACAGCCAAGGCGGTAGACTTAGAGAGTCTAGAAACAGGAGCATCCACCTTGGGAGGATGAACCCATTTCGCCAGCTCAGCCTCAGGAAAAGGGTATAGTTTAGCAAACTTTTTAGAGACAGAGGAGGTTCTATCAGGATTCTTCCATGCCTCAGAGACCAGACAGGCAAGAGTAGAGTTAGTTGGAAAACAAACCACTGGCTTAGATGGCTTTTTCTGAAAGACATCAGTAGGATCATAAGTGGATTCCTGAGTCAGAGGAATGTTGAGCGTATTCAGAACCGCTCTGATCAGACCCTCAGCCGAGACTTCAGGGTCACACTCATAGGGGTCCCCCAATGGATCTGTTAGATTCAATAACAGTACGTTCCTCAGCATCAGAATCCTGCAAGAGTTCTTCTTCAGAAGAATCAGTTACATCAGGAGCCCCCTGTGGCTTAGGCAGGGAGGTCCTGATGGTAGAGGGGGTCTGCCAGACCTGGAGAGCCCCCTGTATCTGAGAGGGAAAGAGTAGAAGCGTGGATCTGAGATCCCTAGTGGCAGCTTTAAACTCCCTCACCCAAGATGGCTCAATAGCGTGGCTGGAAAGCCCAGGGTTGCTATCTTGACCAGTACAATTAGGGCATAGATCCCCCACATTATCGCTAGACAGCCCAATGTGGCAAGAGGAGCAAAACGCCATGGGGGTAGCAGACCCCCCATCCTCCTTAGACTTGGGTCTAGCCCCTAGCTCCAGTGAAGTAGACATGCTCACAGCGTCAATATACCCCACTAATAACCCTATCACCCAGAAAAAGTGTAAAGGATTAACGTTTCACCCCAGAAATGTCTAAATTCGGACTTATCTGGCCAGCGAAGGGTTAATCTGTTGAGGAGAGAGAAGGCTCGGTCCCTGCGTAGTGTACTCGCTTAGGAAAAGTTCTACAAAATGGCGGCCGTCATGACAGCCAATCAGAAACGAGCGCGAACCAGGCGCTCATGGGAAATGTAGTTTTCCCTTCACAAGTACCCCAAACAGTGCCCGAAGCCCCCCTGAACACCCCACATACATAAAACACATTCCGGATGATAGAGCAGGAGCCTAGCATTAAAATGAACCATCTCTGAAGTTGCTGTGACAAGCGGTTCCAGAGATATGTCCCACACTGTGAATTCTCATAGAGAGTAAAGGAGCCCTTGCGTCTGAGCGGGAAAAAGCCGCGCTTAAAGGCGCGGAACACCATTTTTAATAAAGTTTAAGAAAACATTAAAAAGTGCCCAAACAAGTATGAAACACATAAGAAACATAAGTAAACGAATACCAAAAGCTCCAAAACCCAGAGAATACCACAGAAATTGCATAAAACAGTAATAATGCAATAAAAACACCCTATGAGTGCTGGAGTGAATTGAAACTCCCAAATACAAGCCCATCAAAGGGACACTGTGGGGATAAGTGGACCTTCAGCACTCAATGGGTGACTCACCTTTCCTGCAGGACTTCTGTCTTCAGGTGACCATGATGAAGTGGGAAAGAACCAGAGGTAAATTCCCCAGTAGGGAAGCTGCTTAACACAAGCTGTCCCCTCTTCAGGGCATAAGGTCCACAGAAAATCCCTGGAAGCTGCACCAGCCACTTTAAAGAGGGCAATTCACAGCCATGGTCACCCTCCTAATGGTGGTATTCCATATTTGAATAAAAAATAATAAAACACTAAGATGCATAGATGTTCTCTACCTGGTGTGCAAAGCACTCCAGGAACAAATCAATCTAAGTGGCTCTGGCCAGAAGGTGGCTTAAGTAAGAGGGGAGGCTCCGCCCCTTGCAAATCATTTGCATAGTTGTTCCTGCCTATTAAAGGGGACTTACGCCTCCCCAGAGTACCAGTGACCTGTATTGGACGACAGTGAAAAGCAGGATCACATTCCCCAAAGTCATTAAACATACGTTCTTGTCCAGGTCACCAGTTATCTGATCCACTAAACAAGGAAGACGTGTTGCAGAGGGACTGCTTACTTTGCATTCAAGGCAGGACTGCTGGACTGTGCGAGAGCATGTGTATGTGTGTAAAATAAATAAACAGATGATTGTTGGTACCGTGTTAGCCGTAGAAATACAGGAGGCAAATATAGTCAAGTAGATACCTTTATTGGCCAACTAACCAGATTTAGCATACAAGCTTTCAAGACCTCGTAGATGGCATGCCTGAGGAAGAGACCTAAGAGGTCTTGAAAACTTGCATCCAGAATCTGCTTAGTTAGCCAATAAAGGCATCAACTTGACTATAAATAAACAGATTGGGGACCATCTCCCTACCAAGAGAGATGACCTGCACCACCTATCCTGTTTTTCAAAATATTATTTTATGAATATGAAGACATCCAAACTTGAAGTAATGAGCAAAGCTTTGTAGATAACACACTGAAAGAGAAACATAGTGAGGGAAATTGGAGAACTGAGACTAAAGTAGTAATGGAAAATACAAGACAAAAATAAGTAGATGTCAAAATTATACTGTAGTATTACAACCTATAATTTAGAAGCTGGTCAATCTGTTTTCTCCTTCAGAGTTCAGAAAGCCTGGAATAACCTACCCGAAAAAAATCAGGTCTTCTCCCAGTCTAAAATACTCAAAAATAACTGCTTCTTCGAATTTAAAACAAAAAATGCAACTGTATATAAAATTGTATGTTATTTTTATGTGTTTATTATTTATCTATATAAGGATTATATTTGTGTCTGTTTCTCTTTGTGTAAAAGTATAACTGTGCACTGTAAATCCTCTCCAGGACATACTTGAAAATGAGAGAAATCTCAATGTATCCATCCTGGTAAAACAGTTTCCAAATAAAACACTTTTTAAATAAAAATAAATAAAATATTAGTTGCTAATAAAATTTTATTAGAGGTCTTGTAAAGCAAAATTATAAAAAGAACAGAAATACAGACATTTAGCGCTTTTCTTGATTAGTACAGCAAGAGTATTCTAACTGTGGGATGTTGAAGTTCGAAGTGTCACAAAGTGTTGGCATTGTCACTGTCACATTTTATGGAGAAGAAAAGGCAGTGCAAGTAGACAAACTCGATATTCAGAGCGCTGTAGACATTGATTCAGGAATATTCAATATTGGTACTCAAGGGGCTGATCTCAACAGTGTCTCCAATACACCGGCATCGCATGCAGGGAAAATAAGCTTGCCCCTGCTCAAGAATCAAACTATCAGGTCTCAGCTGGTTATTACCAGTATTCACAATGTTAATCATGGTGGTTGAACCACAGAGTGTAATAGCAAGATAAAACTTCACCTGTTATTTCTATCTCGCATATATATGTGCGGTAGGCCATTGGTCAATATGATTACCCTCATGAAGGGACTGGTTGGGGGTTAAAGGGGATCTATCACAGCTTTACAAGTTAGCCTTAATAGAGTATATAGCAAATAAGTGTAAAACTGTATTAATTTTGTTATTAAACTCTCTATTTGGCCGAAATTGAAGTAATAAATGCTGGCCTGTACCTATGTCCGGACAGACTGCAGTCACCTGCTCTGTACCACAGTCTGTCACTCTGCCTTGGCTCCCCTCCCTCTAACCAGCCTCCTCCAATGACGGAGGCTTTCTGCCTGTAAGCTGGAGTTCTCTCATTGGCTAGATATCACATTTGACTCTAGAATACTTTGTTTTACAGAGGAGTTCATGGTTGACTCAATGACTGCAAGGTTCCTAGGTCCTGTGGCTGCAAAACAAGCCTAAATCATCACCACTCCACCACCATGCTTGACAGTTGGTATGAGGTGTTTGTGCTGATATGTTGTGTTAGGTTTTCACCAAACGTGGCGCTGTGCATTATGGCCAAACATCTCCACTTTGGTCTCGTCTGTCCAAAGGACATTGTTCCAGATTTTGAGGCTCAAATCCTCCCCCCATAGTGTATACTATGAAATAAACCACTTTCAGTGTGGTTCCAAAAGTATTGCAATTGACCATTTAGCTGTGTACATATATACATATTTATTTAGATAGATAGATAGATAGATAGATAATTATCAACTTCAGCTGTTGTTGATCAATTGCAGGATGAAGGCCCCCTCAGAAAGTCTCCAACAACTTCAGTCATGTGACCTTTATTGCCACTGTGTACCAACAAATTTGGTAATTCCATCTACCCATCTTGTCTTTGGCCTTCTTGTTGGGCATTTAGTATTGTGTGTAATCCATTCCAATATTCGTTTAGTCCATCTACCATCAAGTTTTCTTGCTATGTGACCTGCCCATTTGAATTTTAGGTGCTTTTCTCTTTCAATTACATCATAGATCTTTGTTTGATGAAGAATCCACTCAGACATTTTTCCTCTCTCTTTTTTTATGTTTAGAATTTGCGCCTGTTTTTATATGGCTTTGGCATTCAGTATCCATGCTTCACAGCCATACTTAAGGACTGGGGGGACACAGTGGTCAAAAATATTTCTCTTGAGTCAGAATGGTAAATGTGTCTTAAAGAAAGTCCGACTAAATTTTCTAAATGCTTGCCATCCCAATTTTATTTGTTGCTCAGTTTCTATCATGGTGTTTCCATCTGTTGACATTTCCTGTCCAACATAAGCATAGTTGTCCACTTCAAGTTCTAGTTAATCTACTGTGATTTGCCTTGGTATGGTAAATTTGTTAAACATGACTTGAGTGTTGTTGATATTCATCTTCAGGCCAAAAGTTTTGCTTTCCTGTTGTAGCTCTTAAATGCATTCTTGCAGTTCTTCAGGACTGCTGGTAAAGAGTATGATATCATCTGCAGAAGTCCTTTTTTGTTCAAATTTAGTTTGCTGAAAATTTTTTCTAAACAAGCTGAAAATAGTTTTGGGAAAATTGTGTTTCCTTGTTGGACCCCTTTTTCTAAGTTGATCTGAACTTTATTCTTTACCTGTATTGATGCAGTTGCATTTTCATATAATGACTGAAGGATATTGATGTAGCTCTATCTATTCATTGGTTGTTCAGAGCATCAATTTGCTTGCTTTTTTCACTGAGTCAAAGCCATTTGTGTAGTCAATTAAGTATATGCATAATGGAAGGCTGTATTCATGGTGTTGCTCTATAACTTGCTGCACTGTCTGGATGTTGTCCATTTTACTGAAGCTGCACTTGAAGTCTGTTTGTTCCTTAGTTTGTGTCTCATTAAGTATTGTGTCCATCCTTCTTGATTGTACCTTTGTGAAAACCTTGTAGACCATTGGCAATAGGCTTATTGGTCTGTAGTTTTTTTAGATCTTCCTTATCACCTTTTTGTGCAGTAGGATGACTTCTGCATTTTTCCATTTTCAGGCACTTTGCCGAGTAGTAGGCATTTTGAGAATAGTTTAGCTAGGGCTTTGCATAAGAGTTGTCCTCCGCTTTCAACATTTCAGTAGTGACTTTATCAGGTCCAGCTGCTTTGCCATTTTTCAATGAATTTATTGCAACTCCTTTTTCTTCTACCAAACCTTCTGGCACAGCTTGAGCCTCTGACCCTGCATTCAGTTGTTTTCCTTCATCCTTTTAAATATTTCAATAACATTTTTCTACTCATTGTAGTATTTGTTGTTGAGTTTTTGCTGTTATATCATCTTCAAGCTTTAATCCAAACATTTGGCTCCTATGTGTGGCCATCTTTTTGTTTTGCTTTTCGGTCCTCTCAGGGACCTTTCTCAAGATAACTTTAAGACAAACATCCAGATGTTAAATAGTCTGCAGATGCTACGGAGTGCCTAAAAATGCTGGTGATGTCATATTCCAGCAGTCAGAATGCAGAAGGTACCACAAGTCAAGATTCATATTCTCCCACCTGTGTAAAATGGGTCCAGTGTATTGGATGCAACAACTTCACACATTAATCCAAATAGTTATGGAGCCACACATTTTTAATTCAGAATTTCTCCAACCAGTGGATACATCATTTAGTCTACATAACATAAAAGTGTTACTGAAACCAGTCTACCATTTACACCTACTCAAGGATGTATTCTGTTCCCTGTGTTTGACACACACTAGAAACATTATTTAATTTATATTTGTGGTTATTAGATCCCTATCTTTATATTATATTTAACCTTACTTAATTTGTGGCCCGAAGCTGACAGACTATATTTGAGTGTACCATCCTACTTCATCAGTCATGTACTGTAGTTAAATGAACTTGCTCTTCCATTTGTAGCCCTCTTTTTCTCAGTGAAACCACCCTAGTGGTGTTCCTGGAGATTGTTCATACTCCCATAATTAAGATTGCTCCAATCTTCATTATATTCATTGTACTATTTTTTTTCTTCTCCTGGATCATAACTTTGTTTCTATTATATTTCTAATCACTGTATCGGATTCATTATTTGAACACACATTACTTGTAAGGTACAAACACGAGGCTTTGCAATATGCTGGAGACCCAACAGACACTGGCTTATCAATGCCTAGTTACTAGTGATGAGCGAGCACCCCAATGCTCGGGTGTTCGGGTGCTCTGACCGAGCACCCCCGGAGGCTCGAGTGCTCGGCCGAGCACCCGAGCCCCATTGAAGTCAATGGGAGGACTTGAGCATTACACCAGACACCCCCTGCTCTGATGAGGGGAGGGTGCCTGGTCCATAGGAAAAGGGCAGAAAATGATGGAAACACCACAGAAATGGTTCAGGGACAGCATAGGGAGGATGTCTGGATGCATCTTGGACTCCAACGTCGCTGCTGGGAACGATGTTTCGCCCGTAGTACGCCATTTTTACAGACTGACCGTAAAACACACAAAAAGGAAGATAAAAACGACTTTAGGCGAAAAATTGTTACCAAACAGTATTTGCTGTATATTTACTTGTATATCATCTGCAAATTCTGCAAAAAATTTCATCGATTTTTCGGAACTGGGGCCATGATTAAGAGGGAAACGTGCGCAGAGGCAAATTCTCAAAAAAATTTCCTTGATTTTTCTGAACTGAGGCCATGATTAAGAGGGAAACGTGCGCAAAGGCAAATTCTCCCAAAAATTTCCTCGATTTTTCTGAACTGGGGCCATGATTAAGAGGGAAACGTGCGCTGAGCCGACCATCTAAAACATTATGGGTGAGGGTCTGCTGCGGAGCTGACCATCCTAAACATTATATGCGAAGGCCCGCTAGTGAGCTGACGCTATAAAACATTATATGAGAGGGCCCGCTAGAGAGCTGACCCAATAAAACATTATATGAGAAGGCCCGCTGGTGAGCTGACCTATACAAAAATTGTCAAACAGGGCCCGCTGGTGAGCTGGCCCTATATAAAAATTATATCACAGGGCCCGCTGGTGAGCTGGCCCTATATAAAAATTATATCACAGGGTATATGGAAGAGAGTCAACCATATACCCGTTTTTTGGGTGGAAGGGGTGAATGGGAATACAGAGTATTCCCATCATTGTAAATAACATATATAAAGTGACTTTATGTTCCCCCGGGGCTTTCCTCCAGTGGAGTGGAGAAGTCAGGGGAAATCCAGGCCTTGTTCATTTTTATAAGTGTCAACCTATCAGCATTTTCGGTGGAAAGGCGGATATCCTTATCTGTTATGATGCCACCAGCAGCACTAAATACCCGCTCAGACAGAACGCTGGCGGCAGGGCAGGCCAGCACCTCCAAGGCGTAGAGTGCCAGTTCATACCACGTGTCCAGCTTGGACACCCAGTAGTTGTAAGGCACAGAGGGATCATTGAGGACGCTGACACGGTCTGCTACGTACTCCTTCACCATCTTCCAAAACTTTTCCCTCCTTGTGACACTAGGCTGCGCATCAGGGTGAGGGTGCTGGCGGGGTGTCATGAAGGTGTCCCACGCCTTGGAGAGTGTTGCCCTGCCTTTGTCGGAACTGCTGTGTGCTCCCCTTTTCTCCCCTTCTCGGTTGGCCAAGGTAGCACGTACTCTGCCGCCAGTGTTGTCAGATGGAAAATTTTGGAGCAATTTTTCGACAAGAACCTTCTGGTATTGCACCATTTTGCTTGTCCTCTCCACCGGAGGAATGAGAGATAAGAAATTCTCTTTGTAGCGGGGGTCCAGAAGGGTGAACACCCAGTAATCCGTGTTGTCTAAAATGCGTATAACGCGTGGGTCACGGGAAAGGCAGCCTAACATAAAGTCAGCCATGTGTGCCAGAGTACCAACAGGCAAGATTTCGCTGTTCTCACCAGGAGGATGACTCTCAATCTCCTCATCCTCTTCCTCCTCTTCTGCCCACCCACGCTGAAGAGATGGAACTAAAGTTCCATGGCTACCCTCTGTAGCGGAGGCAACCGTGTCTTCCTCCTCCTCCTCCTCCTCCAATTGTCGCTGAGAAGACGAAGTGAGGGTGCTCTGGCTATCACCTTGTGTAAGCGCTTCCTCCCGCATTTCCACCTCTTCCACATGCAAAGCGTCGGTTTTAATTGTGAGCAGCGAGCGTTTCAGTAGACACAGAAGTGGGATGGTTACACTGATAATAGCGTTATCGCCGCTCACCATCTGTGTCGATTCCTCAAAATTGCGTAAAACCTCGCAGAGGTCTGACATTCATTCCCACTCCTCACTTCTGATTACAGGAAGTTGAACGGAGAGGCGACGACCGTGTAACAGCTGGTACTCCACTACTGCCCTCTGCTGCTCACAAAGCCGGGCCAACATGTGGAAGGTGGAGTTCCAGCGCGTGCTCACGTCACACAGCAGCCGGTGAGCTGGCAATTGTAAGCGCTGCTGCAGCTTCAACAGGCCGGCTGAAGCTGTTGATGACTTACGGAAATGTGCACACACGCGGCGCACCTTCGTCAAGAGATCATGCAAATTGGGGTAGGTTTTTAGAAATCGCTGAACCACTAAATTAAATACATGCGCTAGGCATGGTACGTGTGTGAGCTTGCCGAGCTCCAAAGCCGCCACCAAGTTACGCCCATTATCACACACAACCATGCCTGGTTGCAGGTTGAGTGGCGAGAGCCATTGCTCGGTCTGGTGACTAATCCCCTGCAACAGCTCTGAGGCCGTGTGCTGTTTGTCCCCAAGGCAGATCAGCTTCAGCACGGCCTGTTGACGCTTCCCCACTGCAGTGCTACACTGCTTCCAGCTACCGGCTGATGGGTGAGTGGCGATGCACGCAGAGAATTCGGAGGTGGAAACGGAGGAGGAGGAGCCAATAACGTAGGTGCTGGCGGAAACCCTGATGGAGGTAGGGCCCGCAATCCTCGGCGTGGGTAGCACCTGTGCCATCCCAGGGTCCGAGTCGCTCCCAGCCTCCACGACATTCACCCAGTGTGCCGTCAGGGAAATGTAGCGTCCCTGGCCACAAGCACTTGTCCATGTGTCAGTCGTTAAGTGGACCTTCCCAGTAACTGCGTTGGTCAGGGCACGGGTGATGTTACGGGACACATGGTGGTGTAAGGCGGGGACGGCACACCGGGAAAAGTAGTGGCGGCTGGGGACTGCGTACCGAGGGACAGCTGCTGCCATCAGGCTGCGGAAGGACTCAGTCTCCACAAGCCTAAATGGCAGCATTTCGATGGCCAGTAATTTGGAAAGGTGTGAGGTTAGTGCTATGGCCTGTGGGTGGGTGGCTGGGTATTTTCGCTTGCGCTCAAATGCCTGGGGTAACGACATTTGGACGCTGTGCTGGGACAGGGAAGTGGATGTGGTCGCTGATGGTGCTTCAGATGGTACAGGTGCAGGGCGGGAGGTATGCGGGCCTGCGCCTTCGACAGGCGATTGGCCGGCACCGAAAACAGGGGAAGAGGAGGCAGTGGTGTGGCCTGCAGACACAGATTGGCGATCCGGGCGTTCCTCCCACTTATTACGGTGCTTGGATGCCATGTGTCGGATCATGCTGGTGGTGGTGAGGTTTCTAGTGTTCATGCCTCGGCTCATTCTGGTGTTGCACAGGTTGCAAACTACAATTCTTTTGTCGTCCGCACTTTCCTTAAAAAAACGCCATACCGCGGAACACCTACCCCTTGGCAAGGGAGATTTACGCAACGGGGTGCTCCGTGGAACATTTGCGGGCCGGTTTGGTGCGGTCCGCCTTCTTTCTGTAGCCACACCACTGCCTCTTCCAGCCTGTTGCGGTGCTGCAGATGGCTCACCCTCAGGACTGCTGTCATCGCTCGGCTCTACACCTTCCCAGGTGGGGTCAGTCACCTCATCGTCCACCAAGTCCTCCTCCACTTCCTCACTCTGATCATCCTCCTCATGTCTTGATCCCACCACATACTCAGTCATTGACAACTGTATATCATCCTCCTCATCAAGGTCTTGAGACAGTAATAGTCGTTGATTTAATGGCAATTGTGTCTCATCATCATCATCATCCACTTCCTTTGACCTTAAATGCCGTTCACCTCTGTCATCTTCTTGTGATTGTGTACCCTCTAGAGGTTGTGAATCAGGGCACAAGATGTCATGTTCCTCTGCAAGCGTGCTTGGAGAGAGGTTCAAATTAAGGATTGGTGATGAGACGAGCTCCTCACTATATCCCAATGTGGGATCACTTCTTTGACCAGATCCTCTATGGTGGGAGGAAGGATGATCAGGGTGAGGATTATGTTGACCAGACTCTTGGCTACTGAGAGTGGACTTGGTGGAAGACAGGGTGGTGCTTAACCGACTGGAAGCAGTATCAGCTGACATCCAACCGACCACCTGTTCGCAGTGGTCGGACCTCGAGAGTGATGTCCTGCGACGCCCTGTAAACTGAGACATGAAGCTAGGTATGGTGGATGTCTTTCTGTCTTGTGCTCTGGCACCAGGCACAGTTTCTACGCATCCTGACCCGCGCCCTGAACTATCAGGATCACGTCCACTTCCCCGTCCCTTTTTACCCGCCTTCTTCATATTACACGGAATATGTGCTGCAAATCTGCAACTTTGCACAGTAAACAGAATGTTCTTCTTAACTGCGGCTCGGCACAGTGAATGGAATATGTGACTTTGATATTTTACAGTTTGCACAGTTAACAGAATGTTCTCCTAATATGCAACTTTGCACACTTAACAGAATGTGCTTCTTAACTGCGGCTCGGCACAGTGAATGGAATATGTGACTTTGATATTTTACAGTTTGAACAGTTAACAGAATGTTCTCCTAATATGCAACTTTGCACAGTAAACAGAATGTTCTTCTTAACTGCGGCTCGGCACAGTGAATGGAATATGTGACTTTGATATTTTACAGTTTGCACAGTTAACAGAATGTTCTCCTAATATGCAACTTTGCACAGTAAACAGAATGTGCTTCTTAACTGCGGCTCGGCACAGTGAATGGAATATGTGACTTTGATATTTTACAGTTTGAACAGTTAACAGAATGTTCTCCTAATATGCAACTTTGCACAGTAAACAGAATGTTCTTCTTAACTGCGGCTCGGCACAGTGAATGGAATATGTGACTCTGATATTTTACAGTTTGCACAGTTAACAGAATGTTCTCCTAATATGCAACTTTGCACACTTAACAGAATGTTCTTCTTAACTGCGGCTCGGCACAGTGAATGGAATATGTGACTTTGATATTTTACAGTTTGCACAGTTAACAGAATGTTCTCCTAATACGCAACTTTGCACACTAAACAGAATGTGCTTCTTAACTGCAGCTACGCACAGTGAATGGAATATGTGACTTTGATATTTTACAGTTTGCACAGTTAACAGAATGTTCTCCTAATATGCAACTTTGCACACTTAACAGAATGTGCTTCTTAACTGCGGCTCGGCACAGTGAATGGAATATGTGACTTTGATATTTTACAGTTTGAACAGTTAACAGAATGTTCTCCTAATATGCAACGTTGCACAGTAAACAGAATGTTCTTCTTAACTGCGGCTCGGCACAGTGAATGGAATATGTGACTTTGATATTTTACAGTTTGCACAGTTAACAGAATGTTCTCCTAATATGCAACTTTGCACAGTAAACAGAATGTTCTTCTTAACTGCGGCTCGGCACAGTGAATGGAATATGTGACTTTGATATTTTACAGTTTGCACAGTTAACAGAATGTTCTCCTAATATGCAACTTTGCACACTAAACAGAATGTGCTTCTTAACTGCGGCTACGCACAGTGAATGGAATATGTGACTTTGATATTTTACAGTTTGCACAGTTAACAGAATGTTCTCCTAATATGCAACTTTGCACACTTAACAGAATGTGCTTCTTAACTGCGGCTCGGCACAGTGAATGGAATATGTGACTTTGATATTTTACAGTTTGAACACTTAACAGAATGTTCTCCTAATATGCAACTTTGCACACTAAACAGAATGTGCTTCTTAACTGCGGCTACGCACAGTGAATGGAATATGTGACTTTGATATTTTACAGTTTGCACAGTTAACAGAATGTTCTCCTAATACGCAACTTTGCACACTAAACAGAATGTGCTTCTTAACTGCGGCTACGCACAGTGAATGGAATATGTGACTTTGATATTTTACAGTTTGAACACTTAACAGAATGTTCTCCTAATCTGCAACTTTGCACACTGAACAGAATGTGCTCTAATCTGCAACTTTGCACACTAAAAAGAATGTGCTGCTAATCTGCAACTTTGCACACTGAACAGAATGTGCTCTAATCTGCAACTTTGCACACTAAACAGAATGTGCTGCTAATCTGCGGCTAGGCACAGTGAACAGAATATGTGAAGTTTTCTTTTTTATATCTCTGCCCCCCCAAACGAAATAAACTGCTGCCCCCACACACAGTAGTCCTAAAAAGGACTTTTGGGTCTTTTTTTTTACAAATTCGCTTTTCTTCTCCCTACACTGACTTTCCCTTCCTATCCTCATCTCTCCCTGGCTAAGACTGAGCCGAACTCGCTGGTCAGGTGCTATACAGCACCCGATCACGGGTTCTGGCCAGCCAATCAGTGTAATGCCAGCAGCCAACATGGCTGCTGGCATTACACTGATGTCAGAGCCTCCCTGCACGTTTATTGGCTGCGCAGCAGCCGCGAAACGTGCGGGGAGGAGACCCGAACATGGCGGGCGAGCACATGCGGTACTCGTACGAGTACCGCCATGTGCAGAGCAGAGCGATGCTCGAGCCGAACCGAGCTTCGGCCGAGCATGCTCGCTCATCACTACTAGTTACGCTTCATAATCCTGAGCTCTATATGATTTTCTAAGAAACTCAACCTTTATATTCATTCTAGTTCATTTGTTTCATTGTTACAACTGCACATATCGCTTGGGTGCTATTTACATCAGGCGTTGCAATGTGCCAGAACCAAGCATTCTGTTCATAACGTACGTTGGCTTTATCTGTGATGTATAAATATCGTCTTTGGCTCATTGCTTATAGTTCATGCTACAAATTTTGTTTTGTCACTATGAGACACACACACACATATATATATATATATATATATATATATATATATATGGACTACATAACCTTTTGTCCGGTTTTCATTGTGGTCATATTACGTCTTTGCACCCGCCCCGGAAAAATTTCTGTGGATGCTTCTGATGGGCTTATTAACCTCTTGAATGCTAGAGATGCCATACTAGCTCTTAACCCCTCAAGGACCCATGACGTGCCACGCTGCTCTTCCATCCCAGAATTCATTTTGCTAAAAAAATAAAGGCCTGTGGTCCTTAACAGCACCCACATGCTGGATCAGGTGGTCATTAAGGGGTTAAAATTCCCATTTCAATCAATATGAATTTAGAAAATGATTATTTGTCCCCTACAATGTAATTGGTTTGCTCCAGAATGGCATACCTTTATCCATAAGGACAATGTATTCAGTATGGAGTCACTCTATTTCAGGGGCTCTTGTTGTGCAGAGATAAAAACAGAAGCAGAGCCAAGAAAATGCAAAGGCCATTAGGTTTTATAAATAATTTAATGAATAAGTAAGTATGGTACATGTTCCGGTTGACAACTCATGGCTCATGACTGACATTCATCTCATCATACAACCATATTGCAGAGTGATTTGCAAGGCATCGAGCACCCAGAGTTGTATGTCCTGGAAAACCATTAAAATGTATGCATGATATATTGTCCAAAGGGCTTATCTTGCATTCTGAATATCTCTGTGCTAAGTGATACAGTGACCTATATTTCACTCTCATTCATAAGAAGTTGGGATTTTCTTGACAGTATAGACATTCTGTCAGCTGTACAAGCCAAGATATATGCCACACTGACACATGCAGAAGAGTAAATCAATATGTGATTTAAGGCAAAGAGGAGGAGTTGTAAAATGGCAAGGGGATATTATATTCTAAATTGATATTAAAAATACACCAGAAGCCAAAGGGGATTAAAGTGGATCTATGCCTATATGAATAAAGGGCTCTTAATTAATTAAGCAGAAAGTCTTACCTAGGTAGATGTCCTTCAAACAATAATCCGCTATAACTATGAATATTTTTAACAATGTATCTGCTGTTGCCTGCATTTAACGAAGTTCCATTTTAGGCCTAGATTCCATTGCAATCAAATAACTCAGAAAGATTCCGCAAAGCCATTTTGTTTGTGGATGTTCTGCCATAATATTGTAGCTGATGCATCTAGGTGTTTACCAACCCCCAGCCAAAAACTAGAGTGTGATAAACACACCCGCTAACACATTACACCAGGAGACAATTTTCTTTCTTGATCTTGCACACAGATTGTATTTTTTGCATTCAGCACCCCCAGCCTGTTGAAGACCAATACAGCTCTGTGGAAAGCACTGCAAATCACATGCAAACACCATCTTTTCATTTATATCAATGGGGCTATTAAAGGGATAGTAATATTTCATAATAAAAGCAGCTCCAATTAATCATCATAGTATTTGGACTTTGGAGAGTGTTATTTCAATTCTGTCAGAGTTGTACTTCAAGAGTAATTCAATGACAAAGTATCCCCCCTCCCGCCCCTTTTACTGATGTAACACTGCTCAGCCAGAGCAGAAGGGAGGTGCCCAGGTAGATTGCAGAGAGGGACAATCTTCAATTAAGATAAGGGAAAAACCTGAAAAACTTGTCAAGGTGGCAGGGTTTTCATTGTTCTCATAAGAAGAAGATTGTCCCCTTTTATCTGTCTGGTCTATGGACTGCATTCCATATCTGAGAAGAGATGGCTTACACTAGGTAAAAGGGGCGGGAGGGGGAAACTTTGCTTGTGAATATCTCTCAAACCATAAAGGTTTGAGAGATAAGACTTATATCGTTCTTCATGGTTTTTTAATGCCTACAAAATAAAATAAAGATAAAACAAAGTATTAGTATCCCTTTAACACCTGCAATGTCTTGCATATCTCTCCAACATTGAAGGGGTTAAAAGCCATATTGAAACCAATGGGAATTTTAAAATGCCCAGTAACTACACCCTAGTACATAAGACCTATTACAAATTCTGCCGGGGACGGCCTAGGTCTCCAACACTGTTGAGACCAATTTATTTATTTTAACCCTTTGAATGCCACAGGGGTAAGCAACGCATTGCAAAGCAATGCGTTGCATACCACCTCTGGCACTCAAAGGATTAAAAAATTTATATTTTAGCCAGAATTAAACAGTACATCCCTCTTTGCATGTCATCGCCTCTCTGGTATCCAAGGAGTTAACACTGATGTTGCCACTTTCCAAAATATTCTTTATTAGACAACAAAACAGAAAAAAGTAATTAAACATCTATCCATGACATGAAATCCAGAAACAGTTTACAATTATTATGTATCAGACACATAAAACGTGTGTGTTGGAGAACTCGCTAGTATCACAGGGGTTAAAGAATACTATTTATTTGTACTTACAAACCCGTATCGTTTAAGTTACAGCCATTATATTCAAAATTACCAGTTTTCCAAAGACCCCTGGAGGGATTGAAAATACAATTCAGTAATAAATGGAAAAAGTAAGACAGACATTTTGATCCCACATCTTACTAAAAATACTCTAAAGTTCAGCAAGAAGAACCATTTCACCCACACACATTGCAGCAGAACATCATCACTGCTCATAACCTAGGCAGGCTTAGAGGACTATTTAATAAGAATTGGAGCGATTTTGCAGCAAAACAGCTGCACCATAGGGTAATGATCTAAAATTCCCAAAACCACATTGATTAAGATTGGGCTTTTAACCTCCTGAAAGCTATAGAGGTCTCCAATGCATTGAGAAGTCAATGTTGTTTAACATATATCTTTAGGGACAGATATGGGAATCTTTTTGCCCCAAGTCCCTTGAGAAACAGTGTAGAGCAGAGGATGGGCGTGTCCAAATTATTTGTTTCTCATCATATTGTAGGTGGAGCTTAACCAGGTTGGTGTGGTGGGTGGTCAAAAGGAGGCGATTACCATTAAATTGGTGGGAAAATGGATGGGGTAGGAGTGGGCTGAACGGACTAGAAGGTGGGTATGGTTATAGCTAAACTCACCAAGAAGGTGAATCAGCCTCTGTTCATGGAGATCCGGTAATTCAATATGAAAAATGGAGACTCCGGGGCAGATCCGGTGAGCCCCCAGGTATATGTAGGGACACTAAAGCATTTATATTAAAGCAAAGTGGAGCAGTTCAGGGCAAATCAACAAATACATAGTGACAAATAAAACTTCCCACAAATTTCCATTGATATAAAGAGGTCTTCAGTGGATTGCAAAACAATACTTTAGAGTCCTCTCTAGCATTCAAAGGGAGAAAAACCCAGTTTCAGTACATGGTAATATTCAGCCAATCCGAATCAGTACACAGCCAATCCGAATCAGTACACAGTATCAGGACGAGACAATGGCGTGATCAGGCAGTCCGGGGTCATACACCGGATCAGAACAACAACAACTAGTGCCAGGCATCAGGTACACCACGAAAGGGCACTAGCAGAGTGACAGCCCAGGGTATAAAAAGGTTGTCACTAGTGTTGAGCGAGCATGCTCGGCCGATGCTCGGATCGGCTCGAGCATCGCTCTGCTCGGCACATGGCGGTACTCGTACGAGTACCGCATGTGCTCGCCCGCCATGTTCGGGTCTCCTCCCCGCACGTTTTGCGGCTTCTGCGCAGCCAATAAACGTGCAGGGAGGCTCTGACATCGGTGTAATGCCAGCAGCCATGTTGGCTGCTGGCATTACACTGATTGGCTGGCCAGAACCCGTGGTCAGGTGCTGTATAGCACCTGACCATCGAGTTCGGCTCAGTCTGAGGCAGGGAGAGCTGAGGATAGGAAGGGAAAGGCAGTGTAGGGAGGAAAAAAAAAAATTGTGACAAAAAAGAACCAAAAGTCCTTTTTAGGACTACTGTGTGTGGGGGCAGCAGGTTATTTTGTGTGGGGGGAAAAAAACAAAAAAAAAAAAAAAAATATTCTGTTTAGTGTGAAAAGTTGCAGATTAGAGCACATTCTGTTTAGTGTGCACAGTTGCAGATTAGAGCACATTCTGTTTAGTGTGCAAAGTTGCAGATTAGAGCACATTCTGTTTAGTGTGCAAAGTTGCAGATTAGAGCACATTCTGTTTAGTGTGCAAAGTTGCAGATTAGAGCACATTCTGTTAAGTCTTCAAACTAAAATATCAAAGTCACGTATTCCATTCAGTGTGCGTCGCCGCAGTTTAGCAGCACATTCTGAGTACTGTGCAGAGTTGCAGAATAGGAAGAAATACTGTTAAGTCTTCAAACTAAAATATCAAAGTCACATATTCCATTCAGTGTGCTTCGCCGCAGTTTAGCAGCCTATTCTGTGTACTGTGCAGAGTCGCAGAATAGGAAGAAATACTGTTAAGTCTTCAAACTAAAATATCAAAGTCACATATTCCATTCAGTGTGCTTCGCCGCAGTTTAGCAGCACATTCTGTGTACTGTGCAGAGTTGCAGAATAGGAAGAAATACTGTTAAGTCTTCAAACTAAAATATCAAAGTCACATATTCCACTCAGTGTGCTTCGCCGCAGTTTAGCAGCACATTCTGTGTACTGTGCAGAGTTGCAGAATAGGAAGAAATACTGTTAAGTCTTCAAACTAAAATATCAAAGTCACATATTCCATTCAGTGTGCTTCGCCGCAGTTTAGCAGCCTATTCTGTGTACTGTGCAGAGTTGCAGAATAGGAAGAAATACTGTTAAGTCTTCAAACTAAAATATCAAAGTCACATATTCCATTCAGTGTGCTTCGCCGCAGTTTAGCAGCACATTCTGTGTACTGTGCAGAGTTGCAGAATAGGAAGAAATACTGTTAAGTCTTCAAACTAAAATATCAAAGTCACATATTCCATTCAGTGTGTTTCACCGCCGTTTAGCAGCCTATTCTGTGTACTCTGTACAGTTGCAGAATAATAAGAAATACTGTTAAGTTTTCAAACTCAAATATTAAAGTCACATATTCCATTCAGTGTGCTTCGCCGCAGTTTAACAGCCTATTCTGTGTACTCTGTACAGTTGCAGAATAATAAGAAATACTGTTAAGTTTTCAAACTCAAATATTAAAGTCACATATTCCATTCAGTGTGTTTCACCGCAGTTTAGCAACCTTTTCTGTGTACTCTGCAGAGTTGCAGAATAATAAGAAATACTGTTAAGTTTTCAAACTCAAATATTAAAGTCACATATTCCATTCAGTGTGTTTCACCGCCGTTTAACAGCCTATTCTGTGTACTCTGTACAGTTGCAGAATAATAAGAAATACTGTTAAGTTTTCAAACTCAAATATTAAAGTCACATATTCCATTCAGTGTGTGTCACCGCCGTTTAACAGCCTATTCTGTGTACTCTGTACAGTTGCAGAATAATAAGAAATACTGTTAAGTTTTCAAACTCAAATATTAAAGTCACATATTCCATTCAGTGTGTTTCACCGCCGTTTAACAGCCTATTCTGTGTACTCTGTACAGTTGCAGAATAATAAGAAATACTGTTAAGTTTTCAAACTCAAATATTAAAGTCACATATTCCATTCAGTGTGTTTCACCGCCGTTTAACAGCCTATTCTGTGTACTCTGTACAGTTGCAGAATAATAAGAAATACTGTTAAGTTTTCAAACTCAAATATTAAAGTCACATATTCCATTCAGTGTGTGTCACCGCCGTTTAACAGCCTATTCTGTGTACTCTGTACAGTTGCAGAATAATAAGAAATACTGTTAAGTTTTCAAACTCAAATATTAAAGTCACATATTCCATTCAGTGTGTTTCACCGCCGTTTAACAGCCTATTCTGTGTACTCTGTACAGTTGCAGAATAATAAGAAATACTGTTAAGTTTTCAAACTCAAATATTAAAGTCACATATTCCATTCAGTGTGTGTCACCGCCGTTTAACAGCCTATTCTGTGTACTCTGTACAGTTGCAGAATAATAAGAAATACTGTTAAGTTTTCAAACTCAAATATTAAAGTCACATATTCCATTCAGTGTGTTTCACCGCCGTTTAACAGCCTATTCTGTGTACTGTGCAGAGTTGCAGAATAGGAAGAAATACTGTTAAGTTTTCAAACTCAAATATTAAAGTCACATATTCCATTCAGTGTGTGTCACCGCCGTTTAACAGCCTATTCTGTGTACTCTGTACAGTTGCAGAATAATAAGAAATACTGTTAAGTTTTCAAACTCAAATATTAAAGTCACATATTCCATTCAGTGTGTTTCACCGCCGTTTAACAGCCTATTCTGTGTACTCTGTACAGTTGCAGAATAATAAGAAATACTGTTAAGTTTTCAAACTCAAATATTAAAGTCACATATTCCATTCAGTGTGTTTCACCGCCGTTTAACAGCCTATTCTGTGTACTCTGTACAGTTGCAGAATAATAAGAAATACTGTTAAGTTTTCAAACTCAAATATTAAAGTCACATATTCCATTCAGTGTGTGTCACCGCCGTTTAACAGCCTATTCTGTGTACTCTGTACAGTTGCAGAATAATAAGAAATACTGTTAAGTTTTCAAACTCAAATATTAAAGTCACATATTCCATTCAGTGTGTTTCACCGCCGTTTAACAGCCTATTCTGTGTACTCTGTACAGTTGCAGAATAATAAGAAATACTGTTAAGTTTTCAAACTCAAATATTAAAGTCACATATTCCATTCAGTGTGTGTCACCGCCGTTTAACAGCCTATTCTGTGTACTCTGTACAGTTGCAGAATAATAAGAAATACTGTTAAGTTTTCAAACTCAAATATTAAAGTCACATATTCCATTCAGTGTGTTTCACCGCCGTTTAACAGCCTATTCTGTGTACTCTGTACAGTTGCAGAATAATAAGAAATACTGTTAAGTTTTCAAACTCAAATATTAAAGTCACATATTCCATTCAGTGTGTGTCACCGCCGTTTAACAGCCTATTCTGTGTACTCTGTACAGTTGCAGAATAATAAGAAATACTGTTAAGTTTTCAAACTCAAATATTAAAGTCACATATTCCATTCAGTGTGTTTCACCGCCGTTTAACAGCCTATTCTGTGTACTCTGTACAGTTGCAGAATAATAAGAAATACTGTTAAGTTTTCAAACTCAAATATTAAAGTCACATATTCCATTCAGTGTGTTTCACCGCCGTTTAACAGCCTATTCTGTGTACTCTGTACAGTTGCAGAATAATAAGAAATACTGTTAAGTTTTCAAACTCAAATATTAAAGTCACATATTCCATTCAGTGTGTGTCACCGCCGTTTAACAGCCTATTCTGTGTACTCTGTACAGTTGCAGAATAATAAGAAATACTGTTAAGTTTTCAAACTCAAATATTAAAGTCACATATTCCATTCAGTGTGTTTCACCGCCGTTTAACAGCCTATTCTGTGTACTGTGCAGAGTTGCAGAATAGGAAGAAATACTGTTAAGTTTTCAAACTCAAATATTAAAGTCACATATTCTGTGTAAGATGAAGAAGGCGGGTAAAAAGGGACGGGGAAGTGGACGTGATCCTGAAAGTTCAGGGCGCGGGTCAGGACGCGGAGAAACTGTGCCTGGTGCCAGAGCACAAGAAAGAAAGACATCCACCATACCTAGCTTCATGTGTAATTTTACAGGGCGTCGCAGGACATCACTCTCGAGGTCCGACCACTGCGAACAGGTGGTCGGTTGGATGACAGCTGATACTGCTTCCAGTCGGTTAAGCACCACCCTGTCTTCCACCAAGTCCACTCTCAGTAGCCAAGAGTCTGGTCAACATAATCCTCACTCTGATCATCCTTCCTCCCACCATACACGGTCTGGTCAAAGAAGTGATCCCACACTGGGATATAGTGAGGAGCTCGTCTCATCACCAATCCTTCATTTGACCCTCTCTCCAAGCACGCTTGCAGAGGAACATGACATCTTGTGCCCTGATTCACAACCTCTAGAGGCTACCCAATCTCAAGAAGATGACAGATGTGAACGGCATTTAAGGTCAAAGGAAGTAGTGGATGATGATGAGACACAGTTGCCATTAAATCAACCACTATTTCCGTCTCAAGACCTTGTTGAGGAGAATGTAATACAGTTGTCAATGACTGAGTATGTGGTGGGATCAAGACTTGAGGAGGATGACCAGAGTGAGGAAGTGGAGGAGGACTTGGTGGACGATGAGGTGACTGACCCCACCTGGGAAGGTGTAGAGCCGAGCGATGACAGCAGTCCTGAGGGTGAGCCATCTGCAGCACCGCAACAGGCTGGAAGAGGCAGTGGTGTGGCTACAGAAAGAAGGCGGACCGCACCAAACCGGCCCGCAAATGTTCCACGGAGCACCCCCTTGCGTAAATCTACCTTGCCAAGGGGTAGGTGTTCCGCGGTATGGCGTTTTTTTAAGGAAAGTGCAGACGACAAAAGAATTGTAGTTTGCAACCTGTGCCACACCAGAATGAGCCGAGGCATGAACACTAGAAACCTCACCACCACCAGCATGATCCGACACATGGCATCCAAGCACCGTAGTAAGTGGGAGGAACGCCTGGATCGCCCATCTGTGTCTGCAGGCCACACCACTGCCTCCTCTTCCCCTGTTTTCGGTGCCGGCCAATCGCCTGTCGAAGGCGCAGGCCCGCATACCTCCCGCCCTGCACCTGTAGCATCTGAAGCACCATCAGCGACCACATCCACTTCCCTGTCCCAGCACAGCGTCCAAATGTCGTTACCCCAGGCATTTGAGCGCAAGAGAAAGTACCCAGCCACCCACCCACAGGCCATAGCACTAACCTCACACCTTTCAAAATTACTGGCCATCGAAATGCTGCCATTTAGGCTTGTGGACACTGAGTCCTTCCGCAGCCTGATGGCAGCAGCTGTCCCTCGGTACGCGGTCCCCAGCCGCCACTACTTTTCCCGGTGTGCCATCCCCGCATTACACCACCATGTGTCCCGTAACATCACCCGTGCCCTGACCAACGCAGTTACTGGGAAGGTCCACTTAACGACTGACACATGGACAAGTGCTTGTGGCCAGGGACGCTACATTTCCCTGACGGCACACTGGGTGAATGTCGTGGAGGCTGGGAGCGACTCGGACCCTGGGATGGCACGGGTGCTACCCACGCCGAGGATTGCGGGCCCTACCTCCATCAGGGTTTCCACCAGCACCTACGTTATTGGCTCCTCCTCCTCCGTTTCCACCTCCGAATTCTCTACACACACCGCCACTCCCCCATCAGCCAGTAGCTGGAAGCAGTGTAGCACTGCAGTGGGGAAGCGTCAACAGGCCGTGCTGAAGCTGATCTGCCTTGGGGACAAACAGCACACGGCCTCAGAGCTGTTGCAGGGGATTAGTCACCAGACCGAGCAGTGGCTCTCGCCACTCAACCTGCAAGCAGGCATGGTTGTGTGTGATAATGGGCGTAACTTGGTGGCGGCTTTGGAGCTCGGCAAGCTCACACACGTACCATGCCTAGCGCATGTATTTAATTTAGTGGTGCAGCGATTTCTAAAAACCTACCCCAATGTGCATGATCTCTTGACCAAGGTGCGCCGCGTGTGTGCACATTTCCGTAAGTCATCAATAGCTTCAGCCGGCCTGTTGAAGCTGCAGCAGCGCTTACAATTGCCAGCTCACCGGCTGCTGTGTGACGTGAGCACGCGCTGGAACTCCACCTTCCACATGTTGGCCCGGCTTTGTGAGCAGCAGAGGGCAGTAGTGGAGTACCAGCTGTTACACGGTCGTCGCCTCTCCGTTCAACTTCCTGTAATCAGAAGTGAGGAGTGGGAATGGATGTCAGACCTCTGTGAGGTTTTACGCAATTTTGAGGAATCGACACAGATGGTGAGCGGCGATAACGCTATTATCAGTGTAACCATCCCACTTCTGTGTCTACTGAAACGCTCGCTGCTCACAATTAAAACCGACGCTTTGCATGTGGAAGAGGTGGAAATGGGGGAGGAAGAGCTTACACAAGGTGATAGCCAGAGCACCCTCACTTCGTCTTCTCAGCGACAATTGGAGGAGGCGGAGGAGGAGGAGGAGGAGGAGGAGGAGGAAGACACGGTTGCCTCCGCTACAGAGGGTAGCCATGGAACTTTAGTTCCATCTCTTCAGCGTGGGTGGGCAGAAGAGGAGGAAGAGGATGAGGATATTGAGAGTCATCCTCCTGGTGAGGACAGCGAAATCTTGACTGTTGGTACTCTGGCACACATGGCTGACTTTATGTTAGGCTGCCTTTCCCGTGACCCACGCGTTGTACGCATTTTAGACAACACGGATTACTGGGTGTTCACCCTTCTGGACCCCCGCTACAAAGAGAATTTCTCATCTCTCATTCCTCCGGTGGAGAGGACAAGCAAAATGTTGCAATACCAGAAGGTTCTTGTCGAAAAATTGCTCCAAAATTTTCCATCTGACAACGCTGGCGGCAGAGTACGTGCTACCTTGGCCAACCGAGAAGGGGAGAAAAGGGGAGCACACAGCAGTTCCGAGAAAGGCAGGGCAACACTCTCCAAGGCGTGGGACACCTTCATGACACCCCGCCAGCACCCTCACCCTGATGCGCAGCCTAGTGTCACAAGGAGGGAAAAGTTTTGGAAGATGGTGAAGGAGTACGTAGCAGACCGTGTCAGCGTCCTCAATGATCCCTCTGTGCCTTACAACTACTGGGTGTCCAAGCTGGACACGTGGTATGAACTGGCACTCTACGCCTTGGAGGTGCTGGCCTGCCCTGCCGCCAGCGTTCTGTCTGAGCGGGTATTTAGTGCTGCTGGTGGCATCATAACAGATAAGCGTATCCGCCTTTCCACCGACAATGCTGATAGGTTGACACTTATAAAAATGAACAAGGCCTGGATTTCCCCTGACTTCTCCACTCCACTGGAGGAAAGCCCCGGGGGAACATAAAGTCACTTTATATATGTTATTTACAATGATGGGAATACTCTGTATTCCCATTCACCCCTTCCACCCAAAAAACGGGTATATGGTTGACTCTTAATCTTCTCATCCTCCTCCTCCTCTTCCATATGCCCTGTGCTATAATTTTTATATAGGGCCAGCTCACCAGCGGGCCCTGTGATATAATTTTTATATAGGGCCAGCTCACCAGCGGGCCCTGTTTGCCAATTTTTATATAGGTCAGCTCACCAGCGGGCCTTCTCATATAATGTTTTATTGGGTCAGCTCTCTAGCGGGCCCTCTCATATAATGTTTTATAGCGTCAGCTCACTAGCGGGCCTTCGCATATAATGTTTAGGATGGTCAGCTCTGCAGCAGACCCTCACCCATAATGTTTTAGATGGTCAGCTCAGCGCACGTTTCCCTCTTAATCATGGTCTCAGTTCTGAAAATCAAGGAAATTTTTGGGAGAATTTGCCTCTGCGCACGTTTCCCTCTTAATCATGGCCTCAGTTCTGAAAATCAAGGAAATTTTTGGGAGAATTTGCCTCTGCGCACGTTTCCCTCTTAATCATGGCCTCAGTTCTGAAAATCAAGGAAATTTTTGGGAGAATTTGCCTCTGCGCACGTTTCCCTCTTAATCATGGCCTCAGTTCTGAAAATCAAGGAAATTTTTGGGAGAATTTGCAGATGATATACAAGTAAATATACAGCAAATATTGTTTGGTAACAATTTTTCGCCTAAAGTCGTTTTTATTTTCCTTTTTGTGTGTTTTACGGTCAGTCTGTAAAAATGGCGTACTACGGGCGAAAGATCGTTCCCAGCAGCGATGTTGGAGTCCAAGGTGCATCCAGACATCCTCCCTATGCTGTCCCTGAACCATTTCTGTAGTGTTTCCATCTTTTTCTGCCCTTTTCCTATGGACCAGGCACCCTCCCCTCATCAGAGCAGGGGGTGCCTGGTGTAATGCTCGAGTCCTCCCATTGACTTCAATGGGGCTCGGGTGCTCGGCCGAGCACTCGAGCCTCAGGGGGTGCTCGGTCAGAGCACCCGAACACCCGAGCATTGGGGTGCTCGCTCATCACTAGTTGTCACTAGGAGGAGCAGTACAGAGCAGCCAATAGGAGAGCAGTATCAGCAAGATGGACAGAATGTCACCCAGATCACGGGTGATACCTATGCCCTCCCACTCACATAAACCACTTGCGCCAGTCCTTACACCTATACTAACACACATTTTCAACAACTCTCTCCCCATAGGCAATTTCCCTCCTTCATTCAAACAGGTACAAGTCAAACCACTGCTCTATAAAGCTGACCTCTACCCCTCCTGTCTCTCTAACTATTGACCAGTCTCCCTTCTACCTCTTACTTCAAAACTCTTAAGACCCCTGAATTCTCCCAAATAACCAAATTCCTTGACTCTAAAAAATCTTTTGGACCCTTTGCAGTCTGGATTCTAGTGTGGACACTCAACTGAGACAGCCCTCTGTAGAGTGGCTAATGATCTCCAGACTGCAAAAACTAAAGGCCACTTCTCTATACTCATACTACCTGACTTATCCTTTGATAAAGTTAACCAATCTCTTCTTCAGATTCTCGACAATCTTGGTTTCTGCAATCAAGCTGCTTCATGGCTCTCCACCTGTCTCTCACAATGTTCATTTTTTTTGTCTTCTGACAATAACATATCCTCTACAGTACCTCTGTCTGTGGGGGCGCGTCAAGGATCCATTGCGGGTCAGCTACTTTTATCCCTGTAAACCTTATCATTCTGTTTTAAATTTCAGACTGCCTCCTTGACAACTCCTCCTGGATGGCCCGCCATCATCTGAAGATAAGCATGTCCAAAACGGAGCTTCTCATTTTCCCTCCAATATCTCACCCAACACCGAGTTTAACCAATACAGTTGATGGATCTGACATTTATCCAGTCAGCTCAGCATGCTGCCTATGAGTCATATTATTTCCTTCTCCCATCACATTATCTCCTTTGGTAGAACCTGCTGTTTCTTCCTCTGCAACATTGCTAAAATCCAAACATTCCTATCCCAAAAAACACATGTGCATGCAGTCATTCTGTCCCACTTAGACTATTGCAATATACTGCTAACTGGGATACAGCTTCCCATCTTTCCCCTATGCAAATGTCCTAAGCTCAGCTGCATGAATCACCACACTCTTTCCAAAAACTGAACCTGTTCACATCATTCTAAGACATCTCACATGGCTCCTTATTCAGCCCTGTATCACTTACAAAGTCCTTCTTACCTTTAAAGCTCTCCACACTGCTGTCTCCCCTTACATCTCTTCCCTCATCTCCACTTATGTTCCCAGCTGCTTCCTTCGCTCAGCTCATAATGCCCTTCTTGTTACACCATCCATACCCTCTACCCACTCCCATCTCAAACCTTTATCACTTTCTGTTCCTTACCTATGGAACTCCATACCTCTCTCCATACGTCTGGAACAATCTCCCTCCTTCTTTAAGTCTACCCTGGGAATCCAGCTGCACCTCCCTGACGAGGCCTAACAAGACTGACACGTACGTCAGGGGTTAGCTGGAGTTCCCGTGCGGAGGGGACTTGCCCATCATTTTGGAACTAGACCGCCCTTTGGGCAGATTAGTCTAATATGTATTTGGAAATGTCTCCTCTGTAATGGCACTAGAGAGCTAAAATGTGATGCTTCTGAGCGGTGACTAGCCGATGAACAGGTCATTGTGCTGTTGGTTCATCCTCAGAGGCCTCTCACATTTTTGTATGTGTACCCTGAAATCATATCTGCTGGGGTACTAGAACCATGAACTGCCTTTTGGAAAACTTAGCATTTGAATTCACAGCACTTAACACCCGCATACCCTGCTGTCTGTCTCCTATTACCCAGTTAGACCGTGAACCTTATTTTATCCCCATTTATTTATTTATTTATTGTAATACTAGTTGAAGTGCTCGTTACAAGGGCCACAGTGCCACTGGCAGCCAGTCACTGGGCAGTCAGGCACAGTAGAGACTGCCCTTGCCGCGGCTGATACAGAGCTGGACGCTCCTTCGATGTGGGCAGTCTCTGATTCACATGACTGCAGCATGTGCAGCAGTCTCTACTGTGCATGACTGTGTCATTACACACATTTTAGTGAATTATTATATAGGATGCTACACTGTGTGGCATCATATAAATATGCCTACATACATACATACATACATACATATGGTTGAAGGTTGAATTCATTTTGACTTCAGAATATGCCATATACATGATATAACTGCTCTCCAGCTGTAGTGACCCATGGCTCCAAGCGTACACAACTAGACAATGGCTAGTTGGGAGTCAGCTGCAATAGCTGGAGGGCCTACAGCTTACTATACTCTGACTATATATCCTATTCGTAAATCAAGGTGTATTCAGCCATGGTTTCTTCAGCTTTTGGGACCCGCAATTCACAAACTAGCCATTGGCTAGATGGTGACATTAACAGTCATAAGCCACAACAACTAGAATGTCTACTGTTGAATATTCCCTGACCTAGGCCCTTAGTACATAGGACTTATTCCTGAGACAGGATGGATCCAACTTTGGGTTCCCCAGATGATGAGGCCTAAAACTTCCAGCAGCCCCAACTAGCCCATGTCTAGTTGGGATGCTATGAGTCGTGGGCCTCAACAGCTGGAGAGCCCAAGGCTGACCATACCCTGATTTGGGCCCTTGCTCTTGGGCTAGCATGGCTTACTGCCCCCTGACTCAGTGAAAGGCCATATGTACTAAAGGCCCAAGCCAGGGTCTAGTCATCTGTGGACTCCCCAGCTGTTGGAGCCCACCACACACCATTGTGTCCTATTGGCTAGTCGGGGGGGGGGGTAGGACTCATAGACCCCCCCAACAGCTGTGGAGCCCAATTCTTATTACAACCTGACCTGGATATAGGCCATGTGTATTAAAGGCAAAATATAGCCATTGTCTAGTTGGGTCTGCTGGGAGTCATAGGCCCCAACAGCTGGAGAGCCCACAGATGACCATACCCTGACTTGGGCCCTTAGTACATATGGTCTATTCACAAGTCAAGGTCAAATCAACCATGGACTTTCAAGCGCTCAGGGACTGCTATGCCTAACGTCAGCATGCTGGGAGTTGGAGGCCCCTACATCTGAGAGCCGTGACTGAGGGGCCATATGTACTCGGGAATAGGCCATATTTGCCAAGAGCTCAAATCAGGTTATATTCAACCATGGGCTCTCCAGCTGTTGGGAGCTACAACTCCCAGCTAACCAATGCCTAGCAGGGAATGCTGGGATTTGAAGGCCTCAATAGCTGGGGAGACCAAGATTGCTATCAGAGCTTAGTGCCTGTGGCGATTGGCCATATTAACATTAACATATAAACACTCTCACATGACAATGGCTCATTAATCTGCATTTTAATATGAAAATAAGCCATTGTCTGAAGTAGACACTGCAACATTGTAAACCTGGCAAAGGCATGGGGGAAGCATGGTGATGTTGGCGTGTTCACAGGCATAGGAAGGCAAAAAAATCTTAGTGCATATGATGAGACTGAATTAGTGCAAAAACGCTACATCACAACCATCCAGGACCCTTATCGAACCTTAGTACGTCACCCCTCAGGCAGGGGCGGCTCTAGAGTTTTGGAAGCCCTAAGCAAAACATTCTCATGGGGCCCCCCTTTACCCCCATGTCGTTATTTGTAATAAGATATTGCCAATAGATTTTCTTTATCTGCAGCTGCAGTACAGTATAAGTCCTGTGGAACTCTCTGACCAAGTGGGGGCCCTAAGAAGCCACTTATTCTGTCTATATTCTAGCTCCAGTACTGCCCTCTTGACTCCAGTCTCTTCCCACTGAAACCTTCCTAAGAACATTTCAGTGGGAGGAGTTTGTGATTTTGGAGTCCCACAAAAAAGTGTCTGCCTCCATTGACAAGATTTATTATTACAAGAAGTAATAATGAAAGACAATTTTGGAAAACCATTCCACACAGAACTAATTTACAGTGCCCATTAGCATTTTCTGTCCAAGATAAGTGAGGGATTTATTTTTGCAGTAAGAGACGGATTTATTATTACAAAGTTCTAGCATTAATTTAAGTGCAGACAATTATGTAAAATAAATTAATATTTACTGCTAAACTAAGTAAAGTGAAAATAAAACATTAGTCCTGTAAACATACAAAATAAGTTATGCACTGCAAATCTATTTTCTATTAAATATTTAAATATGTTTTATATTTTCTTTAAATTACAGTAAATATGTTGGCCCGTATAAAAGATGTGAAATGCATAATTGAAGATGTGTTGCAAATACAATAAAATTAGAAAATGTGTTAACTCTAACGTTTGCATTGTTATACACATAATGAAGATGTGATAGGAAAGTCACTTTTGGGGGCACAATCTTGTAAGGACATTATTCATAAAGCACACTAGGTCAATATTGAGGAAGTAAAATGAACAATTTAGGAAAAAAACAAATGTATCATAGCCATACCTGGGAAACTGCTTATCCTAGCCTCCAGAGGTCCTTTAAAGGAGCAGTAAACGTTTTTTTATGAAAACACATGTTTTATAGATCTTTTTCTGAGGAATAAAACAAGGTCACTCCCACTGCTGTCAGATGTGCTAGTCAAAATGTATAATGGTTCAAATAATCAGGAAGTGAATTTACTGTGTTTACTTCCTGATAGTTCCAACTGACAGGAAGTGACAGGCAGTTGCTATCACATTCTATGGAGAACTGTATGTCACTGACTTTTCTGACTTTCCTCTCCATTAGAATCTAACAGAAAAAATAATTAGAATTTGACCACTAGAGGGCAATGCTAATGTAAAAAACATGGGTTTAAACTGTAATAACTCTAGAAATATGAATCTCTTGGCAATGGGAGTACCCTTATTTTACTAATTAGGAAAATCCCTACAATATATTTTATTTCATAAAAAAAGTTTACTGCTCCTATAAGGTCTGGGGGGTGGGAGTATGAGTTTGTGTCATAAAATGGATGGGCAGGATTGGAAGGAGGGGAGGCAGGGCTTGCCCTTGAAATGGGTAGAGAGTGACCATGCATGGCCATGAAGTGTGCAGAGTCACAAAGGAACTCACTGAACCCTGAAACCAGTCTCGGTCAACAGTGACCCATGACTACGTTTGAAAAAGGAGTCTTAAGGTCGGATCCAGAGTTCCGATGTATAACCACAGAAGATAAAATGGGAGATGTATAAATCCATTCTTAGTGTATGTTTAAGAATTGACACTAAAATTAGCAACAACGGGTCATATTTATAAAGGAATAAAGTCAAGTTTATAAATATGTCTGAGAATATTCTGGATACATTTGCAGAAAAGTGCTAATGAAAATTTTTTTTGCATATGTAACATACACATTGTCCTGCCTCCCTACATTTCAAACTGCCAAAGCAGGACACTTTTTTTAAGATGGTGTTGTTTGGGGTGGGGCTGGTGGGCGGGCATTACTGAGAATTTTTAGGTTATTTCATGACCTATTCACCTCTCTGTGTAACTGAATATAATAATTAGAGCAAGACCAAAGTATTTTATTTAAACAGAATAATGTATAAATACATATACTGAAGTATTAACAAACAGTAATGTGAGTTTTATTGCTGTGGGTCAATGTGAATTATTGTTGTGCATATGGCCCACTGTGACCTCACTCTGTGCCTGAGTTGACTGTATGCTCCTCTCCATACCCAAATTGTTTTCCTTGGTTTGTTTCCTTTAGCCTGGCGTAGCTTGCCTTGCAGAACATCTGACAAGACAGAGTCTAATAGACCACAAAAGCCTAGAAACTGCCAGATAGGACTAGTCTCAGACGGAAGACCTGCCCCACCAAACCTGATTAGCTGATGGGTGGAACTGACGGACTGGAAATCTTGCATAATCCTGTGCAAACTTAATGGATAACTTTGCAACTGCTGAAGGAGTAGTTACGACTCTTGGACACAGGGTGTGGTGCAGAGAACAGGTTAATGTTTGAGAGCTTGGTGTATGAACAACACTCCTTCTATGGCTAATGAAGTCAGGAAAGTGGACTGATGGAACTCTTGTTGGAGCCAAAGACTGACACCTTATAAGTACCATAGATTATGAATCTGTGGTACATCTATATTGTGCATCTTTGGCTCCCAAAAAATAGCCGTCAATCTACAGAACTATAATAAATCAAGATCTAAACTAACTAAGCGCTCACAACCAGGAGGTATGCAATTCAAAAGAATAAATGAAAAAATATTGTGATGATAATGATAAACGATATAGTCAACTAAAAAGAGAATATCAAAAAGTTAAGTGATAGAAAATAAACCTATATGATATGACTAGGACAACTCAAATACAGAAAAGAAATAATGATGAGATGTTAGTTGATGATGATGATGGATGAACGGATGATGAAGTTAATGGATATGATGTATGAAGCTGATAGTTCACTTGATGGAAATCCAACTGGTGAATGGATGATGATGAATGAAAGAAAGGATGATGTGAGAGCTTCTATAATGTTTGCTGCAGGATGAAGCAGTAAATCTACAGAACTGGAGACAATTTCAATTACTGGAGTTAATGGGCAAATTTTTCTATGTATAATAGGAATAATTCCTATTATTCATAGAAAGATCTGCCAATTGAAGCCTGTGACTAAAATTGTCTCCAGTCCTGGGGGTCGATGGTCATTTTGTAGAGTCTAGCACTGTTACACATACTACTATATGGTCCTCAGAAGAACTATCGACTTACTCATGTCACTGACAAATCGGGACATTTACTGCATGCTGCAGGATAGACAGATTGTCCTCCAAAATTGGGGGTGTGTGGGTGTAAATTATGACAGTTGGGAGCTATGCAAAACCTCTAAATGCTTCCATTAAGAACAAGTTATACATTATATAATGTATGTAAAATGAAAATAAAGTACTATTTTCTATTTTGGTCACCAGATGGCTCTGTCCCTATCACTTGATTCAGTGCCACACAGGAGGCTGGGGTATAAAATAAGGAAATGGGGCTAGAGGATAATCTTTGCACTTGGATGGAAAACTGGTTGAAGGATAGAGAACAGTGTATGGTTGTAAATGGACAATTCTCCAATACATTTAGAATGTATGGTCCACTGCTTTTAACATGTTTATGGCTGACCTGGAAATAGATAGTGAAAGCATAATATTAATATTTACAGATAACACTAAATTATGCAGGGCAATACATTCAGAAAATGATATATATTCTCTACAGAGTGCTTTACATAAAATAGCAGATTTGGCAAACAAATGGAATATGAAGTTTAATGTGGGGAAGTGTGCATGCATTTGGGAAGAAAAAAATCCTATTGCTAATTACAAACTAAATGGATTCATTTTAGAGGACTCGTTGATAGAGAAAGACCTGGGAATCCTTGTCAATTATACACTTGAAAACATTGACCAGTGTCAAATAGCAGTAGCGAAGCAAAAAAAATGTCTCGTTTTGCATAACAAGGGGAATTGAAGCAAAAGTGAATAACATAATTTAGCCATTGTCAAAACCATTGGTAAGACCTCACCTCGAATATGCAGTGAACATTTTGGCCACCTGTTCTGAAAAAGGATATTCTAGAACTAGAGAGAGAATACTAGGATCTCTCTGGTGAGCTATTCATTCCAAGGACTGAGCAATTAACCAGAGGCCATCCATTGAGATTAGAGGAAAGGAGGTTTTCAACTTCAGCTGAGGAAAGGGTTTTTTACAGTAAGGTCTGTTAAATGATGGAATTCCTTGCCCAAGGATGTGGTTATGGCAGATACAATGGATACATTTAAGAGAAGATTAGATACAATTCTTTCAAAAGGGAACCTGAAGGATTATACTATGTATTAGTAGGCAAATCAGGAAGGTCTGATAAACTAAATTATTTGGCAGCAGGAAAGCTATATAATTCATATGTCTTTTTTTCAACCTAATTTGCTATGTTACTTACTATGAAGTGTTGTCATCTGTAAATTCAAGGGCGATAATGGTATTACAGAGCAATGAGTTGCAGACCCTTAACATCTAGTAGTGTCCTCTGTAAAAGAATAAGCTGGTGCTACTTTGGGGCCCTTTATCCATGCACTGGCAGTCCTCATTTGCAGTGGTAACTCCTACTCTAAATTAATTGGGAAGGGGCAGCCTGAATTAGGAAGTCCATTCTCTGGGGACTGTCCAATGAGGTGCCACCATATATTTCAGGCCACAAAGGTACTACATCCATAAAATGCAAGTCTGAGCTGCAATAATGTTTGTTGGAGTAACCTTGCTTTACTGAACAGGATAAACCATGCATTGTATATGTATTACTATCCATTTGAATGGAACTTTCAGTCCTTTGAATGTTACAGAAGTCTGCAATGCATTGCTTCCAAATGCACTGGGGACCTCTCTATTTAAATGAATGGGAATCTTTATTTGTTCTAACATGATGCATGTGGTTTGCCATATAATTTTCCCAGTACATTTTAGTACATCAGCCTATGTAAACTGGACATTAAAGCTAGACAAACTCATAAATATACCAAGGGGTGTGGTCAGGGGTGCTATAAGGTTTCCTAACAGGATATCCAATCCTGTACAAGTAAATTGGTGGCTTTGACGGTAGGTGTGTGTGTGTGTGTGTGTGTGTGTGTGTGTGTGTTACACAACCTTCCAAGTGCAAACTTGCATGGCTCACACGTTTATGTTTTTAAGTCTGATAAACGCATTAAAGAGAGATAACGTCTCCAGTGACATCACTTCTCCAGTTCTTATGTTATTCTATGTAACCCATTCGCTTAGATCTCTAAGTAGGAGATCTTAGTGCATTGGCTCCTTAGAATAACATAGAAATTGGAGAAGTGATATCACTGGAGAAGTCATCACTACTTTATCACCTCTTTATCATGCCTTAGTGCATAACCCTCCTTGTCTCCCAGATGGACAAAAATAATACTTTTCTTAATAAGCACAGCATTGGGAAACCTATCCCTGACACACCTAAGTGGCTCCACAAACCTTTAAAGTATACAGTCCATATTTAATGTGTTCAGCATTATCGGAATTTCTCCAGGTCTGGTAAATTCAGCCGCCCTCCTCTGTCTTCTGCCCCTTTTTTCTCTGCCATTGATAATCAGAGGCAAACCAATGAGGTAAAATGAAAAGGGTAGGGCCGGGTGGAATTACAGCAGCAGCCATCAATGTAGTAGAGAGCAAAGCTCTACCTGATTTTTATGTAAGAGACGTGAGGACAAATCTAAAAATACAGATTCAATTTATTATTTGCCACTTAAAGTGAACATTTAGTTTGTTGTACAGCGAATTAAAATATTTCTATATGTAGTACTAGCCATTTTCTGTAAAATAGTTTCTGAAGAAAATGATGTGCCACCAAAATGTATGTTTAGTGACACGGTATGGCACTATATGCTAATTTCCTGTTCAGTCTACTAAATAGTTCTATTTGAGCCCAAACAGTGTATATGTGCCCTGCCTAGATTGGAAATATTAGACCAGAACACTAACGAATTACCATAAAATGCCATAAGGTACCACCAACAAATGAAGGTTAATTTGTCAGAAACTATTTCTATTACAAACAAATGGTTAGCACAACATATTCTCTTTATAATGAACAATATGTATATTATGTTTGGGTCTACTTTAACATGCTGTTGTATCAGTCTCAAATCTGTCCTAGGAGATACTTCCCCTTTAAATTTTTATATTCTAAAGCAAAAAAATAGTTTCTGAAGAAAATTATATGCCACCAAAATGTATGTTTAGTGACACGGTATGGCACTATATGCTAATTTCCTGTTCAGCCTACTAAATAGTTCTATTTGAGACCAAACAGTGTATATGTGCCCTGCCTAGATTGGAAATATTAGACCAGAACACTAACGAATTACCATAAAATGCCATAAGGTACCACCAACAAATGAAGGTTAATTTGTCAGAAAATATTTCTATTACAAACAAATGGTTAGCACAACATATTCTCTTTATAATGAACAATATTTATATTATGTTTGGGTCTACTTTAACATGCTGTTGTATCAGTCTCAAATCTGTCCTAGGAGATACTTCCCCTTTAAATTCTTATATTCTGAAGCAAAGAATCAATGCGATGGAGACCTCATTATCGCCACTAAAGCTTAGAATTGCTCTGTAATTCATCTTTAGCATTATGTGCAGTTACAGCTACTTTTATATTTAGTTCTGAATCACCTCACCTTGACATCTATAGTGAAAGGCCCCAGGTAATAATATTTCCTCCTACAAGTGCTCAAGTTTTAAAGTATTGACAGAAAAAAGCTAACAGACTGCTTTTTTTTACAAAATGAAATAAAAAATAGTTTGTGATGGTAGAAACACAAAAGCCTCTTGTTTGAGCATCACTTGTAAGAAGAGAGGAAAAAAATAAACATTAACAAGCACTTAGAGACACATTATCTGCGTAAGAGGCAGAAGTGTTAAATATCCAGATCTATTTCTGCCTCCCTAGCACTCCTGACTCCATTACGTACAGTACTTATGCAGTCTGCTGCCAATGAACGCTTGTGATTGCAGTGCAAAGAAACAGATGTGCGTAACTGCTCTAAATACTGAGTGCTTAATATGATACACTGTCATTGAGGCTGCTGTAATAAAAAGAACTGAAGCAAGCCAACTAAACTATATAAAACAAAACAAAAAATCCCAAATTTCCATTGATTTAAATGGATTTTTAAGCCCTCGAACGCTAGAGAAGCGGGTTGGAAGCCCCATTTAAATGAATGGGAATGTGTGTTCATTTCAAATGAGTCAGGTGGCTGTCTCTCTTTGTTCTTAGTACAACAGCCTCATTTCTCTGTTCTCTTGTCTCTGTTTTAGCAAAAGAAGAAATTGCACAGATAGGTAATCATTTTAAAATAGATTTTTTTAATGAAAAAATACACTGTAACCCAGTCCCGTTTAAGATAAATAAGGAAAATCCCCCCGGATATTCTTTATTTGAAACTTTTAACAACTCAAGATAATGGGGGTTATTCATCATGTCTTAGTGCATAACCCCCAATGTCTTTCAATTTCATTGTTTAAGAGCAGTAAATGACATAAATTCTTCATAGGGATTAATGAAACAGCACCACCTACTGGTGAGTCTTAGACTTTTTCAGTTAAAAACATGGCAGAAATAAATAAGTTTGAATTCTTATAACTTTTGAATGACTGATCTCTCAACAGTGAAAAGCGCTACAGTAAGGGTAAGCAAATCACTGACATTAAAACAGTTGATGACTACAACTCTCATCAGCTATTGGTTGGGGATGATGGGAAGTGGAGTCTCTAACATCTGAAGTCCCATTCCTGCCTTAGAGTATGTTTTTTAATAATAAAACTTTGCTGTACTTTTAAAGGATCTGTAAAATTGTATTAATAGAAAACAAAAACATATTACAGGGCTTTTCCTACTGAATAAAACAAGGGTAATCCCACTGCCAGCAGTGTATGAATTCAAACATTATTACAGATGAAACTGTTACACATTGGTGGAGCTGTTGTCATCACATTCTACAGAGAACTGTAGTTTGAGGATTCCCCTGTCGTAGAACACAATAAAATAACTGTCTGGACACCAGGTGGCACTGCTAAAGTTTGATATACATATTACATTAAGTTACAGTATATTGTGAAGAATTGAAAACCTCATTTAAATCAAAGGGATTTTAATATGTGCTTAAGCATAAAAATGCTCAGAGGATTTCATTATTTTTAGCTTCCATTATATACTTCACAGGTATAAGGGCATCCCAGGCATGGGCCCTTTCTCCCATGTGCCTAGAGGTTTTCAGCTGTGCCACACCAACTAGGCCCAGATAGACCAAAACATCGGTCTGTGGCTTTGCTGCCTCTCTCATGCGGAGAGGATTTGCCTGACATTTCAGAGCTGGACTGTCTGTGGGCAGGACCAGTTGATATGGACATGGAGATTTCCTCTCTGAAATGGCACATGGGAGTGAAAAACTTGAGTTGTAGCGCCACTGAGAGGCTACCATGCGTAGAACAAGTCTCTTTACCTTGTTGGAGCTTGATGGGTGCTCCTCACAATTGTTTGTCTCCATAAGGGCATTCCATGCATGGGCTTTGCTTCCATGTGGCTAGAGGGCTCCAGCTGCACCACACCAATGAGGCTCAAATAGGCCGAAATGTACGTCTGTGGCTTTGCTGTCTCTCTCGTACGGAGAGGATTTGCCTGACATTTTGGAGACGGACTGTCTGTGGGCAGGACCAGACTGATATGGATATGGAGATTTCCTCTCTGCAATGGCACATGGGAATGAAAAATGTGAGTTGTAGCACCATAGTACCATTGAGAGGCTACCATGCCTAGAACAAGACACTTTACCTTGTTGACACTTGATGGGTGCTCCTCACGATTGTTTGTCTCAGGTTTTGAGAACTCACTGTTAGTCACACAGGTGGTGACTGTTCACTGTTACTACATGAGTCTATATGTGTATTTTCTTCACATATGAGACTCTGAGGACGTAATGTCCAAAAAGTTATGGTAATGAAAAATAATTGTCATAATGTGAGTTGGTGTTAAGAAAAGAACCGTATTTTCAGAAATAAATCTGTCACGTTTGAAGATGTGTCTCAGAGAATTAAGAGTGGTGGTAAGATGATGAATATTGCCCTAAATGTCTTTAATTTCATTTTTAAAACAGAAGACTTTTTTTGTTTAAATGGCAAATTTTCAAAGAAATAATTATATTTTATTATTACTACTACTTCTCACTACTGTCTGTTACTAGCACTTTAATTTGTCTTCTACAAGTTTAGACCATTTTTATTTTGTCGGAAAAAAATGACAGCAGTCAGACAAGAAAGTGACAGCTAAAAGAACAATTTTTTTTTTTTTTTTTAAATACCTTACAATATGACCGTAGATTAAACAACTCCCACTTTGCAGACGTTTGACGGAGATGGCAGAATTGGATGCAAAAAATTATGGTAATGTGTCTGAGAACGTATGGACCGTATTGTAAGAACTTTTTTTAGACTGATTATATTGATATGAAATTCCATAGTTTTAAAACATTTCAGTATCTCAGATATAATGGAAAATATATTTATTTAAATTTATTTTATTTATCCATGATACATCACCCTCTTCTGTAGATTTCATAGCAGTTCAATTCAGAGCTATTTGTGATTTTATCTCTAATTGGATAGTCCCTTCTGCCTTTGCCATTGATTTTGTGCCCAAAATGCAGAAAGGTTTAAAATATAAAAGAATTAACAAGTGCTAATTTTTATTGGAAAACTTAAAAGTAAAAACCATGATTTTTTTTTTCCCAAACATGAGAAGGTGCCAAATGTAGAGAGAGTGTGGGAAACTCTAACAGTGTGGGAAACTCCATTTACTAACAGTTGTCATTCATTTTATTTTTAACATTTTCAATTAAAAAAAAAAGTAACTCTGGGTAGATTTTCTTACATATGGTAGGTGGCAATAAGAAACCACTGGCATCTTCTAAAAGAGAAGATACTTCTGAAAAAAAAATCTACAAGTTTCTTTTACACAAAAAAACACTGAAATTGAGGTTTGATTACAAACAGCAACATCACAAACATATATTCAGCACTAGGGCAGTCCATAATGCAGCAGAGAAAGAGTTAAAGGCTTAAGTAGACTTATACACTCTGCCTGCTTCAGTGTGAAAAAACTGACACGACATGACATGGCACCCAAGACTGATTGTAGAGATTATCTCCTGAACCAAGGTACAGGACAAAAGTCATAGGATCAGGATTTTCTGTCCTTAGTAAGGTAAGAGGAGTTTATTATTAGATGATGTTAGTTATCTATAAAATCAAGGGCTTTTATTAAATCAAATTAAAAACCTATTCAATAAAAATCATGGTTTTTAATATAACCTGATTTAGTTTGTGGAGTGATGTTTTTTCCTCATAGAATGTATTTACGTCCCAAGGGATAGCTGATGCTCAAGGTTTCTTATATGGAAAAAAATAGCCTCTTGAGTTTTACAGTTAAAGGGACAGTTATAGGTATATTAAAGGGCTTTTAAATGGATAGTGATGTTTCATAATAAAAGCAGCTCTAATTAATCATCATAGTATTTGGACTTTGGAGAGTGTTATTTCAATTCTGTCAGAGTTGTAGTTAAAGAGTAATTCAATGACAAATTATCCCCCTCCCGCCCCTTTTACTGATGTAACACTGCTCAGCCAGATCAGAAGGGAGGTGCCCAGGTAGACTGCAGAGAGAGACAATCTTCAATTAAGATAAGGGAAAAACCTGAAAAGCTTGTCAAGGGGGGCAGGGCTTTCATTGTTCTCATAGGAAGAAGACTGTCCCCTACTGTTATCTGTCTGGTCTATGGACTGCATTCCACATCTGAGAAGAGATGGCTTACACTAGGTAAAAGGGACTGGAGGGGAAACTTTGCTTGTGAATATCTCATAAACCATAAAGGTTTGAGAGATAAGTCTTATATCATTCTTCATGTTTTTTTAATGCCTACAAAATAAAATAAAGTTAAAACGAAGTATTACTATCCCTTTAAAAGCTATGAGAATCAAGTTCCCATAGCTTAAAAGAATGTGATACTACTACCTCTTGCAGATCTCCATAGTCGGCAGGATTGGATGACATCCTTCTGGAAGATCATGATTCTCTCCAATAAAGCCAACTGTCAGTGAATTCACAGACACAGAGTTTTGATACAGAATAGTGATCAGAAAACAGGCCCCTTGGCTGGCAGCAGACTACACTGCAACCATAGACGTTTGTGGTTCACAGCCTCTATATATTAAAGCGGAACTATCACTGCTATACAAATGCCCCCCAATTAATTTGTCCTATAGCAGTACGCATTGCAATCCTTTTATAATCCTTATTAAGTGCCGGCATTATTTAGAAATCTAAGTTCTTAGGAGACTTGCCGCCAGACGACATCACAGACATCTTGCCAAATAATGATCTGTGAGCCTGCACTGTCCATCTCTCTCTCTCTCTTTGTTGAGGAGTACGGTACATGCAGGAATGGACAACACAGGCATACAGATCCCTCTTCAATAGGATGTCTGGCAGTAAGTCCCCTAAGAACTTAGATTTCTAAATAACTTAGGCACATTGCAATGCTTACCTCTATAGTAAAAATTAAACGGGGGGCACTTAAATAGCAAGTGATAGTTCCGCTGTAATAGTCTTGGGCTTCATTAACTTCTATGGGAATTACACAGGCAGAGAAACATCACTGAACTACCAGACTTCAATGTCCCACTGATCAGTCTGTCCTGCAAGACAATCAAGTGTGTAATGGGGGCTCTTTTCAGAGCACCAGACCTACAGATATGTCCTTTAAAATTAGCTTTTTAAAGGGAACTAACAGCTAATAATCTATAGTGTCTTTTTTCTATTTCTATTAATCATTTCTGAGTAGACTGAATAAAATAAATGTAATTTGTACCTAATATCTGGTCCATGCAGACATGGTTCTTTGTTTCGGGACTCTAGGAACCTAAACTCCTCCCACTGAAGACTTTCTAAGACATCTTCAGTGTGAGTCATTTGTGGCCCTTAAGTCCTGCAAAAGAATCATGACTGCCTCCATGGACATGATATCAGTACTATTTAACCCTTCGAGCACAGAGAGGTATCAAACACATTGCAACGAAACACAGTAGATAAGTCTCTGGCCCTCAAGGGTTAAAGAGTAATTTTCTAGAACCAATCAATGCAGCACCAACTCGTGGTGGTCAATGGGATTTTCTGCCCTGATTAGGATACATTGGTTTATTATTAGGATGTGTTAGTGTCCCTTTAAATTAATCCCCTATAGCGCCGTTGGCTTGCTCCAGAATCGTTCTTTTGTTTTGTGAATACGGTAAAACACGTAGAACTATTTCTCTCTGTTGATATATGAAAAAATAAGCTGACTAAATGCTTAGAAACAGTGCTGCTGTATAGATACTGGCTTTCTCTGCTGTGTCTGTTTATACAGTTTGCAGAAATGGTTCCATCTCCCGTCCATTTATCCCAGTGGGGTGCACTGAAAACAGCATCACTTGGAATACCAGCCTGCTGCATTCTATCCATGCGGAAGCATCTGTTACTTTTATGTACTTGCGCTCACAGTATAAATCTCAGAAAACAATACCAATTTAGGAAGAAAAGCACGGCAATTTCAGAGACCCATATAGATGGATCCACCCATAGGAATGAAAGGGTAGAGCGGAACTGATTTTATGGTGTTGGAAAGTGTATGAAATGCTGTATCAGACATAAATACACTTAAAGGTACAAGACCATCTAAAATTAATAGGGTTCAACACTCCTATAAATATCATGGACTCATAGCAAACATTTGTAAAAGTTCTTAGTTTTATATTCAAAAAGTGTAAGCTTCTGTAAGGCTTAATTCACATGGATGACAAACTGCAGTGGGTTATTTTACTAAGGCAAACAGGAACAATTTTGGTCTAACCTAACTGCACTATAGGGACAAATAAAATGCCCTCGACTTAAATGGGGCTTTCATCTCTTTGAAAAAGAGGTCACCAATACATAGCTTCTCATTTAAATCAATGAGAATATTGGGAATCTTGGAAACAGAGGCAACCAGCTGATCTATTTGTGGTTGATTAACCATTTGAGTGCCAGAGGGGCACGCAATGCATTGAGTACCCCTCTGGCACTCAAAGGGTTAACTCAGACTTGGAAACAAGGGTCACACAGAAGTGTGCTGAAACACTGGACATTTTTGACCTTTGCACAAAACAGTGTGTGTAGAACAAAACTACCATGACTCATCGCCCAGAGTATGCTGTCCCCACAGCATGGTGGTGGCAACGTCATGTTGTGGGAATGCTTTTCAATATCAGGGACTGGGAAACTGGTCAGGATTGATGGGAAGATGCGTGGATCAAAATAAGGAGCAATTCTAGTGGAAAACCTATTTCAGCCAGGGACTTGGAACTTGGAAAGAGGTTAACTGGACTTACCCTAAATCCACATCCAAAGTTATACTGGAGTGGTTTAAAAACAAGAACTTGAATGTCTTACAATGGCCCAAACAAAGCCTGTTTCTCAGTCTGACTGAGAATCTGTAGTAAGACTTAAAAATTGTCATTCGCCAACTGTCCCCATCCAATGGGAAAGAGCTTGCATCATTTTTCCAAGAAGATATGCAAAGCTGGCAGAGACTTACCCAAAAAGACTCACACTAGTAATTTCTGCCACAGGTATGTCTACCAAGTAATGTCACAATAAAAGTATATCTAGTGTAAATGAAAGGGACAGTAATATTTGATTTTATGTTTCTTTACTATTGTAGGCATTAAAAAAAAGAATGACATCGATGTAAGTCTCATCACTCAAACCTTTATGGTTTGAGAGATATAACGGGCTAAAGTTCCCCCTCTAGGGTGTTTCAGAGAAGTCTGCCCTCTAGCTGGCAGCAGAAGATTCCGGTCATTTGAACGGACGGAGCCTCTTCAGCAGAGTTGAAATTGCTCTACTTAGAAATAAATATTTCATTGTAACGGTCTATATCAATGTAATTCTTTTTTTAATGCCTACAAAATTAAAGAAACTTAAAATTAAACATTATTATCCCTTTAAATAGTAAAAATGCCAATTATATCCATTTTAATCAGAGGTTGTAAATAGAGATGAGTAAAAATTTTCACCTTGAAGAAAAATCGGCGAATAATGGCACTTTACGCTTGGTGAATAATTTCCTCTCGAATTTACACACAACATATAGCAATTATTATTTTATTTCCCAAAGGCACAGTATAAAAGGGGTATAAGGGTACCTGTGTTGGTGGAGTGCAGGGAAAGAATCAGTTGAAAAAGGGATGTTTTGTGGGGGGGGATTTGTTTACTGGGATTGGGGGACAGTTAATAAACAATTAAATATTAAATACAATAAAAAACACCCATAAAACATGATATAAAAGGGGTCTGAGGAGGCTGCCTGTGTTGGTGGTTGGAGTCTGGGAAATGAATCAGTCGAACAGGGAATTTGTTTTGGGGGTGGGGTTTGTTGACTGGTATTGGGAGATAATTAATAAAAATAAATAAATATAATGAGAATTTAAATGTAACGTAATAGAGACAGGGACCACCTGACATAAGCTGTCACTGGGGTGGACGGATACTTGACATAATAGAGTATTTTGTAGAGGATGATTTGTAAGATATGTTGTTAGACACACAAGGCCTAAGGAAACATTGATTTGTAGGACTTAGGCTTGTTAGAAACAAGCCCCCAAAATGTATTAATCATTTTTTTGTAGGTCTAAGTTTTTTTTTTTTTTTAAGAACAAGCTCTGAGAAAGCAAAAACAAACCCTACTGGTCTAGTGTCAGCAGGTCATGTCGTGTTGGCCAGTGGCCACTGTCAAATGCCCTGATATAATTGTGGAATTTGTGACTGCTGTTCTTTCTGCTGCTGATGAGTTGTTTAAGCAGCATCATGATTAGGCAGCTGAAAGGGAATGGAATCAACAGCAATTACATGGGTGATTAAGGTTCTAATTGCCACGATTAGCTCCAGTGATATGCCTGAGGCAGTAGCAGCACATAACTAGTCCCCATCGCTTGAAGTATATGGGGAGAAATGAAGAAGTTGGCCAGTAATGCTTCTCCACCTGCGCCTCCTCCAAAATCATGGGTGTGTTGAGGAATTTCTTCCCTTGAGAGCAGGAACTGTGCCTCTCACATCATCAACTGCAATGTGCACAGTGTAAATAAGGGAAGGTCTGGGAAGTGGAACAATGGGTACATCTGAACTCACATGAAACACCTGGCACAACTCTATTCAAACACCATGACACTTAGGGTCCTCAATATGAAACCCACCCACCAGAAACCAAGTACTGCTGCTGTCTCTATGCCCCTTGTCCATACCACGCTAAGGACACATGACAACTTGCTGACAGTTTAATAGTAATGATGAACCCTCCATGCCACCAGCTTAGCATATTCTGCGGGATGGAATCTCCTCAGATGCCACTTGATGCCCAGCTTGCGATTCTCCTCCACCACACTGCCATATATGGTCAGTGCACTACATAGTGTGCAATGGGTGGACACAATCTGCTACATCCTGACATCTATGGAGTCTCTCTCACTTGTCGGGGAAGTAACGATGAACGAGGTGGATTGGCAGAAGATTTAGTTACCCTATAACAAGAACGTGATGGCGATCTAGTTGTTTTGTTAATCTACTTTCTGTAGAGTCAGTGGGTACAGCAACAGTGGTGCTTGATTTCTGTGGTGGGTGTTTTTTAACATGTTTCACATAAATGTCATGGTGTTTGTGTTTCATGTGTGTTATCAGGGTGGTTGTGCCAAGGTGTGTTCCCTCCTTTCCCCTTCTTACTGAAGTGTCACAGCTTATGCATAGTGCCATTGGTGATGACTGTACTGTGCCTGCCCAAGAGAAAAATAGTCCCACACCCATGACTTCAGGGAATAGGGAACAGGTGGAGAAGAATGTCTTCTTTCTTCTCCTCCACTTTCCCCTTCACTGAGTGGGGCAGAGGATGATGTTGCTGCTACTAATTCAGAATCAGCACTGCAACTAGGACAAGAAGTATTGCTGCTACTGCAGGCAAGTGGAATCTATCATAGTCCCGCATCACTGGACCCCATTCCCACTGTGTCCATGGTGATCTGTGGCACACTAGACTGCTCCTCAGTATCCTGCCCTTAAAGTCAGCAGCAGCAGAAATTAGAGCAGTTGCAAAGTACCCAAATTCCAAAAGCTCACTGCTGGCGGTGTTAGTGATGCCCATCCTCATCACCGTCTCTTCCATTCCATCATCTCCACCATCATCACCACTAGTCCCTCTGTGCTGCTGCTCTATTACAGACATTGTGGCGGTTGGCGGAGGTGATGAGAAATGTGACAGAGGGTCCCCTAATGTCACACTTGCCACTTCTTGGTGACCGCAGACTGGCTGTACTAGCAGCAGACACAGGCAGCTGATCTGTGCTCCTGGTGGGGGTAGTGGTGGTATTATTGCTGCTGGGCAACAATTCTGCCTTCTTCAGGATCATGATCCCCCTGGACAATGCTGAGAGGGGAAATGGACTCCCAGGGTCAGGGGAATGGTGTGGGCTCCCTTGACCATTAGTCTGAACTCTCTGCATTGCTTCCCCCTACCAGTCCCCTAAAGCTAGTCCCAGCAGCTGCTTCATCATCACTGTTACTACCACTAAAACCATAACATCAATTTCAGCCCCTGAGTCATCCTCCTCACAGTCACTAGTAATATGATGATCACCCCCTTCTTCACTCCTAACAAAGCTGCTGGACATTCTTAGTAGTAGTACTAGTGGCAGGAATGCTTGGGGATGGCAACTGTGACTTAGGGTCTCCTGCTGTCACACTTGGCATCATCTTCCCCCCTCCCCCCGAAGAATTACAAGACACACTGGCAGCAGGTTCAGCACTGGTGGCAGCAGATGCAGCACATCTGGCAGTAAGCCCAGGCAGCTGACCTGTCCTGCTTTCACTACTACCCCCTCTTCTTCTTCCTCCCTTGAGATTAATTTCCCCAAGATCCCTAGGGGTGATTTTGGGGGACTGGCCAGCATTGGGTCTTTAGTGATCACTTCCTCCTCCTCCTCCTTACCGGACACAAGGGTCCTTCCAGCTCCTCCTTTTATTATTCTTAAACTTGTTCATAGTGTTCGCTGACACTATGAACCTCTATTGCTTCCATTTTGCAATTAATTCATAGCAGAACAGCACAGCATGTATCTCTCACTCTGTAGCTGCTTCTATTGTGTTCCACTCCCTGGAAAAGTGCACATTTTTATATTGGAAAGGCGAAAAACACGTTCTAGCCATTGAAAATACGGGAAATCATTTTTGCCAATTGGTGTACACTGTGACGTTTTTAGTGGATTTTCCTGCGAAAAAACAGGCAACAACATGGCTTTCGTGGAAGCATGGGGTAAAGTATCTTCCTCCAGGAGTCAGGGACTTGCACAGAGTTCTATGGAGGTGGAGACTCCTTCATTGCTCCACTTTACCCCCAACAGTCAAGCTCAGTAATGCAAAGAGAAGGAATAAAGAAGAGCAGGAAGGTGGTCACATGTACCAGAGAACCCAGAGGTAAGTGCACAAAAATCATTTTCTTCTTTTTTTTTCCTTTGTGGAACACAGGAACCATGAAGATATACCAAAGCTAATGCAACATGGAGGGAGAGAACACCACCTCAAACTACAAACTAGTCTCAACAGAGACAAGCCAAAAATTATGAACCTCAGGTGTCAAAAGACACAGGCACACCAAACCAAGTAACAGCAAAAAGGTTACTAGAAGTGAAGGGAATACATGAGCCTAGACAGGCACTAAAGCCTGTAGGACCTTCCATCCAAAAGTGCCAGAACAGAAGCCAGAACATTGACTCAAGAATGTTTAGCCAATGTATGGAGAGGCAACCATATTGCCACCTTACACAGTTGCTCAGTATTGGCCTGGTTCTTGTTGACCCAAGAAGCACCCACTACTCTGGTGGAGTGAGTAGTCACAGGCTTTTTTCTAAAGACATAGGCGTGGAGAATAACGGCCTTCATCTAAGAAGCCACCTCACCTTAGAAGTCACTTGGCCAGCAAGTGGGCCCTCAGGAATAATAAAAATACAGTTTGGTTTGAGGGAATGTTCTGTGCGATGAATGAATTCCTTCAAATGCCTAATTGCATGTATTGTTCCTGAGTTGTGGAGGATTCCAGCCTCCTTCCCTTCCTTTTGTCTCTCCCTGTCCCTCCCCCATTGCCTGCCTATGCCTCATCCCCTGTTATGCTGGGCTGGAACTGCTGAACCTTGTAATCTGAGGTAACATTGTTTTAACTGTGTGTAACTGTTACTGCAATAAGTGGGAAAAACGGAAATGGGTTGCCTGGTTTAGCTAAGGAGGGATTGCACTCTGGAATACAGAAGCCAAAGGATCTTACTGGAGTTTCCCCAGGGCTGGGTTAAGTCCTGTAGGTGAGTGAGATCTCAAAAAGCAAGATAGACATGAGTCACCCCTTGCACAAAGTTTTGCCATCCAGCAGCAAGGGAATGCATCTCTGAAAAAAGAACAGATAAAAAACTGGACCTTGATAAAACTAAGACTAAGCCCTTTCTGAAGACTATCCTTAAGAAAGGCCAAAATAACTTGAAGATAAATGGAGCACACAGCAAGACCCCCAGCTTCATACCACTTCAAAAACAAGGACCAGACCCAATCATATCCTTTAGATGAAACCAACTTGTGGGCCTTCATCATAGTAGTGATGAAAGGTACAGAGAAACACTTCTTCTTTAGAATGTTTGCTTTAAGGTCCAGGCTGTCAAGACCAACCTTGCAACCTCTATGTGGCACAAAGGACCCTGGGTCAAGAGGCCTGAAAGTGGAAGAAGAATCCGCTCATCGAAGGAGAGATCGAGAAGATAGAGAACCACACCCAGCCAGGCCACTAAGGAGCGATCGAGATTACATGAGCCCGCTCCATCTTCACCTTTCTTAATACTCTGGAATTCAGTGGAAAATGAGGAAATACATATGCCAAGGGAAATGCACAGAGTGCCCACTGCATCCCCTGACAGAGCGAGTTGGTCCAGAATTCTGGAGCAAAACATGGATGCAGAGATGCCATCAGATCCACAACTGGAAGACCCTATACCTGAACTAAGGCATCTAAGCCATTAGTGTTCCCAGGATCCAGACACTGATGGCTGAGAAAGTCAGCCACTATGTTGCTCACTTCCAGAATGTGCAAAGTCAAGTGAGCTGTAACATGAGCTTCTGCATAAGTGAGAATAAGATGAACTTCTGAACATGATGCTGTGCTCCCAGACCCTCCTTGGTGCTTGATATGCACTATCACCATTGCATTTTCAGACTGAATCCGTACATGCAGACACTAGAGTAGCTGGGACCAATGCAGAAGAGCAAAGTAAATTGCCCACATAACCAATACATTGATGGAGAGAAAATGCTCATTGTTGGACCAAAGACCCTGGGCTATCAGAGCTGAAGGAAGCTCAACAGTCCTTCAGACTGGCATCTGTCATAATTACAGACTAATTCAGTATGACCAATAGATGACCCTGGGTCGGGCTGGAGCCACCAATGAAGATCTGACTTTGGCTCGAGAGAGCACGCCCATGAGAGAGAGACACTGCTGCCTGGACATAACCTGAGAATCTCCAGCTGCAGTTCCCGAGTGAAAAATTGGGCAAATCAAACTGAACCTAGTCTTCTGGCAGAAATCCCCATATCCCTGAAGGATGTTGAAAATCATGCCAAGAAAAACTAGAACATAAGGCACAACTAGAGAGGATTTCTTAAGAATGATCTCCCAAACGATCTTGTCCAGCATGGACATGCATATGTGAAGATGAAGAGAAGGCTTCTGCTGAAGGATAGTTTTGTAAAAGGCTGTCCAGAAAGAGAGTAAGGGAAATCTCAAGTGAACAAATCTGTCAACAAAGCTGTCATAACTTTTGTGAAAACCCACAGAGCCAATTTCAGCATTAAAGGTAGGGTGGGGAACAAAAAATTATGGCCTTGAAAGGCAAAGTGAAGGAAACTCTTATGATCTTCATGAACTAGGATATGAAGATAAGCATATTTTACTTCCAGGGAAGCTAAAAACTCCCCTGAACACATGGCAGCAATGATAAAGAGAAAAGACTCCATCTTGATCCGAGGTGCATGAACAAAGTGATTAAGACGCTTTAAGTCCAAGACAGTACAACAGACACTGTCCTTTTTGGGGACTATGAAAAAAGTTTTAATAGAATGCCATGAATCTCTCCTGTGAGGGAACAGGTCTTAAGACCTGAATATCCACAGGGAAGGAACCGCGTCTAGGAATAAAAGGCCCGGCACCAGAAGAAGCTACAAAGAGGAAGAAATTTGAAATTTATACAATAACCTTGAAACATCACCATTAATGCCAATTGGTCTACTATAGAGAGTGTCCACATACTGTAAAAGTGATGCAGAAGTCCTCCAATCACCTGAGGTGGTCCTGTCCTATGCAAGTCATGAAGAGGGAAACTTATCACCGGATTTTTTTGGGTAGGTGTTTTGCCTGCCCAAGCTTGCTTGGATTTTGAAGGGCACACCTGATTCACACAGGTAGTAGAAGTCCTGGATGCATATCTGTGCTGGCCAGGGTAACGAAAGGGGGGGAGAGGAGACTGAGGATAGGGCGAAGTCCACCAGGGCAGGGAGGCAGAGGGAGAGAGAGAAGGAGAGAGAGACAGACAGAATTGTAGTGGTGGAGCAGAGAGGAGACTGATGATGCGGCGAATACCACCAGGGGAGTGAGAGAGAGGTGAAAGGTAAGGCAGATGCTGAGGAAGTGTTGAAGACCACCAGGACAAAGGGGCAGAAGGTGAATGGCAGAGTGGATACTATGGTAGTGGCAAAGTTCACAAGGGAGAAAGAGTGAGGAGGAAGGTGGAAGACAGAGTTGAGAGAAAGCTAAAGACACAGCGAAGCCCATCAAGGGAGAGAAAGAGGTAAAGGTGGAAGGTGGAGTGGAAAGAAGACTGAGGATGCAGCAAAGACTGCCAGAGGAGGAGGGAAAAGAAAGGTGATGGTGGGATGACAGACTACAGTGCATAGCTCTATACAAGACTGCTGAGGTGGAAGCAGAGTCACAGGATGGCTGGTAGAGCAGAAGTCAAAGCCAGTAAGTCTCGGGGCGAAGTATCAAATCAGTAGGCAGGAAGGAAGGTCAAACAGCAGAGCAGGGACAAATACAGGCAGAAGGTGAAGGTACAAGATGAACAGGAAAATAAGGAACACAGCTCGTAGAATGGGAAATGAGCAGGAGAGAAATTGATGTTTAAATATGCCAGTCATTTCATGAAAATGGAAGAGAGGAACTGCAGCTTGACAGATTAAAAAACATTCCACTATAGTGACACTAACCCCTACCTGAGGAAGAGCCCTTCAGGCAAACAGGCGTTACAGGATGGGATCTGTAGAAGGTATGAGTAGGGCCGGGGCATGAAGATCAGCAGTGGGAATCCTCTGGGCCGTATCTCTCTCTAACCAGATGAGAGTCCGGTACTTTTGTTCACCAAATATTCCTCTTGTCCATGGAATCGTCAGGGCATCCACAGCAAATGCCAGAGGGTCCCTCCAGCAAGAGCAAAACATCTGTACCTTCCTGTTGTCCCTGGTGGCTATCAGGTCTGTCCAATGGAGACCAAACTGCTCCAACAGGTTGAAAACTTCTGGGTGGAGTTCCCACTCTCCTGGGTCTACCATCTGTTGACTGAGGTAGTCCGCCAGTAGGTTTTCTACTCCTGGGATGTGCATGGTGGAGATGACCGCCCAGGCTAAAATAGCCTTGACCTCGGACCAAGCAGAAGTGCTTCTTATGCCTCATTGCTTGTTGATGTATGCCACAGCAGTGGCGTTGTCTGACTGGACGCTGACTGGACAACCAATCAGTGGAGAGGACCAGTACACCAGAGTGTGACGCTCTGAGCTCCAGGACATTGATGAGCTGGAGGGTCTCCTCCGTTGTTCATCTGCTCTGAACCTCCAGGGTGACCCAGGACAGCTCCCCAGCCCCTGAGGCTGGCATCTATTGTTACCAGGGTCCAGTCCTGAATGACAAAGGGCTTCCCCTTCCCCAATGCAGGTCCTGTCTCACACCTCCTGAAGAAGAGAGACAAGAAGGTCCAAGAGATCCAGATTCCCACGCCACCCGATACCTGGGCAGTCCTACAGGGGAAGCCAGTAATGGTAATGCACCTAATGGGGGAATTTTGACACCCTATATCCTGTATAATAATTTGCTACAAAGTTTGTAACGACACAGTCATGCACAGTAGAGACTGCCCGTGATGAGGTCTGACTTCGGAGCGTCCAGCTCTGTATCAGCCGTGTCGCAGGCAGTATCTACTGGGCATGACTGCATCACGACCGACCGCCACTGTGGCCCGTGTACACGGGCTCTTCTACTCGTATAATAATAAAAGAACTAAAAACTAAGCAGAACTGTTCTCAGCCAAGTCTATCTGGGGTGGGGCTAGTGGGATAGCCTGATATGGAGGAAGGTTAGGCTCCACCTTGCAATTCTTCTACACTTGTTGAAGCCCACTGGGAGGAGCTATAGCCTCCCATTGTTACCTGTGAGTTATATTGAACAGAGAAAAGCACTTTCTCCTCTCATATACTCGCTCTGCTGAATGCTTGTGGAGGAAGTCTCTTTCTTATGCAAACATCCTCCACTACAAATTCCTTCTGTCCAGCTTGAACACTGCTCCATCCTCTGAAAACAACTCTATTACTCCTCACTAATACTCAAAAATCGAAGCCATGCCTCCTATTATCTGAGTTTCATTGCTGCCCCCTCGCCACATCATTCTTGGTACCTTCTCTCATCCCTCAAGCCATTGCAGAAATCATAAGTCAGAAGATTGACAACACACAAAATCCACCCTGTCAATCCCCAGTAGAATTACTGATCCTCCAACCCTCTTATATGATTTGTTTGCTTTGGTCACAGAAGCAGCGGTCTCCCCTTTTGCTCTCCACCTCACCACTTGCACAGTTTATACAATAACATTCCACCTTCTCAGTCCTTTGTCACCCACCTTAGTTCCCACGTTGACTTGAGTCTTAAAATCCACCCTATACTCTGGCATTCCCCCCCACCCCAAGCATTCAATAGTATCTCCAGTCCCCAAGTTCCCCACCACTCATCCAACTACCACCCAGTATCTTGCCCTTTGTCTCAAAACCTCTTGAGGCCTAGTCTACTCTTGACTGCTTACCATTACCCAACACACTGGACACACTGTTGTCTGGTTTGTGGCCCACTTACTCTACAGAGATTGCCTGTACAAAAGTAACAATTCCCATATTACAAAACACAATGCTCATTTCTCACTTCTTATCCTCCATTACCTATTGGCTGCATCCTACACAGCATCTGTGGTCTGGCTCTCTCCTAGTTCTATTCCTATTTCTCTCAACAATGCTTCTCTGTGTCATATGCAAACAACTATTCACTTCTTATACCCCTCAGAGATAAGACTTATATCGTTCTTCATTTTTTTTTAATGCCTACAAAATAAAATAAAGATAAAACAAAGTGATACTATCCCTTTAACCTCAACTGCTATGTGCATTATGTCAGTTACCACAATTATTTCACACTAATGTTTCCAATACAGCTGATTACTAGTCACCCTTTTTCACAGCAGTGCTTTGAAGACTGTATTGAATCGTGCTTACAAGCCTCTTCGTCCTATATCAGGTGGGGGGAAATCAGGGAATGTGAGAGAAAGTGTGAGTTAAGGAGGACAGCATAAGAGAGCACATGCAAGACAGCATTTGTGGGGCCTGAGTGGGAGACAAGTGAGTTGAGTTAGAGAATGAGTGTGAATGAGAGAGAGTGGAAGTGTGAGAAAGTAAGTGAGAACACTAAAAAAGAGAGGATCAGCTAGTGAGCAAGAGAAGTGAGAAAATCTGTGAGTAAGAATGTGAGTGTGCTACTTATTAAAGACCACCACAACCAAATTAAAGAAAGAACTCTGATTTTAATAGTTTTTGTTCATTAAAAAAGTTTAAACCTGCATAGCAATCATTTCAAAAATAATTATTTAATGTTCCATAATTAAACTGTACACAGCCTAGTTTTGAGACGACAAAGCTCTTAGGTTGTAAGCCGTCCAGTTCAATGGGATTCAGTCTCCATTTGTTCTTTTTCCCTTGTGTCAATGCTGCATGTAAGTCCATGAGCAGCAGATGTCCATGTGTTGATGTGGTTGCACTGGGCGGAATGCTCAGTCCGGTGGCAGTAGGTCTCAGAGTCGTTCAATGTCCCGATATTTTTTCCTCAGGATTGAGACCTGATCTTTAAACAGGACAGGGTCAAGTCTCATCTGTGAATGAATCAGCGGCATATAGCCAAACCAGTTGGCAAATGTGTTCATACAAGTCTGTCTCTGGGCAAAATGGTCGGGGTCGGCCCAGCGGGAAGCTCGGGAGGTCTGGATAAGAGACAATGAGAAATACAAATACATTTAATTTTAGTGGAGAAATCAAATCACAATCCTATAAATATTTATATTGTGGAGCTTGTCCATATTATGAACAGAAGTATTAACCCTTTGAATGCCAGAGGACTACGCATTGCAAAGGAATGCATTGCATGCCCCTCTGGCACTCAAAGGGTTAAAGCTTGATACCACCAGCTGTTGGTGACAACTCTCCCGTTGTGGGACAAACCAACTGTACCATAGGGGAAATCAATCTTTTAGATTAAATAGTTAAAAGGTATAACACTGTTCAATCCAGAAAAAATATATACTGCCGGGTTCGCTCATGTTGGTCGGTATATTTGTGTAAATGGTAATTATATCACCCCTTAATGTTTTGGGTCTAATGTAAACAAACACAGTTTGGCTACCCTCTCTTTATAACTCAGATCCTCCAATCCCTTTATCAGTTTTTGTTGCACGTCTCTTCACTTTTTCTAGTTCAACAGTGTCTCTTAAGAACTGGTGCCCAAAACTACTCCATATTCTAGATGAGGCCTAACCAAGGATTTCTATAAAGGTAGAGTAAATGCAATCCATGCATCTACACCTCTTTTTATGACGGATAGTACCCTATTTGCTCTTGCAGTAACGGAGAGACTTTACAGCAGTGTGCAGAGTCAATTGTCTATCAATACTCCTAAATCTTTTTCTACTGAGGATTCCCAAAGTAGTTTCCCATTTAGTGTATATTTAGAATGTTTGTTTTGACTGCCCACATGAATAACGTTTCATTATCTACATTAAATTTCATCTGCCCTTTCACTCTATTTATCCAAATCTTTCTGAAGATAAAAAAATCTAGCTCTGTATGTAGTTCCATGCACAGCTTAGTGTCATCAGTAAAGGGAAAACAAGGGTACCCCCCCCCCCCACTGCTGAGACATGTTTTGTTCTAAAGTTACTGCAGCTCAAACCTTTTTGGGTGAAGTGCCTCCTTGGTCTGAGATTGTACAGTGGTGGTGCTGCTACAGGATCCTGTAGTGGGGTTATTGTTATGGACAATAGCTATCTATTGACTACTGCAACAGCGCCACCATGACATTTCAAGCCATGGAGGTACTGCACCCAAAAACAGTAGTCTGAACTGCAATAACTTTGAAATAAAGCATCTTAGCAGTCAGAGTACTCTTGTTCCTCTTAACATATGAACCCTGCAATATATACGTTTTCCATATTAAAGGGATAGTAATGTTCACATAAACAGTAGCTCCAATTAATCATCATAGTATTTGGGCCAAGGAGAGTGTTATTTCAATACTGTCAGAGTTGTAGTTTAAGAGTAATTGAATGATAAAGTATCCCCCTCCTACCCCTTTTACCTAGTGTAAGCCACCTCCCCTCAGATGTAGAATATGGTCCTGGGACTGGACAGGTCACAGCAAGGGACAATCTTCTTACTGTGATCATAAGTAAAACCCCCTTGACAGGTTTTTCTTATGATCACTGAAGATTGTCCCTCTCTGCAATCCATCCGGATAGTCTTTCTGCTCTGAGGTGAGGTTACATCACTAAAAAGGGAGGGGGGGGGAAACTTTATCATTCAATTATTCTTGATCTACAACTCTGACAGTAATGAAATAACACTCTCCATGGCCCAAATACTATGAAGATTAATTGGAGTGGCTTTTATTGTGAAACATTACTATCCCTTTAAGTAACAATGTCGTTTGAATAAAATAAAGTTCTAGTTTCCAAGGTGCTAAACTTAAAAACAGCAACCATTGCTTTCACCGATACCTAAATGTGTTGTGCAGCTTGACCGGCAACCTAAGAATTCATTTTACAAAGCAATTTGCTGCTTTCGTATTAGCAAAAACTTGATCACTGTTCACCTCTTGTTGCAAAATGTTCCACCCCAGCCTTTTATACCTTCTGGTAGAGCAAATGAGATTCTGCTTTAATATGTTGTCCTTGTGTTACCTTGAGGTTTTAGTGCCACAGCAAATTACAAGAAAAAGGAAAAAGGAGGGGAAAAAAAAACCTAGTAGTAGCTCGCCAATTCTAAAAACAAAGATGTATGAAAAAGGGTAAAACTGAAGCAAGTCTGGGACAAACCAGAACCAAACTTTTCTAGAATTCAAGCAGCCTAAATTATAAGAAAAAAAACAAAAAACAAAACAAAAAACAAAATATAAAACAAAAATACAAAAAGAAATAAAAATTCCCTAGCTTATATTTATTTAAAAGGCATTTTAACTCCTTGAATGCTGGAAAGGTCTGCAACTCTGATGCATTGGAGACCTCTCTAGTATTCAAGGGGTTAAAAGCCCCATGTAAATTAATGTGAATATTTAAATGTCTCCTAGGGTACAGATGGTTCCGTATCTATAAACCTTAGGGATGACAGATAGGAAGGGAATCCGACAGCGTCAGCCACAAGTTGCCCACAAATGGCAATATAAACAGGGCTACAAAATCATGATAAGGTCAAACGACCATAAAGGAGACTCTGACCGTAATAACTTTTGAACTAATCATCTCCCAGTAGTCAGCACACTTATGTTTAACCAGCAGGAATAGGCACTAAGATATGCATTAGAAAATGAAAAAGTTTTAAGAACAGATACAGGGCTTTTTTGTGTACCCTGGCTGTGACTACATTACATGGATGAATCAGGGCGCTGGAGTCTTCCATTTTACCACTGCTTTTCACTTCTTGCAGTTATTTTAGTGGTTTAGAGCACAGCTGGTTACTGCCCAAGTCTGTGCAGATTTAAATGACTACCTGTATTCCACAGCATGAAACAAGACGAATAACATGTTCTTTAAAATGCATCCATTAGGGGAAACTTCAACTAATAAAAGTACAGACAGTGGGTGGAAATATCAGGATGTCATTAACCCTTTAATGATCAGAGAGCTGTGCAATGCAATATTAAGCAATGCGTTGCATATCTCCTGATCATTAACCCCTTAACGCACGTGCCAGGACGGTCATGGCATTCTGGGCGCTAAGGAAGTTTGTAATCACTGATCACTTCTGCATTAAAAAATAAACAAACACAAAATGTGCCTTGGTGCTCCAGAGCGCCCCACCCCCAGGCTGCAGGGTCCTTAAAGGGATAGTAATACTTAAATATTACTAATCCCTATATTAAAGTCCTATAAAAAATAAATGTATTGCCCCCAGCGTCCTCTCTCAAACATTTTGACTGCAGGGAAGCCAGTCGTACGACTTTCAGGTGGCTCTGCAGCACAGCCGCGATCGCATTAATAAAAAAGAAAACTTTCACTAAAATGGTCTTCTACGTGTGCTTGGTTTGTGCTTGGTTTACAAGCACACGTAGAAGACTGTTTTAGTGAAATATTTTTTTTTTATTAATGCGATCGTGGCTCTGCTGCAGAGCCGACTGATGATCGTAAGACCGGATTTCCCTTCAGTCAGCTACAACGCTGACTTCAGGGAAGGGGGAGGGTGAGGGCAACTTTTGAGAGATGACACTGGGGGCAATACATTTATTTTTAATAGGACTTTACTATAGGGATTAGCAAAACTTAAGTATTACTATCCCTTTAATGGGTTAAAGTGGGACACTACTGTAATAAATAGTTCTCAGTTTGCTTGGCGGAAGGACATAGCTTGGGAGGTGTCCTCCTTGGTTTATTTACTTTAGAGAAGAGACAACTAAGAAGAGATCTTCTTCTCACAATGAAAGGTCAAACAGTGATTTCTCCCCTATGGTGGAGCTGGTTTACTCCAGACTATTATTTTATTTGTTTAATTGTTGCACTCCAGCATACACCACATCACTCTGTATGCTCTTTCGTATATAAAATAGACCTGTTTTTAAGAGTTAAAATTCCTTTAACCTTTTGCGTACAAGAGGGGTATGCAAGGCATTGCAAAGTCATGTGTTGTGTACCCCTATGGCACTCAAAGGGTTAACACAGGGCTGGGCAATCTGTGGCCCTTCAGCTGTTGCACTACAGTTCCTAATATCTTCAGCAGGCCATTAGCTGGGTGAGGATATTGGGAATTGTAGTGCAAAAACAGCAGGAAGGCATCTGATTTCTCTTCCCTGCTTGAACCCCATGGCTGTGGGTCTCCAAAGCAACGTGTTGCGGATGTCTCTAGTGTCCTAGGGGTTAAATAGGCCATTATAACCAAGACAAAAGATGTATCAAACAGCTGGAGAGTCACAGATTGTTCAGACCTGCTTTAACCTTTTGGTTGCAGAGGTGACTCCAACGTATTTCCTCTAGCAACTAAGCAGTTAAACATGCTATTATGGAGAAGAAGTAATGACACAACATACCTGGCCCATCATGGTTTCCTTGTACTGTTTCTTCTGTGTCACTTTGATTGGAGGAAGCTTTGTCACAGCCGACACCAGGAAATTGATGAGGATATCTTCACAATTGGCTAATTGGTCCACCATGTTTTTCAGGCTGGCAGGCAGGTAATGAGTGTACAGGTAGTGATAGTATCTGTAGAGACAGATGTGCACAGCTTAACCCATGTCACAAGGTGCAATCATTATCAGAGCTGGAATTCCTGGTAGGCTAAGTAGATAACTACCCAGTGAATCAAGTTGTGATGGGAGTAGCCTTACGTTTTGCTGGCTAATATCACCTGTGTGTGGTGAGTGTTGTCTCTAGGAGGAGGGACTAAGAAGGACCAAAAACCCTCTAAAAGCATAGAAGAATATAAAGGATGATGTACTAAGAAAGTGGCACCCTTTGAGTGCCACAGAGGTATCCAATGCATTGCAATGGGTTGGATACCTGCCACTCAAAGTATTAATGATGCATCTTTAGTATCAATATCTCAACAGTATTCTTTACAAGACAGATAAAAATATATCTGTGCAGTATTTCCACAGGCTGGGGGAACCCATGTTCCTCTGTACTCCATCACTTGTTGCTTTGTCTTTCACAATAGAGCACATTTTTCTGACAAGGAAATGATGGGTGCAACACAAAAATCACCTCTCTGGGCTTGCTGAAAAATCACATGGATGTTCCTATACCTCAGGTTCTCTAACCACATAAAAGTATTACACATAAGGGTAACTTGCACTTTAGTGCTTTTTCCTTTAATCATAACTTAAGCCTTTGAATGCAGTGGTATCCATTGTGTTGCAAAGTGTTGGATACCTCTCTGGCACTGAAAGGGTTAATCATAGCTTCATTAATTTCCCAGTTTATGCAAATTTGACAGTACTGACTAGCATGCCAGACAGATACTAACATTCCACACTGCTTTCCCTTCCATTTGATACTAGTCAGATACAAACTTTCCACACTGCTCTCCCTCTCACCTGCCACCTGCTACTAGCCAGGTACTAACATTCCACACTGCTCTCCCTCTCACCTGCCACCTGCTACTAGCCAGATACTAACATTCCACATTGCGTTCCCTTCCACTTTGGACTAGCCAGATGCCAACACTCCACACTGCTCTCCCTCTCACTTGACATTTACTAACTAGCCAGATACTAACATTCCACACTGTGTTCCCTTCCACTTTTATACTAGCCAGACACAAACACTCCACACTGCTCTCCCTCTCACCTGAAATTTACTAACTAGCCAGATACTAACATTCCACACGGCTCTCCCTTCCACCTGTCATTCCCTCCCTGCTAGCTAAGTACTAACATTCCAAACAGCTCTCTTCCACCTGTCTCTCCCTCCCTGCTAGCTAAGTACTAACATTCCACACTGCTCTCCCTTCCACCTGTCACTCCCTCCCTGCTAGCCAGGTACTAACATTCTACACTGCTCTCCCTTCCACCTGTCATTCCCCACAGCTCTCCCTTCCACTTTGTACTAGCCAGACACTAACAATCCACACTGCTCTCCCTTCCACCTGTCATTCCTTCCCTGCTAGCCAGGTACTAACATTCCACACGGCTCTCCCTTCCACCTGTCACTCCCTCCCTGCTAGCCAGGTACTAACATTCCACATGGCTCTCCCTTCCAATCTCTACTAGCCAGACACTAACATTTCACACTGCTCTCCCTCTCACCTGATATTTACTAATTTGCCAGATACTAACATTCCAGACAGCTCTCCCTTCCACCTGTCATTCCCTCCCTGCTAGCTAAGTACTAACATTCCACACTGCTCTCCCTTCCACCTGTCATTCCCTCCCTGCTAGCTAAGTACTAACATTCCACACTGTCTCTCTTCCACCTCTCTCCCTCCCTGCTAGCTAAGTACTAACATTCCACACTGCTCTCCCTTCCACCTGTCACTCCCTCCCTGCTAGCTAAGTACTAACATTCCACACTGCTCTCTCTTCCACCTGTCTCTCCCTCCCTGCTAGCTAAGTACTAACATTCCACACTGCTCTCCCTTCCACCTGTCACTCCCTCCCTGCTAGCTAAGTACTAACATTCCACACTGCTCTCCCTTCCACCTGTCACTCCCTCCCTGCTAGCTAAGTACTAACATTCCAAACGGCTCTCCCTCCCTGCTAGCCAGGTACTAACATTCCACACTGCTCTCCCTTCCACCTGTCACTCCCTCCCTACTAATCAGGTACTAATATTCTACACTGCTCTCCCTTCCACCTGTCACTCCCTCCCTACTAATCAGGTACTAATATTCTACACTGCTCTCCCTCCCACCTGTCATTCCCTCCCTGCTAGTCAGGTACTAACATTCCACATGGCTCTCCCTTCCAATCTGTACTAGCCAGACACTAACATTCCACACTGCTCTCTCTTACACCTGTCACTCCCTCCCTACTAGCCATGTACTAACATTCCACACTGCTCTCTCTTACACCTGTCACTCCCTCCCTACTAGCTAAGTACTAACATTCCACACTGCTCTCCCTTCCACCTATCACTCCCTCCCCGCTAGCTAAGTACTAACATTCCACACTGCTCTCCCTTCCACCTGTCACTCCCTCCCTGCTAGCTAAGTACTAACATTCCACACTGCTCTCCCTTCCACCTGTCACTCCCTCCCTGCTAGCTAAGTACTAACATTCCAAACGGCTCTCCCTTCCACCTGTCACTCCCTCCCTGCTAGCCAGGTACTAACATTCCACACTGCTCTCCCTTCCACCTGTCACTCCCTCCCTACTAGCCATGTACTAACATTCCACACTGCTCTCTCTTACACCTGTCACTCCCTCCCTGCTAGCCAGGTACTAACATTCCACACTGCTCTCCCTTCCACCTATCACTCCCTCCCTGCTAGCTAAGTACTAACATTCCACACTGCTCTCTCTTACACCTGTCACGCCCTCCCTACTAGCCAGGTACTAACATTCCACACTGCTCTCCCTTCCACCTGTCACTCCATCCCTACTAGCCAGGTACTAACATTCCACACTGCTCACCCTTCCACCTATCACTCCCTCCCTGCTAGCTAAGTACTAACATTCCACACTGCTCTCTCTTACACCTGTCACTCCCTCCCTACTAGCCAGGTACTAACATTCCACACTGCTCTCCCTTCCACCTGTCACTCCATCCCTACTAGCCATGTACTAACATTCCACACTGCTCTCCCTTCCACCTGTCACTCCATCCCTACTAGCCAGGTACTAACATTCCACACTGCTCTCCCTTCCACCTGTCACTCCATCCCTACTAGCCAGGTACTAACATTCCACACTGCTCTCCCTTCCACCTGTCACTCCATCCCTACTAGCCAGGTACTAACATTCCACACTGCTCTCCCTTCCACCTGTCACTCCATCCCTACTAGCCAGGTACTAACATTCCACACTGCTCTCCCTTCCACCTGTCACTCCATCCCTACTAGCCAGGTACTAACATTCCACACTGCTCTTCCTCTAATATGCACACTCTGACAGTCATCTAGATCATTTGCACTAATACCTCAAACTACTGCTTTAAATAAAAATGACCAACATTTAATGTGATTTTCAAAGCTCTATAAACCCCTTAAGGATCAAAGGGTGCACAACATACTTCAAAACAATATCCTGCACACCCTTCTGGTCCTTAATGGGTTAAAATCATCAAAATTGTAACTTACTCTTTAACCTTTTGAGTTCCAGAGGGGTATAGAACACATTGCAAAGAAATGTGTTCCATACCCCTTAGCACTCAAAGGGTTAACCCCACCCATGACTGTACCCCACCCGCTCTTGCCTGGCACACACACACACACACACACACACACACACACACACACACACACACACAAAAAAAAAATGTTTAACCCCTTGGATGCTGAGCTGATTTCTAACATTGTGCAGAACTGTGCTAGAAACCACTCTAGCACCTTAGGGGTTAAATAAGCTGCAAAATCAAGGTGTATATTAACATAATGTCTAATTCAGAGCCATTGGACTTGTGCTGTCCACACCATAACAGCGCAGTGGGTTTGGCATAACAATAAGGAGCCCTAGGATGTGCTCTGCACTCCCGCATTGGAAATCCAGCCCTGTATTCCCAGCTGCACAGCATCCAATGTTTAGAGGTCTGTGTATGGGCACTTACTTGTGGTAGATAGCAGCTCCTGTCAGTACCATGGAATAGTCATTCGTCCATTTGGATGTGTAACCCCACCTCTCCTTTGCGCTGTCCCAGAAGTGACTCCGGGCTGGGTAGCCCACTATCCTCTCGGGAAAGCTCTGCCAGACTGTAAAGGCAAAATCCACCTGCAAGCAAAGGAAGGAAATCATTTGTTTGTGCGACTCTCATTCGTAAGCCATTTGGTGCAAAACAATCTCAGCAGATTACACAACAAAGTGATGGAGACCACTGCATTGCCGAGCAGCTAAACATGAAAATAAAGAACATCTCTGACTGAACTAAAAATACACGGTTGCAGAAAATAATAATTCTTATTTATTCAAATGTGGCTTTAACCCTTTGAGTGCCAGAGGGGTAAGGAATGCATTGCAAAGCAATGCATTCCGTACCCCTCTGGCAGTCAAAGGGTTAAACCCCTTGAATGCTAGGAAGGTCCGCAACGCATTGCAAAGCAATGCTTTTGAGATGTCTCTAGCATTTAATGGGTTAAAAACACCATTTTGGGGGTTAGTGGATTGGTTCCTTATGATGCATTGAGATGGCTGCAGAACGTCTCCTTTGTAGCTGAACACAATTCATTGTGCGGAAGTAGACAACCTTTGGCACCGCCTACTATCTGGAGTCTGGACCCTGATAGAAGCGCTGTTTTGGGAGTGGCACTGTCCAAGGGGATCCATCAATTTAGGTTAGCCGTGTTAGTCCAGGGGTGCTGAGGTCAAATGAATGATTATTGCAGTATGTAATAATACCTACTTATTTGAACGAACATTCAATTATATGGAGAGAAGCGTTAGAGAGATACTTTATGTATACTTCAGACTTGATAAAGTGAGCATCTCTCAAAAGGTGGTCTTCATATAACAAAGTTAATTCAATAAAAAAAAATTGCATACTGAAATACTCATTAAATTGACCTATACATATACACACATTTTTTGAACATAACATACATAGTTACATACTTAAAGAGGTTGAACGAAAACACATGGTTCCAATCAAGTTAAAGGAACTTTACACCTTAAAGTGGGGTTATATACAATTAAATTCCCTGAACTTCACACTTGCATTTGTAAATATTCAATATTTGTTTTCTGAGGCCTAAAATCTAGTCTTTTATATGCTCTGAGGGGACATTCCTGCTTTTTCAGTGCACCAAGTGATAGTCCAGGATTATCTTTAAATGGGCAGAGATAACATCCTTTCTGAATAAAAAGAGGTGTGGGCACTTATCACACAATTAAATGACTTGATCTGTTATCTTTCAATACAAACAGCATAACAACTTTAAATAAATGCTCCCCAAACAGGACAATTCACGTGTTCAAAAGCAAGAGTAATATTTTATCTTAGAGATATGACATGATTAACATTTACATAACCTAACTGTAAATACATGATCTTCAAAAGGTATAGTAACACTTAACATGTAAATTTTATATATATATATATATATATATATATATATATATATATATATATATATATGTACTGTAGGGTTTATTCTCCTGAGTAAAACAAGGGCATTCCTGCTGCCAAAAGGTGTTGCATTTCAGGCCATTGAGATACTGCACGTAAAAAAATTCCAGATTCAGCTGTAATAACTTATGCATAACACACCTCTCAGCAAAGGGAGAAACCTTGTTTTACGCAAAAGGATAAACCTTACTATCTATATATATTATATATATATATATATATATATATATATATATATATATATATATATTTATTTTTTACACATTAACCCTTTGAGTGCCAGAGGGATACACAACACCTTGCAGACCCCTCTGGCAGTCAAGGGGTTAAGTGCTACTATCCCTTTAAAGTTATACAGATCTATTTAAGTTTTTTTTGGTGTTAATGTTTCTTTAAACCTGTATCAAGTATTTGCTGTTGAAAGTGATCACAGAATCCTAATTTAGTTTTGTCAAGTTCACAGCTCTTCACAGCAGATAATAGGCATCCACTATGTGAGAAATGCAACAGAAAAAAGACTCACCATCTTTAGGGAAAAAAAAGTGAAGAGAAATATCAGACAGCGGAGTGGTAATCTCCAACTACAGACTGCAATAGCATTCAAAGGCTAAAACGTAGCGTATTCACACAGACAGACACACACTATTACTAATGTATGAAGGACACATAACCCTGAGAAGTCATTCACCTAAACTCTTGGATGCTACAGGAATCTCCAACATCCAAGGGTTTAACCCTGTAAGTGACAGAGGTGTCTAATGCATTGTGTTGCAATGCACAGGCCACCTCTTTGGCACTCAAAGGGTTAAACGTTTAAGGACAAGAAGGATGTTGTTGCCACCAAAGGGAAAAAGGCAAAATTCATGGGGGCATTAGGAAACTGTATTATTAGACGTTAAGTCTCCGTTAAGCGCAGGTGCGACAGACTGACCCATCCACGCTCAAACAGGGAGACCCACCAGTCTATAAGGACAAGAGTTGGACAGTTCTGACACAGAAGAACCAAGGACAACACTGACTGCTATTCACAAACCCTGTATAAAAATACCGGCATGGGAAGTATGTTTATTCATGTGAACATCACTTTACCATGTCCTGCTATCTGGATAACACAATAGGCATCTTTTGGCAGACTGCTTGATATTCCAGTGCTACATTATAATGCTTCCATCAGCTAGAACTGCAGCGCACCGGAGCGTCACATTCATATTTATAGCCCTGGCCTTTTTTTACTTGCAAAAGAATCCTATTTTGTAATAAAAAAAAAAAACCTGTATTCTTTTACAATGAACTTCCCAAGTCATAAACTTTCTTATCAAGGTTATTTCTCTTACACTTGTAATTCTTACACAGATTACTGTTTAAGAGACAGTTGATCGTATGCCTGAAAATCCCCAGGGAGCTTCACTTCAAACCACATCATCCATCTGCTGGCAGTGACATTTAACACCTCAAGGGCAAGTGGGGTGTATAGAGGAATACACTGATGTCACTTACCGTACTACTTAAAGGAGTGTGCAATCCATTCCTTAAAGGGATAGTAATACTTCGTTTTAACTTTATTTTATTTTGTAGGCATTAAAAAAACATGACGAATGATATAAGTCTTATCTTAAACCTTTATGGTTTATGAGATATTCACAAGCAAAGTTTCCCCTCCCGCCCCTTTTACCTAGTGTAAGCAATCTCTTCTCAGATGTGAATCTAGTTGTAAGACCAGACAGATAACAGAAGGGGACAATCTTCTTCCTATGAAAACAATGAAAGCCCTTCCCCCCTTGACAAGTTTTTCAGCTTTTTCCGTTATCTTATTTGAATATTGTCCCTCTCTGCAGTCTACCTGGGCACCTCCCTTCTGATCTGGTTGAACAGGGGGGGGGGATACTTTGTTTGTGAATATCTCTTAAACCATAAAGGTTTCAGAGATAAGCCTTATATCATTCTTCATGTTTTTTTAATGCCTGCAAAATAAAATAAAGTTAAAATGAAGTATTACTATCCCTTTAAGCAATGGAGTGCATATCCCACTGGGCCTTAGAAATTCACTGCTGTGTCTTTAACCTTTTGAGTACTTTGCAATGCGTTGTGTACCCCTCTGGCACTCGAAGGGTTAATGCTCTAAAAGTCCAGATACTATTCTGCTGATAAGGTAAAATAAACTACTCCCATTGGTGTACACCAAACACAAATGCAGTGATGTATAAACACGTGTCTGTTTCCAAAGTGTATTTTGGACAGCTTGAAGGTAGCAAAGAAATACAATGTAGCACTATCCCCACAGCACTGAGTGCTCTGTATGCCATTTACATTGTATCACTATTGGTGCAGATTAATGCTAATAATAGCATAGATAATTTCACTGTACATGTTATACACTTGCAGAATAAAGGGTTGCTGTCCCTTTAAGTAAGGTGTTTTATTTTTTGTAGTGGTGCACGGATTGGGCTGGCCACACTCATGTGACCTCTGGTACTCCAGCTGTTAGAGACTACAACTCCCATTGGAGTGCCAGCTGATGGCTGCCTAATGGGAAACCCAAACAAACCTAGGATTGTCTGTAAGAATCTGGGAGAAGCTGTGAAGGACAGTAAACCTCTACAGATTTAAAGGGATAGTAATGTCAGAAAAAAAAGTATTAACTATATGGTACATACAATTAAACGAGAGTACTTGCATTCATTCATCTCTCTCAAACCATTACGGTTTGAGAGATATAGGAAAATAACGTTCTCTGCTCCCTCCCCTTTCTGCTTAATGAGCTGTAAAGGTGTCAGAAGCAGATTCTGGTCGCTTGACCAGATGCGGCTCTTCAGCAGCACCGATATAACGATATCTAAAGTGAAATACTTCATTGGAACGGTCTATAAAGTGTGCCTGGTTTGCAAGCACACTTTGTAGACCGTTCCAATTAAGTATTTCTTACTAAATATTGTGATTTCAGCTCTTCTGAAGAGCCTCTGTCTGGTCAAATGATTGGAATCTGCAGCTGTCAGCTAGATGGCAGACTTGAGTGAAACAGCCTGGAGGGTGGAACTTTAGCAAGTTATATCTCTCAAATCATAAAGGTCTGAGAGATACAATATTAAATCAACTTAAAATTAACCATTACTATCCCTTTAAAAGTGTATGTACACTGATGTATTAAATGGAAGCAATTCTGGGGTACACCAAGTGTATCTATGGGATACAAGTAGTGTTTCATTTAAAAGGCACTTTTAACCCATCAAATGCCAGGGAGCATTGCCTTGGTGACCTCCCTGGCATTTGATGGGTTAAAACCACCATTTAGCCCACTGACAACTAGTTAAATATGTATTTCCCCCTATGGTGAACATGGCTTGTTCTCAATTTGCTTTTCTGCACATAGCCTTTAGAAATGTAACAGATGTTTAGAAATCCTACGCGTTTCCTGTACCGCCATTGACGTTACCAACTCAGCAGAGAGAGGAGGTGCAGCAGCTGAGGTTCTGACACCAGTTCACATGCTCTACAGGCTGAAAGTGAAGGAGTAGGTTTCAAAAGAGAGTGAGTGACCCAAGCTGTTCCCTGAGCGCAACAATAAGCAGACCACCACTGCGAATTGCGTAGCCATATATAGAAATCAGATTCATTCTCTCTCTGCTTTTCTTCTTTGTAATTGAAGTTAATTGGCTTGATGACTGATCATTTTACAGTTTTCAAAGAACCAATGCCACATCATTCATGCACAACGAGATAAATTGAACAGATATACAATAAAATGATGTCTGAGATCCTTGCTCTGCCTGTTCTAAATGTTCCACAATTAACTCCCAGAATATACGTATTGTATATAAAGAGCTTTCACAGATAAAGGGCATCCTGTTATACAGCACAATATGTGATTACATGTGACCCTGTAGTATTAACCCTTTGAGTTCCAGAGTGGTACGGAATGCATTGCTTTACAATGCATTCCGTACCACTCTGGCACTAAAAGAGTTAATGGTAAAGTAAAACTTTACATACCAAGGTGTCAGGAAGCACCGAAGCATGCTGTATACAAAATACATATGAATACACCAGAGACAGGCACCCATACTACAACATGGATGAGAATAAGAGCATGCAATGAACATAGGATCCACGGCACGAAACGAGCACAGGTAAAGTGAACTGAAAACTAGTATGGGCACAGTGGCACAGCTGCGGTCAACCTAGCATGGGTGCAGTTGCAGATAAAGAAGTATGGGAAAAATAACTAAGGCAGAATAAAAGCTCAAGCCCCCGCACACAAATCTAGCAACAATATTGCCCCCCACCCCCAATACACACTTACTGGCCCCTGTTTGCAAATCTGAGCACAGTCACAGCCCCTGCAAGGAATCACATACACAGCTGTTACCCTGCATTGGATGTGCGTTATGTAACTAGAACCACAGGCCTATCTTTACTCTCTTCACTTCAATAAGATAAACTGGTTGAATTCTGGAGCAAACTGATTGCACCATACTGGGAAACATACATCTCCCCAAATTAAATAATGCCTGACAGGAGGTCTACAATAAATTATTTTCAATATCTTGGAGACCCGTTTAGCATTTAAGGGGTTAAAAACCCCAATTATATCAAGAGGAATTTTCATTTTTCCCAAATGGTGCACTTCGTTTGCTCCAGATTTGCTCTACTTGTTCTTTGCTTTATTTGATGAAGGCTACTCTGAAATTCCCTTAACCCAGAGGTGTCAAACATATAGCTCAAGGCACCGGCTTGCCCCCTTCCCCCAGCAATTTCGTCCGATCCTCCGTGCTACCCCCCGAAGCATAACAAAAAGGACACTAAGGAATGCTCCAGAGCTTCTCTTCAGTGGGTGCCTTTCAGTGTTCTCTGGGTAATATGTTCTTGGTAATAGTGATGTGGGCCTGAGCTAGATCTGACATACACGCAGAATGACTTCACTTTGTGTGTTCCTCCATCCTCACCCTGCCACTGTCAGTTTGAAGTGCATAATCAGTTGTATATCCGAGTCACAATTTCTCTTCACTGTGCAATGAGTTGCGTTCCCCTCTGGCACTCAAATGGTTAAAGGATGCTGAACGTGAGTTTTTTTTTCCCCATGACTAAATACCAGTGCACCCCCTCCTCCTAGACTGCAATACACATTGTAACATACCCCCTTCTCATACCTGCCTGTGCTTAATGCGTTCTGTGCTGACAGCACACACAATCCTTAAGTACCAGAGTAAGAGGTGCAACGCGTTTCAGAGCAACGCACTGCACACCACTGTAGAACTCAAGGGACTTAACAGCTCGGGCAGGCTAAATTAAAGCAGGCCTGGGACGTGGAAACTGGTATTGGGCATGCTGGTCATAATGTAGTTTAAGAATTAAAATAACTTCAATGGGCTTTTTCTTTGCCTTTCTCTGGATTAACACCGTGTGCCAGAGGGGTACGCAATGCATTGCTTTGCAATGCATTGTGTACCCCTCTGGCACTCAAAGGGTTAACAGGGTTCATACATCATGGGCTGAACTTGATGGACACACCTTTTCAGCCCCATCGACTAGGTTTCATAAATAAGTAACACTGTAAAAGGTGTGGAACATGTGGCTCTCCAGCTGTTTTTGAATTGCTATTCCCATCATCCTCACCTTGCCTCCAGTTGATATCCATATGAGGATGACTGGAATTGCAGCCCAACAGCACCTGGAAGAGACATGCAGTTTTCGGATGCAGAAGCGCATAAAGCAAAGCTAGTGACCATTTTCATGCAGCCAATGTTCTTCAAAATTATTATAGTATTGCTATGCTTTTCTTTATCATGGGTCCTACAGAGTTTCTGTCGGGAGGTGAATGGGATCCAAAGAGACCCTCACAGTTCAGTTGAGGTTGACACCCCTGCATTAAAGGGATAGTAATGTTTAAATTTAAGTTTATTTAATATTGTAGTCATTAAAAAAAATAAGTACAGCAATGCAAACTTTTATGGTTTGTGAGATGTAACTGTCTAAAGTTCCCCCGCTCCAGGCTGTTTCAGACAAGTCAGCGCTCTATGGGGAAGCACCAGATTCCGGTCTGAAATCTCGCTATTATTATTATAATAATAAATAATAATAACTACTTAATTGGAATGGTCTATAAAGTATGCCTGGTTTGCAAGCTCACTTTGTAGACCATTCCAATGAAGTATTTATTTCTAAATAGTGCGATTTCAGCTCTGCTGAAGAGCCGTTGGCTGATCCTGGGACCGGAATCTCCTGCCGTCAGCCAAATGGCAGACTTGACTGAAACAGCTTGGAGGGAGGAACTTTAGCAAGTTATATCTCACAAACCATAAAAGTTTGAGAGATAAGACTTACATCATTGCACTTAATTTTTTAATGCCTACAATATTAAATAAACTTAAACATTACTATCCCATTAACCCATTGGATGTTAGAGGTCTTAAATTGCTAGTACTCATGGGATTAAAAATCCAGTAAAGTAAAACTGAACAATAGTCTGTCTCCGCTGCTTCACTGCGGCTCTTTGTGAGGTAATGTTCTGAAAGGGTTAACTGAAGAGATCCTCATTTAGAGCATTATTCCAGTTTTCCTACTTTGGGGGTATTTACCATCTCATCGGCTGTGCACATATAAACATCTCAGAGACCATAAAAAAAGCTGGATTCTTTTCTATATAAAGAGCATTAGATTCTGCAGGGAGATACCGTTCACAGAAACATTAATTAGTGAAAAAAGCCTTCCAAGGGCAACTTTCCATGAATGACGTGAGGGCACGCTAATACAGAGGCACGCTCTCTCCCCCTCTCTCCTGCTCGAAGAGATTACATTATGTGAAAGTAATATATGGAAATGAAGAGACCAATTAGCGAGTAAGGTGGGGGAGCAAGTCTGGTACACGCAGAAGGTGAAAATGTTCAATGACAAAAATGGCTAAAAAGAAATATGTTGTAGAAATTGCAGAATATCCCAATTTATTTAACTACTTGAAAGTTAGAAACATCTCCAATGCCCCTAGCACCAAGGGGTGAACCGTATATAAAAATAAATAAAGATGATGATGACAATACTACCCACAGTAGTGTCTGAGCTTGCTGCAGTGATATCAAGGTAACTCAAAGTCAAAAATTCTAAGGGAAACTACACAAAGGAGCAATTTGCTGCAGATCTGAAACAGACACGTCACCTCATACGTTTAGTTAACTTTATGGATGATTTTAAACTAAATATGGTTTGCTAGCTATTTGTTTGTGATATAAATTGTTGTTGAGAAATTAACCTCTTTTGGTGGCACAATGTTTCTGGGTTGGACCAATATTACCCCACACTTTGCCATGAATGAATCTAGGCAGAGCCCACACATTAGGGGCAATATTACCTCACTGTGCAGTGAATGAATCTAGGCAAAGCCAATACCTTAGGTGCAGTTTTAACAAACACTGTGCTATGAATGAATCTAAGCAGATCCCGCACATTAAGGGAAATATTACCAGACACAGCGTTACGAATGAATCTAAGCAGAGCCCATAAATTAGGGACAATGTTACCAGACACTGTGCTATGGATGAATCTAGGCAGATCCCACACATTAAGGGAAATATTACGAGACACAGCGTTACGAATGAATCTAGGCAGAGCCCATAAATTAGGGACAATGTTACCAGACACTGTGCTATGGATGAATCTAGGCAGATCCCACACATTAAGGGAAATATTACCAGACACCATGTTATGAATGAATCTAGGCAGAACCCGTAAATTAGGGACAATGTTACCTGACACTGTGCTATGGATGAATCTAGGCAGATCACACACATTAAGGGAAATATTACCAGACACCGTGTTATGAATGAATCTAGGCAGAACCCATAAATTAGGGACAATGTTACCAGACACTGTGCTATGGATGAATCTAGACAGTCCACAAATTAGGGAAAATATTATCAGACACCATGTTACGAATGAATCTAGGCAAATCCCATAAAATAGGGACAATGTTACCCGACACTGTGCTATGGATGAATCTAGCAGAGTCCACAAATTAGGGGAAATATTACCAGACACCATGTTACGAATGAATCTAGGCAGAGCCCATAAATTAGGGACACTGTTACCAGACACTGTGCTATGGATGAATCTAGACAGTCCACAAATTAGGGAAAATATTATCAGACACCATGTTACGAATGAATCTAGGCAAAGCCCATAAAATAGGGACAATGTTACCTGACACTGTGCTATGGATGAATCTAGGCAGAGTCCACAAATTAGGGGAAATATTACCAGACACCATGTTACGAATGAATCTAGGCAGAGCCCATAAATTAGGGGCACTGTTACCAGACTGTGCTATGGATGAATCTAGGCAGAGTCCACAAATTAGGAGAAATATTACCAGACACCATGTTACGAATGAATCTAGGCAGAGCCCATAAATTAGGGGCACTGTTACCAGACACTGTGCTATGGATGAATCTAGGCAGAGTCCACAAATTAGTGGCAATATTATTACCTCACACTGTGCTATGAATGAATCTAGTCAGTACGATTCCTGACTGAAATTGTCATATGAAAGACATAAATGTCTTACCTACCAACAAAAATGTCTTAACTAAATACAAAAATATCAGTATATAAGTATGGTAATTGTGCTTGTGTTGTGTCTCCTTCAATTATTAGAGGCTTCTCACATTCAAAACTTTACATTCCCTCCACTTTCTTCTCAACGTACAAATTTTGTCTTTTGCAAGGCATATTTTTTTTTTTTTTTTTTTTTTTTGTCGTTTTGTACAACAAATTTTCTTTTCCTCTATACAACACTGGAGAAAAGTTTAGCCACGCCCCTTTGCCCGGCAATTCTGGAGTTGTCTCGTACACAACAGACATTCGTTTTTTGTCGTATACTGTATAGAAAATGTCGTTCATACAAACAATTCGTTATTTTTGTGTTTCATACAACTTTTTTTTGTTATCCCTTTGAACATACGGCCCATAATGTATACTTAAGAACTGTCGCTATAATTCACAACGTCTAGTCATATTTATAAAGGGGTAAAGTTACTTTCATAACTATGTCTATTTGAATATATTCGCACCTGTGAATATATTTTCGCACACATAGCTGTCACTATATACTTCCATTAAGAACAGGTGATACCTGGCGTTAAGATTTAATCACTACACCTGCCTTTATTCTTGGCGCAATTAGCGAATTTCTTTATAAATACATTGGGACACAACTCTTATTCGGCCAAGAACATTTCTACTCCACTTTTCAAAAAAGTCAACTAACTGGATTTAGCACTTAACAAAATGTCTTTGAGACAATTTACAGACACTTTCTTTAGAACTCCAGTTTTATACATCTCCCCCAATATTACCAGACACTGTACTATGAATGAATGTAGCCAGAATCCACACATTAGGGTCAATATTACCTCACTTTATAATATGAATAAATCTAGGCAAAGCTTACACATCAGGGGCAATACTACCTCATACTGTGCTATGAATAAATCTAGTCAGAATCTACATATTAGGGAAAAATTACCAGACACTGTGCTATACATGAATCTAGGCAGAGCTTACACCTCAGGGACAATATTACCTCACAATGTACTATGAATGAATCTAGGCAGAATCTACATATTAGGGGCAATATACCAGATTCTGTGCTATAAATGAATCTAGGCAGAGCTCACACCTCAGGGTCAATATTACCTCACAATGTGCTATGAATGAATCTAGGCAGAATCTACATATTAGGGGCAATATACCAGACACTGTGCTATAAATGAATCTAGGCAGAGCTCACACCTCAGGGTCAATATTACCTCACATTGTACTATGACTGAATCTATGCGGAGCTCACACATCAGGGTCATTACCACCTCACATTATACTATGAACAAATCTAGGCAAAGCCCCCACATACTGTAGAACGTCTAACAACACAGAGTGGGAAGTCTGGCCAATGACCATAACTAATTAGCATACTGTGCAGGGTATTTGCATAAAATGCCACACAGTACCAAAATATAAAGTTTACTTTATCATTTTTCTTATTTTACAGAAAAATTGTTAGACAAATTTAAATTGTCTATTAAAAAAACCAAAAACACTTGTCTTAGGAAGACAGGTCTACTTTAAAGGAGAAATATCACCTAACAATAACTCCCAATGTACATTACTATGGTCATAAAATCATAATGCCCCCTTTGATGTTCTACCTTGTGGCTTGGTTCATGAAATGACATCCAGGATTGACTGAAGAGGTCATGTCTGAGGAGGCGGACCATGGGACAAACTCCTCCCATTGCACAAGGTAATCTTTACCCTTTAAGGACCAGAGGGGTGTGTAGTGCATTGCAAAGAAAGGGTTAAGTAGGCTCATGCATTCTGCCTGCTTCTGTTTCGAAAAACTGATGGTAACTTATGTCTGATTCCACTCACAGCGGACATCAGAATTTTCAGCCCATAGAAAGTTAAGCTGGATGCCAGGTGGTGTTACATCCTCTTTGAGAATGAAACTTCTATGGCTGAGTGCTTCACAGAGCAGAGAGCTAGATCTAGAGGTTTTACCTTTTTTCCTCCCATTTAAATGAATGGAGATTTCTACTGGTCTCCTATCTATGGTGGAGTTGGCTTGGTCCAGACTTGATCCACTTTTGACTTTGCTCATATGGCCCTTAGGGTTGTAACATATCGTATGCATTTCACTGTGCTTCCTTTCATTATTCCAAACAAGTTAAGATGAACTTATTCCACGTTATATAGGGCGGTATGCAAATAAAGTAATTCTGGGGCAATCCAACTGCACCATAGGGGACAAATAAAATGACGATTTAAGTGGCTCTCTTAACCCCTTTGAATGCTAGAGAGATGTCCAGTGCACTGAGCAGCAATGAGATGGAGACATCTATATCATCCAAGGGGTTAAAAACTCAACTTAACACTGAGTGAAAGAGGAGTACGCAACACCTCTGGCATTCAAAGTGACTGCATTTTATTTGATACATATGCCCATTAGTTTAAGTGTTAGTAACGCCTAACGTTCACAAACACTAATATTGTAGGTATTCAAAAAATAAACTTACTGGGACAAGTTTGATCTCTCAAACCTTTATGGTTTGAGAGATACAAGCGCTTAAAGTTTCCGCCTTTTGCTGACGAGCTGTAAAGCTGTCAGCAGTAGAGATGAATAGTGAGACAGGCGGACTCAGGCGGCTCTTCAGCAGAGACGAAAGAGATATCTAAAAACAGATACTTCACTGGGACAGTCTACAAAGTGCTTGGTTTGTAAGCACACTCTGCAGACCTTTCCACTGAAGTATTTGGTTGTCGATAGCGCTCATTCAGCTCTGCTGAAGAGCCGACGGCCAGTCTGGGACCGGGATCTCATGATGTCAGCTAGATGCAGATGTCTGGAAAAGGGGAGGGAGGGGGTAACTTTAAGTGCTTATATCTCTCAAACCATAAAGTTTTGAGAGATCAAACGTGTCCCAGTAAGTTTATTTTTTGAATACCTACAATATTAGGGTTTGTTAATGTTAGACATCACTAACCATTTAACTTTTAAACAGTGCTAAAGCTCCCCTCTTGGTGGTGCACAACTGTTCCCTCTCTCACACACTGAAGTGCTCAAGCTGTTTGAATTTTATTCATGTATTGAAGGGGTTTAAAGCCTTATTTAACCCCTCATTTTATCTGTCCCCCCACCTCCATATGATGCAGTTGGCTTACTTGAGAATGTCGCCTCTTTAGTTTCCAGAAGTAAGGCTCATTACTTGCACATTCCTCTGGTCCTTAAAGGGTTAAACAGTGCTAAAAGTGGCTCGCGACTTGGTCCCCACCTCCTCCTCACACTGTGAAGCTCTCAAGCTGTTCGAATGCCAATTATGTCACCAGCTTCTCTCGACCCTTCCAGAGCCTCGCCGCAGGGAGAAGAGGGAGCTGACAGGGTGGTGATTAGCAGGCATCATGCACATGGTGCCATGGGGATAAGAGAACACCACAGGTCCCAGTGCACTCTGCCCACAGAAAGGTGGGAGGAAGAACAGGGGATATGGGGGCTCAAGAGAAAGTAAACATCATTAACCTTTTGAAGGTCATGGTATGAAACACACTGTGAAGCAATACGTTGTGCACCCCTCTGGCACTTAAAGATTTCAACCTGGAGATCCGTTCCATTAATGCAATGATTTGAGGAATGAGAGCAACTAAACGAACAGGACTGCTAATTATTACTAGAAATGTAAACTAACTAAAGAGCTGACATACAGGTGTACAGTTACCACACATGGTTCAAGCAGTAAGTCATAAAAAAAAAACTTGCTTTAACCCTAAGAGTGCCAGTAGGGGTGAGCAACAACACACTGCTAAAATGCACTGCAAACCCCTCTGGCACTCAAGGGTTAAGCAGCTTATGTAGTAAGGAAATCTCTATTAACCCCTTGGATGTCTACAACCAAGGCCAGTTACAGCCACTGCTGTACTCTGTGTACAGTATAAAGTAGTGGGCCACTTCAGTGAATTCCTTCACAGTGCTTTACAGTATTTTCTAACATCAAAGGGGTAAAGTATTAACCCTTTATGTGCTAGAAGTGTGCAGCATACCCCTCTGGCACTCAAAGCATAAACACCTGTTTTCCCTCTTCTGTTAAAGAATAACATTTTTACCTTAAAGCAGAACTTTCACATGGTATACAGTCACCCTGCAATAATTAAGCATATGGCGACTAACTTCATAATATGTGTATTACCTCATAGAAGTGCCAGATCCTAAGGTAAGCCTTAATATTCAGAGACTGGCAGCCAGGTTAGTGCCATCTGTGCCGTCAGTCCCTTCCGGTTACCTTGGGGAACACTGCAGTGCTTCTTACAGGAGACTGGGACTGACAGTGCAGGCGAGCAGACAAGATGTCTGCGCTGATGTCTGGCTTCCGGTTTCTGAAGATTAAGGATTTCTTTAGAATCCAGTACTTCTGAGAGGTAATAGAAGTATTATGAAGCTAGTCACCATATGTTTAATTAGAGAGAGAGAGAGAGAGAGAGAGAGAGAGAGAGAGAGAGAGAGAGTGTGTGTGTGTGTGTGTGTGTGTGTGTGTGAGAGTGTGTGAGTGAGAGTGTGTGAGTGAGAGTGTGTGAGTGAGAGTGTGTGAGTGAGAGTGTGTGAGTGAGAGTGTGTGAGTGAGAGTGAGTGTGTGTGTGCGCCTTCCCTTCAGTGGAGGCAGATGCACACTTTGCCCTTTTGCTAAATAGATAGTTTTATGCCTTTCAAATTTACATATTCTGCAAATGCATACAATTTAAAGTAAAACTGCATGTTCTTTTTATTTTATTATTTCTAAACATTTGTGTCCCTGGCATTGAACTTCCTCATTGTGTTTCCAGAGATCTTTCAGCTGGGAACTTGTGAAAACAGATATCTGTACAATGCTGCAATTTCCCTGCAGCAATGATTGATCTGTATGTTGTAGCTTTTCTACATTGTTTCACTGTTTATATATATATATATATATATATATATATATATATATATATATATATATATATATATATATATATATATATATATATATATATATAAACAAACATTATTGCACTCTCTCTGCTTTCAAGACCCCAAGAGCAGTGGTTCTCAAGCTTTTTTTTTGCCCAAGGCATTTTCGGGGCACCAATATCATTGTATGTCATTTGTTAAGGGTGTAATGAAGGTTACAAATACATAAATATAGAGTTATTGTTAGACCTCATATTGTGCATAGTAATATTATTACATATACAGTTGTAAGTCTCCATTCACATTTTTGTCAAAGCCTTATAAATAAAGTGGGGCACTCTAAGTGGATGTCTGTGGCACCCCAAAGTGCCATGGCACCCTAGTTGAGAAACACTGCCATAGTAAATACTCTATTCGGATAGCTCCCTGCCAGGGGACAATAAAATGTAAAATAATAATAAAAAGTATAGTCAAAAAGGAGGTTGACTGAGGACATCTCTGGGACTGAAGTGGTTCAAATGATATTTTGTTACGGTTTATAAAGTTATATAATGTGCATACATCATTGACACAAGAAGATCCATCAGACTTAATGAGCCACCTGTATGAGGAGATCTGAAAAACATGCACTACTGGGTGGAGGGCAGTGTATGTGAACCTATGCCAGGGGTAATTAATTGTCAAACTGCCACCTGTTGGTATTCCTAAGGACCTTCTTGACACCAGCCCTCAGAGAACCACGAAGGGCCAGGGGTTTCCAAATCATGCAATTTGCAATATATAAATGTTGTTAATCGTAACAGGAGAGATTCAAAGAAGAGAAATATGGGAGACCATAGAAATGAGCAGAAGTGGGTGGATTGGAATGGGGAAGAAGGCAGGCACACCAGGGAAGTCACCAACAAGAGACTCAACACCTCTGTCCCAGGAGATTCGTAATTAATTCTAAGTCTCTGTAGCATATTTGGGGGCTTCCAGGTATGGGTGTTGGGAACTGCAACTCCCATATTCCCCAATCACCAAAAAGCTGCTTGGTTTGGGAGGATGGGTCCTGTAGTCCTCAACACCTGGAGATCTGACAATTGAGTACTTCTGACAAATGCCATAAAGAAACATCCCACCCGAGTTTGTAAAATGTTCGTGCCTAGCTATTGAATACAACACAGTTTTGATGCATAAATAGAGATAGCAAATGGATATACCAGACTGTATGAAGGGTACATAGTATACCTAGATAAGTCCTATTGTTGAAGGGCCTTAAAGGGATAGTAATGTTTCATAATGAAAGCAGCCCTAATTAATCATCATAGTATTTGGACCATGAAGAGTGTTATTTCAATTCTGTTAGAGTTGAAGTTCAAGAGTAATTGAATCACAAATTATCCCCCTCCCGCCCCTTTTACTGATGTAACACTGCTCAGCCAGATCAGAAGGGAGGTGCCCAGGTAGACTGCAGAGAGGGACAATCTTCAATTAAGATAAGGGAAAAACCTTAAAACTTGTCAAGGGGGGCAGGGATTTCATTGTTCTCATAGGAAGAAGATTGTCCCCTGCTGTTATCTGTCTGGTCTATGGACTGGATTCCACATCAAAGAGAAGAGATGGCTTACACTAGGTAAAAGGGGCGGGAGGGGAAACTTTGATGTGAATATCTCTCAAATCATAAACGTTTGAGAGCTAAGACTTATATCGTTCTTCATGTTTTTTTAATGTCTACAAAATAAAATAAAGATAAAACGAAGTATTACTATCCCTTTAAGACTCCCTTAATACTATAGACATAGTTTCCATTAAAGATACAATCTTACCTCTGTGGTTGAAAGCACGGTGTCCTCATCTAGGCTGAGAACTGCATCGGTGACTATGTTATCATAAGGTAGGAAGCGGCTGCTCATGACCTGCCAAGAGACAAAGAAATTGGACTGAGCTACATTTTTTTTAAAAAAAATGTACATCTCGAACAAAGCTGCGATCTGCTTAAAAAGGAATAAAGCAACATGTTTCATTGCAAGTTATACCCAAAATCAATTTAACATGATCCACTGGGAATCTGAATGAGGTTTATAAATAAGTAAGCTTCAATCAAGATGAAAAGCCCACCTTAACGATTTGGATGCTAGAGGGGACTCCAATATATATATAGTTGGTGACGTTAAAAAAAAGACACGTATCTATTAAGTTCTGCGTTTGCTATAAAACATTTGCAGACCCAGAGGAATTCAAATGAAAAACCCATTTGAAGTAATTTCCAACTATGCCCCAAGCAGTTTAACTAAAATAAATAAATAAATAAAAATTCTCCCTGACTCCATTCTATTTGCATTGAAACCAACCATCATAATTCTTTGATATACAAGCTATCAAATACTTTTTGAAAGCATCTACAGGATTTGCCATCACAGCCTTTGTATAGCCTTTACTGTATATTAAAAAAATGCCTTTGTTTTAGCAAACTAACTTTCATGTAGTCTTAAAGGATGACCCTTTGCTTTGTAGCTAAGAGCCTTTAGCAAAGAGTTCTCTGTTGGCTTTGAACATATTTGTTAACCATATCCCTCTTAGATGTCTCTTCTATATTATAAACAAACCCGGTCTGGCTACTTCTTTATTAGTTTTGTTAGTGGTCTCTGTGCTTTATGTAGGTTTGCACATCTCAGAGAACTGAAATACCCTATCCACAGAATTAAACAAAATCTTACGATAAAATAAATTGATGCTCCTAAATAGTGGATTAAAAAAAAAAAGTAAAACAACACTTAAAGGTGAACATTCACCTACAAAAAAAATTTAAGCTGATTTTTTTTTTTTTAAACTTTCCTGACAGTGGAGATGTTGCGTTTTCTAAACGGGCACTTCTGCAATGTGCGGCACACAGGGTGTGCGGCACGCCTCCTCAGGACTTCCCACCTCTCTCCCTCCCAGCTGCCCTTGGGAGCAACCTCAGAACCATGGTAAATGGAGCTTGCTGTAACGCTACACCACAGAAAGAGAGCTACGAAGGGAAGCGCAAACGTGCTCCCTAGGGCAGCTGGGAGGGAGGTGGGAAGTCCTGAGGAGGCGTGCTGCACATTGTGGAAGTGCCCATTTAGAAAACGTAATATCTCCACTGTCAGGCAAGTTTTATATATATTTAAAAAAAAAAAAAAAAAAAAAAAAAAAAAAAATCAGCGCTAACATTACTTTTTAACTATAAAATAAGATACCAATAAAAATTTATAGAATGCTATTTTGGCTTTTAAATGTATAAGTTAATGCTAAAGCAATAAAACATTACCATACATAAATCATAATGCTCAGATAGAGAGACCACGAGGGGTCAATTGACGATTCACAATGTGTGTTTAAAATCTTGGACTACTGCGGGGAATTAACCCTTTGAGTGTCAAAGGGGTTCACATTGCTTTACTTTGCAATGCACTGCAAACCCATCTAGCATTCAAAGGGTTTGCAGGTGTTATCAGATGACACACTTCAGAGGATGCCCCAATAACTTCAGTGTTCCCCTTAAATACAGGGTCAACCTGTCTGAATGGAGAACCCGCTGAACAGAAGAAAGGGTTTGATTCACTGAAGAGAGTAGTACTTTAACCCACGCCACTACTGTTCAGTGTTGGAGGGGCCCAGTGGAGTGGAAGGGGTCACAGCAAATGAGGGTTATCGAGACCCAGAGTATTCCCTTGGAAACCACGTATGTCATGAGGAACAGTGGGTGAGGGGGTAAGACAAGCCCCTGAACCCTTAGCCTTGAATTTACCCATATATCCCTTAGTGTCATGTCCCAGAGAATATGTCCAGAATCTAGACAAACTAGAGTAGATGTCTCCAGATTAAAGATAAGACCAAGAAATATCAAGAAAATGCACTTTGCACTTGGTATGCAAAGGGTTAAATTGTAGAAGTAGAGGAAGGAGAGTCAGCCTCTCTGTAGGATAAGCAAGAGAGAAGTAAGCTGGCCACCAGAGAAGTGAGACAGCTAATTGGAAGAAAGTCTGGGAAACAGGCATTACGATAACTTATTTTTTTTTTTTTCTTGCTTTTTGCCTAGCAATGCCTTACTCTGGGATGTGGGCCGTGGTGTGCTCTCTGGACACTAAGAAAGTGGACTGGATGATAGGGCAAGAAGATAGAGCCCTTTCTGTTCAAACGGTTGCAGAGATACCTCCCAGAGAAGTTTTCGCCATAGATGTCAATGGGGCAAAGATGGCCACAGACGGGCTCCTGTTCATAAATGAGTCACCAAATTAATTCAATCCCCATAAAAAAAAAGTAAAGGACCCAAACCCTCCAAGGGAATACCTGGGGGAGTGAAAAAAGGAAAATCCTTGTAGTAGTAGGGGAGCAGAAACAAGCCTCCTAAATCACCAAACACACACCAACAGAAAACAACAGTAGTGAAAGGGTTAGCTGGCAGAAAGAAATGAAGCCATCTGTACTACCAAAGCCTCTAGAGAGATAAAGGACCCAGATTGAGCACCCAAAGAGGAAGCCCGGAATAGGACATATAGTAGAACAAGGCAGTCAAAGGGTTACTTGCCAATCATCTCTCTTCAGGCTACCATCACAGGAGAAGGCTGAATATCTGAGAGACTCCGTTTTGAGTTGACTTGTCATAAAGCCAGCCACCACAGGGCAAGAAAGGTCCACAAAGCATCTGTGAACTGGGAAATCCAATTCCAGGGAAGCCCAGTGATGGCAGCCCACCTAACGGGGGGAATATACAGCCCCATATCTAAAGAGAAAATAATAAAAACCTAAAGAAAAACTAAAAGTTGGCCACTGCACTCCCAAATGACTCACAGAGCACATGAATTCTGGGAAGGCGGAGGGTTGAGCTGGAGGAGGGAGTCTCTGCCCGAAAGACCCCGTCTTTTATGATGTACCCTGCCCTCCAAGAAGGACTCAACCCCATGGTACCTGTGTTCCATATTAAACAAAAGAGAAATACAAATTCCCAAATTTAATTGGGGATTTTAGTTCCTTGAACACCAGATATCCAATACATCTATTTGTTTCCTATGGTGCAATCTGTCAGCTCCAGAATTGCACATCTGTAGCTTACTGAATACAGCCCTTTGGGCCTTCTTGTGCTAGACCCAATAGGCTTCTTTACTAGAATCATTTCCTATTTTCAGGTGGCCCAGGAGACAGTGCCAGCTATGGGATTAAATCAGTCTGAGGCCACTGGCACATTTCCCTGCTGTCACCTCCAGATAGAGCTGAATGGAACATTTGAAGCTGTTTTTATTACCAGCTCGGAATTGACCCAGCACCTCTTGGTGACAGTCTGTCACTCCACTCCAGACCCAGTAATCAGGATTGAAGCTTTACTTCCTGAAAAGGATTTCAGTGTGCTTCTGTGCTGGAGACTTGCATGGTACGTTTATCCAATCTCATCATGTCTCAGAATGGCAATAAAGCTATAAATGTTTTCACAAGCATATGATAACCCTTTGAATGCGAGCGCAAACCATCTTGTGTGCACAATGTATATTTAAAAAGTAAACATTAAACGGGAGATATCACCTGGAGGCAAATTTATGTCCCACTATGCAACAGAAAAAAAATCCTGTAACAAATAGCCAGGCACTAACTGAGAATGTTGAACTAGGTTCAAGTGTTCATGTTTCCTCTCCCCTTCCATCACTGATGAAGTGCAAGCATTACGCTGCTCCTCCTCCTAGCAGGGCTCTGCATGTGATCATGCTCATCACACAAACACAGAGGTTTGAGATAAAATAATGCAGGTACATTCTCAGTGGTCACTCACACCACTTACATGATATAAGGGAAGGAAAGACATGAGACTCTTGCTCCGAAGGATCTTTTCCAGTTGGTGCGCTGACTTGCGGGGGGGGGGGGGGGTGTTCCTTTGGCTTGCTGCTGTTACTGTTTCCAGAGCACCTTAACGGGATAGTAATACTTCAAATGTAAAAATAAAAAAATATATATTGTAGGGGTTATCCTCCTGAGTAAAACAAGGGTACTGCCCACTGCAGAAAGCTGTTCTATTCAAAAGTTAATGCAGCGCAAACTTTAATTTTTTTTTTTTTTTTTTTTTTTTCAATTTATTTTTTTAGGTGTAGTACATCAATGGTCTGAAATTGCACAGTGGAGCTGTTGCTACACCATCCTATGGAGGTTTATGGTCAACTGACCAGAGCTGTCCATAAGATGGTGTAGCAACAGCACCACTGCAAAATTTCAGGCCATTAAGGTATTGCTCAAGTTCCCTCAAGTTACAGCAATGTATGGAAACTCCTTAGGAGGTTAAATTATATTATATATTATATATACACACACACAAACAAAACTAAGTAAGGCAATAAAGTGACAGTCAACCCCCTTTTTGGTTTACATATCTGCAAGGAATAATAAGTAAAGTCAAGCTTTCTGTCAGACTGTGAAGTGAAACAGTGAAATAATATAATTAAAATGCGTACAGATACAATATAAAGAAAGATGGCAAAACAATATAGAAAACCCACCTCCACAGAGCGAGTCTAACTCTGTATAACGATCTGCTTTCATAGTCTCTGACTGAAAGCTCTCTGCAGAGCAATTCAGTGACTGTACTGTCAGGGACATAAAAGGGTAAATAAAAAAAACAATAAAGTGACAAACAACAAATAATATCTAATAAATAAAAACTAAATACAATGGACGTTACATATTCTGCAAGCGCATAATAATGAAAAAGGAGGTTGTCTGTGTGACAAACCTCTTTGTCTGGGGCCTTGCAGGTCACTGTATTTTGATCCTTAGCAGGTCTTCTAGGGCAACAAGGCACTGGAACACAGGTTTGCTTGCATACTGGCTTATTGTTTGCCCGTTTTTAAGTCAAATCAAATCCACATAAAATGAAATCATAAAATAAAAGCCTACCTCCCACTGGAGCCCTCTCTGGTCTGTAAGCTACTGGTCACCTACTAACTAATCCATCCTGCCAGACTAGTTAAGCCAGGCTCAGAAAAACCTCCCCCAAACTGCAGGCACACAACTTCCACGCAGGCAATACCTTCCACGGTGTAGGGTAATGAGAAGGGAATCTCCTACTTACCCTTAGCAGTCTGTGTGTGACCCTGCTACCGCAGACTTAAATCAGCGCATCCCATGCACCTGTTGGCTGAATCCAGCCTCTGGACTGGTCTCTGAAAACGCAGCCTGGCACTTATCCCCATTGAGGTAGGACAGAATATTGGCTTAGACGCCTCCCCAAATATATTCTGCTCTAGGGACTCTTGAACACACAGTATATGTCATTCTGACATGTAGAAACAACAACAACGACAACTCCCTGGGGCTTTATTATGTGATCTCCATCACAACAGTCACTTAAATTTGTCTTATTTTATAAGAACCATGAGATGTTCACAGTTAAAGATTTGGGAACATTACAGTGTAATTATGTTTTAAGAAGTCTGCTCCTACTGTTGTGCTTGAAAGCAATTCATTGGTGTCTATGGGGGATACACACACAGCCCAACGAGACTAGACTATGAGACATCAGTCTTCCAATCCAATCTGCTTCATGAGACCAGTAAAGTAGCAATATGGGTCTCTTTTCAGAACCCGGTTCTACTCCTCTGCTGGTCCACTGGTCTAGGGGACCAAGTCTGCTGCCCTGCCTATATAACACTATTCCCTTGACAGCTGCCATTTAACTCTCTTGTTGATGACATTACATATAACGTGATAGCGGAAAATGTATGGTTTGGTGTTCCCAGAACGGTAAATGAGAATGTCCATGTGTTAAAGGGAGAACTTTAACAAAGCTTTTTTGCTGCCTAATATATGTTTTTTTTTTTTTTTTTTTTTTTTTTAAGTTATCTAAGCACACAGCAATTCATCAATCAAATAAAATTCACTCTCTTAACTCTTTCACTGAAAGTTAATAAAATACAAGATACAAGTATAAGGCTTGGATCGATCAAGCGCATATCTAAACCTTTGAGGTGCCAAAACGGTATGCCACAAGTTGCAAAGCAATGAGCTACATACCTCTCAGCACTCAAATGAGTTCATCAATTTCTTTTTTTCCCTATTTCACAGGTAACAATCAAGTGCGGTGGTTTCAGATATAAAACAAAAATGTATATTTACTTTTTCCTACATCAAACGGAAAAAAAAAATGTGTCCAAAGAATTGCAAATCAGCCCTCTGCCACTCAAGGGGTTAAACGACAGAGGACCGTTTCCTGGATTTGAAGAAAGCCTACAACAATAAATGATTCTTTAAACATAAGCAAAACATCAGAGAGCAGAAGGGGAGGAAAAATACTTAAAAATTTGAATATTAACAAGGCAGTTGAGGATTCTAACCATCAGCTGTCGAAATCTCTTCCACCAAAATGCCTCTGTGTGTTTGATGATGTCTGGTGCACAGCAGAGCCTTCGTTAAAGGGGAGAAGTGAGGCACTACGCACATGCCTGGATGCACACAGGAGACTTGTTTGTGGAAACAACAGCATCAAGGTCAGTACTTACAAAAGGTGGGGGCGGCGTCCGCAGTTCAGAATCTTAAAAGGATCAGAGCTATTGCTAAGCTTAAATAAATTGTCTACTACCTTTAACATCACACTCTTTGCAAGTACAGAATACGCACAGCTGTTGAGGCCAAAGCACTAACCAAAAGCACCGCAGCTGGACACTCAAAAATTCCCCTGGATCAAAATCCCCTGTAACCCTTGATGTCTCCAACACCTACCTTTGCACTGCGGAATTTTTTATTTGGCGTCTATAGAGTAGCTGGTTTGCTGCTGACCTGCTCCAGTCCCTGGAACACCAGCCTCACTGTGTTTTAATTTTTTTACTATATTTACAACCTATTTGTTTTTTTCATCACTTTAATTCCCAACTCCCTTCAACTTTAATGACATCACTTCGTCCATCTGTCACATGAGTGAGCTGTTACTATCACGTTCTATGGAGAACTGTAGTCTAGGGCTCACCTCTCCCATAAAATGCAATAAAAACATTGCACGGACAAGAGATGAGCTGTCTTGGACACCAGGTGGTATTGTTGCCAACAGTGTAGTAATGATAATATATTATCTATACATATAATATTCTAAGTGGTTTCTGGTTCGCTGTCCACCTGCCCAGGGGTGGCATGGGGCGGAGACAGGCCACATGCAGCGAATCAGGTGTGGTGTGCCCAAACGCACGAGTGACACTGTGCACCAGTCGCTGGTTAATAATTAAATTGTGTTGTAATAATGTTTGAATGAAGCAAATCCCAACAGTAGGAGTACCTTCATTTTACTCAGAAGAAAGTGTATTGAAAGGGGAATGCAGTGCATTGTGAAGCAATTTGTTCCCATCCCTCTGGTCGTTAATATCCTTTGAGAGCCACAGAGATATTGAAAGCACTGTAACACGATTTATTTGATATCTCTCTGGCACTGAAAGGGTTCAGGACTAGAAGAGTCAGTGTGAAACATATTGCAAATCAATGCACTGCAAAACCCACTGGTCCTTAACCCCTTAAGGACCGGCCGCACACGCAGGCGGCACTTAACCCCTTAGGGACCCTTGACGTACCAGGACCGTCAAGGGTAAACTTTCTTGAAAGACCCTTGACGGTCCTGGTACGTCACGTACATTTTACTTACAGCGCTCTTCCGGGAGCGCTGTAAGTAAAAATGGGGCATGAAATAGACCGCTCCAAGATCGGAGCGATCTATTTCAAGCCCCATAATGACGCGCCGATACACGTGACAGGTCACGTGTACCGGCCCGTCAACGTGCCCCTATGCGGACGTTATGGGACGGAAATGTCCCATAATGTCCGGTCCTTAAGGGGTTAAGGACCAAGGGGCATTTATTTTTTTCTTGTCTAACCGATTCAGGGCTCCCCGACCAGAGTGCAGTCACACAGGGAGTCCTGAAATCCATGATGTGCCAGGACCGTCATGAGTCCTTATTGCACGTTGGACCCATGACGGTCCTGGTACACCATGGGTACTTAAGTAGTAGTTACTTAATCCTTTAACCCCTTATCTTTCATTTTCAGCTGCTGGATTACAATTGTTGTAGTCTAACAACAGCTAGAGAGCCACAGGTTGTGCATGAATGCTGTACCAGCGCACAGAACTAGAACATTTGTTCTTACAGCTCCTTCAGGAATGCCTATTATAGAAGAGTCCACTCTAGACCTGGAATGCTGGATTGTCAGGCTAACACCATAAAAATAATTGTTAAAGTTACACGGATGTTAAAATGCAACATACCATTATATGAAAGGTCAAATTTTAACATTCACAGACACTGAGGTAAAAGTTTCCACAACTTGTTAGCAGATATACTGCATTGAGTACACCGTTTACTTCAGGCTGGGAGAAACAATTTTCCAGCTTCATGTCTTGACTAATACAGTAGAATGCAGCCACCTTACCAGGATGTGAGGAGGACTGAGGAAAATGGCTTCCCTCCTGCCTGCTGGAAAACAGAACATTCTATACAATTTATCACAGGTTGCGTCAAGCAAAGTACACTTATTCCTTCACATGACAGCATGTTGCATTTTAGCAGTGGGATTCCTTTAAAGGGATAACAAACATTGCTTTAAAGTAGTTTGCCGAGTCTTCTTTATATTAAAACTAACACATTGCTCTATGTGTAGCGGCTTACTTGTATGTAGTTCAAAAGTTATTACATGGAGAAATCCCCCGCCCACCCCTTCTGGCCATGTCACATTGAATCTGCAGTCTGGTCCGGACGGATGTCGCGAGGGACAAACTTCTGAAAGCAAATGAAAATCCTACCCTCCTTCGTCAAGTGGGGCATGGTTTCCATATACTTACTCATTGAGGTTTGTCCCTCGCTGCATCCGTCCGGTCCCAGAACCGCAGTCCACATTCAATGGGAGGCAGACAGAAAAGGCGAGAGTAGGATCTTTTTCCACTTAATAACTTTTGAACTACATACAAGTAAGCTGATACACATAGTGCAGTAGGTTACTTTTAATATAAAGAAGACTCGGTTATCTACTTTATAACAAACGTTACTATCCCTTTAACCAATTGAGTGCCAAAGAGTAACCCCCTCTCTGGCACTCAAAGGGTTAAGCCTATGAGTGACAGAGGGGTATCCAATGCTCTGCTTCGCAAAGCAAAGGGATTCATATTGTTGAGACGGGGATGTATATTGTTAGAGGTTTACAGTAATATTGATAAAGCTAGGATGTCTCTAGCATTAAAGGGGTCACCTCGCTGAGACCAGAACAATTCTTTGGAGATATCACTTGCACCTTTATAGCTAGTAAAGGTGTCTATGCAGTACTGTGTTTACTGGTTGGACCTATTAAAAAATACATTTTACCCTATAAATAAATGCCTCCTTACTTTAATTACTGGAGAATTTACCTGGGTAGGTGCACTTCAAGTGATAGTAATACTATGTATAAAAAAAAAATTATATATATATATATATACACACACACACACACACAAGCATATTATATTATATATACACATACACACACTGCTGAAAGATGTTTTAGTCAAAAATTATTGCAGCTCAAACTTTTTAGATGAAGTATCTAAATGGCTTGAAATTTTACAGTGACGACATAAACCTCCATAGAATGGTGTAGCAACAGCGCCACTGTACAATTTTAGGCCATTGAATACTACACCTCTCAGCAGTGCAAGTACCCTGTTTTACTAATGAGGATAAACCCCAATATAGTCTGCAGTCTTATGTCTAAATACAATTTTTTTTCAACATATCAGATATAGTCTGCTGCTATTAAGTTTAATTTACAATCTGATAAAGTCAACTGACCCTAATGAAGAATTAAATTCTATTGGAGCTATTGTTTTTATTATGAAGAGGTATGAACTAAAGGAGGACTACCTCAGAGGTTATTATATACACCCAACTGCAGATATCTAAGAAAGGGATAAGATGACAATTTATATAAAAAGGGCTGATGCGGGTGCAATTTACACATTTTTCCAAGGCCAATATAAAGTAATCTCTGCAGAACTCTAATGAAAAGGATGAGAAACAAAAAACAAACAAGGGGGAATCCATTAAAATTAGAAGAAAAGCTTGACTACACCAAATGCAAGGATTGGCAAGTTCAGATGTGAAGCCTAAGTAGGCAGATTCTGTAGATACCTGTTCAAAAAGATAATTCCATAAATGATATTATAGAAAATTGTGACAACTGTCTAAAAGCAGGTAGGATGTTGATCCAGGTAGATAACGTATTGCCTTTTGGAGTTTTTTTTTTTTTACCCACTTGGGGTATAATTGGAAATTGCTTCAACTGTCTTTTTGTTAGTCTTTCTCTGACCGATATGTCAAAGGTTGATCGTGATGAAAGGGGTTTTTTTTTTTTCTCCACCACAAAAATAACTGAATACCCAGGTAAGTACTTTAGTTAAACAAATTAAACAAAAATGTAATCACCAGGATAGTGCCCCATCAGCATATCTGCTCCTCTGGCAGTAGACCTGTCAAAGAAGCACTGTAAGTAACTGTGGAGCAGAAATGGGTCTGAATTGGTCACTGTACAGTGCAGTCCATACAGACCCTCTGCTTCAGCAGTGAAAACCTAACATAGAGGTACTATGGAGCCTGCACATACAACCTGCTACTGTTGTTGTACAGTCACTTTCTCCTGGCCTGTGTTCAAGCCAAGGGGTTTAGTACTGTTTGGCCCACTGAATGGCTCATAGGAGCAGTTCTGGGGCATCACAACCCCAGACGTTTTTCCCATGCTTCTATGGTAATAACCATTATTCTTATGGTAGAGTTGCTCTTGTCATTGTAAAGCGCTGGTTATTTGGTGACTCACCTTGCTCTCCCCTTCTATAACGATGACAGGCACAGCTGTGGCAGGCCATCGGTGTTTGGCAGGCAGTGGCTTGTCACAATTCCACAAGACTATAATCTGGAAAACATACATTAATATAAATACATCTATCAAAGGCCAGTTTCACTTTCTGAGCTTTATTTCTGCAGCAAAATATTTACATAATTGAATTTTAATTTCGTGGGAAGGTGCAAAAGAAAATTTAAAGAAACAATAGCTCTCAAACATGTCTATGACCACAGCTCAGTCAATGGCAAAAGTGCCATCTGCCCACAAAAAAAAAAAATTTATAAAAATAAAAGTTTGCACATTAACAGAACAAAAAGAATCCTTTCTTATTGCAGCTAGAAAAGAAAAAAAGTCACACAGGATATATATGTATACTTGAAGACTGGCACTGTAGTCCAGCCCGGGTGCCAGTCAAATGTTGATATGTAGTTAGAATCTAGGACTAGCACTCAACAAGTTTATTAACAGATTAATCAAGGCAGAAAAAAATGTATTTGTTTCCGCTCCTGTCAAAGCCAAAGTGTTGATTTTCCTTTTCTGCTCAAACAGATTAGTCACTAGACTTCTTTGAGTCAGTCCTCCTTTCCAGCTACATACATGTATAATATTATAAAGCAGCCTATATTACTGGATTCATTCTAAAGGAACCCTATTATAATGTGCTGTGAACTTTGTAGATAAGAACAGCGATACCTTTAGTTACAGATGATCCCTAATTCAGCCATCAGAGCTCTATTCTATAGTGAAACACAGGAACTAGATAGATTGATTCCTGTGAGATGGGGCTTGAAAATTATGCCAAAGATGCACAATAATTAAAACAATGTTAACGATATTATAAAGGATTATAAAACTTTTAAAGCGGATTATTTATATCTAGCTATACTTCTTAATGTCTATTGTTGGCGTCCCGCTCTGTGTCAGCCGCAGCGCGGGTAGTCTTTACTGAACATGACTGCACTGCAACCGGCTGGCATTGTATCAGCCGCGGCGTGGGCAGTCTCTACTGTGTATGACTGGCAGTGGCACTGTGGCCCGTGTAACGGGCTCTTCAACTAATGTGTATTGTTATTATATATACATATATATATATATATATATATATATATACACATATATATATATGCAAAAAGGAAGAGGCAGCACCTTTATCAAGCTCTGTGTTTGGACAGAAACGTCGACCATTTCTATTGCATCTTTGCCTATTAAATACATTATTAAGAAGTCCCACTGGTGCTGCCTCTTCCTTTTTGCATATCTACGTTTATCAATGAGGATTGTGCACCTGGGCACAGGATTGTGAAAGAGTAAATATATATTTTATATCAGGGCTTAAAATTTTAAGTACTTTTCCACTAGCCAGACCTGAAAAGTTACTCGCCACTGTAAGCCATAACATACCCACCAGGGCTGAATTTCTACTCGCCAGGGCAAAATTTTCACTCACCATTGGCTAGTGGAAAATTTGAGCCCTGAATTATTATATATTTATTTATTTATTTTATTTTCTCCTTTTGCTGGAAAAATACAGGCACTCCCAGCTGCTTCATTCAAAAACAGTTCCAACATTCACAACATACTCACCCACAAAATACAATAGAATAACTGTCTGGACATCACACGGTACGGTCGTTAACAATAATAACTTTACCCTTTGAGTGCCAGCGGAGTATACAAAAGCATTGCTTTGCAATGTGTTGGATAACCCTCTGACACTCAAAGGGTTAGTATTATTATTTGAATAAATCTGGTCCAGAAGTGGGAGTACCCTTGTTTTTGTTTGTATGACCGATGTTTTTTTTCCCCCTTAATAAAAGTGTACTGCTCCTTTAAGGAAAAGAAAATGGGTAAAAAAAAATTCCCTACAAATCCTTATGAGCTTTACCTGAAAACAGTACTGAGATTTTGCTACAGCAACCAGCAGCTTCAGGATTGGCTGAGACTGGGATACCAAGGGCGTCACTGCGTGGATCACGGCGGTAAATTTGGAAGGAGATTTTGCACCTGAAATAAGAATATTCAGGTACCAGATCATTTGTGGGATCTCCTTTAAACGTCACACAGAAGCACATAACTATCAAATGCATTAGAACAAAAAACAAATCAAAATCACGATAATTCTATTTCATTAATCTGAATTTTGCACATCCAGTTTTCTTCTAATCATCAGGCCACGGGTCAAAATGCTTTAAAAGGAAACCTCCACATTGTGACAAGTGATTATAAATGAATTTGTGTCCCAAGATATCCGGGCAACGGTAAAACAGTGAGGCTGATGTACGGAGTAGAACTGGAGCAATTCTGGGGAAAACCAACTGCACCATCGATAGGAAACAAATAAAAGCCCCATTTCAGTCAGTGTGAAGTTGTAGTTGTCCCCTATGGTGTAGATGTTTTGCTGCAATTCTGCTTAGTACAACAGTAAGTTTCAGTTATGCTAAAGTAACTAGTACAGAATTGTGTGTTTACATGAAACAAGGATACACTTTTTAAAGGGATAGTATTGGTTGATTTTAACAAAGTTTAATATTGTAGATATTAAAAATATTAATGCAATGAGGTATGTCCCATCTCTCAAACATGTATAGTTTGAGAGATACAAGCATATAAAGTTCTCCCCTCCTGTCCCTTTCACAGACGTCAGCGCTCCACCTGAGAGAAGGAGATCCTGGTCCCGGGACGCCGACAAATCTTCAGCAGAGCTGAAATAGTGTTATATAGAAAGAAATACTTCACTGGAACGGTCTACAAAGTGTGCTTGCAAACCAGGTACACTTTGTAGACCGTTCCAATGAAAGTATTTCTTTCTACATAACGCTATTTCAGCTCTGCTGAAGAGCCGCCGGACGGTCCTGGGACCAGGATCTCCTTCTGTCAGGTAGAGAACTGACTGGGTTGGAGGGGAGAACTTTAAATTCTTATATCTCTCAAACTATACATGTTTGAGAGATGAGACATACCTCATTGCATTAATATTTTAATATATACAATATTAAACTTTGTTAAAAGCAACTAATACTATCCCTTTAAGTAAAGCCCAAACAAGTGATCAAAACAATTTTAGTTTCAGTCTGGATCGTGGGTACATTGTGAGTCTCCACGTGTTGTTGGACACACCAAGTCCCATAATCCTCAGATGGCCAACAGAAGTAGTATACAGAAGCGGGTTACCCATTTTGCCATCAGATCCTTTTTCGTGTGGTTCTGCAGAGCAATATGCATTAGGCTGGGGAAGTGACTTCATTGTTTACTTGTCTGGTGGAATGGGATGAGGCTCATACAAAACACACCGACACCCACGCCGACACACACACACACACACACACCGACACACACACCCGCCCACACGCCGACACACACACCCGCCGACACACACACACACACACACACACACACACACACACACACACACACACACACACACACACACACACCCCCGCACACGCCGACACACACACACACGCACCCGCCGACACACACACACACGCACCCGCCGACACACACACACACGCACCCGCCGACACACACACACACGCACCCGCCGACACACACACACACACGCACCCGCCGACACACACACACACGCACCCGCCGACACACACAACACCCGCCCGCCCACACCCGCCCGCCCACACACACCCGCCCGCCCACACACACACACACACACACACACCCGCCCACACCCACACACCCGCCCACACACACACACACACCCGCCCGCCCACACACACCCGCCCGCCCACACACACACACGCCCACACACACACACGCCCACACACACACACACACCCGCCCACACACACACACACCCGCCCACACACACACACACACACACACACACACACACACACACACCCACCCGCCCACACACACACACACACACACACACACACACCCGCCCACACACACACACACACACACACCCGCCCACACACACACACACACACACCCGCCCACACACACACACACCCGCCCACACACACACACACACACACCCACACACACACACACACACCCGCCCGCCCACACACACACCCGCCCACACACACACCCGCCCACACACACACACACCCGCCCACACACACACACACCCGCCCACACACCCGCCCACACACACACACACACACACACACACACACACACACCCGCCCACACACACACACACACACCCGCCCACACACACACACCCGCCCACACACACACACACACACACACCCGCCCACACACACACACACACACACACACCCGCCCACACACACACACACACACCCGCCCACAGACACACACACACACCCGCCCACAGACACACACACACACCCGCCCACAGACACACACACACACCCGCCCACACACACACACCCGCCCACACACACACACACACACCCGCCCACACACACACACACACACACACACACACACACACACACCCGCCCACCCACACCCGCCCACACACACACACACACACACACACACACACACACACACACACACACACACACACACACACACACCTGTCTGCTGTATGAACACTATTCACCTTGACCATCACTTGGACAGTCTCCCAGCAGCATGTATGGGGATCTTCAAAGCTAGCTTGGCTGAACTCTGCTGCGCAGTTAAAGTAAACTTGTAATTTCGCATATTTGAAAACTTAATTCAAACTGCCTGTGTGACACATTAGCCAAAAGACCAACAGATGCAGTTTAAAAAGCTATTGATACTTTTATCTCTGTATGGTGAGCTCTGAATGTGGCACCATATGGTCATTTATGCTAATGAAAATCACAGTTCAGCAGAGATTAATTAGCAAATGAAAATAAAGAAAGAGAAACAGTTATGTATGAAGTTTTCAAATATGCATACACTTAAAGGAACACCAACACCTACAAATGAAATTGTTTTATATCATTTTAGATTTCAGGTACTTTGGCCAGCATCTTCAAAATGTATTTAATTTTACGTTCCATCCCTAAAACCTAATCCTGAACTTGCATTTTTTATGCATGTGTAAACTAGTCTACATACGCACAATTTGGTTAACCCTTTGAGTGCCAGAGGGGGCATGCAATGCATTGCGAGGGTATGCGTTGCATACCCACACTGGCTCTCAAAGGATTGTTTTTGCAATTATATTTGTGGTAATGTATTGAGATTAGCACAGTCTGTTCTTCTGTTCAGAAATGAAGGTGCATTATCTCAGCTAATTTACAGACAATAAAACATCATCACTTCTAAAACACAAAATCAAAGTATCTATGGCAATGGGAGCCTTGAAGCCATGGGAAAAAGCAGGAATGGGATCCCAACCCAGCAAGACTACATTGTAGGCTTGAGAAAACAGAGTTTTGAATAGATGCTAGCATGGAGTACAATGTCTTTAAGCGTAAATAACCCTAGATCGTTAGGTGTTCGTGTTTCTTTAAATTCACGGTTACAGGCCAATTTTAATTTTCTAGACAGTGGATACAGGAGGCAAGCACACGATGTAGACCATTCAAATGAAGTATTTCTGCCTAACGAGCGTGATTATGGCGCTGGTGAAGAGCGCAGGACGGTCTGTTGAACGGGATCGCCTTCTCTAACACAGAAAGCTGACGTAAGTGCACGGGGAGGAAACTTTGACAGCTTATATCTCTCAAACCATAGAGGTCTGAGAGATAGGACTGAGTGCAATTACTTTAATTTACTACCTACAGAATTAAAGATACTTTTATCAAAGTATTACTATCCCTTTAAGTAGGGATAAAGCCAACTTGTTGGTGTGCCAAGCACTAACATTAGCAAACACTGAATCAGGCCATTAAACCCTGAATCTAATCAGACCTGTCACCTTGAATTTAAGTTTGCATATCTGAAAACTTCATTCAAAACGATGTGCGTGTTTTATCAGTTTAGGATACATTGATACTTTTATTTATGAAACAGTGAAAGTCTCCTAGTGCAGGAGAGAGCTTAAGCAACAATGGAAAAAAAAAATATTCTCACAAATTAGTATTTGCACTCAGAAAGCTCTTACAGAATTAACTCTTAACCCTTTGAGTGCCGGGGGGTACACAACGCCATACCCCTCTGGCACTCAAAGGGTTAATATCTCAAACTACACCTCTACTTGACTTTTGGCCAACATGATACAAGCAGGGTTAATGAAGTTTTCAAACAGGCCAGCTTGAATTCATGGCAACAGGTCCACTTAACCCGTTGAGTGCCAGAGAGGTAGCATTGCAATGTGTTGGATACCTCTCTCTCTAGCACTTAAAGAGTTAAAGTATATGAGATAAATAAAAATGAGGACAGTTTCGGCACGCTCTAGCACTGCCTGTGTAAATTATACATCTAGAACAGTTTAATAGCAGATTGGGTTAACTGTAACGGAGACCACTTCAGTAAAAACTGTCAGAAGTTAGCAGAGATACATTTATCTGGCATCCCCATTATCATAAGGTCATCGAGAACAAAGCACTTACCTAGATTAGCGTAGTAGTAGGGAAAGTCTCCCAGATATGATGAATACTGTGGCAAAACAAACAGCCCTCCAGGATGCTTGTTCCATATTAAGCTGTTACGTGATATGTGCTTGAAGATTCTATCCTGAATTATCTGGAAAGGAAACAGAAAGAAATGAAGCACTTTCTTAAAGTGATTTTTCACTTGACGGTCCTCTTCAATCACCCTATGTAGGATGCTAAAGACTGCAATCAGGGTAACTTCCTGGTAAGAGGACAATGAGAATACTTTATCAACCAATCATTTTATAAAGAGGGGATTGATCTATAGAATGATCATGTTTCTAGATAGATGGAACATGACCCTGTTATCTGGACGAATCGACCAATCAGTGGGGTAGGATTATCGGAATGTGAACAAGTCAAACATCTGTTTGAGAACTGAAGTAAATAATTTGAGGACCAGATGGGAATTAAAAATGTTGCACACATACGGTCCACAAGGGTTTAAGATGTAGACACAGGAGAATAATAATCTTGAGACCATGTGGCATATGTATGAAGGTCATGTGAAATAATTTTAGCTCAAAACAGTTGAACGATATTTCAGAAATTAACCCCCTGGATGACAGATCTCCAGACTTGACATCTAAATGGAACATTTTTGAAATATTGTGCTGTGGTTGCACCCCACATTTGATCCACTTTTCCCAAGATCCTCTGAAACACTACTGGAGTATACAGTGCGAGATTGTCATGTCTCCATTTTTAACCAGGTGACATAGTAAGTGAAGTGGTCGCACACTCTTGTGTGTGCAACCTTTTAGAACAATACCCTGGCCACACTGTGACAGGAGCAATGTAAGGGAAAGAACACATTTGTATCAACATATAGATAACAGTATAGAAGTTACTCGAATAAAAAGTTATTTAAAGGTGCAGTATAGAGTATATACAACACACTTTAAATACTAGGTTGCATCTCATAACTCTAAGCTGCATTTCCTTCTGGTAAACTCTGCAGATCGATGTGATCTGCAGGCTCGCTTAACGTCAGTGACACATGAAGCTTTCATGCGAGACTGCTCTCCTCTGTATTCAACTCAACAGAAGCCCCATTGCCAAGACAGCAATCGCCCATAAGCACTTCAGATGTCACCCAGCCTCACAGATTCCCATATCTTTTTGGGACACAGCCTAGCATTTAAAAGGGAATGGACCCTATATTGGGTCACTAACTTTACATTTGTTACTATTTTGTTCCTCAAATTATGAACCCCTTATTCCTATACATAACATTCCCCTTTATTTTTATCAATGGTACCATGGTCTGCAGTGTACCATGCTGTTGGTCAGCAGGAAGGAGAGGAGCAATGTCACGCAAGAAACTCTCTCTAGCAGACCTTGTAACAGTAAATCCAGACTGTTTAGTCATACACACAATTTATTCCTCCGTCAGTGGAATCTGCAGTGTGTTATTCTGAAAGCTAATAATTATATCAGAGCGGCTCTACAGTTCTCTAGCTTTTCACTGAAATGACATCAGAGCTCTCCAAGATGCGCTACATGGTACAATAACATGAGAGCAACCATCCAAGCAACTAACAGGTCACCATTTTCATTATTCATTCACGCTTTTGAAGGTTTAGTTTCACGCGAACTGTTCACATTTTTTTTTTAATCCAAATTACACAATGCACTGTTTCATTTATCATACAATCTGTATTTCATCTACTCCTAAATTACAGACTGTATTTTTTCACAGATTTTATTAATTAGGAATCTGAGAACAAAAGGTCATCTGAGAATTATGGGAATTGTAGTACATCAACTGGAGGGCTGCAGATTGCACAAGGGCTTAGGTGCATATTATGGCTGCCACTGGTGCACAATATGGCTGACTAGTCAATACTTAGAGCAGGTGTAGACAACATTTTCCGCTCCAGCTGTTGGAAACGACAACCTCCCACATCACTGCCAATGGCTAAATGTCTCCAACAGCAGGAAGGCTAAAGAGTGCTTACTCCCAATTTAAACAATAACAAGGGGTGAATTTTACAGATCAAAAAGTGAAAAATGCAAAATATAATAAAATGGTATGGTTTCTAAACTCAGAAAGCAAGGAAACCAGAGAACCTATTCTTGATTATTTCAAGTTCTTCGTCGCCATTACTGGCTGTGATAGGATGTGTTTTGCTGGTGTATGTGTTGTAGGATAACAAACCCAAGGGACTGCAGCGATCCCAGTTGGTGCTACTATAAAATAACAGAACTCAGACAGACAAAGCTGCTTAAGTCTTGGAGAGAGAATGGTATTGCACAATGCACGGAGGGTTATGTACAAAGCATGATAATTCAAGGAGCACCTCAACTTAACCCTTTGGGTGTCAGAGGGGTTATGCAACACACTGCATAGCAATGCACTGCATACCGATCTGGCTCACAAAGGGTTAAATGTATATCAACACTTAAACGCAAAGGGTCACATATTCGAAAGAAATGTGGAGGAGTTCTGGGACAAACCATTTGCACAATATAGGTGAGAACTAACAATTTTCAATGATTAAATGGGGATTTTAATCCCTTGAATACCACACACAGGTGTCCAACGCATTGCTTCTGCAATGCGTCGGAGACCTCTCTAGCATTCAAGCAGTTAAAATCACTATTTAAATCAATGGGAATTTTGAGCTTTTCCCTGTAGCGCAACTGGTTTGCCAACATATGGACCCTTATATGAGGGACAAAAAGTGACACCCAACCTTCTTTCTGGCTTTACACCCTCCATCCCATTTTCACCCATTTTATATGTATTTATTTACATTTTCATGCCACTGACATTGATCTCCTTGAGTTTCAATTTCAAGAGATATTTCTATCACAGACTGTGAAAGCAGGGATAGGGATATAATGTTGTTAGGTATCCTACTGAAATGTCGCCTTCTATTTGGTGACCAACAAAACGGTGCATTAAAAATGTTGAGTGCTTAAAAAGGGCGACATTCTGAGGTTGCAGGCTTAAGTGTGGAAGGCATGCATAGAAGAGCAGATGTACAGTGCATCAGAATGTCAAAGACTACGACACTTAACCCCTTAAGGACCGGCTGAAGCTCATGCGGGCGGCACTTAAGGACCACACAGCAATTTTTTTTTTTTTATTATTCGACGCAGAGCTCCCCTAATGGTGTGCAGGCGCACAGGGTGCCCTGAAATCCATGACATCACGTCATAGGTTCTTATCGCATACTGGACCCATGATGTGCCAGGAGCATCATGGGTCCTTAAGGGGTTAAGAACCCTTTCTGGTACTCAAAGGGACCTTAAGTGTCGAGTAGCCTCCGACATTCTGATGTCAAAGAACTCTTTATTGGGGAGATTCACTAAGGGCTGATAAAGTGGAGATGACTTCTCATGTTAATAAATCACATCGACAAGGCTATCTGAAAAGTGAACCTCCCACCCGGTACACCACCAAGTTTAGTGAATATCATGATGTGTGTGTACATTGAAAAGTCAAAGTGTTTTGAACACATTGAAATAATCATATTTCCACAGCATCAACCTTTAGTGCATCTTCCCCCTTCTCTCCTATGCATGCCTTAGACACTTAAGCCTGTGACATTCTGATCGCGCCCTTTTGAAGGTCGCCAAAGGCGGCATTTCAATAGCGAACCGTGTTGTAATATACCTGCAGGAGATAAGCTCACTTAAACTACAGCATACAGAGCTTAGGGGATAGTGCAAAATTCATACAAACCAGCTGAGTTAAGAGGCGAGGCAAAAAATAAATAAATAAATAAAATTCATATAATTGGCCTCAAAAATCTTAAAAATGCAAGATTGATATTTTCACAGCTGAGGCATTCATAATGATTTGCTTTGCAATGTGCTGCACACTCGTCCTTAAATGGTTAATAAAAGGAATGTTGTTTACCGCTAGTTGGTACTGCTCCTTTAAGTATGATTTTCCAGATCAAGAGGACACATTTGACACAAAGTAAAAATGTAAATACTCAAAATAAAACCTTTTCTATTAATACGCACTTGTCGCTCGCTGTTCAATAGCTCATAATGGGCACACTTACTCTTCTCGGAAAAGAGTTAAATAATTAAACTATATAGCTGTGGTGTTGTTTAGTCAATAGCACGCTTGTATTGGTGTATCCATCTCTGAGATCAATGTGGTGTGCTCAAATCTAATGCTACATTTTAAAGTGATTGTTGATGTATCTGTTATATACAAAAGGACATACTTTTACTACATTGACTGCAATGTTTTAAATTATTTACAGTACATTAATATGTCATTTACTTGATAAAGAGCCTTATAAATACAGCATATCTGTATGCAGAATGCATTAAGACATGTCTACAAAAATACTGCTAGCTTCAAATAAAGATTTACTGGGAAATAATTGCCCTGCCAGACAACGTCCTGTTTTACTGATCAGTCCTGGTCACTGCATTTCCTGATGTGGCGATTAGAACATTAAAATTTAACCATACGAGTGACAGAGGTATCCACCTCTCTGGCACTCCAAAGGTTAACCCTTTGAGTGCCAGAGGGGTACACAAAGCATTGCAAAGCAATTTGTTGCGTACCCCTCCGGCGCTCAATGGTTTAAAAAAAAAAAAAAAGCAATACTCAATCACTTTGCTGGAGTGAAACCTCTTCGGATAAAATCCCAAAAGAAACCTATCAACTTACTTAACGTAAACCCACTTCCTTATAAACACCTATTTGTCTTATTCTGGGAAGAAAATTCTAATGACCTCTAGGAATCACTAGTACAGGGAACCAGGGAGACTCCCAGGCAAGAATTCCCAGTGGGAGGAGTTTGAGGTTCTTTGACTCCTGCAAATCTAATCATGTCTTCCTCCATGGGCATGATATCCAATACTAATTAAAAGTTAATTTTAGGGAACTAGTCCATACAAAAGTGGATAGGAGGCTATTTGGATTTTCTGGCCAAAACAAGGTAAATTAGGGTTTTGTTATTAGAAGGTATTTGTGTTCCTTTATAGTGATAGTAATGTTTCACAAAAAAGCAGCTCCAATTAATCTTCATAGTATTTGGGCCATGGAGAGTGTTATTTCAATACTGTCAGAATTGTAGTTCATGAGTAATTGAATGATAAATGGGGCGGGAGGGCGATAATTTACCTAGTGTAAGCCACCTCCCCCTAGATGTGGAATCTGGTCTCTTGACTGGACAGATCACAGCAAGGGACAATCTTCTTACTGTGAGCATAAGAAAACCCTTCCCCTTGACAGGTTTTTTTTTAGGTTTTTCCCTTATGCTAATTGAACATTGTCCCTCTCTGCAATCCATCTGGACAGTCTTACTGTTCTGAGGTAAGCATTTATTACACTAGGTAAAAGGGGCGTGATAGAGATACTTTATCATTCAGTTACTCTTGAACTACAACTCTGACAGAATTGAAATAACACTCTCTATGGCCAAAATACTATGAAGATTAATTAGAGCTGCTTTTATTGTGAAACATTATTATCCCTTTAACCCCTTGGATGGTAGAGAAGTCTCTAATGATTGCGAAGCAATGAGCTGGACACTTTTCTATTACCCAAGGGGATAATATAGTATATTAGTAAGATAAACATGCACACAAAGGGTACATTGGAATTTTTTTTCTCCAAGATTTAGATTTTATTTAAGAAATTTTCCGTTTATGAAATGTACTAAAATTTGTGCATAATTTTCTGTGGGTAGACCACTTTAATTTTTGTACATTGGAGAACAATCTCCGTTTAACCCCTTAAGGACCATGGACTTTTTTTTTTTTTTTTTTTTCCAGCATTATATTCAAGGCTCTCTGAATGGCGTGCAGCTGCACAGGGAGCCCTGAATTCCATGATGGTTCTGGCACGTCATGGGTCCTTATGGCTCCCCAACACATGATGTGCCAGGACCGTCAAAGGTCCTTAATATCAGTAATGCCTGGGTCAACAGTTCTACACATAGCTATCCAATCCACATTTCTATTTCAAGAATCCCACCGGTACACTGAAGAATCAGTGAGATCTCTTAAAAAGTTAGGCTGGGATCCAAATATGGACACACAGCATATAGAGGGCTAAGCGCTCTGTATTATGTGACTGGAGGAAGAGAGCTTTATAAGCACATTCTCTACACTCTTCAGGAGGAGGGATAGCGGTACCAATACCCCTGCATTTCGGTCAGAGACATCAGGTTCCACATCCAGGAAGAGAACCTGGTAGCCTAGCTCATGCAGAAAAAAAACCTTAAAACATTAAATAAATTAAAAAGTATAGGCAAATCTGACTTTATTCTGCACTAGTAGAAAAAATAATGTCAAAATATAGCAGGACTTTATCGTTAACCTTCTGGAGGAGAAATAGGTCACCGACACAGTGCTTCGAAATGCTTTGAGAACATCTTTAGACTCCAAGGGGGTTATGAAATGACCTATTATGAATAAATACTGCACAGAGAGGCAATTTGTACAGATAATTAGCCTGGGTACAAAGTTCAGGTCTAGCCGGTCACATTGATATGGAATTCTTGAGGTCAGCCTCGCTCTGTTCCGATACAGGTCGGGTGTCTCTGACTAATGCCGTCAAGAGGGCAAAAGCAGGAAATGTAAAGATTCAATTCACATTGATCAAGGAGAGGAAAGTGATGAGTGAATTTCACTGTAGAAATGGGCAATTTGAGTGAAAGAGTAGAAAGATGTTTGTAGAGTATCCTATTGCCTTACCAAATGACCTTTTAGTTCACCTTTCTGTAAATCAATGTAAATAATACATTAGTGCAGTATTAGGCTAAACCTGTAAGCTGTGATGCACAACAAACCCAGATGACACAATTACATTCACAGTACATGAATGTCACAAGCATGCAAAACATTTCTACAATACAATCCTGTTAGCAGGAAAATAACGATTAGAAAGGAGCGATTTCGGAAGGTAACACTTTTGAGGCAAAGAATCCTAGGTGAACTTACTCCACCAATGACCAAACTCCCATTGCTAAAATGACCCTTCCACCAGCCACTGCCACAAAAATTGCCCTTGGACTATAAAACTGGTTTTAATCTGTGTTCTCATAAAGAAGAACAAATGTAAGTCAAAGTCAATGGAACAAGGCTGTGGTATCAGACAGTGTGTATGGTTCTGTACCTACCAGAATGTGTGTGGAAGACTGAACAGTGGGACCAGGCTGGGGTCAATGTCAGAGTATGTATGTGTTGTTAATGACTACCTGTAGATGTATGAATGACTGAACAATGGGACCAGGCTGGGGTCGGTGTCAGGCGATGTATGTGTGAATACCTCTCCCAAACTGGAATGGCTAGCAAATGTTTCCTGTAAGATTTCTCTTGTGATAAGTACAAGAACCCTCAAAGGAAAATAAAATAATCAGATGTAATTATCTGCTAACTGTTACTAGATACTTTTCAGCCTAATAATTTAGTCAAATTGTTTGCACTGATGATCATTCATATACATTAGATATTGAGACTTTGGATGCCAGTGCATTGCTTGTGGGCTTCGAGCATCAAAGGTGTTAAGAGATTTATTAATGTTCTACTTTAATATACATTAAAACAAAATTGAGAGATACAAACACGAAATTGTATTTAACTCCTTAAAAGGATAGTAATGTTTCACAATAAAAGCAGCTTCAATTAATCTTCATAGTATTTGGGCCATGGAGAGTGTTATTTCAATACTGTCAGAGTTGTAGTTCAAGAGTAACTTAATGATAAAGTATCTCCTTCCCATCCTTTTTACCTAGTGTAAGACGCCTCCCCTCAGATGTTGTGTCTGGTCTCTTAACCAGACAGGTCACAGCAAGGGACAATCTTCTTACTGTGAGCATAAGGAAAACAGGTTTTCAAGATTTCTCCTTTTGCTCACTGAAGATTGTCTCTCTCTGTGAACCATCCAGACAGTCTTGCTGCTCTGAGATGAGCAGTGTTACATCAGTAAAAGGGTCGGGGGGGGATATTTTATCATTCAATTACACTTGAACTACAACTCTGTCAGTATTGAAATAACACTCTCCATGGCCCAAATGCTATGACGATTAATTGGAGCTGCTTTCATTGTGAAACATTACTATGTCTTCAAGGTAGCGCTAAACCATTTATTAAATATAAACACACACACACACACACACACACACACACACACACACACACACACACACACACACACACACACACACAATTAGGGTTTTTCCTGTTAAGTAAAACAAAAGAACTTCCAATAGAGAGAGGTAATTCATTCAAAAGTTATTACACTGATAAACTGCATTTTCTAGTAGGTTCAGTTCAATCCCATAAGGACTGCGCGGTTTGGGGATGGGGTGAGCTGGAGGACCAGCGCACTTTTATTTTTCTGCCTGGCCTACTCAGAGATCACCGCTTACCATGCATGTGCTCTGCGATCACAAAATAACATGACTTGCCAGTACAGTCACCGCCTCATAACACCAGCACCGTCATGATGGTCCTGGAACGTCACTGGTCATTAAGGGGTTAAGATGTTTTGCCGAAAGGTAGCGCTGTTGCTACAGAAATGTATGGAAAGTGTGTTCCTGCAACACGGAGATCTTCACAGCTATGAACAGCAACAGCTCCACCTGGCTGCCAAACATCTTGAACTCAATCTCTCAAACAGAAAGTTGTTCTATAATAACGGGCTAAAGAACGTCCCTGCATTGGAAGCATTATTGTTTAACTTGGCAGAAGACTTGCAACAAACATTTTCATAATAAGGTTTTACAGCCCATTTCACAATATCAGATACATTTTTATACTACAGAAAATAAAAGCTAGCTCTATTCAGTGTAGTGATGTTGTAGTAGCAAGTAAAGGCAGATATGTACTTGTGTTGCTTAACTAGGGCCTATTAGACCCCTGGGGCAGACGGGACTCTCTTGGATGCCTGCCCCTGCGCAAGTGCACCACCAGTACTTATACCCTTGCTTGCCTACCACCACTAGAATCAAATTTCAAAAGCACATTTGGGATGATGGGAATGGTTTTCAAACAGGTGGAGAGCTCTGTTAAGGAGAACTAAAATGTCTTAATAACCATCCACTATTAGAATTTGACCACTAGATGGCAGTGCTAATGTAAAAAAAAAAAAAAAAAAAGGTTTAAACTGAAATAACTCTGGAAATATGCATCTCTTATCAGTGGGAGTATGCATATTTTATTTAACAGGAAATGCCCATCAATATATATTTTCATGAAAAAAGTTTACTGCTCTTTTAAACTTGGTCTGTGGGAGAACGGTCAGTTCAGCACCAGGCATGATATGTGTGGGCTTACATAGCCACTGACCTTGAGTGTTTCATCCACATCTTTCTCAAAATTCATAGGGGCCATTAGAAACTGCTAGCCATAGTATGTTAAATGAGGGTTATTATTAGAAGTTAATTCTCTTAATTTTTTTCCATGTGAAGTTTTGGTTTTAAAAATATAGAATGCTAGTTATTAAAAGGATGCACGCAGACGTGCTTTAAATATTTACGTACGTAGTGAAGCTGTGATCTTGGATACATTAATCTACGTACTTTTTAACTATGTGCCTCAAAGGCTCACGTAATGCACAGACCATTATCCAATCAGATCGCTTGGACTTTATTAGACATTCCATCTAGAACGTCACACAGGCAGAAAACAGCAGACAGTGCAGCAGTAAATACGAATTTCAGGTTGGACTTCTGCTTCAAAGAAAATGAAAGGCCAACAATCCTCCACTTGCCATAAACGATATTAATACTTTTATGTGCAGAAAATGGAAGTCAGTGGAGCACAGTATGAGAATGAATTTCTGAACTCAGGTGATAGCTTAATTAGCATACAGTACTGCACTTAACCCTTTGAGTGCCAAAGGTATACGCAATGCATTGCAAAGTATAGAGCACAAAATAATCATAGAATCAACGGCAAAAGAGAACCTACAATGTAACCAACATAAACCCGTTAGATCCCCAGATATGATATTTTGCCTTTGAGCATGTCTTCAACACATTGCAAAGCATTCCTTATATGGCATGTGCCTTACTATGTGCTCTTGGCTAGACTGGGTGTGCTCCGATGCGTGCAGTGATGAGAGGGAGTCCATCCATATAATCTTGTTGGGGTGCTGCTATAGTACGCTCGACGTCTGCACTCTCGGGGCACCCCAGCCTTCTGGGGATCTAATGGGTTTACATTCGTTACATTGAAGGTTCTCTTTTGCCATTGATTCTGTGATTATTTTGTGCTCTATACTTTGTTTTACCTAAGGTACCATGGCCAATGAGGTAAGTTCACCCGCAACTGTCCTATCAACAGCGGAGCGGGTGATGAAGTCATCGGCGACGAGAGTGATACCTGGGGCAAACGAGGTATATGACGCACACTGTTAGCATCTCTGTCTTGAGAAAGGTCCTTGTTGTGGACCGAAACGTAGACTGTTTGTTTTGTCTATGAATCAATACATTTTGATCTTTAATTAAGTCCCACGGGTGCTGCCTTCCTCTTTATTCTATTCAATTTTGGGGATTGTGCACCTGGGCATCAATGGCCTACAAAGCGAGTGCTTTCAAAACACCCTTTTGACTGGAATTATATATATATATATATATATATATATATATATATATATATAATTATATATATATTATATTTCTTTTACCGAAAAATACTATATAATAAATCCATAAATTCCATTTACATAATTAAAACCATGAGGCTTCCTCTTCAGCATCCTGAATGCTAGAGTTATGTCCATCATATTGCTTCGCAATGCTATGGGAGGTCTTCTAGCATTCACGGGGTTAAATGCTCAGAGGTTCCTTTAAGCTTCAAGCAGGCAGACATGATGAAGACAGACAGGAAAATCAATCTGCCAACAGCTGAACAAAAACTAGTCTGATTAAACTGGACTGCATCACCTCAAGTAGCTGCACACATCTGGACAAACCGTACTGGAAATCGCTTGGCTGCGGCTGAGACGTTACTCACCTCTAGTGTCGTCAATACGATCTTCTCGACTGAAGAAAAATAAGCCTCCCACAAAAACTGAGTCTGCTGTCTAAGTGCTAGGATTTTATCCTGATGGATAGACCTGATTGTAGAAGGAATCTGTAATACAAGGGTAAAACAATCAGCGGCTGAGAGGAAACATTGTAACTTGATCAAATTAATACACTGTTGGGAGCGTCAAGTGAGGCATCAAGTGTCTACAGATGCACAATATTTTCTTCCCTCTCCTTCCAGTTTGTGCCAGCAATAGCAAGTGGGAGGTAGGAAAACAAGGTGTGTGTTACAAGACATTTGTACAGTATCGAAAACTTTATTGAACCAAAGTAATCTGACAGGAAGGGTCACCTCTAAACATGGAGTATTGGCCTTTCCTGGGTTGCAGTCTAATGAATAATTTGTCATGACACAAGGAAACATATTTGCAATTTTTCATAGAAGAAATAATTTTTTTATTCACACCATTGTTGTTTGGACTTTTTCATTCTTATTCTTATTATTTAAACCTTAGGCTACTATAGATATCTTGAATACTTTGCTAAGCAATAGGATGGAGAAGCGTTGTAGGAGTTCACTATTACAATGTTTTCAATTACCGTGAAACCAAAAGCAATGTAATTGATTGCATTTTTTTTTAAATTAACATATATATATATATATATATATATATATATATATATATATATATATATATATATATATATATATTATACACAAACACACACGAACTGAAGCACTGACCTTGTAGCTCCGTGCTCTTAAAGGGATACGACACTAAATCAAAATGTTGTCCACAACGTTCTCTTTAGTAAAGGAAGTAAGCTGCATGGAGCATGCTAATGGTTTCTGCGGTTCTGTGTGTGCCAGATGGAGACCACAATGAAACACCACAGCCACCACATCAAAGCAACATGCTGCTAGATGATGTACAGCTACTTCCGGGAAGCATGTTCCTAGACTAGTATAGATCACACAGAAGCCTGCCATGTTAACAGCAAGACAGAGAGCCCATCAAACAACAGAGATGACTGCCGATTTGGGCAGCAGTGCAGGGCTTCATCTGGTGCACGGAGACCTCCAAAAAATAGGAGGAGCCTCCAGAATACTCATTTCATTTAGTAAAGGTAATAGGTATACCTTTATGTTTTGGTGTTCGTGTCCCTTTAATTCAAAGTGGAACCATCACTGAAAATAAAGTGCCCCCCCAAACCATTATGCATATAGAGATATGCATTTCCATACTAGTATTACCCTGAATAAGTCCGGCGTTAATGATAACTCCAACTCGTTCCCAGAAGCACAGGCAGGCAGCTTGCTGTACTGGCATCTGTGCACGTGCACCATCAGTCCCTTCCTGTACCTTAAGGTACAATGCAACAAATCCTAAAGGAGACTAGGATGTCCGTTTGGCAAGATGTCTGCAATGATGCCTGCCTGTGGGCCTGGGAAAGAGTTGGATTTATCAATAAAGCTGGACTTATACAGGGTAATGCTAGTATGGCTGTGCATATCGGTATATGCATAATGATTTGGGGGCCACTTTATTTTCATTTATAGTTCTGGTTTAACAGAAGAATTTACCTAGGGCACCAGCCACAAAAAACTAATGTCCGCATCTGTGGACATGATATACAATAATAAACATTCATTTTGTCCAAACAATCCTTCATACAGTAGTCAGAACCATGTAATATTTTTGTTGCATTATAATGGTGCTATACAGTGGCATTCTACTATATGAAAATCCTACAATAGGCCTACACTACATTGTAGCAGATCAATGTTGTCACTCTGCTCTGGTCCTCAGGGAGCAGCAGCCTGATTAACGGTAGAGCAATTACAGTGACTGAGCCACTGATTACATAGCAGGTAACTAGCTACAAAACCTGCACTGTTGGTATGTCCTGAAGTCTAATGTTGAGAAATGATCTAATAATTTCCCATTGAAGTCTATAGAGAAGATTGTAGATAAAACCCTTGATAAAATTATCAACTGAAACATAATCCAGGCTATAATTTGGTATTTTCTCTGTTGGTTATCTCACTCAAACAGAAGCTTAGTGTCATGGAGAGATTCAGAATAAAGAGCAACAGCAGATACAATACAGGAAATATGAAGGACGTGTTTGCAGCCAAATTTTGCTGTTAGCCCTTTGAGTGGCAGAGAGATGTCCAATGTACTGCAAAGCAATGCATTGGAAACCTCCCTGGAACGCGAAGGGTTAAACACCTTTATGGTTTGAGAGCTATCCGCAGCTTAAGTTCCCCTCTCCCTTCCCCCTTGCACTGACGTTGGCGCTCTACTGACAGCAGGAGATCCCGGTCCTGGGACCAGCCTGCGTCTCTTCAGCAGAGCCGAAATAGTGATAGTTACAAATAAATACTTCATTGGAATGGTCTTCAAACTGTTCCTGGTTTGCAAGCACACTTTGCAGACCATTCCAATGAAGTAGTTCTTTTAAATATGGCTATTCCAGCTCTGCTGAAGAGCTGCCTCAAGTCAGCCGATATGGATCTCCTTCTGTCAGCTTTACAGCTGACATGAGGGAGGGGGAACTTTAGCTGTGAATATCTCTCAAACCATAAACATTTGAGAGATGGGACTTACTCAAGATACTTTATTTTTTTAAAGCTACAATATAGCTGCAGCTTATTAGCAGACATTACTATCCCTTTAAAACCCAATAAGTGATAACTTGTAGAAGATCTGTGCTGTGTGTGACAGACGTTCCTGAACCGGTCCTCAAATAGCACCAACAGGCTGAGCCTTGGACTGACTCGCCTGTGCTCAAGAAGAGAAAGTCTAATGGCATGGCCTGTTCCTAGAGGATAGCTTTGATAATACCTGGTTTACAACATTTAACTATAAAGCTACCTTTGTCTATCCAACTTAGGACCTTTGTCAGACTAATCATCTCGTTAGCTGACAAAACTCTACTGGGAACCGAAAAACATATGTAGTTTGCAGACCCAGACGTGTGCGATATTCAGTATTTATCTTATTTTGGGGGTGACCCGCCATTTCATTGCACCTGTAAAATTAACCCTTTGAGTGCCAGGCAGGTCCGCAATGCACTTCTTTGCAATGCATTGCGTACCCCTCTGGCACTCAAATGGTTAACGTCACGTCAGTACTGTAATTGCAGCATATTTAAACTGCATTTGCTTCTTAAAGAAACATGAACACTTCCTGTTACTAACAGCCACTTATCTATGTCTGGACAGAAAATCCTGATGTTCACTGTCATAATTATGTCTGGACTGGTTCCCCAGAAAAAGAGGATTTTAGTGAAGTTATCCTTAAATCCCTCCTGGGAGACCAGACTTTACCCCAATGCATCCTGGGTTCCATATTGGACAACAGAGAAAAATATTTAATTAATGTGTCTTACAAAAAGTCTTAAGGAGTTGGCATTTGCGGTCATGGAGCCCAGCCACAAAAAAAAACAACAAAAAAAAAAAACAACAAAAAAAAAAACAAAAAACAACTAATGTCTGCCTCTGTGGACATGGTATCCAATAATAAACATTAATTTGGTGGAAAAAATCCACGAAGAACTGAATAATAGTGGCCGTTACTATTTTCTGCCTAGAATAAAGGGATAGTAAGGTATCATGCTAAATAAAGGTTCGTTGGTTCCTTATATGCTAAGCGTGATGACAATGTTCTACTTGGTCTAATTATATTATAAAGTGTCCCCCTCCTGCCCCTTTTACTTACGTCAATCTTCTGTTTTCAGATCAGTAAGCCTCCCCCTCAGATCTGAAATCTGGTCATCAGAACAGACAGATTACAATGAGAGACAATCTTCCTTCTATCAGTATATGGAAAACCCTGCTCACCTTGACAAACGAGGGCAGGATTTTCCTGATACTGATAGAAGATTGTCCCTTGTTGCGACTGGTCTGGATCGGCTTTCTGATTGGAGGACAGAAGACGGACGAAAGTAAAATGGGTGGGAGAGGGACACTTTATAATAAACTTACACATGAAGTAGACCGATTAGAACACTATCATCTCACTTCTCTGTTCACAAAGAATAAGGAATCAACAAACATTACTTTAGCATTAGACATTATATCCCTTTAAAGGGATAGTAATACTTTATTATTACTATCCCCCATATTGTAGATACTTGTAAAATAATTTAATAGCCCGCAGGTTCATCTCTCAAACCTTTATGGCTTGAGAGATAACCGAAGGCAAAGTTCTCCCCTCCCTCCCCCTTCCCTGAAGTCAGAGTTGTACTGACTGCAGGATATCTGGTCTGACTTTCATCAGACGGCTCTACAGTTGAGCCGCAATCGCATTCGTGAAAAATAATTATTTCACTGAAACGGTCTTCTACGTGTGCTTGCAAACCAATCACAAACCAAGCACATGTAGGAGACCATTTCAGTGTAATAATTCTTTTTCACTAATGGGATCTCGGCTCAGCTGCAGAGCTGCAAGCCTTTCGTACGACAGACTTCCCCTGCAGTAAGTACAACGCTAACTTCAGGGAAGGGGGAGGGGGGGGGAACTTTGCCTTTGGTTATCTCTCAAACCATAAAGGTTTGAGAGATGAACCTGGGGGTTATTAAATTATTTTACAAATATCTACAATATGGGGGATAGTAATAATAAAGTATTACTATCCCTTTAAGGAAAGTAAGTTTTTATAATAAGGTGTTTGTGTCCCTTTATGAGATTCAGCTGCTCTCCAAATACACACAGATTAATTATTATTAAAACCCAAGCTTTTATTTCCAGGCTTCTTGTTAACGGAATCTCACGGAACTGAAAATTATACAAAATTCCAAATTGATGCACATTACATGACAAAACATACAACAAAGACATCAGCGGTATGCAGAATATGTAAATAATCAGGCAATCTGAAATAATGCAAGTGAATGAATAAACTGTACAGAATGCATTACAAGTATTAAACAGATAGCATGAAACAGCTGTTAATTAACTAAATACCGGGCAGCTTTCCTAATGTAGCATGAATTTAGAGGCTACTTAAACCCAATTTACTGCTTAGCAACCAAAACCCACCCCAGGCATAATCTGCTCAAAACATATTGCCAAAGAAAACTGTAAAATAAATGGCTTAAAAATTATTGTTTAATCATTCTTCTCAACCCAATGAAACACATGTAAGTGTGCTCTGTGCATGAAATCAACTTTCCATGGCAATCGCTCTAGCATAGGGAGAATGGAGTATTATATTAAAGGGACACTAACATGAATACATAGATGTCCCTATTACGTTAATAAAAATGGAGTAGCATCAATCAGCCTCCTAGAGTTTCCTGGGGTTCCATGCACAGTGTTAAAGTCCAATTCAGCAACCATTGCCATTCTTTGAGGAACTCTCAGGATCCCCATCCACATTACGATGTATAGCAGGCATCTGGCCTGGCCTGTCTATGGCTACAAACATGCTTGTGGAAGAAGCTATATGTCAGGGAGTGTGCTGTATTTTTCCCAGAAAGGAGAGAGAGAGGAAGGCTTTCATATGGCCACCTTGTCTTCGGGGAAAACGATGGCACCGGGGTTCCAGTAGGAGAGTCCATCTGGAGCACTGTATCCCACAGAAGACTTCAGGAGGCTGTATGGTGAGTCCCTACTGGTATCAGGGGAATCTTTGTGTATAAATATTAGGATCCCTTTAAAGGAGAAGTAATACATCTTAGGTTGTAAAAATATACACTGTAGGGATTTCGTGTGATAAAATGTCCTTCTATGGAGCCTATGAGTTAAAGGGATAGTAATGTTTCATAATAAAAGCAGCTCTAATTAATCATCATAGTATTTGGGCCATGGAGAGTGTTATTTCAATTCAACAGACACACACACAAATAGTGTATTCTTTAAATTGTGCAAAAATAATTAGAAATTGCCAACTGCCCAAAATTAAGTGAAGCAAAAATCCTAAAAATGGGAATTTGAACTATAAAATTAAACAGAAAAAACAAAAAGGCATTTATAAAGTCCATACTGTAATATGGAGAGGGGTGTTAACCCTTTAAGTGCCGGAGAGGTATCCAACGCAATGCGTTGGATGCTTCCATGGCACTCAAAGGGTTAATGGTGATAGTGATAGTGTTAGTGTTAGTGTGTGTGTGTGTGTGTGTTAGTGTGTGTGTGTTAGTGTGTGTGTGTTAGTGTGTGTGTGTTAGTGTGTGTGTGTTAGTGTGTGTGTGTGTGTTAGTGTGTGTGTGTGTGTTAGTGTGTGTGTGTGTGTTAGTGTGTGTGTGTGTTAGTGTGTGTGTGTGTTAGTGTGTGTGTGTGTTAGTGTGTGTGTGTGTGTGTTAGTGTGTGTGTGTGTTAGTGTGTGTGTGTGTTAGTGTGTGTGTGTGTTAGTGTGTGTGTGTGTTAGTGTGTGTGTGTGTGTGTGTGTGTGTGTGTGTGTGTGTGTGTGTGTTAGGTGTGTGTGTGTTAGGTGTGTGTGTGTTAGGTGTGTTAGGTGTGTGTGTGTGTGTGTGTGTGTTAGGTGTGTTAGGTGTGTTAGGTGTGTGTGTGTGTGTGTGTGTGTGTGTGTGTGGTGGGGGAATCCCATTCTCTTCTATGAAATGGAAAATTAAAATTTGCAAACTAAACAGAAAAAAAAGAAAAAAAAAAAAAAAACCCCAAGAAAATCATTTCCCAGGGTAGATATTTGGGCCGCCTGCCAGCTTCTTAAAAACATTGTTAATTATGGAACAGTAGTTGTTCAATATTGAAGCAGCTGCTCAGGAACGAGGCGGCACAATTCAGCGACAAGGAGGTCAGGCAATGAAGGGCTCCCAAAATCTAAAGCAAATCGCCACAGAGCGGGTCTGTCAAGTGCTCCAGAGTGCCTCATCCCATATTAACCCTTTCTATGAGAGGGACATCTCCAACGCATTGCAGAGCGAATGTCAGTGTTAAAGGGAACAGTATCAACTGCACCACCCTAGAATGGCAGGCCAAGACCATACAAGTTTGATATTTTATAACATTTGAATGTAGCATCTCCAAGTGGTGGACGTGACTATTTTACCCTTACCCTTGAAAAGCCCGTCACTATCAATTATACTTTCAATTGATACTTTCCCTTAATTATATATCCTACACTTTACAGATAGTACTTCCATTTGGCCTGCATGAATGCAGTATCTGGCAAACTAACCTTTTGAGCAACAGAGGTATTCAACGCAATACTAAAATTAATTTTTAGAGCACTTTTACATCATATTTCACTTTATTCCCTTTTTATAAATCTCCACTGATGTTTTGTACACAAGGCCTTAAAGGGATAGCAATGTTTCCTAATAACTTAAACTAAGATCACTTTAAAGGGACAGTAACGTCCCAGAAAAAAATCTTAATAGTTTTGTAGTGCTTAAACAAATCCAACTATATGCAACAAATCCTCTCTCTCAAACTGCTATGATTTGAGAGATTTCACCCGCTAAAGTTTCCCTTCTCATGATGTCAGCTGTAAAGCTGACAGGAGGAGATCTGTGTCGGCCGACACAAGGAGGATCTTCAGCAGAGCCGCAATCGCGTTATTTAAAACTAATTACTTCATTGGAAAGGACTACAAAGTGTGCTTGCAAACCAGGCACACTTTGTAAGACCTTTCCAATGAAGTAATTATTTTCCAATAAGGCGATTTTGGCTCTGCTGCAGAGCCGCCAGTTGGCCCCAGACAAGAATCCCCTGCAGTCAGCACAGCTGTTTGAGAGATAGGATTTTTGGCATATAGTTGAATTTTTTAAGCACTACAAAACTATTAAGATTTTTTTCTGGGACATTACTGTCCCTTTAATGTTTTTGTAGTATGAAGAGCTGCATTACTAGTCTGACCGCTGTGTAGTACAAGAATAACTGAATGATAAAGTATCCCCTTCCCACCCCTTTTACCTAGTGTAAGCCACCTCCCCACAGATCTGCAATCCGGTCACTGGACTGGACAGCTCGCAGGAAGGACAATCTTCTTACTTTGAGCATAAGAAAAACCCTTCCCCCTTGACAAAGAAGGGCAGGTTTTTCCTTATGCTCACTGAAGATTGTCCCTCTCTGCTTTCCATCCAGACTGGCTTGGAGAGAAGCTTTACATCAGTACAAGGGGCAGGAGGGGATCCTTTATTATTTAATTACTGTTGAACTAAAAAGCGTATAGACTTGTACTACAGCTCGTCATACTACAAAAATGTTGTAGCACAAGTTATATGCAAAAATTACTATTGCTTTAAAGGGATAGTAATGTTTCACAATAAAAGCAGCTCCAATTAATCTTCATAGTATTTGGGCCATGGAGAGTGTTATTTCAATACTGTCAGAGTTGTAGTTCAAGAGTAACTGAATGATAAAGTATCCCCCTCCCTCCCCCTTTTACTGATGTAACACTGCTCAGCACAGAACAGAAAGGTGGTGTCCAGATGGATCACAGAGAAGGACAATCTTCAGTTAGCATAAGGAGAAAACCTGTCAAGGGGGGCAGGGTTTTCATCATTCTCACAGTAAGAAGATTGTCCCGTGCTGTGAGCTGTCTGGTTTTAAGACCAGATTCTACATCTGAGGGGAGGTGGCTTGCACTAGGTAAAAGGGGAGGGAGGGGGGATACTTTGTCATTCAATTACTCTTGAACTACGTATCTGACCGGATTGAAATAACACTCTCCATGGCCCAAATACTATGTAGATTAATTGTAGATTATGTTTTTGTGAACCATTACTATCCCTTTAAGGGTATTTTCTGTAGCAGACAGCTGTGGTCATGGAGTGAATGGGGAGGGGCTATGGACAGTGACTGGTGTGCCCGAGATGTTCTTCGACTTTTAATAAGTAACTTGAATCCCTTGTAAACCCAATCAATTCCTATGACCGTTTTTATAAAGTGTAACTAGATTTGTGGTTTTGGGGTTCCCTCCTTTAAGGAATAATAATGATTTTTATTGGGAGGGGGCACACACCTAAACATGTATAATATAGGGCTTTTCCTGCTGAGAGATTATTTATTAAAAATGTATTTCAACTCAATAGAACACCTCTCTATTTTGTTTGTGGGGATAGTAATACTTAATATGTAAAAATATATATATTGTAGAGTTTATCCCCCTGAGTAAAACAAGGGTACTCCCACTGCTGAAAGCTGTTTTATTCAAAAGTTATTACAGCTCAAAGTTGAATTTTTAGGTACAGTATCACAGCTGTTGCTACACCATCCTATGGACAGCGGACCATAAATCTCTATAGTATGGTATAGCAACAGCGCCACTGTACAATTTCAGGCAACTGTGATATTGCACCTAAAAAAAAAAAAAAAAATAAAAAAAAAAAATAAAAAAAAAAAAAAAAAATCAACTTTGAGTTGTAATAATTTTTTAATAAAACACCTTTCAGCAGTGGGAGTACTCTTGTTTTACTCAGGGGGATAAACTGTACAATATATATATTTTTTACACATTAAGTATTACTATCCCTTTAACGTTTTACAGCCACTCTACTGAAATTCTCCATAGATACTTGTGAAACAGCACCATCTAGTGATCACTTTTATAGACTTTTTAAAATAACCCATTGTGAGCCAGAGGGGTTCCCAAAGTATTGCAAAGCATTATTTCGTAATAAAACATTACACAGATCATGGCTGTAGACAGTGTTAGATTATGTGCTTTTGTAGATTACAATAAATATTAACCCTCTGAGTGCCAGAGGGGTACGCAACGCATTGCGGAGACACTGATAATTCCTAATAATAAATCCCTACTTACGTTAATCTGGGAAAACAAATATAATGGCATTCATGAATCAATTCTCTGTGCACTAGCTGTTCAAAATTAATCTTTAATTAGTTCTAAATATCATTACCATGAATGTAGACATGTGCCTTAAGATAACAAGTTGTCCTCTTAAAGGGATAGTATTGTCAACAGACAAAGTAATATTACATTGTTCATTATGATTTTATATAACACACTGTACGGTTTTCAAGGTTCTTATCCTTGTATTCGCCTTGTGATGAAAGTTTCCCCCTCTCGCCCCTTTTCTCAAAATCAGTCATAGTTCCCTCAGATCTGAAAGCTGGTTCGGATGAATCGCAATGATAGACAATATTTTTTTTATATGCAAACACAGAACACAAAGAAAAAACCTTGCCCCCTTGATGAAGGGGAGAAGGATTTACATTACGGTGACAATATTGTGCCTCGTCGCGATCCATTCGTTCTGACTTTCAGATCTGAGGGAACTATGACTGGTGTTGTGCATAGGCCTGCGCAGCCAATTGCATTAGGGTGTGCACCCAAAAGCACAAACACACACGTGTAATATGTGCGTGTGCTTAATAAATGAATAAATGTATTAATCTGGACTGGGAACCAAATGGGCACACAACATACAAATACAGTAGAAAATTAACTATGCAATGTGACCAACAGATGTTGCCAAATTTAACCTTATGAGCTTAACTCTCTCCACTTTGGCATATATTGTAATTTAGAATGCTTTTATGGGAGGGAGAACGGTTAGCCATTGCACATTCATTTTAATGCCACTGTTTCAAACTGCATTTTACAGACAGAAAACAGTAAAAAGACTGCCCACCCTCACACACTGCCAACATCCACATCCCGTCCTCCTCCACACACTGTCCACCCTGTCCTCCTCCACAGTGCCCACCACCTCAACACACTGGCCTCATTGGCCACCTCCGCATACTGTCCACCTCCAACACCCTGCCCAACCCCACATTGTCCTCCCCTCTCTGTCCTGACCCCCTCCACACTCTGTGGCTGGGCCCATTGTCCACCTCCACACTCTTTGGCCACTGCCCACCTCTACAAACTGCCCACCTCCACATACACTGCCCGCCGTGTCCATCTCCACATACTGCCTACCTACGTCCTCCACACACTGCCCACATCAAATACAGGCCACCGACATAAGCTGCTAGCAAAAAGACGATTCAAGACAGGAAGTGCATAATTCGGTGTTCTGGCGCCCAGAGCGAGTGATGAGTATGGTTATTGGCGTCCGCATCCCCAATGGTGTCATCATCATCATGCACATGGTATGCAGACCTGAAGGTTGTGTACACATGTGCAGCTATCAAGTAGCTTCCCTACACATTGAGTCTCAATAGACTCAATGAAGGGAAGCGTAATGTCAGTGACAGACACTGACAATGGCACTTAGGGAACATCGCTTAGCTGCCGGAGCGATTGTTCTCGCGGGTGGGGGCATCCAAGCGGACAGCTTTTTATGCCGGGCGGCCTGGGCCTATTTTAATTTGTGGGCCTGGAGCTGCAGCTCCCTCAGCCCCTACGTTAATCCGGCCCTGCAATTAGGGTGTGCCTAGGCACACCTGGCACACCCCGTTTGCACGCCTATGGTGTTGAGTAAACATTCAGATCAAATTACAAGGATAATACAACAACAAGGATGTTCAAAATGGTATGGTCCATCAGATAACATTTTAATGAATAATGGGATATTACTGTATTTGTTGCCATTAATATCCACTTAAAGACAACTTCAGAGGAGGGAGTTTGGGTTGCCTGTTGCTAATGCAGTGATGTCAAGTAGAAATTAAAGACCAATTTTGGGGAGAATAAATCCACTTAGAACAGATTTAGTGGCTATGAGGATTTTCTACTCAGAATAAGATAAGTAGCGATAGGAGATGTTAAATGTTCCTTTAAAGGGATCCTGTCACCTAAAAACAAATTTGGTGATTTTGAAAGCGCTTTCAAAATTGCCTATGGTACATCAGACATTTTTTATTTAGAAAAATCATTTTTGAGTTATTTAGATTATACTAATGAAGTGGTACTGTGTAGGCACTTCCCATCTTATCCCTATATTACTTACGCCATTCACCGACACTTTGTATTGCCCACCTTAACCATCACTGAAAATGATTACGTGTCAGTAAGGGAGGTAACAGAGGGCAAAAAAGGAAGTACCTGCACAGCATGCCTTCAACAGCATAATCTATATTACTAAATAGCAGCCCAAAAACCCATTTTCTAAATAATACATATATGTTATTTTTAAAGCACTTTCAAAACCACTCCAGTTGTTTATAGCTGATGGTATGACTTTAATGATAAATCTCCAAAATGTGTCTAACATCCAAAAGGTTAATCAAATCTAATAAGAAATAAAGAAATCCTGCTGAAGCACAGATTAACACATCCACACTTTTCATTAGTGTCGAGGTGTTAATGCAGTGCTTGTGTGAGGTTTATATTTCCAGCACTCTGATGTTCCAGAACATACATAAGCCAGTGGGATTACCTCTTAAGGTCAGCGCACCTCATCCTCCAGGTGCCTGAAATGGTAAACACCAACATCTCAAACTGAATCCAACAAATAACTCAGACTTAAAAGTAAAATGATAAAATAACAGCTTGCCCTTGAATGTATAGTAATGTTTCACAATAAAAGCAGCTCTAATTAATCTTCATAGTATTTGGGACGTGGAAGGTGTTATTTCAATACTGTCAGCGTTATAGTTCAAGAGTCACTGAATGATAAAGTATTCTCCTCCCGTCCCTTTTACTGATGTAACACTGATCAACTCAGAGCAGAGAGGGACAATCTTCAGTGTGCACAAGGAAAACCTCTCAAGGGGGCAGGGTTTTCCTTATGATCACAGTAAGAAGATTGTCCCTTGCTGTGAGCTGTGTGGTCCTGGGACCAGATCCCACATCTGAGGGGAAGTGGCTTACACTAGGTAAAAGGGGTGGGAGGGGGATACTTTATCATTCAATTACTCGTGAACTACAACTATGACAGTATTTAAATAACACTCTCCATGGCCCAAACACTATGAAGATTAATTGGAGCTGCTGTTTTTGTGAATTACTATCCCTTTAAATAACGAAGATATGATGGAATATTCACAAATATTAATGTAAAAGCTTCATGCCTTCATAGAAATCAAAGACAAAGTATACATTCAAACTAGTTCTTCTTTATAATAAAAAAAAAAAAAAAAAAAAAAAAAAAATGTGTTTCAAACGCCCTGAGATCTAGGATTATAAGAGGATTTTAGTCTTAACTGTTAAATCCTTTTCTCTTAGTCCATACAAGTAACTGGTAACTTTGGGTATGCAATCACCCCCTTTAAGTAGGCAGGAAAAATACCAAGAATTTAATGCAGGGGTGGAGCCTACCTTCGCTCCTTGGCTGCAGCTAGCCAACCAGCTCCAGTAAGATTTGAGACACTATTGACTAGGTAGTGAGAAGGAAAAGACCACTCCGGTGAGCATGAACCCGAAAGGACCCCCAAGTTCTGCCACAGGAGAGCCAAGCACGGTCCCTTGACAGGGTGGGAGACCAGTAACCTGTATGGACTAAGAGAAAAGGATTTAACAGGTAAGACTAAAATCCTCTTTTCTCTGTAGTCCAATACAGGTTACTGGTAAATTTGGGATATCCAACCACTCAGTTTCCCAGAGGCGGGAAGGAAGGCAAAGGACCAGGCACAGGGCTCCCAAAGTCACCAGAGCATATACGAACCATCAGATCAGAGATAGCCCAACAATAACAAATGGCGTGTCAACGGACACTGAACAGGGGAAACAACACCCCAGGAACTGTTACAAAGCACAATGAACTAGAGCCAACAGGGCTCAAAAGTGAGGGAGCACTGAAGAACCGAAAAGAAGATCCTAGACAGGCAAGACAGCCTCCAGGATCTGTCACTCAAAGTCAGCAGCAGCACAGAAGGGCTTTGAATTGGAGTGCACAGAAGACCAAATGGCAGCCTTGCACAACCGATCAGCTAAGGCCTGATTCTTGGAAGCCCAAGATGCCCCAATAGATCTAGTGGAAGGAGCCGTGACCCAAAGTGAAACAGGCTTCTTCCTCAGTTCGTGAACCTTACGAACAGTGGACTTAATCCAAGACACAAAGGAACTTAGATGAAGGTCTCCCTGCTCTGAAACCCTCAGGAATGACAAACAGCGCATCAGACCGTCGAATGGACAACGCAACACATTTAACAAGTGGAGATCTCTCTCCTTGATAGAAGTAGGGTCAGGGCAGAAGGAAGGCACCACGATCACCTGACTAATGTGGAACTCAGAAACCACCTTCAGGAGAAACTCCTGAGAAGTGCGAAGCACCACCTGGTCTTTGTTAAACACCAAAACGGGTGGTCTACAAGACAGAGCATGCAACCCCGCGACACGGCGGATGGACACGATCGTCAGGAGAAAAGCCATCTTCCACATCAGCAGGCATAGAGGAATAGTAGCCAAGGACTCAAAGGGAGGGTGCTGAAGGATGCTCAAAATCAAGTTAAGATCCCACTAAGGCGCAGGAGACTGAAATACAGGACGAGTATGAGCAAAGCCCTGGAAGAAAACCTAGACATTAGGAAGAATAGAAATGCGCCTTGAATGAAAAACAGAGAGATCAGATGTCTGAACCTTAAGGGAACTCAAACTGAGGCCCTTGTCCACACCTTCCTATAGGAAGGGCAGGACCGTAGGAAAATCAAAATCCGGAGATAGGTCCTTATCAGCACACCAGTAGAGAAAGACAGACCAGACTCGATGATAAGCCCTTGAGGAAACAGGCCTGTGTGAATTAAGAATAGTCGCCACCACACAAGAAAAAACAAAAAACAAAACAAAAAAAACAAACAAACACTTTCTTCCACAGTAGTGAGGATTCAATTTCCAAGCCGTTGGGGCTAGACGATGGACATCCTCCTTCCGCAGATAACCCTATAGACGAAGATCCGGGTGGCAAGGGAGCCGGAAGGCTCCTCCACTGATAGGTCCAGAAGCTCCGGAAACCAATCCACATGAAGCGGGAGGGATACCGACAGCTTCAGGAGGTCCGGCTGACCCGTGCGTACCTGGATCACAAACCTCTGGAGTTCCCTGGTGTGAGGATTGGCAAACAGGACTGCTTCTATGGTGGAAATGAACTTCCCCACTACAGAAGACAATGTCTTGGCTGGAACTGGGTCATGAGCCAGAACAGCGGAAACCCTGTGGGCGATCTGGTGAGCCACTCTGCTGAGTGTTGAAGAGAAGGCCCAAGAAGACCAGGTGCTGGGATGGGACAAGATCCGACGTGTCCATGTGAGGATCCACCCGTGATGGGTGAGTGCATGAATGCAGTCCTGAGCCTGTGATGAAGAAGTTCCAAAGAAGGGGCCTTCAGAAGCAGGTCATCCATGTATGGAGTGACTCAGATGCTGTTCCGATGCAGGACAGACACTAAGGATCCCAGGACACGATTGAAGACTGAAGGAGCTGTAGTCAGACCAAAGGGAAGAGCAGTAAACTGAAAATGCCCTTGGTCATAGGCAAATCTGAAATACTGCTGGCTCTCTGAATGAATGCTGAAGTGCAGATATGCATCCTGAAGATACAGAGAAACAAAGAATTCACTGGGGGAAATGGCAGGAATTCACTGGGGGAAATGGCAGCAATCACCGACCTAGGGACTCCTGGTGATAATGAGTCTCGATCACAAAGGAACTGAGATCCTTCAGGTCCAAAATCGGACGACAGCCACCATCCTTCTTGGAAACCACAAACAGGTTTGAGTAAAAACACAAACTGCGGTCATGAACGGGAACCAGTTCCAGAACTTTCTTGTCCAGACGGGCCTTGATAGCGCTGAACAGACGGCATTTCTCTACGCCCTGAGGTGTGTAAGAAGGGATAAAAATGAAGGGAGGAAGAGAGCCGATAAAGATCATGTACCCTTACGCCACCACCTGCAAAACCCACTGGTCCACCACCAAGTCCTCCCAGACGCTGTGGTAGTGACGTGGACGGCCACCCACAGCCGAGTGGGGACCTGGGTTCAGTGAGTCATGCCGAAGAAGGATTAGAAGCCTTGAGCTTGGAGGAGGACTTAGGCTTCCCTTGTGGTTTGGGCTTGGAGGAGGAACGCGGAGCTGGGGGAACCGCCTGGTTCACCAGATATGTCTCAGTGTGGAAGCACGAAAAAGCTGATTACGATTGAAAAGAGTATGCTTCCTGAAAACCATAAGCAGGAGGGTACGCTTACCCCTTGTGACCTCACTAATCAGATCTGTAAGATCTGGCCCAAACAGAGAAGTGCCCGGAAGGGGCAATGAGAGCAATGCTTCCTGTGAAGCAGAGTCAGAAGACCAGATCTTGAGCCAAAGAGCTCGTTTGGCAACCGCAGACATGGTGGAAACTTTTGCCACCAACTGATTGTATTAAAAAACAGCAGATACCTGATGCTGGACTTCAGAAATGTTGGCAAGTAGCAGCTATATATCAGGAGTATGAGCTCCCTGACGAACAGCAAGTGTGAGTTGTTTTCAGTGCAAACCGCAATGGCCCTGCCTACCCAGGCCACAGCAAATGCTGGAAGTAGGGAATTGCCAGCGGTGTTAAAAATGGACTTGAGGGAGGCTTCAAGGTTCTCGTCAGTCCAGTCTATAAGAGTAGAGGCATCAGCCCCTGGCAAAACAGTGGACTTAAAAGCCCTAGAAACAGGGGCATCCACCCACAGAGCTAGCGCCACTTCAGAAGATGGGGTAAAGCTTAGCAAATTTGTCAGAGACAGAAGGCTTTCTGTTGGGAGACTACCACTCATCAGACACTAACCGGTCAAAAGTGGGGAGAGGTGGAAAACAAGTATGGGGCCGTTTGGGCTCCTGAAATACATCAGAGGAGACCAAAGAAATCTCTTGAACCAAGGGAATGTTTAGGGTATTTAATATGGCTTTGATCAGGCCCACAGCAGAGGGATCAGGGTCAGCCTCAAAGGGGGGGTCTCCAAAGAACAGAGAGGAGACCACTGCAGAACATTCCTCAGCGTCAGAATCCACCAACGTTCCTCATCAGTGGAATCTGATACATCAGGTACTCCCTGCGGTTTCAGTAGGGAAGATCTGACAGAAGTAGGGGTCTGCCAGAAGCGAAAGACCCCTCTGTAACTGGGATGGAAGAGTTGAGATGTATACTGGGGGTCTTGCAGCAGCCTTAAACTCTTACACACAAACTGGCTCTAATGCATGGCTGGAGGTCCCTGGGGAAGACTCAGGGACAACAGAACATGCTGGGCATAAACAACCTGAGAACTTTCTAGGCAGCCCAGATTGAAATGATGACCAATGCACAAAGAGGAACGCAGAGTCCCCAGCGTCCTCAGTCTTAGTCCTAGCCCCAAGCTCCAAAGGAATAGACATTCTCACAGTGTCAAAACGTTCAAGGTGAAAGGAAATACCCAAATACAGTGTGAATGATTAACATTTCACCACAGAATCGCTAAAATACACTTATCTGGCAGGCAAAGGTTAATCTGCTGAAGAGATAAAGAGTATCCAGGCCCAGCGTAGGGTACTTGTACAGGGAAAATGCAAAATGGCTACCGTGACGGGAGCCAAACAGGAACGAGCATAAGATGCAAGTGCTCATGGGAAATGTAGTTTAACCAGAAAAAGTATTCCAACAGTGCCCGAAGACCCCCTGAGCCCGCCAACACACACTAAACATTGACTGGATAGTAGCGCAAGGGCAGGCAATTAAAATGAGCCATCTCTGAAGTTGCTACGTTGAGCGGTTGCAGAGATGTGTCCCAAACTGTAAAGTCCCATAGAAGTGAATGGAGCAATGGTGTCTATGCGGTAAAATCGTGCAGAACACAATTTTTGCAAAGTCGTAACTGTAAAGAAAATTGCACCAAACATCAATAAAACATGTCACTAGACCCAATAAACACTGAACCTAGTAGGGAAAGTGCCCAACCCCCCCCCCCCCCAAAAGATGCTAGACCAGCAACCAAAGGGTTAAGTTACCACAGAAACTTGCTCTAAACACCCCACTGATATACAGATAAACCCACTGCGTGCAGGAGTATGCAACAGGAACTCGAAAGGAGACCCCTGTGCGGAGGGGCAACGTGGGACATGTGGACCTCAGTACTCAAAGGGTTGCTCACCTTTCCTACAGATCTTTTGTCTTCAGATTACCATATATCAAGAAGAAGCCTCAGTGGGCAACTCCTGGGGAAAGAACTTGCAGCCAAGATTTTCCATCAACAGCTGGTAAACGGAGCTATCCACATTTGGGTGATGGGAATTTTCAGTGATGGTAATCCGCCTAACAGAAAAATAATAAATAAGCTAAAACGATAGCAGAACTGTTCTCTTTCCTTGTGTCTTCACCAAGGAACACATCTTAGTGGAAGGGGATTGGCTAGCTGCAACCAAGGAGGGAAGGTAGGCTCCACCCCTGCATTCACTTCTCAGAATTGTTCCTGCCTACTTAAAGGGGCTGATCACCTACCCAAAGTTATCAGTAACCTGTATTGGATGACAGAGAAAACTGCTGTTACACGTGAAATGTATGCCGTTTTATATACTTTCCCCAACAGTGGTTTAACTCTGAGTGCTAGAGAGTACACAATGTATTAGATACCTCTCTCTGACACTCAAATGGAAATCATCCTTTTGGTGCAGTCTCTGTCCCACTGTATCCAACCCTTGCATATATTCATCTTAAGAAGTCTCATACACAGTTCCTAACACCCAATAGGAGGATATTCCATGTATCTGCCATTTTTTTGCAACACAATATTTTTGCAAAGTCTCTCTTAGGGCATCTCTGCATTTTTTTATTTTGTTTTCTGTTAATTCAACGCAGCCTGTGATATCAGAGAGGGAAACCGTGACAGAGTACTTCCCTACGTATGACATGGAAGAGGACAATTCTCTATCTACTGGGAACTGACTCATTCATTTCCCAACAGAGAGCTCTCACTGGGAGACCTCTGTGTATGCATTTAAAGGGCCTGGGTCAAGCTTAAAGGCGTGTCCAGCATTAAGAGGGCAGGCTGTGGTTACATCCTGTACCCTTTAAAAACATGAATTTAAACTAAACTGAACCTTGTCCCTCTAACCCCATATGTTAAAACATAAGCTGAACAGCAACAAGCATAAGGTTTTAGTAAAATAGATAATTAGTGGAATATAATTAGGGTATCCTATGGCTTTTGCACTAACGGAGTCCAAATAATCAGGGGCAGAATCATGAAAAATGTTTAATTAGCATATTTCTGTACAAAACTAGGGTATATAAATACACGTTCACAAAAAGAGATAATAGACCAGTCTTTAGAGGGTTAAGTTCCTTAGGGCATTATTGAGGAGCCATGATGGCGGTAATTCATCATCAAACCAACTGCATAGTAGGGGAAAAATAAAAATCACCCATTTAGAAAAGTCTTTTAACCCTCTGAGTGCCAGAGGGGTACGGAACGCATTGTAAAGAAATGCGTTCTGTACCCCTCTGGCACTCAAAAGGTTAACAGAAAAATATTAAGGTGCAGTACGTATGTATATTGAAGACATATGGGCGTATAGTTAAAAACATCAATCTTTATTTCTCCAGTGTATCAATCTGTACATTATTTCAACTCGCTTTGCGTGTACATACGCTCATGAGTAAGCATGTGTACACACGAAACGCGTTGATCACAGCCTAGCAAAGAGATCTACTCAGGGGGTGCCCACTAACTATCCTCTATGCCTGCTGTTGAAATAAGGTACAGATTGACTGTTTGGTGCATCGGAGAAATAAAGTTTGATGTTTTTAACTATACGCCGATATGTCTTCAATATACATTAGTAGTGCACCTTAATATTTTTCTGCTTACGATTGAAAAGAGCCATTGGAGAGGTCTCTTAGGTGGTACATGTACAAGTAGACTACTGCCGTAATTATTTTCAAGACACATGGGGATGAAGCCTCTACTTATAATGTGTGCTAGTTAAATAAAGGCTGTCAAGAATATGTTCAGGTTTGGAGCGGCCATTAATGTTTTCACAAACTCAAAAGGTTAACCCATTGAATGCTACAGAGGTCTCTAATGCATTACGAAACAATAAGCTGGAGACCTCTATCACATTCAAGGCATTAAAAACCCCATTTTAATATTTGGAAATTTTCGTTTGCCCCCTACGGTGCAACTGGTTTGCTCCACAAATCTTACTGAATAAAGGGCTTAGCTTTGGACCTTCAGCACTTCGTTAACACTTGGAATGCCTGGAAGGGTGTGCATTTTGTACCCCTTTGGCACTCAAAGAGTTATATCACAGACTGCATATGAAGGTGCAATCCAAAAAGCTTTCACTGTTCCCACAATATACAGAGCACTAAGTGACACCAGTAAGTGATGTGGGTTCAGCTGCCAATGGGAAAGCAGTAGGGGGAATAATAAGTGTTGTCAAAGTCAACCTTTTGCTTACCTGTAATAACAATCGCTCATCCCCAATGACTGCTGCTTGGTTCCAATCAATCACTTCCGAGAACGGCAACTCCCATCCATTACTTAGCATCACTGGAACGCATGCAGCCTGTAGATGAAGTTATTAGGACCATTATGCAATGCTGCACATCTCCACTCATTTCCTTAATATCAAGTGAAAAGGCCAAGCAAATGACATGATTATGTGGGCAATGATTGCCAACAACAGATTACTTTAACAAGACAATAACATCATAATAAGTGAAGGCCAATAGCTTCTAACAGGAAGTGGTTGCATTGCAGAAAGTGCTTACTTTAACTACCTGCATGCTAGACACAAACACAAAGGCAATGTTTTTGGGATGTCTCTAGCATCAGATGAATTTAAAGAAAGGGTGTCGAAGTTCGGTCCTCAAAGGGCTGCAAACATAACATGAAATAAGTATTTCCCGGAATCATCAGAGGTGAGTTAAGAGAGAACTTCTTCCTCCTAATAACTCCCCACTTACCTTACTATGACCATAACAATGTAATGCCCCCAGTGAGTTTTGATCTTGTGCCTTGGTCCAAGAGTTAACGTTAGTCCTGTATGTCATATCCATGGAGGTGGACATGACGGTTGCTAACAGGGCTATTGGACCTCAAACTCCGCTCACTGCGTAGAGTAATCTTAGTTCTTTAAACCTGGCCCCTGGGATTTTTCCACCTCTGTTCAGGTCATTAGAATATTCTGACCATCCTAAATTAAGTGGGGGATTAAGATTAGGAGGTGTTCATTCAAAGTTATTAACTACCAAACCACAATTTACTACCACTACCAAACCACAATTTACATATCCCCAAATGCATCACTGATGCAAGGAGGTGGAGCAAGATACTGTTTGTCCTAGTGTTTACTTTAGAGGTGGGCAAAAAACGTTACTTATTTTGCTTTAACCCTTTGAGCGCCAGAACGGTTAAATAGATGACTGCAGCAGTGGTGCAACCTGGCAGCCAAACTTAACGCAAGCTATCAAAAATAAAGCACATTAGCTTTGCAGTAACTTTTAAAAGAGGCCTCTCACTGCATTGAGACTAGCATTGTTTTACTCAACAGGAAAATCTTACAATATATATTCCACTGTCACTGGTCCTTTAAGGTTTGGAAATTGACTTGGTATTAGATAACTGAGGAAGTTGCTACTGGTTTGTGGAATGGATCTCTCACAAGCTATCTGAAAACAGGAAATCTTAGCTGAGCAGTTTGGCTCAAAACCAAATAGATTCCAGATCTTTCCTAAAGAACCTCAATGGGAAAGTTCGACATATACAGCGTTCTCTCCAATATATTATGGAGGCAAAGCTACACATAACTAGTTAAAAGGAATGTATCTCCTCATAACATTTTTTTTACCATAGGATTTGTTAATAAAGTAGTATTAGGAAAGCAGAGTTTTTTTTCTAAATGTAAGTACTTTTAAAGATATTGCATCTTCTGTGCTGTGACTTCAGCGCAGCTCTTCTCCTCCCAGCTGCCCCAGGGAGTGCATTCACGCTTCCCTTTGGTCTGGTGTGAATGGCTTCTATCGTGCTGAAGATTCAGAGTCCCTATTATGTGGAAGTGCACAGCAAAGAAGATGCAATATCTTTAAAAGTACTTACATTTAGGAAAAACACACAAAAACACCAGCTTTCCTAATACTTCTTTATTAACAAAACCTATGGTAAAAAAAAAATATATGAGGTGATACATCCCCTTTAAGAATCAATCATTGTTAAATGCCAGTTTGAGTTCAGGTTGCTTACTCTGACATCACTGAATTTTGTGTACTCAGTCATATGGAACAAGGAACCTTAGAGTAAAAGTCTCTTCCTCAAAAAGGGCAGGGCACTTAAAAAAAAAAAAAAAAAAAAAAAGTTACTGACACAGACACTACATCCTCCTTTCCACTTTTCCCCCACTGGTAAGCTCAGTTTTAATGTATAGCAAAGTCAAGATAAAAACAAAACAGAAGCAACGACTAAAAGGGCCCCCAAGAAAGGGGGCTCAAATTAGTGTTTTCCTCCTGGAGCGTGGAAAACAGGAATCATGGGGATATAACAAAGCTATCCACCAAGATTCCAGGGAGGGAAAAGAGGAAAAAACCCTCAATCACACAGCAGTATTCACAGGACTAAACTGGTACGACATGAACATCAGGTGTCAATGGATACCAAACTTGAAAACTAAATAACTGGAAACAAACAGGGCATCTGTATATAGGGCCATATGCCGTAGGAACTTCTGGGGAAAAAAACTGTCTTCAGCAGAAACCAGCACATTAACACAGTAGTGTTTGACAAAGGTGTGCAGTGATGTCCACTTCTTTACCTTACACAACTGCTCAGCAGTGGCCCGATTCTTATAGGCCCAAGACATGCTCACAGACATAGTGGAATGCACTCTAATCAAAAAGGGTACAGGTTTTATTGCAGAGTACATATAATTGCAGCTTTAAACCAGGAAGCTGAAGTAACCTTAGACACAGCCTGGCCCACATGTGGGCCTTCAGGAATCACAAACAGCAAATCAAATTTCTGAAGAGGCTCCACGCAATGAAAATAGTACTTCAAGTACCTGACCATATCCAGCAGATGACGTTTTTGCTCCTGTTTGTTAGAAGGAGAAGGACAGAAAGGATGAAAAAAAAAAATCCTGGTCGAGTGAAAATAAGAACCTTGGACAGAAAAACCACACTGTCTGGGTTAAAAAACAGAAAGGAAGGCTTATAAGGCAAAGCCTGAAGTTCAGCTACCTGCCAAACTAACACAATAGCCAAAAAAAAAATCTGTCTTATGTGTAAAGAAACAGAGAAACCAAAGATAGATGTTCTAAAGGAGGATTCTAAAGCACTGCCAACACCATGTTCAAATTCCATGGAGGAGTGGCATCCCGAAAGACAGGGTACGTATGAGCCATCCCGAAAGACAAAATATTGCACATGTAGCAAGGTGAAAGAGCAAGAAGAGAAACAGCTGAAATCTGAACTTTGATGGAACCAAGATTAAGTACTTTATGAATGCCATCCTGAAGAAAGTCCAACACTAGCTAGACAAAAATGGCTTTCCAGCCCTAAGTATAGTAGAAAACCCCTTTTTCCTCAGGGTGCTGACCTCAAAAGCCAAGCTTGTGGTTCAGGTGAGAGGTCATGAGGAAAACAGTCCCCCAGTGGCAGACAATCAAGTCAGATATGCTCTAAATGGGATTCATGAGCTGGTAATGTTCGCTTCCTCTAGAATGTGGACCATGGAGAGGGCTGGCAAATGGGCATTGACCCACAAGACAATACACTGGACCTCAGCACAAGAGGCAGCTCATCTGGATCCCTCCCTTGAGGCTGATGGACGCTACCACTGTCAAATTGGCATACAGAATCTGCATTGGAGAACCCTGAAGGGGTTGGGACCAATGTTGCAGCTCGAAAATAGTCTCCCACAGCTCCAGTACGTTGATCTCTCCCCGATCCAAAGTCCCTGGGACACGTGGTGGCCATGAATAGCACCCCAGTCTGTGATAATTATGACCCAGTCGGGAATGCCTGTAGCTGAAACCACCAGTGAAGGTCCTCCTTTGTCAGAAGGCACAGAAACATGACATGAGATAGAAGAGACTGATGGCTGGACCAATTTGAGATTATACAGTCTCCAGAGCAGAGACCAGGTAACCTAGTACATTCATGTACTCCCTCGCCAACATCCAGGATACTACCTGGATACAGCCCCATATACTAAGATATAAAAATAAAGAAGAATAACTTAAAAAGAACTGTGTCAGTGCTACCTCTTTGATCATGAGGACACTTAAAGTATAAAATGTGGGGGTAAAGTTGAAGGGAGCTTATCTGAAGTGCCCTGCCTCCTGGAGGAGGAGACTTTGCCTCATGGTTCTGGGGTTCCAGATTGGAGGAAAGAGGTAATAGAATATTGGCCACACATGAAGTACACCTTGTATTTCACACTCCTCTGGTTCATCAACCCTGATGGATTCCTGTCACACACAGATTTACTTAAAGGGATGAACTTGAGCTCCGAGTATTAGTTTTATATATGATTTATATATATATATACTAGGGGTACGCAACGCATTGCACACAAAGGGATAAGAGGCGGCTACCTCACTGCTCCACGCAAAGCAGTCTTGCGTCTCCTCGCTCATGCGATGCAATCATGCACAGTAGAGAATGCCTGAATGCGGGGTCTGTACTGTGCATGACTGCATTGTGATAAACATTCTAGCGAATATATATATATATATATATATATATATATATTTATTTATTTATTTAACATACTGCAGTATAAATACTTACGGATTTGTAGTTCAAACACTATTCAAAAGGAAAAGATCTCCCTTCCCTCCCTTTCCCCATGTCAAGCTTCCGCTCTGTCTGGTCCGGATGGAGCGCAGCGAGGGACCAACTGCCCTCCTTATACTTACTGAGTTAAGATTGTCGCTTGCTGCATCCGTCCGGTCCCACAACAGGATCACAGATCTATGTGGAGGCGGGGCAGAAGGGGCAGGGGTCTTTCCTCTTGAATAGCGTTTGAATTACAAATCTGTAAGTAACTATATATAGTGCAACATGTTTATATTATATATATATATATATATATATATATATATTTTTTTTTTTTTTTTTTTTGTTAAGAAAAAACAAAAAAAAAAACAAACAAAATAAATTCACTTTGTACCGAAAATGTTTCAATATATGGTAAACACTTTTCTTTTTAAATCCATGCAAGTTTCCTCACAAATAGTGGTGGAAGATTTTGTGAGGTTATTGTCATGCTTTAGTAAATCTCATTTTTAATGAGGTAGATAAGAAATAAAGTAACAAGATAAAATAGACTGGTGGGGGAAGAGAGAGAAATAAGAGTGGGAAATGGATATGTAACGTGTACCAATATAACCGCTTTAAATATAAATCATTGGTTGTCAGATGTCTGACACAGAGAGATCTCTGAAAAGTCAGTGGGTTAAAGCAGTCTGTGCGTGTAGCAATGCACAGACTCTAGTAATCTGTGTTATATTCTCTTACCTGCAGTGCCTCCAGGAAGCGGAAGGACCCAAGCCTACGGCCACGGGGGACCAGACAGAAAGTGGCGTTGTGCAGCATTTCACGATAATCATACCTAACAGGGAATAAAGATGATCAGTTAGACCAGGTGCCATAATTACTCCTTCGCTTAGAAAATCGCAATTAGCAACTGAAACAGCTGTCGATCTGCATTAACCCTTTGGGTGCCAGAGGGGTACCATTGTGTACCCAGTGGCAATCAAGGGGTTACACCCTCTTCTAGAAAACTTTGTAATTGTCAGAAAAAGAGGCACATCCGTAAGTCTGATGTTGGTTTGTTGAGGGGTGCCTACCTGATTAAATTTCGGTTAACCCTTTGAGTGCCAGAGGGGGAATGGAATGCATTGCAAAGCAATGCATTCCGTACCCCCTGGCACTCAAAGGGTTAATTATGTCCTCATAATTCACTACTTTACCATGGCCATGAATTTCCAAGTGGCCCTTATGAATTTTGCCCTTGTGACTTTGTTCAAGAGATAACCTCTTCAATCAGTCCCCGATGTCCTATCCGTGGAGGACATGACAGTCACTACCAGATTGCTTTCAGACTTAAGCAGGCAACACATTGCAAAGTCTTGTGTTAGCACCCGTAATGTCCGCCTCCACTGACAAAACACCAGAACTGACGGAAGATGAGATCTCTTGAACAAAGGCACAAGGATAAATTTAATTAGGGGCCCTTAGGATTTTCCGGCCATAGTAAGGGGGTGGTAATTATTTGGAAGTGTCACTATGTCTTTTAAGGGTTTAGAATGAACTAGGAAACCATTTGCCACTAACGTGTCATAAATCTCAATGGCTCATGACAGTCACTAGAAATTTCTAGTTCTGGCAAAAATCCAAAGCGTGAAAATGGCAGCACCCCTGTCATACTGCTGATCGGAAAAAGAGGAAAGCCCGGATTAACATGCCTACTAATCCCAGAGCTGCCTCCCAACTGGAGACAGGTGCTAGTTTGACAATAAAATGCAAAAATAAAATCCAGAATTCTAATAGACTAATTTAATCACTGCCTGCAGGCATCACATTTTTAGTTTCGCTTGCCTTACTCACACCAGACAAGCCTATTTTTACATAGAGGTGTCAGACTATTCTCAGGCCTTTACTAGGAAGGCACAGTTTGCAAAGAATTCTTTGCTTAAACAAGACCATAGTTAATTTGTATCAAGATAACAATGCTGAGATTAAAAACAATGCATGCAAAACCCTTTTCACACTTTACTTTTTTGCAGAAAGAGTAATGAATTTGAACCTTTGAGCACCAGAGAGGTAGCCAATGCATACTCTGGCATGCAATGGGTGGTAAGCAAAAATGAAAGAATTGGGAATCATGGTGTCCGGAAGCAGGAATGGGAAAAATACCTGGGCTTCAAAAACTTTACTTATGCCTCTTAACTCTTGGGTACGTTTTATAAACATCTATGTATATGCACCACTTAAAGGGATAGTAATGTTTCATAATAAAAGCAGCTCCAATCAGTCTTCATAGCATTTGGGCCTTGGAGAGTGTTATTTCAGTACTGTCAGAGTTGTAGTTCAAGGGTAACTGAATTATAAAGTATCCTTCCCACCCCTTTTACTGATGTAATACTGCTCACCTCAGAGCACCAAGACTGTCCGGATGGATCACAGAGAGGGAAAATCTTCAATCAGCATAAGGAAAAACCTACTAAACCTGTCAAGAGGGGCAGGGTTTTCATTGTTTTTACAGTAAGAAGACTGACCCTTGCTGCAAGCTGTCTGGTCTTAAAACCAGATTCCACATCTGAGGTGAGCAGTGTTACGTCAGTAAAAGTGGAGGGAGGGGGATACTTTATCATTCAGTTACTCTTGAACTACAACGGACAGTATTGAAATAACACTCTCCATGGCCCAAATACTATAAAGATTAATTGGAGCTACTTTTATTTTGAAACATTACTATCCCTTTAATTGACTCCTAAAATTCATAACTGGTCCCTAACAATTTTGTATTGCCTCCTAAAGGTCGTAATTATTCTACACCTCTGTCCTAGAAGGCATTTCACACTCACTAGGATTGTCACACAGAGAAGCAGTATACTGCAACTATCCTGAGACAGTGGGAAAACTAAGCTATGAATTTGTAATATATGCTTCAATGGAATCCCACTGATAACACACAAGTCACAGGTAGCTGTGTTTTCCCTGCAACTTTGTCACTTTTTTTTTTTTTTTTTATATACAGAGAGAACAGTATTCTGGGAAACCTCGCCACACTGTAGCACTAAATACACCTTCACTAAAAATGCATTTTCAGTTACTACAAAAGTCGACAATGTGAAAGAATTGTAGAAGGCCAGCAACACCACTAAGTACACTTAAAGATCATAACGGGATTATTTATCTTCTCCACAGGAACCACTGTAGCCCCATACAGTTTGTAATCAAGAGAGGACTAGGGGTATGTGGCCATATCAGGGGAAAAGGCTCCTAGACTGCCTTGCATGAGCCTGAAATGGAAATCCGGCCCAACGAGAAATTGTTTCCTTTTAAAGGAGAACGCACACTCCTAATAACACGTCCCCCCTTTACCTTACTAGCCAGAAATAATGGTCATAAATTTATTTTAGGAGATCACATCTTCAGTCAGTCCTGGGTTGCTGTGTCCATGAAGGCAGACATGATAATTTTACATAAATACCGTTCAAAGCACATTGTAATCTTAACCCTTTCAGTGCCAGAGGGCTACGCAACACAGTGCTTTGCAGTGAAAGGGTTAAGGGAACGATAACACCTAAAAATAATCTGGCGATATACACACTTAGCATCCAGTACAGGGTGTTTAACACCTGTAAAAAGTCTCTGTAGGGCCTCCCATTTCTGATTTTTTTTTTCCAGGGCTTCCATTAATAGCAATGGTGTCTGAGAAGTGATTGTTCTGTCTTTAACCCATTGAGTGCCAGACAGGTATCAAACTCATTGCAGAGGAATGGGTTGGATACCGCTCTGACACTCAAAGGGTTAAGCGGACTGAGCCAAGGTAACACATTTTCTAGTAAATTTGGTTTTATTAACAGGTGGTAGATCACTTTTAGCCCTTTGAGTGCCAGAGGGGATGAGCAAAGCATTGCACCGCAATGCGTTGCACACCCCACTGGCACTCAAAGGGTTAAACTTGTATTGGGAAATAAATTTTATTGACTAAGGAAAAAAAAAAAAAGTAAAATCATATCACTGTATCGTGGTAACTTGCCGACAACCTGACAAGGAGATTATTTTAACCCTTTGCATTCCATACTCCTCTGGCACTCAAAGGGTTAAAAGCACAATGTTTATTTTTTTTTTTTTTAAACAAAGGAACAGATATAACTATTCATTTGTACAGTATCAGGTAATGTGTAAAATATACTGCATCAGATGCAGTTGACCGCAGATAAATGAACCCTATGCAGAGCAACAATTAATTTTTAAAGTGACAGTCAACCTCCTATTTCACTGCACAGATTGTGCAAATATGTCAAATTGCCTCTAAATTTTATTACTGATCGTCACCTAATTTTTGTTTTTCTTTTGCATTATATGTTCATAACTGGGAGCTCACTAAGGACGGGATGAAAGAAATGTGTGCATGCACTGCGTAGATAGATATTGCGCATGTTCTAATCCAGGAAGCCATATACCAAATGCTTCTTTAATGACACATAAAAAAATAGCTTTTACAAGACCACCACAGAGGTATAAAATCCTGCGCAATAGCACTTCCTGCATTAGGCACATTCATTATTCCATTCAGATTCCTTAACCTTTTGAGTGCCAGAGGGGTACAGAATGCATTGCTTTGCAATGTATTCCGTACCCCTCTGGCACTCAAAGGGTTAATCCTAACCACGCCAAAAAACAAAACAAAAAAACAAACAAACGTGCAGTTGTTTGCTAATCTTGATTTTTCATGTGCAATTCAACAAAATCATGCGCTAACCTATTCCCTAGTTATTTTCACACTGGAAATAGTGCATGCCCAAGTTTCTTGCATTCCGCCCTTAAAGGCATAGAAATGGATCAAGTTAACTCCATAAATGTATCTACTGAACCCAGTCCGATCTCTCGAATGTGTATAGTTTGAGAGATATCAGGTTCCAAAGTTCCCCGCGCCTTCCCCTTTCATAGACATCATCTACCTAACTGCACGAGATCGCGGACCCGGGACCAGACGGAGGTTCTTCAGCAGAGCCGAAATAGTGCAATCTGAAACCAAATACTTAATTTGAACGGTCTGCAAAGTGTGCCGGGTTTGTAGACTGTTCCAGTGAAGTACTTCTTTTTAAATAATGCAATTTCGGCTGTGTTGAAGAGCCTCCTCGAGTCGGTCAACTCGAATTTACAGCTGACATCAGGAGAAGGGGAGGGAGGGGGAACTTTGAAAGCGAATCGCTCTCAAACCATAGTGGTTTGAGAGATAGGATTTGTGGCATATAGTATAATTTTTTAACCTTTACAAAACTAGAACCATTTTTTATGGGACATTACTGTCCCTTTAAAAAAAAAAAAAAAGTTAAGGAGGAAGCTGACATTTTAACCCCGTGGCTGCTGTTGGTAACGTAACAAAGGTGTAAACAATGTTTTGCAGCCCAGATAGATCATACTACCTAAAAATGAAAGGCAGTTCATATTAATTTAACCCTTTGAGTGCTAGAAGGGTATCCAAAGCATTGCAAAGCAATGGATTTGATTCCACTCTGACACCCAAGGCTTAAGACTAATATATTCCATTTTCCATTGGTGCAAGGGTCCTATAATCCACCATAGACATGCTCTTTCCAGGGATGTGTAGGCAAATTAAATAATGATCACATTTATTGATACAACATCCTTCCTCGCTCCCCACAGAGATTCCCATTTTCCTGTTTCTCAGTTTACCTAACCTGCAACTTGGCATATTTACCACTCATGCAGAGCTGCCAGCACATATATATGAAAAATAACTTGCTTGCATGTTTTTAAGGCTTATGTACCAGAGAATAGATTATTATATTTTAAAATCTGATGGCTAGGAATGTGGGATAGTTAAAAGGACATGACCCTTTCCATTTACAGTTGACACTGTCTCTTTAATCGACCAGTAAGCACAAAATGGTTCTCAGAGAGCTCCTGAGATTTTCTTCTGTCTTCATGTGCCGGCCCTGTCAATCAACTGAGGGATTAAGCGGCTTCTTGAGATTTTTGGTTCGCCATTAACCCGGGCAGCAGAGGCTGTGTGTGTACTGGGACCCTGCAGTGACTAATCAGCCGTTACATGCATTCCTTCTAAAGCCACTGCGCTTAAGTGATGGGAAACTGGTGAGTGCACGATGGGAACCACTAAACTGTATCAAGACTAAGAGTTAACAATTTGTGCACCAGAGGGGTGTCCAACACACTGCATAGAGATATGTCGGATTACCGACTGGCGCTCAAAAGGTTAATCCACAAACCCTTTCCCACACAAACAGACACAGCCTCAGACATCCATCATGCCTCCTCTTAGACCAGAAGAAGGGATTTACAGAGCGGTGAATACAAACTAGAAATTCATATACTGCGATCATTGGTGAAAAACCTAATGGAGCTCGGGTTATTTAGTGAACTCCTACACCTTTCAAATGCTTATATCGTAAACCCCTTAAAGACCAACACTTCTAAATTCATTACACATATTGCTCTGGTCCTCAAGGCTTTAAAGGGATAGTATTGCCATCCCCCCAACAAACATTAATGTTGTAGGCATTAAAAAATAAAATTAAATGCCCCCAGTCCCATCTCTCAAACCTTTATGGTTTGAGAGACATTCTGGACCAAAGTTCCCCCCTCCCTGCCCTTTCCTGGATGTCACGCTCTAGCTGAGTGCAGGGGAATCCAGTCCCTGGACCATCGAAGGCTCTTCAGCAGAGCAGAAATCGCATTATTGATGGGACTGGGGGCATTTAGTTTTATTTTTTAATGCCTACAAGAATCAGGTTTGTAAAAAAAATGTCAATACTATCACTTTAAAGGAACATGAACACACACGAATAAATTGGCATTATATACTTTTAAAGGAGCAGTAAGTTTTTTTTTTTTTTTTAATGAAAAATATATATTGTTGGACGTTTCCTGTTGAGTATAAAAAGGGAACTCCCACTGCTAATCGGTGCATATTTCCAGCGATATTACTGTTTAAACCTGTGGGGTGGGTTTTTTTTTTTTTTTCTTTCAATTACATTAGCAGTGCCCTCTGGTGGTTAAATTACAATTAGTTCTCCTGTTACATTCTAATGGAGAGGGAAGCCAGTGACTTACAGTTCTCCATAGAATGTGATAGAAATGGCCAAGTCACTTCCTGTCAGTTAGAACCATCAGGAAGTAAACACAGTAAATTCACTTCCTGATTATTTGAACTGTTATAAAGTTTGAATAAAACAACTGACAGCAGTGGGAGTGACCTTGTTTTACTAAGCAGGAAAGCTCTATAACATATAGGTTTTCATTAAAAAAAAAAAAAAAAAAAAAAGTTTACTGCTCCTTTTAAGATGACTTTCCCCTCAGTGTGAGCTTCCATCTTGAAAGAATTTGCATGATTATTCATCCTCATTAATTTATTCCACCTCTCTACAAGAATCAGATCGCTTTCAGCAACCTAAAGGTGTCCATATACAGTTTGATTTTTTTGGAGCCGATCTGATCACCGAGTGATCAGATTGCTGTCATTCCTGTGCCACACACGCACGCGCGCACACTCATGGTTGGTTTGGCGTGTTGAGGCCACACACAGGGAGATCCGATTGCCAGGTGGACAAAATTTTCCATCCTGGCTGGCTGACTAAAATCACCCATTTGGTCAGCATGACTTCATTCATGTTCCCCATACACAGTGGGATAAATTGTCAAACTGATCGGTTGTGCGTGGGCATATCAGCTTCCCCAAATACTCAATAAAAATTCTCTAACTATTAATCTGTTTGGAATATAAAAAGAGAGGGTGTAAGCAATTTAAATAGATACATTTAATCAGACATATAGTTGTTGAGGAAACAGCAGGTCTACCCTGTATGTCCAGTGTGTTGGCTCTGCCTAGATTCATTCATAACAGATGAGAGTTGGTACCGTGTTAGCCGTATAAATACAGGAGGCAAATATAGTTTTTGATACCTTTTATTGGCTAACTAAGCAGATTTAAATGCAAGCTTTCAAGACCTTAGGTCTCTTCCTCAGGCATGTTATACAGATAAATATGAAAACATCTCTCTTAAATACAAGTACACAAAGAGAGATGTTTTCATATTTATCTGTATAACATGCCTGAGGAAGAGACCTAAGGTCTTGAAAGCTTGCATTTAAATCTGCTTAGTTAGCCAATAAAAGGTATCAAAAACTATATTTGCCTCCTAGATTCATTCATAGCAGTGTGAGACTATTGGCCTAGCATAGAACCTAATTAACATCAGATGCCAGTCTTGCAACATCAAAGCTTAATTTCAAAAAAGTTATATTACAAAAATGTGCAGTTTTTATAGGTAGTATTTATCATTAAAATTAACTGAACTTCTCTAAAGGTGACATCCATTTTAACCAGTCTCTGTATTTCTATATAACCCAGTCACTAGAGTACTTGATGTACATTGGTCTGAAGCCGAGAGAGAAAAAGGTCTTTAGAATTTTGCAGATTTTTTCCCTACTAACAGGCTGAAGTCATGATGGGGACAGTATGATCCATACAGGGTGGATTCATTCTATGGGCAGTAACCACAAACTCTTGTTAATGACAGGCCATTAGCTATCACAACTGATTATAACAGTTCAATGAATCCAGCCCTATGTATTTATCGATCTACATTTTAATATCCGTGCCAGCTTAGTGCTTCATGGGCCCGTCTTCAAGAAATCCATAGCGTATTGATTAAAAATAAATAAATAATATATATATTTTATATATATATATTATATAACACTAGAGTGCCAGATGGATGCGAAAGCATTCACCCCTATGGGACTCAAAAGGTTAATCCATCCCAATCAATGGCAACCAAGATCTTCACTTATTTGGGCAGCAACTGATCAAGAGAAATTTTTTTTAACTCTTTTTATGCCAGAGAGGTATGCCACGCATTGCATGGGATATCTCTGTAGCACTCAAAGGGTTAACCTTGGATCAATTGATGGGATTTGTTGGAACAGAATTTCATTATGGGAATATGGGAGATTTCCTTAAATTGAAAGTCATTTGCAGAGTTCCTTTTATATTGATTATCCATGTTACAGTGTCAGAAAGATGCACATCTCATTGGGAAGTAATGTGCTGCACACACCTCCTGTCCTTACAGGGTTAATCAGCTATTTATCGGAACGAATTACCCTGGTTTGTGTATGTGAAGAAGAATTTAGGGATGTCATTAAAAGTAGGAAATGATGCTAGTGAAAACATATACGTCTACACAAGTGCACACAAGATAGCACCTTACTAACTAGTATCTGATGCACAACCAGAACCTGGCAAACCGTGAGCTGGCATTCCTGTATAGCAACTTAGTTTTATTTCATTAATACAAGAGATTACATCCCAGCTGGTAAATGTGAAAGACTTATGCATTTCTACGTACTATGTATGTGTTAGCCAATCAGCCTTTCCTAAACGTCTCCCTTATAGCTATAGTAAAGAGTGCGTGGGTTTGTTAGTGCGTTTATAGGGAGGGAGTTTGCTCTGCTTTAACCCTTTGAGTGCCAGAGTGGTACCGGATGCATTGCACTCAAAGGGTTAACTAAACAGGGCAACAAGTCTCTCCCGCAGTT